>OZ005650.1:96059563-96692063 GCA_963930645.1 Salticus scenicus
ACTTGATGAAGTGAATCTATTAATTAAATATAAAAAAGTGATTAATATTAAAATATTAATATGTTTGTAATTGCAAAAGTTAGATTTGATAACTCTAAAATCTTTTAATAACTATTTATTTTTTATTCCACGTTTTCGATTAATATTCATAAATATTTTCGATAAATCATATTCATAAAACAACATCTTGAAAATTTAAGAGCAGTTTTTTTTTAAACAGCAGTTTTATTATTTTTATTATTATTTTATTTTTATTTCAGATCTTCATGGTTATCAAATCAAAACAATTTTATAACATGTTTTATAACAAGAAATTTTACTTTACAGATTTCAAATGTAGTCTACTGATGCCGTTGTAAAACTTTGTCCTTTTTCGTTTTGTAAAATAATGTTACCTGCCGTTTAAGATTTTCCAAAATATAACCACCATACCTTCTCAGAACAAAGATTTCATACATACATCTTGGTACAATTTCAGTCAATAAGTGTTCAGATATAGCCATTTAAAAAATCAGGGAAAGTGTCTAAGAACAGCACCACCTCCCGCCCGATATACACCTAAGTTGAATCAACATATTGTTTTCAAATATCTATCTCTCATACCGGGTTTGGTGGTTTTATGTACTATACAGTGGTGGACATAATTATAAGACAACTATCTAATTTGACAAATAGTGAAAGAAGAGATTCAGAGCTTAAAAATGTTTTATCAAATACGTCAAAAACATAAATTTATTCTGTTATCATATATAATTATTTTATAATAATGATAATTTCATACAATTTAATGAAAAAACTTAAAAACATAATGGACAAAATTATAAGACACCAACCGTTTTTTCCAAATATAGGGGGTCAACATAATTAGCAAACACTAGTGGTCTAAAAGAAAATCCTCTAACATGGTTATTCAATATTTGGTGGAGCCGCCATTGCTTTTATAACATGAAAGATGTGATTCGGCATCGAATCTATCAATTCTAACAAAATATCGCAAGACAGTTCTTTCCAAGCACATTTTATAGCATTCTTTAGGTCGTCGACACATATAAACTGCCTCCCATTTCGGTAAACCGCACGAGCTAAGATCCCCCACAAGTTTTCGATGGGATTTAAGTCTAGGGAGCCAGAAGGCCACGGAAGAACATTGATACTTTGCTCTGAAAGCCACTTTTTTGTTTCGTGTAATGTATGAATCGGCGCGTTATCGTGCTGGAAAGTGTAGTTTTCGCCACAAAGAAGTTCACCGTATATGGCTAGTTGATCTTTAAGAAGCTTCTTATACTTTTCGGAAATCATTCTTGAATGCACAAAAACAATAGCCGTTTTCCCTTGAGCCGAAAAAGCAGCCCAAACCATTACTGAGCCTCCACCCATTTGGCGGCTCATTAGTACATGAGGAGACTTCCGTAAATCATGCCAATAATATTGAAACCCGTCAGGACCATCCAGGTTAAACTTTTTTTCATTAGAAAATAACACAGACTACCATTTGGAGGTCCAGGCCATAGTTTGTTTAGCGAAGTTTAGACGCTCCATTTTGTGCCGGCTTAGAAACTGTGGTTTTTTTCTTCAATTTTTTATATTTCACATAGGAAGCATTATGCAACACACTGTGAATAGTTCTCCTTGAACAATTCAGTTTCAAAGCATTTTTAATGCCTGTAGTGGCCATCTTATTCTGTGTAGCGAGCAAAAGCACATGGCGTCTGTCTCTCGAGGACAAGCAAGGAGTACGTCCAGATCTTTTAATCACCGATCCATTAATTCCTCTTTTCAAAACGTTTCTAATTGCTCATCTAGAGAGTTTAATAACTTTTGAAATATTATTAATTGAAGCACCAGTTCCATTTAATCTCCAAATTTCGAGAATTTCACTTTCTTTTAATTCTGTACCTCGTGGCATGTTTGCAAATGCGTGAAGTCGGTTACCGTCTGCTTTAGTGAACTGCTGACGTCATAACAGCGTGCAGAAAATTTGCATATTGCACATTATTTTCGAAAAAAAGCAGGTGTTTTAATTAAAATGTTAGGGTGTCATAATTTTGTCCATGGTATTTTAATTTTTTTTTTTTTTTTTAAATTAAACTCTATAAAAATATCATTTCTGTAAAACAATTACGTGTGATAACAGAATAAATTTATGTTTTTGACATATTTGATAAAACGTTTTTAAGCTCTGAATCTTTTCTTTCACTATTTGTCAAATTAGATAGGTGTCTTATAATTATGTCCACCACTGTAGAAACTGAGTCTTCCAATATACAGGAATCATTTCAATATAGCAGCGCTACCTATTGTCTAATATGCACACATATTGAATCAACATATTTTTTTATATTATGTATGTCACATGCTCACTTTAGTGCGCTTATATATTGTAGAAGCTGACATATTAATGCCTTACCGGAAATGGAGTTAAATATGCGGCACCGCAGTACCACAAGATGTTGCTTATGCACTCAAACTGAATTAATATAGTTTTAAATCACGACACTCATATAAGTTTTTTGTGCATTTTTATACACTACAGGTGATGGGAAAAATCAGCCATTTTGTTAAAAGCAAAATAATAAAGATACAAAAAGGCATTATTTAAAAGGAAAAAGAATATAAAAATACAAAAGCTGTTGTACTGAAGAATACAAGCTGTTTTATTACCTTTTAAAAGCCTAAGACAGAAATACAACGTCATATTTATGACCTGCACCTGCACGTGGAACTCTGAAAGGGGACCACCCGCATTTAAGCCCCACTGGCTACCGCCAAAAAAGCCCCGGCGAGGTCGTAAAAAAGGCACCGTAGTAATCTAGAAGCAAGCAGATTGGTCGAAGAAAGGTCCAATCAGAAGATAGACCCAATAAAAAAAATGCAAGGGGAAAATCTCCTCCAAAAATTATAATGAGGGACTTAAAAAATTAAAGGAGAGAAAAGATTCCTTTAAGAGTCAGAATTCTAAAAATTTGCCTTCGTGTGTGCAGACGTAATGTGAGGTCCTGCTATCATCAGTGTGGTGCTTCCTAGCCGAAATGATTCATCAAGGATACTTAATGATGTGCTCCCTGCTAGCCAAAATATTCCTCTTGTGCCTGGACTGTGACATAGCATCTGATAAATCTGGTGAGAATTTCTTACATTTCTCGGTCAGTAATTTTACCGTGCAATGCTGGTAAAGCGCATTTGTTTTCTAGTACTCATCTTTAGCATATTGAGGCAAAATCAAAGATCATTGTTATATCATTTTTATTGTATTGTAAAATTATAGAATAATCAATTTAATTAATATTCAGAATTTGGATGTTTAATAAAGAAATTAATTAAAATTATATGAATCTGATATTATTTGAGAGTAAATTTATTTATTATTAAACATATTGTTTTCCAGATTAATGTTTGCTTTTAATTAGGATTAATTTTAGGGCATTTCACAACGCGTGCCCGAATATCGAATTGATATTCCAAAATGTACTACCACGAGGAAGTCACCTTAGAGCCACGGAAAGGAGGGTAGTCTGATTTTGGTTAATATCCGCCCAACAACAGGGTTTCAGATACGCAGTCTTTCCTTAATTACTGAAATTGCAGCATAGAAGTACTATCTTTTGGGTGATATTGATATGTTCCAAAATCTAATCAGCACCAATTTAAGTCAAAGTCTGACCAAATGTACGTCATGATTCACGGATTAGAATCCCCCAGCAGGAAGTTCGCGGGACCATCCCAGTACCTTTGGAAATGATCTTCCTGGACCACACTTCAAAGCGAGCCAAGACGCAGGTAAGAAGCTCTTGGAATCACAAACGATCTCTAATGAGAGCAAAGTAAAATTATTATTTCTAAAAACTTTCGTGCTGCATGTAGACAGTTTTCATATCAAAGAAGTATAACACTAAATGCCGAAATAAGGTCAATTTTATACCCCATAGCCGAAATTTGAGGATTTGTTTAAAGATTTTTTACATTAAAAATGAAAAAAAAAAAAAAAAAAAAAAAAAAATAAGAAGAAGAAGAAGAAAGAAAGGAAAAATAAAGAAAGAAAAAGAAAATTTGTTATAAATTATCACAGATCCATGGTTCAACCACTCGATTTAAAAAAAAAAAAAGATATTGACGAGTTCTTTAGAAAAATACTCATGTTGAAAATTTGCACCACTAGGGGTTTGAAAATAACGGTGTAAGGGTCTAGCATTATAATTATAATTTTACTTTGTTTTAATATACAACATTCTTTATAACTCGTACTATTTCTAATCTGCACATGGAATAAAATCTCTCCCCCTCGCCCCTTCAAATACATAGAAAAATAAATAAAATTGTATGAAGCCCCCCCTCCCCCTACTTTACATACATATATATATGTGTGTGTGTGTGTGTGTGTTGAAATTTAATCTAACAGTTTACACTAACGGACCAAAAAGAAAAAAGAAAGAGTCGCACTTGTATGTTTTTCTTATTCCTTTTTAGAAACCGCCAATTTCATCATTTAAAAAAAGAGATGAAACGGACAGTGATTTTGCCAGGACAGTGATTTTGGACAGTGAAATTGCTGGTATCCGGCATACAATAGAGATCTACATATATGATATCCGGCAAAATCACTATCCGTTTCATCCTTATTTTTAAATCATAAAATTGGCCATTCCTAAAAGGGAAAAGAAAAAACATCCAACTGCAGCTTTTTTTTTTTTTTTTTTTCCTCAGTTTGTTTGTATCTTAGTACAGCTGTAAATGCTAAAAAACTTATATATCTGAATTAAGGGAACTTAGAACCTTTGATTTGGCACCACCAAAGCAGTTTTCGTATAAGAACTTATATTTCCATTTAATATTTATAAATTGAAGTATAGACTGCACTAAACCAAATGAAACGAATATATATATTTTGAAATATAGATAGTCAACTGGGAAATTTTTTTTGTGTTTGTAGGAGCCTCGCCTCTACCCCTGGGGGGGGGGGGGAAGTCCACCCTCGAGGGGAGTAAATTTTCATGATGGGTATCTTTCAAAAGTGCTCGCCAATATCTTTAAAACGAATGGTTGAACCATCGATTAGCGATAATTTAAAATAAAGTTATCGATTTTTTAATTTTTAACAAAATAATTTTTTTTTATTTTTTTTTTTATGTAATATTGAGAATAAATTCAACTTTTTTTTTGGATATTTAGTGTTTTCTACTTCTCTAATATGGAAATCGTCTGCATTATCATAAAAGATAATTTGTTTAAATAATAATTTTAATATTTTTTTTTTTTTTTTAACAGAATTATTTTTTAATTATTCTATATAAATGTGGGTGCATTAATGAAACGGGAGGTTGGGGGGGGGGGGGGCGTTAAGCCCCCTCATACAGAACTAATTATCATATAAAACTCTTCCGAAGCCTAATTTGAATTGTTTAACATAGGTTTACATAACAGTACTCGTTATCTTACCTCTTAATCTCCAACCTGTATTTATAGTATTAAATTTCAGGGTAAGAGAAAGTCGTGTGAGTGACCCACCAGATTATTTCATTTAAAATGCAGCGTCTATAATATTTTCTTAAATATCAGTAGAAGTTTTAGCAGTTTGACATTTATGAATTCATGAAAAAATGCAATTTGAGAAAACGCAATTTAAAGAGTTCAAATCAGTAAAAAGTATATTAAAAACCATAATAATTTTTATCTGAATATATATTTCACTGAATAAATATAATATTATTCAATTTATAAATTTTTAATGGAAATATAAGCTTTTATATGACACCTACATCAATGGTGTCTAATCAAAGGTGTCAAGTCAAGTTCCCTTAAGGGCTTTCTGTTTTCCTTCATATGGAAAAATAAGTATGATTGTATGGAAACCTGCTTTGGTAAACTTATTTGACTTATTTTTAAGAAAAATAGTTATGTTGAAATTTTAATTTTATAATACAACTTAAAAAATTAAAATATACATCTTAATTTTACTTTCCATCTTTTATCTCTGAAAAAAAAGAGCTTTGGGAATAATTCATTCATACTACCAATTCTTTAAACGACTTTACCCTTTACAAAAATAGTTTGTTAGATGAAAGAGGCATGAATTCAACCCTTATGCTACTTCCTGGGTGTACAGCTGGTACAGTAAATGTCTTTTATATTTTCGCTTATCTAGCTTTCATGCTTTTAATTAAGAGTTTAAAAGTGGGACAGCCTACTTCAGACTATTTAAAGATACAAATTTTTAAAGAGAACTGTTTTGCTTTTGAAATAAGAAAAAAAAATCTTTCCAACATATGATATATTATGTACTATTATTTATTCATTTATTTTACTTGATTTAGGTCAATTCTATTATTTATTAAAACCTGATGTTTTTTGTATGCATATTTTAATTGAAATTATACAGAAATTTAACTAAAATAGGCATGCATAAAAGTGCATGCACAATGAGGAAAATGTCGTGCAAAATGAGGAGTTCACACGCATAACAGCAGTTTTGTATTTTTTGTACACCACAATTACTATCTAAAAATGGACATCAGTAACTAAACACATTTAGTGTAATATACAATAAACTCATTATGAAAACCCGAGATAACCATAAGATAAAGGATAAGTTTTGTTATCTTGATTTGAATTGTCATGATTGTAACGATAAGCTTGTCAGCTTGGAATGAAAATAAAGCTAAAGAATGAAGATGACACATATTGAATCAACATATTTTTTTATATTATGTATGTCACATGCTCACTTTAGTGCGCTTATATATTGTAGAAGCTGACATATTAATGCCTTACCGGAAATGGAGTTAAATATGCGGCACCGCAGTACCACAAGATGTTGCTTATGCACTCAAACTGAATTAATATAGTTTTAAATCACGACACTCATATAAGTTTTTTGTGCATTTTTATACACTACAGGTGATGGGAAAAATCAGCCATTTTGTTAAAAGCAAAATAATAAAGATACAAAAAGGCATTATTTAAAAGGAAAAAGAATATAAAAATACAAAAGCTGTTGTACTGAAGAATACAAGCTGTTTTATTACCTTTTAAAAGCCTAAGACAGAAATACAACGTCATATTTATGACCTGCACCTGCACGTGGAACTCTGAAAGGGGACCACCCGCATTTAAGCCCCACTGGCTACCGCCAAAAAAGCCCCGGCGAGGTCGTAAAAAAGGCACCGTAGTAATCTAGAAGCAAGCAGATTGGTCGAAGAAAGGTCCAATCAGAAGATAGACCCAATAAAAAAAATGCAAGGGGAAAATCTCCTCCAAAAATTATAATGAGGGACTTAAAAAATTAAAGGAGAGAAAAGATTCCTTTAAGAGTCAGAATTCTAAAAATTTGCCTTCGTGTGTGCAGACGTAATGTGAGGTCCTGCTATCATCAGTGTGGTGCTTCCTAGCCGAAATGATTCATCAAGGATACTTAATGATGTGCTCCCTGCTAGCCAAAATATTCCTCTTGTGCCTGGACTGTGACATAGCATCTGATAAATCTGGTGAGAATTTCTTACATTTCTCGGTCAGTAATTTTACCGTGCAATGCTGGTAAAGCGCATTTGTTTTCTAGTACTCATCTTTAGCATATTGAGGCAAAATCAAAGATCATTGTTATATCATTTTTATTGTATTGTAAAATTATAGAATAATCAATTTAATTAATATTCAGAATTTGGATGTTTAATAAAGAAATTAATTAAAATTATATGAATCTGATATTATTTGAGAGTAAATTTATTTATTATTAAACATATTGTTTTCCAGATTAATGTTTGCTTTTAATTAGGATTAATTTTAGGGCATTTCACAACGCGTGCCCGAATATCGAATTGATATTCCAAAATGTACTACCACGAGGAAGTCACCTTAGAGCCACGGAAAGGAGGGTAGTCTGATTTTGGTTAATATCCGCCCAACATCTTCCCCCTTTGCGGATTTGGTGCCGTGTATTTGGTGACGAATTTGGCACAGTTAACTTTCAAAATTCTTACGCGTTATTTACTAAAATTTAATACCATTAAATCATTAACGTTAAAGGAAAAATAAATAAAGTAAAAATAAAAGATGAGTACAGAGAAAAAAGATTTAAGGAAATATAATTATTTGTACGTATACTAACACTCCACAAATATGTGTATTTTATAATTGGTGTTTTTTATTTAGTTATACATGTGAAATGTGACATGAAAATCAAAGATTAATGTCAAAAATAATTAAATAACAGAATTAATATAGAAAGAAGATATATAGATTATATAGGCTGGGGTGGATATAACATAATAATAAATATGTATGTATATAAGCGTATAGTATAAAAAAAAAAAAAAAAAAAAAGAATAATAATAATAATAATATTTTAGTATCTTATTTATCTCATGGTGTTATATATATATAAAAATTTCTTAGGATGTGATAAAGAATAATCACTTCATAAATACAATTTGAAAGTGGTAGAATAATGTGTATGCAAAAAATTTTAAGAGATTTATAGCAAAATTAACAGAGTTATTATTATAAATTAAAAAATTTTTTCAAGAAATTGCATCTTAAATAACAGCCTTATATACAGGAGTAACAAATAAGGTGCAAATAAATAAATTGAGTAATTAAGAAACTTGTGAAAATAAATTAAAATAATATTTGCAAAAACAGAAAGTTATTCCTGTATATATGCTAATGGTATTTTGTGTAAGTATATTTTGATTTTATATACATTGTATTTTATTGCATATTTTGGAGGGGTAATCAATTTAATTAAGCAAAAAAAAAAAAATTCGCGTATGAGATCCTCTATACCGAGATTGGCAAAAAAGAAAATAAATTACGCGGAAAATAAAGAAATAAAATTAAACGAAATTTCTAAAGAGAGGAATAAACCAAAAAAAAATGGCAGACAAAATTGTAATAAGTTATGATGCTATCCTGAATAGTCTACCCAACTTTGACGGAAAAAAAAATAATAATATCGTAAACTTTCTAAAAGAATTCGATACGCTAGCTGAGGAAATTAAGTTGCCAGAAAACTTAAGAGTAATATTGTTAAAAGCCAAAATAACGGGCCAGGCAAAAGAAAGCCTAATTAACGACGAAGACACAAATAATATTAACAACTATGCTGACATTAAACAAAGGTTACAAGAATTATTTAAAAGGGAAATCTCTTTTGACATCTCACAAAATGAATTCATGAATTTGAAACAAATACCGACACAATCAATAGAAGAATTCACAAAAATATTCAACAGGGCGGCAAACAACTATTTAAAAGATTCAGGCCATTCAGAAAAAACTGGGGCTAAGCAATTTCTAGACACAATTAAATTGACTAAATTTTTAGAAAGCATAAGGCAAGATATTGCATTAGAAGTTAGAAAAATGGCACCGGATTCGATAGATAAAGCAATTAAATTTGCTAAACAAATCGAAAGCGCTTTTAACGCTTCTAAAATAGAAGAAATTAACACTACTTCCAAAGAGGAAGATAAACTATATGAAATGCTCCTAAACATGACAGTCAGACATAATGAAGAATTAAAAGAAATACAAAAACAATTAAAAGAGAGCAAAGAAATTCAGTTTAAACAGACACAGGTACCAAACACAGAAAGTTGTCATATTTGTAAAAAAAGAAATCACACAACAGAAAACTGCTGGTTTAATGAGACAAATAAAAACGTAACACAAAATAAACGGAAATATCAAAATAAAGATTTAAGGGGAAATAACTCATATCAAAGTAGGTTCCCAATAACAAACCCTCAAAATTATCAAACTTATCCTCCTGTGAACTATTATTATAATTACCCACCGCCTAATAATTTTCCAAATTATGCTGCACAATCCCAAAACAGTCCCCACTTCGAAAATTTTGCTTATCCACAACATTACACAAATCAAAATGGATATAATCAAAACAATAGGGGTGCTAGACCCAAAACAACATACAAAAATCAAGGCTATAAAAACCAGGAAAACTACAAAGGAGGTTTATAAATAAAACAATAGATAACAATAATTCAAGCCCATATAAACCTCCAAATTTCGGGCTTAAAACAAAAAATAATATCTACGGAAATTCATACACACAGAAAAAAAATTACAAAAAACATCACAGTAAACAGTATGACACAATAGCCAGTGTAAGCGACGGATCACAACTACCGCTAATTAACGTAAAAATTAAAGACTTAGAGGTAATAACTTTAATTGATTCCGGAGCTAGTTTATCAGTCCTATCACCAGACATTTTCCAAAAATTAAAAGAAGCAAATGTTAAAATAAAATATCTAGCCAGACAAGTAAGGATTCATACGTTAAACAATGAAAATATACCATTCAAAAAATGCGTAAAAATATCCTTTAAGATACAAAACATATTCGCAACTGGAACATTTTACGTTACAACAAGAAACCTAGATAAAAAATACAAGATCATACTTGGATATGATTTTCTAAAGAACAATCACGCAATATTAGATTGTGAACAAAAGGCCTTATACATAAAAAACAAAGAAATACCCTTAGAAGGTACGGACACAGTACGAAAAAGAAATGAAAATGAAATAAATGTCATTTCAGAAATTGTAAATACGCAGACACAGAACTCACAAAATAATAGTGAAAATACTATGAGCCAACAAAAACCCGCAAAAAATTCAAATAATGACGAAATTCAAAATGATTTCACAGAGAATATAGAGAACAAAAACAATAATACTAATACTCAAAAAATCAAAGAAAATAAAACAAATAAAATAAAATAAAATAAAATAAATAAAAATAAAAAACAGACAAACAAAACTAGCACAGATGAGAAATAGTAAGGCAGGAAAGAAAACTCATGCAAAAGAGAAGGAGCGTGCAGATCAAAATGTAAACAGAGAGGTTACTCGTTTACAAGAGAGTTACCATGACAACAAAAAAAGAGCAGAATGAAAACGACAGGACAGGTTAGGAGAAGAAGGAAAATATCACGAAAGGGAAAAAAAATACTTACTAATCCTAGGACGGACTTCGAGGTAAAGGAGCATGGCAGAAGGGTGACGATAAAACGCTTGAGAATACAGGAAAGTAGTAGCCGCATTTCTGCAAAAGAAACGAATTATGACTCAAGATATCAAGTGAAACGTAAAATATGGAAATTAAAACATTCACAACCATTCACACTTTAGAAAGATTAAATAATATTTTACTTGCAGAACTATATAATGGTTGTAATATTAGTAAAAGGCGCATCATTTCACACTTAAACAAAGATGCATATATTTCCTCTAATAAGTTAACAAAAAAAAAAAAAAAAAAAAAAAAAAAAAGCAAAAGCGGAGGATTAAGATTCATATAGCTATACACTATATATATAAATAAAAAAAAAAAAAAAGCAAAAAAAGCGGAGGATTAAGATTCATTATAGCTATACAGTATATATATAAATGTATTAAAAAAAAAAAAAAAAAAAAAAAAAACCTTAAAAGCTTAGGATTACAATTCATTAGATTTATATACAAAAAAAAAAAAGAAAAAACCCGTCACTGTAAAAATATTAATCTCTAACACTCGCACACACATATGCACGTAAATAAAAAGTAATAAAATAATGCAAAATTACCATATTAATACAGAATGGTCTAAAAAAAAAAAAAAAAAAAAGAAGGTAAATTAAATGCAGATTAGGTACAGGTAAACGAATAATCAATAGATAACCTACATTTTATAATAAAAACACTTTTACATAGCCTACCTTAGATCAGGGTTCAGAACACAGCCAAGATAATGAGGTGGCCCTTTGGTCGGGCGCAGGCGTCTTCTGCCAAGGGGGGTCGACCCACACTCGATACTCTGGCGTACCCTGCCAAAACAAAAGTCAAGACTGGACAGAATTTTATCAAAGCAAAACAAAAATAAAATAAAATAAAATAAAATAAAACACAACATTCAATGGGTTAAAAAATCCACAATACAATGGAATCAATATACGCAAATTATGAGCAGATCTGCATTTATTATTCACTCATAGTAAAAAAAAAAAAAAAAAAAAAAAAAAAAAGTAACATTAATAAATAAACACATGAATATACACAGAAATATACACAAACAATCTTCTACATTATTCTACGCTCACGATTCCTAATCAAATATGCGAGAATTACGCAGCGCTAGGAAGCAAAAAAAAAAAAAAAACGGAGTCCGAAAAATACAGAAAAATCATGCAAAAATCAAGCAGCAGCGGAAGGAACGTAAGATAATAGAAAATAAAGCAAGGCGAACGCAAGTTAGATAAAATAATACCAAATTATATAAAATAAACAAACAAGAAATAAACCTGCAATGAAAATACATTAATAAGAGCTGAAAGAAAAAGCAGATGCATATTAATAATAACGCTGCAAACAGAATACATAAAAAAAAAAAAAAATGCAATATAGCTCACGCTTATCCAAGTCAATGATGGCGTCAGTGTAGATCAGATATATATATTGCGAGGGGCATTCAAAATTCCACGAAGCACACACATGAAACAAAAAAAATAACAAAAGGGATTTATTAAAGGATAATGGATAGCACAATCACCTAACTCAAACATAGGTGAAGCAACAAAGCTTAAGCAAAGCAATAAAATATACATATAATAAAATTAAACTCACTTGTAAAAAAGTAAACAAATTTCTAATCCGATGAACGCGTGTGTCTCTGCGCTTCTCTCGAGTAAGTAACAGAAGAATCTTATCTCAGCTCTCCCCCATAAAGAAAACGATTATAACAGGATGTACTAATCATTAGCGCTGGTCAGTTCCCACGACATACTGACGCAGGCGAAAGAGGGTTTGTCACCCCCCATTACAAAACTGCAAAACAGCTCTCGGAAGTTAAAATTAATATTTCAAATAAAGCGAGGGACTTTTCAAAAAAAAAAAAAAAAAAAAAAAAAGAATACTGCCTTACTTAATGGTAATAAAGACATACTACCAAAACGATTAAATACATTCATGATATCATGTAATATACAAAATTTTTTTTATTATTGCTACTATACACTGAAAGTAATGAATGATATGTATATAGAAGGAATGCATACACTTGTAGAATTTTGCTAACAATTCAGAAAAAGTACTATTATATGTGAATTTATTGTATTGTATATATATTTATAAATGTTAAAAAAAAAAAAAAAAAAAAAAAAAAAAAATGAGTGTTGGTATACGGTATAAATAATTATAAGTATTGAATTAAAATGCAAAGTAATAATAATAATCTTTAGCATATGATATACTGACCGAGTGAAGTAACACTATACAATATGTGTCACAAAAAAATTATAAACTGAATAAAATTTACAAACTGTTGGCACAAGCATCGGCTAAATGCAACGACAGACCATAAAACTGTCTATCACAAATTCATGATCACAAATTGAACTATCTCAAAAAGCAAATATTGAAACATTTACATATTTGGATCAACTATGCATGATAACCAATTAATAAACAGTATTGAACAGTATATTATGAACTATCATCAGTTACTATTGAACTAAACTTCATGAACAATTAATAATCCAGTGTCGAACTGTACGCTCATTAATCATTATGCATATATATACAAGGAGCTCATAGTGCTCAACTACATCACAAGGACTCTAATGTGCACTAAAAAACAGTTTAGCACAAATATGCATAAGAAATTTACTGGCCAAATACACCAGATTACTACGACAACTAAAGGACTCATAATGTATTGAGATAAAGAAACTGTCTCAAACTTATTCGACAGGGGGATAGGCTGATGGGAAAAATCAGCCATTTTGTTAAAAGCAAAATAATAAAGATACAAAAAGGCATTATTTAAAAGGAAAAAGAATATAAAAATACAAAAGCTGTTGTACTGAAGAATACAAGCTGTTTTATTACCTTTTAAAAGCCTAAGACAGAAATACAACGTCATATTTATGACCTGCACCTGCACGTGGAACTCTGAAAGGGGACCACCCGCATTTAAGCCCCACTGGCTACCGCCAAAAAAGCCCCGGCGAGGTCGTAAAAAAGGCACCGTAGTAATCTAGAAGCAAGCAGATTGGTCGAAGAAAGGTCCAATCAGAAGATAGACCCAATAAAAAAAATGCAAGGGGAAAATCTCCTCCAAAAATTATAATGAGGGACTTAAAAAATTAAAGGAGAGAAAAGATTCCTTTAAGAGTCAGAATTCTAAAAATTTGCCTTCGTGTGTGCAGACGTAATGTGAGGTCCTGCTATCATCAGTGTGGTGCTTCCTAGCCGAAATGATTCATCAAGGATACTTAATGATGTGCTCCCTGCTAGCCAAAATATTCCTCTTGTGCCTGGACTGTGACATAGCATCTGATAAATCTGGTGAGAATTTCTTACATTTCTCGGTCAGTAATTTTACCGTGCAATGCTGGTAAAGCGCATTTGTTTTCTAGTACTCATCTTTAGCATATTGAGGCAAAATCAAAGATCATTGTTATATCATTTTTATTGTATTGTAAAATTATAGAATAATCAATTTAATTAATATTCAGAATTTGGATGTTTAATAAAGAAATTAATTAAAATTATATGAATCTGATATTATTTGAGAGTAAATTTATTTATTATTAAACATATTGTTTTCCAGATTAATGTTTGCTTTTAATTAGGATTAATTTTAGGGCATTTCACAACGCGTGCCCGAATATCGAATTGATATTCCAAAATGTACTACCACGAGGAAGTCACCTTAGAGCCACGGAAAGGAGGGTAGTCTGATTTTGGTTAATATCCGCCCAACAACAGGGTTTCAGATACGCAGTCTTTCCTTAATTACTGAAATTGCAGCATAGAAGTACTATCTTTTGGGTGATATTGATATGTTCCAAAATCTAATCAGCACCAATTTAAGTCAAAGTCTGACCAAATGTACGTCATGATTCACGGATTAGAATCCCCCAGCAGGAAGTTCGCGGGACCATCCCAGTACCTTTGGAAATGATCTTCCTGGACCACACTTCAAAGCGAGCCAAGACGCAGGTAAGAAGCTCTTGGAATCACAAACGATCTCTAATGAGAGCAAAGTAAAATTATTATTTCTAAAAACTTTCGTGCTGCATGTAGACAGTTTTCATATCAAAGAAGTATAACACTAAATGCCGAAATAAGGTCAATTTTATACCCCATAGCCGAAATTTGAGGATTTGTTTAAAGATTTTTTACATTAAAAATGAAAAAAAAAAAAAAAAAAAAAAAAAAAAAAGAAGAAGAAGAAGAAAGAAAGGAAAAATAAAGAAAGAAAAAGAAAATTTGTTATAAATTATCACAGATCCATGGTTCAACCACTCGATTTAAAAAAAAAAAAAGATATTGACGAGTTCTTTAGAAAAATACTCATGTTGAAAATTTGCACCACTAGGGGTTTGAAAATAACGGTGTAAGGGTCTAGCATTATAATTATAATTTTACTTTGTTTTAATATACAACATTCTTTATAACTCGTACTATTTCTAATCTGCACATGGAATAAAATCTCTCCCCCTCGCCCCTTCAAATACATAGAAAAATAAATAAAATTGTATGAAGCCCCCCCTCCCCCTACTTTACATACATATATATATGTGTGTGTGTGTGTGTGTGTTGAAATTTAATCTAACAGTTTACACTAACGGACCAAAAAGAAAAAAGAAAGAGTCGCACTTGTATGTTTTTCTTATTCCTTTTTAGAAACCGCCAATTTCATCATTTAAAAAAAGAGATGAAACGGACAGTGATTTTGCCAGGACAGTGATTTTGGACAGTGAAATTGCTGGTATCCGGCATACAATAGAGATCTACATATATGATATCCGGCAAAATCACTATCCGTTTCATCCTTATTTTTAAATCATAAAATTGGCCATTCCTAAAAGGGAAAAGAAAAAACATCCAACTGCAGCTTTTTTTTTTTTTTTTTTTCCTCAGTTTGTTTGTATCTTAGTACAGCTGTAAATGCTAAAAAACTTATATATCTGAATTAAGGGAACTTAGAACCTTTGATTTGGCACCACCAAAGCAGTTTTCGTATAAGAACTTATATTTCCATTTAATATTTATAAATTGAAGTATAGACTGCACTAAACCAAATGAAACGAATATATATATTTTGAAATATAGATAGTCAACTGGGAAATTTTTTTTGTGTTTGTAGGAGCCTCGCCTCTACCCCTGGGGGGGGGGGGGGGAAGTCCACCCTCGAGGGGAGTAAATTTTCATGATGGGTATCTTTCAAAAGTGCTCGCCAATATCTTTAAAACGAATGGTTGAACCATCGATTAGCGATAATTTAAAATAAAGTTATCGATTTTTTAATTTTTAACAAAATAATTTTTTTTTATTTTTTTTTTTATGTAATATTGAGAATAAATTCAACTTTTTTTTTGGATATTTAGTGTTTTCTACTTCTCTAATATGGAAATCGTCTGCATTATCATAAAAGATAATTTGTTTAAATAATAATTTTAATATTTTTTTTTTTTTTTAACAGAATTATTTTTTAATTATTCTATATAAATGTGGGTGCATTAATGAAACGGGAGGTTGGGGGGGGGGGGGCGTTAAGCCCCCTCATACAGAACTAATTATCATATAAAACTCTTCCGAAGCCTAATTTGAATTGTTTAACATAGGTTTACATAACAGTACTCGTTATCTTACCTCTTAATCTCCAACCTGTATTTATAGTATTAAATTTCAGGGTAAGAGAAAGTCGTGTGAGTGACCCACCAGATTATTTCATTTAAAATGCAGCGTCTATAATATTTTCTTAAATATCAGTAGAAGTTTTAGCAGTTTGACATTTATGAATTCATGAAAAAATGCAATTTGAGAAAACGCAATTTAAAGAGTTCAAATCAGTAAAAAGTATATTAAAAACCATAATAATTTTTATCTGAATATATATTTCACTGAATAAATATAATATTATTCAATTTATAAATTTTTAATGGAAATATAAGCTTTTATATGACACCTACATCAATGGTGTCTAATCAAAGGTGTCAAGTCAAGTTCCCTTAAGGGCTTTCTGTTTTCCTTCATATGGAAAAATAAGTATGATTGTATGGAAACCTGCTTTGGTAAACTTATTTGACTTATTTTTAAGAAAAATAGTTATGTTGAAATTTTAATTTTATAATACAACTTAAAAAATTAAAATATACATCTTAATTTTACTTTCCATCTTTTATCTCTGAAAAAAAAGAGCTTTGGGAATAATTCATTCATACTACCAATTCTTTAAACGACTTTACCCTTTACAAAAATAGTTTGTTAGATGAAAGAGGCATGAATTCAACCCTTATGCTACTTCCTGGGTGTACAGCTGGTACAGTAAATGTCTTTTATATTTTCGCTTATCTAGCTTTCATGCTTTTAATTAAGAGTTTAAAAGTGGGACAGCCTACTTCAGACTATTTAAAGATACAAATTTTTAAAGAGAACTGTTTTGCTTTTGAAATAAGAAAAAAAAATCTTTCCAACATATGATATATTATGTACTATTATTTATTCATTTATTTTACTTGATTTAGGTCAATTCTATTATTTATTAAAACCTGATGTTTTTTGTATGCATATTTTAATTGAAATTATACAGAAATTTAACTAAAATAGGCATGCATAAAAGTGCATGCACAATGAGGAAAATGTCGTGCAAAATGAGGAGTTCACACGCATAACAGCAGTTTTGTATTTTTTGTACACCACAATTACTATCTAAAAATGGACATCAGTAACTAAACACATTTAGTGTAATATACAATAAACTCATTATGAAAACCCGAGATAACCATAAGATAAAGGATAAGTTTTGTTATCTTGATTTGAATTGTCATGATTGTAACGATAAGCTTGTCAGCTTGGAATGAAAATAAAGCTAAAGAATGAAGATGTTACATTCAAATTTGGGGTCAACAACTTTGACTTATCTACTGTTATTTTGAAGTTCTCCTCACAAAAAATGCTTCAAGCAAATCTAGATATAAATGGAACACTTAAAGTTCAAAAAACGTAGGTACTATACAGCAATCCAAAGAATGGAACAAATGTTTTTAAAGTGTCTTTTCAAGTTTTACGTTTTTCGCTTTGTCTGTCATACAGATGAAATATATGGTTTAGTTTTCCAATATGTTGGTTAGTTACTTTATTATATAACTCGACCAAAATTAGAAGAAGTCGAATTAGATTTCATATTGATTTTATTTCTTTTCTCGCAGGTTTCTTTCGGATTCGATCAAATTAAATTTATTTTCTTTCAAGTCAGATGGAAGGAATATTGAGTATTTGGGTTTTGGCACATGAAAATAATTTTTTTTTCCGTTTCAGGGCAGTTTTTGTGTTTTGGTGGTAAGCGATTTTCAATTGTAGTGACAGCATAACTCTTTACTAGCAATATTTGTAACGAAAAACAGAGTGGAAGAAAATAT
This sequence comes from Salticus scenicus, assembly GCA_963930645.1. Lineage (NCBI taxonomy): Eukaryota > Metazoa > Arthropoda > Arachnida > Araneae > Salticidae > Salticus > Salticus scenicus. The sequence continues at coordinate 96,077,988 of OZ005650.1, forward strand.
GTTAAGGTGTGTGAGATGTTTTATTATTATTACTGGCAAACCCGTGCGAAATATTCGCATTTTATTTCTTTTCTTATTTACCTTTAAAATTTCAAACTCATAAATGTTATACCAATTTCACCACCTAATTAAAATTTTTATTTACCGGAAGCCAAATTATTATTAAAACCAAATTAATATTGTGCAACAGTGAAACCAAAATCATTCAAAGAAAGGTTTCCAAATAAAATTCATGGTTCACAACCCAATTTTCATACTTACGCAGACAATACAATTTTAATATAGGACTCCCACGACGCCTTTTAAATTTTTGTCGTCATGTTGGCGATGACTTTTTATTAATTTTGTTATTATTATTTTTAAATAAATAAATAAATAAATAAAATAAAATAAAATAAAATAATTCCTATTTTGATTATATTTTTTATGATTGTGTTTTTAGTCGATTTATGACACAAAAGTTCATATTCGGTATATATATTTAAAATATTGCTAGGTTTAAAATGACGCTTGCAAAGATTCTGAAGAAACAACTGTTAAAAATACATTTTTTTCGTAAAATAATCTCATCAGACAAATGTCGTCATTTTTTCTTATTAGTCCATTGAACTAACTCCGCGTGCTTAGTTCATGTATAAATATTACTTTTTTATCCTCGCGCATCGTATCGTTTCGACAAAAAATAATTAAAACTGGTCCACGTTAGAGAAATATTATATAGATATTCTGTATATATCTTTAAAATAGTGCTAGGTTTAAAATGACGCTTGCAAAGATTCTGAAGAAACAACTGTTAAAAATACATTTCGTAAAATAATCTCATCAGACAAATGTCGTCATTTTTTCTTATTAGTCTATTGAACTAAGTCCGTGTGCTTAAATATTGTTCATGTATAAATATTATTGTTTTATCCTCGCGTATCGTACCGTTTCGACAAAAAATAATTGAAACTGGTTCACGTTAGAGAAATATTATATAGATTATTTAATAAAAAGGCGCTACATCATGTAAACGGTTTCAGACTTATTCACATATTTATGTTGTTATTAGAAGTATATAGAAAAAGAAGCGCACAAACTCAGAAAATACATTAATAAATTTTAAGGTAAAATCAAGAATTGTTTAAAAGTAAAGAAAAAGTAAGATTTTTTTTTTTTTTTTTTTTTTTTTTAACTTTTGACATAAAAAGAAGAATTTTAACTCTTCTCATCGAAAAATTTTTCAAGTCATTTCATCTCAAATGATCAAAAATAAAAACTGAGATAAAAAACTATTTATCCTGATAAAATACTTACCAGGTCTGAAGTTATTTCAAAATATCTTTACTGATGCTGATTTTCTTTCGTTCTCTCTCTCTCTTTTTTTTTTTTTTAACTAATTTTTAATTATTAGTTTCTGAAATATAAAGGAAAAATAAGTAAATAAATAAATAGAAGAAAATAAAAATAAAACTAAAAGTTATTTTTAGAGCACACGCAGTTATGAAATAGATAAACAGTTAGAAATCACTGAGATGTATGGAATGGAAAAAAAGTGTTACAGTTTATTAGAACGAGATAACTATTTATTTCAGACCAAAAAAAGAGAGAGAGAGAGAGAGAGAAAAAAAGAAGATGAAGATGAAGATGAAGATGAAGAAGAAGATGAAGAAGAAAAAGCAGAAGAAAGGGGGAGAAAAAGTGGAAAGAAAAAGGTTACCACACACATATTTATTTATTTATTTTGTAGATCACTTTGAGTAAAATAGCATGTTAGGAACATCCTGTAAAAAAATAAAAAAAGAATTTCGTTTAAAATTAAATTTTGTTTAAGACAGATAATTAATTTTGTACTTTCTTTGCTTTCTTTTAAATATAATTTAAGGCACAATTGTATGCAAAGGGATAATTTAGTCTCTACAAATGCACTGTTGCAAATTATTTCAGTGTAAAAGCATGCTTCTATGAAGTTTATCGTTCGTATGGCAACTTTAAAGTTTTGTTTTGTTTTATTATTATTTTGTAACTGGATCAGTTAACTCCACAACAGCTAATTTTTAATAATCCGAATGAAAAATAAATAAAAATAAATGAATGAAAAAATGTTTTATTATAATTTCTTGTTTTATAAACTTTCGTACCGTATAAGAAAACTGATTAGTTTTGATTTATTTTACAATTAATGTCCGCGGAAAAAAGAAAGAAAATTTTTATCTATTTATTTATTTTATTTTTTATTCATTTATTTATTTATTCATTTATTTTTTGAAGCTATATTTTAAAACTTTTTAAGAGATATGAATAAAATTGAAAATTTTATTTACTCATTTTTATAGTTTCTAACAGATAGTATTTTCCTTTTTACAGTTTCTAACACATAGTTTTTTTTTTTTTTTTTTTTTTTTCCCTCAAAAATTGTAATGTCATAGCTGCCAACCCTCTTAATATTTTAGTTTAAAAATATTTGTTTTAGTTCATGACGTAAATTTTGCAGTTAAATTAAACGAAATATTGTATTTCTAAATAATAATATTAAAAAATCGGAAAAGCTATCAGGTATGATAATGCGAGCGAGAGACTATCTAGAATAATAGCAAATGAAAATTGATTTTAATTCAGTGAAAGTACATTTTCTATTTATCATGCTTTCCATTTGCAAAATCCTACTTTGTATTTGCCCAGTATTTAAATCATTTAAAGTGTCTCAAGAGATAGTGAAATATTTCAAACTTTTTCGACTTAGTCCTCTAGAGGTTGTCGGCGATGACTTATAGCCAAGGGTCTCATCACAGGAAAAAAATGGGTGAGAATTTCTCACTCTTCCTCAAAAACAAAGTATGACTTTTAAAAACTATGTGAGATTTATGAAAATCAAGTGAGACTCCAAATATACTTTGAATAATAGTAATAGCTCTTTTATGTGGACACTTAGAATTTACATCTGGAATTAATGCGAATTTTTTCATGGTTTTCGAATTTTGTGGTTTCTATAGTGAGTGCAGAGCAAAGATAACTAGAGCCTGTTTTTTACTGATCTGAGCAGTTTTTTTTTTTTCTTCCCTGACAGATTTCAAATAATGTGTTTATGAAGTGTTAAGTGCATTTGTATTTTTTTAGAATAACAAAAGTTTTTTTTTAGCTGCATTCCGTTGAAGGGATGTGTGTGTGTGTGTGGGGGGGGGGGGGCAAGAAGCTGTATATACTTGATAAGATTAGGGCCCGGTTTGTTTGTCACACACTTTTTTCTATCATAGGACAAATATGTCTAAAAAAAAAAAAAGCAGTTTTTAGTGTTTTTTTAATCGATTCTTGAAAAATGAAAAAGGGTACGAATTTTTCTTAATATTAAAATTTTTGAATGTAAAAAATATGAGAGATCCTCACGGTCTCGCGCTCTAATGGGATTCCTGCTTATAGTATATTTGTCACTTTTTCATTTGGGTAAAGCAGTTAGACGCTATTATATTTAGTCACACACACACTCCACACATACACACACACATATATATATATATATATATATACATACATCGCTGTAAAAATTGCAAAAAAGGAATTCGGGAGCTTACGATAAATTTCTTACATAGTATATTTTTCGAAAGTAAATAGGAGGGAAAAAAAAAAAAAGAAAGAAAGAAAATAAATCATCATTTTTGAAGATTAAAGAGTCGTTTCATGCAATGTGATTGACAATATTTCGAAAATTATGCCTGTAGATATTAAGAAGGAAAGAAAGGAAAAGAGAGGAGAGGGTTTGCTTATGTTTCATGACATGTATATATGCAAGTCATGTGCGTTGAAAGTATGAATTATGGTCCCACTCATAAATATAATCTTTTATAGTCTATTCCCCTTACATGGTTCTGCATGATTGCACCTATTCTGTCTTCAAGAGATTCCAGACGCTTTATACACCTCTATGGGCATTCTCAGAGGGGTTCGTTTAGAAAGAATACCATAGTCAATTCATAATTCAGAAGGTAGTTTGCACTTTATGGAAACGTTTTTGCATTTACTTTTGTCGTTCGAATTTTGAGGTGAAGATTTGGCTTAGTAATGATTGCCTGGTACTCAGGGACGAGGCGTGGTTCAGAAAACTATGGAAGCGCCGAATGAAAGCGCTTCCAAAAGCAGAGGAAGAATCAACTCAGTCTTTCGACGAGGCGACGTTACTTGATTACTTTTTAAAAATCTTAAATAGGGGAAGCGCTGCGGGCGCTTCGCCACTGCTGGTACTGTATTAACAATAATTTATAAAGCGGTGTAAAGATTTAAATTATTACATTAAAAATAACTAAATATATAGAATCTATATATTACAATGCAAACATGAAATTTGTCGTACATTTTTAATCTGTTAATTATCATAGTAGGGGATTAAAAGTAGTATCGTTCGAAAGGTATGGTTAATGTGAGTTTAAGAATAAGAAAGTTATTCTCCTGAGATGCCAAGAAGGCCGAAAAAAATACCTTTATTTTTATACACACACGTAATCATTTATATGACAAATCGTTCATTAAAATTCTCTTCCATGATGAGAGCAGACGACTTTCCTGTTCAGAGAAGTTAATATATAAGTATCTATATAGTAATACGCAAACGTGGAATTTATCGTAAGTCTTTAGTCTATTTTAATAAGAGAAAGGAGCTAAAAATTAGTATCGTTCGAAAAATACACTTAACGTCGGTTGCAGAAAGAAAATCATATGAGGCCAAAAAAGCAGACAAAAATACCATTATTATTATGCACTTTTCATTTTATATACGTGATTTTCGTATTTAAAATTCCTACTGAAGAAAAAGTTTTTATATATATAAATGTGCAATTTTTCAACTCGAGACTCAGCTTATTTTTGTGACTTTATTTTAACGTATTTATTTTTTATTTGCCTAGCTAGAGAAGTGAGTATATATATACATCCTTGTTTAAGAGTTTAGTAAAATTTGCAAACGATCAGTTTTTTTCAAATTAAAAACTTATATCTCAATGAAATGTTTTCAAACATTTGGCATTTAAAGAACTGGGTCTTCCTCATGTTTTTCAGTGAAGATTGGTTTAAGACAAAACAGTTAGAGCGCCGGTAACAAATTGAGCAAAATTAATAATGTTTGTGATCACCCTGTATCGTTAAGTAAACGAAATGAGCTGTAACTTTAGGATATGTTAACATTGACCCAGTTCAATTTGTGGATGAATTTGTGTGATGATAGCATGTTAAATAAGGGAGATATAAGCATTTATTTTAAAACTAAAAAAAAAAAAAAAAAAATCAACATGTTTTTTATTTATAATATACAGAGTTTTTAACGAAAATTATTCCCACTTTCAGATAAATTGGAAAAACACTTTCAAAAGCAATATACTGTAATCGGAATACAAATATCTTAAATATCTCATGAAATATGAAAATTTTTATGAAAAACGTTTTTTACTGCGCATGTGAGAAAGGTAAAACATTTTTTATTGCATAGGTTGAAAGCTAGATGTATTGGGAAACTTTTATCAAAAGTGCATTTGAATAGAATAAAAATTAAGTGAATTGTACGAAAAAGAACAAGCTAGATTTGAGATATTTTCCAAAAGTTGAAATTTCTTAAGGGGTTTCTTCATGCCGCGTTAGTTAATTTTAAGATCCAATTATTTCAACCACACTCCAAATGTACTTTTTTTGTGAAAAATCCCTTATAAGCTTGTAACTCTAACATATTTTTGTTTATTTACTATGATTTATGAGATCATAAGGGTTTTTTTCCCCAAAACAACCTTTGGAAAGTGGTTGAAATAATTGGATCTACAAATTAATTAAACAGCATGTGAAAAACCCCTTAAGAAATTTCAACATTTGGAAAATATCTAAAATGTAGCTCGTTCTTTTCGTACAATTCATTTAATTTTTATTCTATTCAAATGCAGTTTTGATAAAAGTTGCCCAATACATCTAGCTTTCAACCTATGCAATAAAAAATGTTTTACCTTTCTCACATGCGCAGTAAAAAACGTTTTTCATAAAAATTTTCATATTTCATGAGATATTTAAGATATTTGTATACCGATTGCAGTTTATTGTTTTAAAAGTGTTTTTCCAACTTATTTGAAAGTGGGAATAATTTTCGTTAAAAACTCTGTATATTACAAATAAACAACATGTTGATTTTTTTTTTTATTTTTTTTATTGAGTTTTAAAATAAATGCTTATATCTCCCTTATTTAACATGCTATCATCACACAAATTGAACTGGGTCTATGTTAACATATCCTAAAGTTACAGATCATTCCGTTTACTTAACGATACAGGGTTATCACAAACATTATTAATTTTGCCCAGTTTGTTACCAGCCCCCTAATTGTTGTCTTAAAGCAATCTTCACTGAAAAACACGAGGAAGACCCAGTTCTTTAAACATCCAGTGTTTGAAAACATTTCATTGAAAGATAAGTTTTTAATTTGAAAAAAAAACTGATCGTTTGCAAATCTTGTTAAACTTTTAAACAGGGGTGGATATACATATTTTTTTTTTTTCAAATTGTTTACATATTGTTTCGACATAGACAGCGTTCTTTCCTATTGAAATGCCCATACCAAGAACTTTGATCAGTCGGATAAGAGGCAAATAGGGTGAAATAGATAGAGAAGTTCATAGGGATATGAATCATCATGTAAATAAAAATATTAATAGTGATTTTTTTTTTTTTTTTTTTTTTTTTTTTTTTTTAAGGATAGGTTAATTACTATGAATATCATTTATACGAAAGTTTTGAATTTGTGTGTTTATTATTTAAATGCTTACTTATAAAAACGGTCGACCTTCTCGTTAAAGTTTTCAGGTAAAGATGTGATATTTTTCATAAACGTCTGCTACTGAAATAATAATTCCATCGATTATTTCTAAAGATTAAACAGTTCATCGCCAATAGCTTATCATGTAATTCTAGTGCTACGTTGCATTCACTCAACCTAAACCATCTAACAATAAAAAAATTTAAATGCATAAATTACATATTATTTATGTTTACAAAATTCAAATTTCTACACAGACACGCGAACCTCGGGCTGCATCACTAGAAATGGCTTCTAAAGAAAAAATATAAATCATAATTTTCTTTCATTCTTTAAAAAAAAAAATAAATAAATAAATAAATAAATAAATAATAAAATAAAATAAAATAATTGTTATGAACTTAGAGAGTAGTTTAGAATTAATTTTCTTTTTCTTTTTATAATTATGATAATTATCGAATACAATTTGACCAGTAATTTCTGATAATCTATCATCATCTGAGGATGATTTATATAGTTTTGAACTAATAATACCAATAATTAACGTTTCGATAAATATTCAGATAGCAATCCATTTTATCATTTGTCAAAACAATTATTTTAATTTTTATTTAACGATTCCAGTTTCTAAGTAACAGGAGAGAAGAAAAAACGCTGTCTCCGTACAGCACATTATAAAAATATTTCCGTATTTGTTATTGTAAATAGAAAATATATTTTAAATTCAAACTACTTAACAAATTAATTCGGGTAATCCATCAAAAATCTGAAAATAAAATGGTGTTACTATTCAAATAACTCCCTTACATACTACCTTGATCAAAAAGTTTCCGGAATTCATTCACAAAATTAAAAATACAAGTTTATTCGCAGAAATTGGCGTTGTTCTCTTCGAATTAATCCCCATCGACAACAACACACTTGATCCAATTCTCAAAGCATTTGTGGTACACGATTTTCGATATGTTCATCACAGCCTTCTTCGATTTTTGTATTATCTCTTCTTGGCTGCTGAAATGTGTTCCCGTAACGGTTTTTTGAGTCAATCAAACAGAAAAAAGTCGCAGGAAGCTAAATCTGGTGAATCTGATGGCTGTGGAATGGTATTGGTTACGTTTTCGGTGAGAAACTCGCGGATATGATAGCATTGTGCGACGGTGCATTGTCTGGGTGCAAAATCTACAAATTGTATGCCCAGAGATCCTTTCTTTTTAGATGAATTCATTCACGCTCTGATTCTCTGATTGTTAATTTACGGTTTTCGGCCTATATTTCTTTTCTTTTACCGATGTTCTCGTCTGTTATCAATGTCGACGGCTTGCCACTGTGTTCATCATCTTCGACGGATTTACAACCAAGTATAAAGCTTTCATGCCACTAGCAAACCACACTTTTTTTTAGAACATCATTGCTGAAACATTTTTCCAACATTTCGAAGGTCTTTCTATAATTGAATCCGTTTTTAACGCAAAATTTAATGCACACTCGTTGTTGCAATTTTAACTCCATTGCAAAAATCGAGACATACTCAAAAAACAGATGTACTCAACACTGCGTCACTTTCACAAATGTGTAACTAGGATGATGTAATTTGGAGGGAAGATTGCTGTCAGGTCTGGCAATCATCCGAAAAAAAAAAAAAAAAAAAAAAGAAGCGAAATCGGGGAACTCAGAATGAAAATCGGTGGTGATTCTGGGAACCTTTTGATCAAGGTTGTATTTAAATATACCCGAACCGCAGCGTTTGTAAGTTAGATATGAAAATTATTTAAATATAATGTTATTTAAACAGATCCATTTACAATTATTAAATAAATTGAATAATTTTAAAGAATATGTCCCAGGCTTCCAAAGGTTTGAATTCTGTCCTGGAGATCACTTGAATTCCGTAGCCTGTAGCAATTGGCGATCATGTCTATATGCAGTAAAATTCCCATAAATAAATACTAGTGCTCATTGATACTATAAAATGAACGGTTTACGGAACTTTCGCCCCTGGGAAATTTCGCCTCCAGGAAGTGGCTTACGAAATTTCAACCCCCCCCCCCAAAATTTCACCCCCGAGAGGTGTAAAATGTAAACGAAGTGACAAATAAAAATGTAAATATATATACAGTATTTTCCAATATATTTTTTGTTCATTAACGCTATTTTCCCTTTTGATTTCAATACAAAACATGAATTAAAATACGGTTTTCGAATGAAAAATTGTTCGATGAAATTTTTATCACTGCTACGTAAAAGAAAGTTCAAGTGTACAGTAATATTATTATTATTATTATTATTATTTTATTATTAAATTTAAGTGCACACACAATAAGTTTATTAATTTATCAAATTTTATTTTATTTTATTTCATTTAATAATTTATCAAGTTTATATTTTATTGATAATTAAATAAATAAGGTTACAGCGCTTAGAAAATATTTTTCAAGTATCTATCAATATGTTTTAATTCAAATAAATGGAAAATAAATGGATTTAATAAATATTTAAACGTTCAAAACACTTAGCCTTAAAAACAGTAAAAGACATGTTAAAAATATCTAAATCTACAGAAAGCTCATTAAAAATTTTGTAAAATTTATATAATGAAAAATTACCAGTATAATTATATTTTACAAATGGAGTGACAAATAAATGATTATTTCTAAGAGACTTGGTTGGTACATTAATTTGAATACAGTTAAGAATATCACTGCAATCAATCATATTATTGATAACTTTATATATATAAAAAAATAATAAACAAAAAAGGTCACGACGAGATTTTAAACTAGGAAGGTTATAAATACTTCGCAGGTACGAGGAAGAAATGACATAAGTATAAATAAAATTACTTTAAAAATATAAATAACGTGCAAATTTAGTTTGAACCTGCTCTAGAATTTTGATTTTATTTTCATAAAATGATCCCAAGTAAGACTACAATACTCCAGATTGGAGCGAACTAAACTGAAGTATTAGGACATTTAACGCATGCTGATTGTAAAAACCTTTACACTTAAAAAACCCAAGTTTTTTATATGCTTTAGAAATAATGCTATTGATGTACAGTGAAAAGTTAAGTTTGACAACAAAAGTAACAACCAAATCATTTACAGAATCTTTGTCAGTAAGGAATACATTTATTCGTTCAAAAATCGCAGGCGTAGTTAATACAGAATTTAAATGTATAAAGCATTGAATCAATAAAAGAAACTTATACATATATTTATTTATTTATTGATAAGTAAAAAACAAATCTTGAGAATTAAATATTTTTTTAAGTATCTATGATTCTTTTTTATCTAAATTGTACATATATATATAAACATATATAAACGATAGTTATCGTAATAAAATTTAACCTTAATATTTAGCAATTAATAGATACAAAACAATACCAACACAACAATAATAGAACTGATTGTAACATTTAGGCAAGACTTACACAAAAATGTTGCAATACAGATTAAGAACCAATAAGAGACAAAAACAATTTAAATTACTTACGCCGACATGAATAACAATAATACTGAAAAAAAAAAAAAGGACCCTTAAACTTAATGACGGAGAAAGTAAATAAAGGACCACAGAAAAAATAATTGGATAAAAATGCTTAAAATTTGAAGTATAAACTGTTCAGGGGGCATGTACTTCATAAAGCAGTGAAAGCTGCATCGATTTCGTAAAACAATATAGCTAATTATAGCAATTTTTATTGTTTCAGCCTCGATCGAAGTAGCAAAACCATATTGAATGAGAAATTAATTAAAATATTAATTTAATTCTTCATGGAAAACAGAGAGAAAAAAAAAAAAAAAAAAACGAGAAAAAAGCATAGTAGCCACATGTAAAGCTTTTAACACAAACAGGAGAATAGGATGATGCCAACAAATAAAAATGAAATAAAAAAAAATATATTAAATCCAAAACTATTTATTTTAATAAAAGAAAATTAATCGGTTTAAAAAAATATAGGGAAATTATTAATACTTCTTGACAGATACCAAGAGCAGAACACTTGGATCAATTTTCAAAATTTAATCAAATTAAAAGATCTCGCAAGAAAATGAAGTAGTTTCGCAATTATACATATATGACCAATTACTTTGTATGCGTGTCCAAATAGCGTTATGAAATTAATAACTTTCCATATATTTTTTATTTATTAAATCCATTTATTTTCTATTTATTTGGATTAAAGCATACCGATAGATACTTGAAAAAAAAATTTTTTTTTCGTAGTGCAATAGTCTTATTTATTTATTTATCAATAAAAAATAAAATTGATAAATTAATAAATAAAATAAAATTTGATAAAGAAATAAATTTATTGTACATTTAAAATTTAATGAATAAATAAATAATATTACTCTTTCATTTATTTACCAGCTATAAAAATGTCATCAAACAAATTTCGATTGAAAACCCATTTTTAATTCATATGTTTTATATTGAATTTGAAAGGGAAAATAAATTGAAGGAACAAAAAATATATTGGGAAATACTGCATGTATATTCATATTTTCACGTGTCCTTACGTTTATATTTTACACCACTCGGGGGCAAAATTTCTTTGGGACTAGACCTGGGGGTGAAAGTTCCGTAAACCACTTCCCGGGGGCGAAATTTTCGGGAATGAAATTTCCCGGGGACGAAATGCTGGGGGCGAAAGTTCCGGATCTTAAAATGAACAGGAATACTGGTATTGATGTATATGTTCTATTGTCTTTCAAGTTGAAATGTATGCTATTTTTGATGTATTTAAAATATGTATCGATAAAGTTATGAGAACAAATATAATCTCCTTCGTTTTGTATTGTAAAACAGCGTTATTGGCATTGCGTAAGAATGCGCTGAATCCTGTATGGTTTAGTAACACCATTTTTTGCTTTGCCAGTTTGGAGCTAGTACTAATTTTACACTTTAATAACAGGAGACTTGGCGTTGGAATATTAAAACCCGAATAAACTACTACGTCAGAAATGCCAAAGAAAAATATTGGAAATGCAAACAGCTGTAGCCTTGTTTGCCTTTCGGTAGCCTAAAGCTACCGAAAGGATCGCACTGAAGGATCGCCTTTTTGCACTGAAGACGCTACGCTTTAGGCTACCGAAACAGCTGTTTGCATTTCCAATATTTTTCTTTGGCGTTTCTGACGTAGTAGTTTATTCGGGTTTTAATTTTACACTTTGGCAACGAGAAATTCTACTACCTCTTGTGCTAGTCCCAAGTCGATGGTGGTCATCGAATATTCGAGTAGTCTTATCAGGAGAATCTCTTTGATTTATTAAAAAAAAAAAAAAAAAAAAAAAAAGCCCAAACTGACGCAACGTTAATTGCTTGGAGCAAGTAAGATATCTCAACCAGTTTAATCTAGGTATAAATGAACATTTCAAACTCAATAGGAATGTTGTTATAAAAGTCGTTTCTCTTAGCTGTCTAATGAGGAGGCATATTGGACTATGAGAAGGCATCATGTCCTTTCAGGAGACATCTTACATATGTGGGTGCTAAAAATAACCCAAGTTGCGGTGGTTGCTCGTACAACCTTCTCCCAGGATCTTTGTGAACGTGAAGTATATTTATCCTATAGGCTATAGGTTTGAAGTTTGAACAGTTGGGTCAGCATATTGAACCTTGGCAGTCCAGGTATTCGCTTACCTTTGGTTCGATAATTAACACTTTTAGCCCCCAATCATGAAAGGGGATGTTATTAGTTTGATGCCTTTGTTTGTCTATGTGTGTCAGTCTGTGTTTTCTGTATCACAATACCTTCCAATATCATACACCATTTTCAATGTGTTTTATTTATTTATTTATAAAAATTCATAATACATTATAGCAAGATTAAATATTCAGGAGGAATAGCTTTAGCCTCGTTCAAGGCAGAATGTTGCATTTTGATAAAAGCGCCCTCTAGAAAAATACGGGATTCATAGATATTTATATTAGAAGCTAAAATTTTAAAGTTTTCAAAATCCGGAATATGATCACTATTGAGATAATGGATTACGAGTTTTGATTTTAAATCTCCTGTTTTATATGAGCGTTTATGTTCCTTTAATCTAATTTCCCCTGTTCTGCCAGTTTCACCGATATATGTAGAATCACAATTTTTACAATGAATACTATAGATTACACCTTGACGTTTAAGAGGGGGGACAGCGGGTTAAAAGTTTGAGAGAAAGTTACTAATACGGAGTTGAGGTTTAAAGCTAGTAGAGATATTAACTGCATTTATTTATTTATTTGTTTGTTTGTTTATTATTATTATTACATTGCTCATTTAATCGGAACGAATTTCAGCTACACTTGATGAAACTCCGTTTGATAGATTTTTAAAAATTATATTTTATTTATGTATTTATTAATTTTTTTATTACAGTTCATTTTGAATTATTATTTTAAAATTTGCGAACTGCCAATCATCCAACTTCAAAATCATGTTAGTGATAAGTCACGTGGATTTTTGGGTTCGAACATAAAAAAAAGCTTATATAAAAATATAGTGAATTTTTAACTGATTATGGCAAAAAATAAAACTTGTCTTAAAATACTAATTATGAGTAATGTTGTCAGTTTGTGGGGACCTTTTATATTTAGTAGCCATCAAATAATAATAAATAAAATAAAAAAAAATTAATTTATTTTTTAATTAATTATTTATTATTATTTTTTTAATTATAAAGTTAGCTTTACGCTTAATAAGAATTATAAAAAGAGTATCAGCATATATAGTTACGCTCATCACTGACGCTGTCACGCTTAAAAAGGCTAAGAGACTTCCTTGGACTCTGTCTATGTGTGAACGCAAGTTGACACATAATTTTCATACTTTAGTTAACTTAAAAAAATCTAATTGTCCGATCGATAAGCTGTTTAATCCAACGGATTCAGAAAATCCCCCCCCCCACCCCTTTCATTTGGTACCTTATTTGTAACAAATTTTTAATTAGATTTTTTAAAATTAATTAAAATATGAAAATAGGCATAACTTTAAAATAGACATTTAAATTTTTAATTGTTGCCATTTTTTCCCCCAGCATAAAATTAAATATGCTTTCACGTGGGAAAAAAAAATTATAAAATATTAAATTTGCTCGCATATGAGAAAATGACGTCTATAAAATAGTAATACCAATTTTAAATTTTAAAGGTAACGAAGTGATAAATAAAGTGCGAAAATTTCACACGGGCTTGCTATCAGATGAATTATTTGGAGTGAGAAATAAATAAATTGAAATGATTATTTTTCAACGGATGCCCTACCACTAACTAGTATAATATATATCTGGTCGCAATTTTAAGTTATTTTATGGTTTGTTTACTTACAAAGTTTTCATTCATGGTAATGTTATAAATAGTTAATTACTCCTTATAACTTTTAAGAACTTGTAAATTTCAAATTCATAAACAAACCACAATATTTGTTTATTTATTTATTTAAAGCTTTGCTAACATCCCTTAAATCGTGATCAGATGTGTCTGAAGCACCGCATAGGCACATTCAATCATAATTATAAAATAATCTTGATATAGTGAAATAAGGCTCATATAAATGTATTAGATCGCACATTCCAGTATAAATTCTGATAAAGTAACAGTATTTCTTTTTGTAAATAGAAAATATCTTAGATTATTCCTAGTTAACAAATTATAGTTTTATACAACTGTAAAAATTTATAAAAGGGGCAAGTATCTATTTAGCAAAACTAAGCACATTAGAATATTGTAATTGTAGTTATGCTGTTAGTGGTTTTTTTTTTTTTTTTTTTTTTTTTTTTTTTTTTTTGTAATGTAGTATTTTAAAAATTTAGCAACATGCAGTACAAATATAAATATTAAATAATATCGTTTAATTGCCAAGAAAAAGTATGCATATATTTACTTATTGAAATAAAGAAAAACAACTTGAATTTTTGAAATAAATCTCCAAAAAGTTTAATTTTATTGTCACTTATAACTTTCACCAACTTCTTCGGACGCGCCAAAATAATTCGTCAATTTAAATGTTACACTAAAAATCGTGCGGATTTCCTCTCTTCTCCCCTTCCTCTTCTTATTTTCCTTCAAATCAATGTAATGGCTTACAGTCAAAGGCAGAACTTTCACTACACTTAATACTTTAAGTATACAGACATATTTCGTTTTTGAAACACCATGCATTTAAGGCTTAAAGAGTATTAAGCAAGGTATATATTAAAATATTGAAATATGAAATACATTTTAACAAAAGGCTCATATAAATGTAATTATATTGCCCAATCCAATATATATCAAGACAAAATTACTTGCATTCATTGTTGTAAAAATAAAATATTTTAAATTCAACGAAGTTTTAGTAAATTAATATTTTATACAATTGTAAATACAGTAGAGCGCCGATTATCCGAACTCCAAATAACCGAACTTCCAATTATCCGAACAGTTTATTTCTCTATTTATATTTCTTTATCCGAACTTCCAATTATCCGAAAAGCCTATTTTTCTTGCCTTTGAATGTTTCGAAACAGCTATGAAATGACCCGAACGACGCAGATCCTATTCAATTAACATGTCTAAAAAGAATTCGAGATATGGCAGCATTGAAAAGAATGTCTTTTTTGAGGCATGCAGCCACCAAAGGCTTTTTTGCTTAAATTATAATTAAAATACAATCCCTAGAGTTAAAATAAATAAATAAATAAACGTAAAGGATAATGATAATATTTTAAAATATTATATAAGATAGTGGCATAAACATCCCTGACTATGAATTTTTTAATTTAAAAAATTCGTAAGTTATTTGGAATTTACTTAACATGGTAGAATAAGGCAAAATTGAGCATAAACGTCCATTTTGATGATCATAAATATACCAGAGAACTTCAAACTAACATTTATGATATTTGTTTAAGTTATGATATGTTCAATCAATTTTTATTTTTAAACAGGCCAGCACAAATTGGTGCTGCCAGTCCTAATCCTGGATAAAGTATGACGGGTTTTTTATTGTCACAATAGCCTTAAATTGTCTGTCCAATTATCCGAACTTTTGCTTATCCGAACTAGGGTCTGTCCCGACGTGTTCGGATAATCGCCGCTCTACTGTATTATTAAGAAAAGGCAAATAAGTTAGCAAACTAATTACTTTAGATCTTCTTTGTTATCTTATAGTGTATTAAAAAAGCATACTAAGCAAGAAAGTATATTAAAATAAGGAAATCTAAAATACATCCTAACTAAATGTCATAACATAAAAAGAATATTGTTAAATAAAATTCTGCTGACTGCATATATGTTTATATATAACTATCCATATTGTTCTGACATACACATATAACGCTGAAGAATATCATGGAAACATGTCACGTACAAACGAATCCAGAAAGAACAACACCGCTAACAATTGAAGATATTTTTCGAGAAGCAGACCAGGGAGTTGTGACGGAAGCAACAGAACTTTTGTTGGAAAAGAAAAAGAAAAGAAATATATATATAAGGAAAAGAAAATATTATATAAAAAAAAAGAAAGAAAGAAAAATAAAGAGAGTGATTCTCAAAAGAAGTGCCTTATGAGGCATTTAGAACACGATTCTTTCAGATTATGAACTACTTTCAGAAATCTTTCGAGATGGGAATAAGTAATTTTGTTTTTTTTTGGGGCATCAACTTCCTACGCAATTTTATTTTATTAAGAGAAAAATTATTGATAATCATGAAAAATAAATATTAGAAGGCATATAATTCATTAATATATTCCATCTAAATGGTTTTTCTAGAAAAATTTATTTCTCCGATTCTTAGGTAGGCGAGTGATTTACTGGATAATTTTTTTTCCTCTACGCTATTTATACAGGAAGTGTCTTTACAGAGGCTTGCCCTATAAGAATAGGAACAACGAATAATAATTAAAAAAATGTACTTTATTCAATATAAATTTTCTTTTCACTTGTGGGTGGATGAGTGATTTAACTAACAAATAAAGACCATTCATGGGGAATATTTCATAACTAACTTTAAAGAATACTTTTGAGGTAGAGAGAGAGAGTAACCAATCTGTTCTTTTCTAATAAAATCTTATTCAAAAACTACCCAAACAACAACAACAACAACAATAATAATAACAATAATAACTAGTATGATTTGGCCACCACAAAACTTTCTTCTATATAATTTTGCAGAAATTCATACAGTACAAATTATTTATTTTCATTATTATTTATGAAAATTATTTTCCATGATAAATGCAGATGATTTTTATCTGACAGAATTATAACACTAAATGCCGAAAGAAAGTCAATTTTGTGCCAACATCAAAAGAAATGGGAATTTGTTTTCTAATTTTTTTTTGTTGTTATTTAAAAAAAAAAAAAAAAAAAAATGATAACTTTGCTTTAATTTATCACAGTTCAACCATTTGTTTTAAAGGTATTGACGAGAACTTTTGAAAGATACCCATATTGAAAATTTACACGTCCCGGGTCTGCCCCCCCCCCCCCGCCACACACACACACATACAGGGGAAGAAACGATGCTCACACTTGCACAAACTTTTTTTCTTAGTGTACTACTACTTTAAGAAACAAATCTCATTATGCATATTTATACGAAATTTTGTCCTCTACTGCCATGTTAAAAATTTAGAAAAAAAGGGACCACAGTGCCACCTGTTGAGCGATTAATCCCCAAATCTAATCATCACCAGTTTATGTCGGGGTCCAATTAAATGCCAAATTTGGGAAAATTTCGTTCATTAGTTCGTGAGATACAACATCCACAAAATTTGTGATATACACGCAGATAGACAATTTCTAAAAACAGTCAACTCGCGTTTAGAACATCCCAGAACGCGAAATCCATCAATAAGTGGAGTTCGAAAATTTTCGCGAATCCAATACTTTCTCTCTCAAAATATAAAAGAAATTAATAATGATAATAATAATAACAATCGTAAAAAATTTCGGCTATATACATCTAAGGGGTTGATTATGTGAATTAAGGGGATGCTTCACACACAACATGGCCAGCATCTTAACTTCCTAACCCCATGTTATTCTATTGGGAAATGTGTTAAACAAATTACTCATTACCTACCTACATTTTTCTCCGTTTTTACATTTAGAAAACTGGCAGTCGTTAAAGTAATTCTCGCTTTCCAAAAGAATAGATTTTTTTTTTTTATATTTCACTTTGAAGCTATAAAGGGCAAAAAATGCATTTAGTTCAATACATTAGATAATAAGTATACATAGTTAATGTATTACATAATCTCACTGAAATCCAAAGTCCATGTTATTTCCACGTATTTCTTTAAATTCCGCTTACTCATTCCGAAAATTTACAGTCGTTAAATAATAAGTACTAGTTTTCGAAAAATTTATTTTTCCCATTTTATTTTCTAGTTAAAAGTTCCAAAAAAAAAAAAAAAAATACACGTAATTATTTTGTAACTCAAAAATAAAATATTAAAATAAATAAACAAATAAATAGAAATATAAATACATTAAAAAATATATAATAATAATAATTTAAGATAGTGAATTTTATGAATCTGAAACCGGAATAACAAAAACTGAAAAAAAAAAAAAAAAATAAGCAATGAGTAATTATAGAAAATCCCCCCCCCCTTAAAATAACATGGACCTTGACTGTTTCAACACCGAGTGATTACGGTAGTAGCCTATTATAAATAAAATAAATAAATAAAAATAAATGCCTGAACACCTTAAGGGAATGGTGTACGTTTAAAAAGTATTTACAAATTACTGTCATAAATTATAAAAATTTGAATACAGTATAGTGAAAAATAACAATATTAAGTATATTAAAATTTATCGAAAACTATTTAAATTTAAAAAAAGAACTAGTGTGTTGTGGCCACCACATGACTTTATTCTATATTTTCCTACACAAATTCACTCAGTAAAAATAATTTATTAAAATTATTATTTAAAAAAAAATTATCTTCCGTGATAATGCAGACGCTTTCCTTATTAGAGAAGTAGTATAACACTAAATAAAAAAAAAAAAAAAAAAAAAAAAAGTCATTTTTATTCTCAATATATTCTCTACACACAGACACATAGACAGACATTTTCTAAGAACTATCAATTCGTGTTCAGGACATCCCAAAACGTGTAAATCCATCGAAAACTAGAGTTCGAAAATTTTCACGAATCCAATACTTTCTCTATGTTACATATAGAAGAAAGTAATAAAATAATTTAAAATTTAAACTATTTTTTGGGGAAAAAAATGATATGTTCCATGCTATCTACTTTTTAATTTTTTCCTTCGATTTTACATTCTTATAGTTTAAAAATATATTCTAAACGTATTTGAGTGTTAGATATAATAGATTGATAGATAAATTATTATTATTATTATTATTATTACTATTATTACTATTTCAATTATGCTTAAATGTTAAAAAATTGCATGAAATTCCGGTATTCAAGCATAAGAATAGTGTTAAATAGAAATTTAAAAATTTAAAAATGCTCCATGCTAATTATTATTATTATTATTTTAATTTTTTCTTTGAACTTTCCAGTATTATCGTATAGTACAATTTAAACATATTTGGATTATTCTTTGCGGATTCATTGATAAATTTATCTTAAAAAAAAAAAAATGTTTTCATGTTTGAATTATAAAAATTTGCATGAAATTGTAACATTGAAACATAAATAGCAATAATAATAATAATAACGAATCAAAAAGTCCCCAATGCAATACTCACATATGTTAAAAGTATATTTCTAACCATAATAATGTAAAATAGGGAGAGTGGGTGGAAAATTTTAGGTGAGTACTCGGCCAATATCGAATAATTGTGAGAACTTCATTACTTATTTATTTATTTATTTATTTATTTATTTTTTTTTTTTTTTGCATTATTGAAAACAAATATATTAATAACTATACACAAAGTTATGAAAACATAAAGACCCAGACATTATAATTAAATTTTTGCTACAAGCAGCTTTCTGCAGTTAAAACGAGCAAGTAGATTGCCCTAAGCTTGGTATAGAGATGGTTCATGAGATGGGCCCGTCCATTTTAGTTATAGGGACTGTTTTTATAATCATTCTGTATGCAGGTAATATACGGATTATTTTATAAAAACTTAATACTTAAACTGTATCTCTAAATAAATAAATAAAATAAAATATTTAAGGAATGAAAAAAAAGAAAAACTCCAAACAAAATTTATTTAAAATTTTAGTTATATATTTGTACAAATGAAAATAAACCATTTTTAAAATTGCCATTTTAAAGACTGATTTTTAATTAAAAATAATAAAAATTGTAAAAAAGGAAATATACTAAGATGTTATCAGAAGTATATTTTAATAATCAAATCTGCCGTCTTACAAATTATGGTCCAAAGCCATCAATCTTTTTACACTTTTCGGATCTGAAGGTTAATGAGGCTTACCCCATTTGAAATGATAAAATAATTATTTTAATGTCCTCCTTTCATAAGTAAATTTATGCATCTTAAATTAAGTCCCAGTGTAGGAACTTCTAAAAATTATCTGAGGATCGTAATTTCGCATTTTACAAAGATTTTAAGAGTAAAGTTATCAGTTATTGTGGTTTAATCAATCGGTTAATCTAGAAGTATCATATATATCAATGAACCTAATTGGATATGTACACATACAGCTTAATATAAAAGTTCTGAAACTCTTCATGAAAGCATGCTGTTTGTCACTTAACACTTTCGCGACCGCTGACGTAGATTCACGTCATTTAAAAATATATAACTCCGCCAGTGAGAGTTTCCTTTGAAATTTGTATGCCATTTATTTCTTAAGAATATACCCAATATTCATATTTGTACAACCAATATACTATGGATACAAATATTTTGATTAGAAAGAGTATAATTATTATTTATATCCATTTGTAATATGAATCTGAATATAGAAAATTTTGTTCTGAAATATTGTAACTTGGGAGAATAACGCCCACAGGCGGACCTTACTGTCAAAAGACAAAAACATGCGGTCGCGAAAGTGTTAACAAAATTTTGCGTTCAAAATGGTTTATGTATGTATATATATATATGTCTGTACCCCGGTGGTAAAAGAACCCATGTCCATTTTTTTTATGAAAAGAGTTAGCAACCTTTGGTGGCCATTTTTTGTTTTATTACATTTGTACAATATGTCATTAATAACGTGTTAAAGTATCATTAAGCGATTACTGCTAGTTTCTAAGAAATACATTTAAACATGCATTTAAAGTTGAAAACAATAAATAAAAATTTGTTCTCCTGAAAAATTACATTATTATTACATGATGTCCTTTACCTCCGGGATTACAGATATACATACATGCCAACACCCTAAGTAATATTACCATAAAATTGTTAGTACCGCCCCTTTTTCCACACCATTTAATATTTAGTGTAATTCTTTCCAAATGTAATTGCGATTAAATAAGAAGAAAAATACTCTGAAAAAAAAAAAAAAAAAAAAAAAAAAAAAAAACTGGTATGGGAAAAAAAGGCGGGACAAAAAATTTTACAAATATTAATTAGAATGTTGGCAAGTATGGATATATGTTTTTTCCAGATATGCAAATTCTTCATATGTACATTGGTTATTCTTTCGCTGAACTACTCGGTATTCGGTATTCGGACCGAATAGTAAATGGCCGAGTACTCGGCTATTTGGCCTAAGTGCTACTCGGTACAGCATTATTATATTAGTGATAGTGTCATATGTACTCGAGAAAGGTTGTTCAACTTTAAAATGATGCTCAGACTACCACTCATGAATAATAATTGCGAAATGGTTTTGTGCAGCTTGATCTACATGATACCTATTATAGTGTATTTTTATGTTGCATATGCATTTGGACTTATCCGGCTTAAAAATGGGGCAGTTATGTACAAAAAGTTTCTAAAAAAAACCTATCAGAAAATGTTAAATAAAAAGTAGTTCTAAAATTTTAAAACAGCTGTTTAATAGAATTACCGTATAACAGTGAAATACGGATGTAACAGATGGTTTAAAAAGAGTTTATACACGCACTTTGTGTGTGGGATTATTTGTAAGTGTTGTAAGGGAGAGAGAGAGAAAAAAAAAGCGTTTTTTTCCCATACAATGATGGATAAATTTGGAGATAGTAGCTATTCAGCTTTAATTATTTGCTAATGGATATTCGTACAATATATATCTATCCTCTAATATAGTTTAGTTTTTAAATAAACGCTCATAACTGATGCAAAATACTTTATATCATACACACGATACTGAACATAAAAAAATTAGTATCAATGAAGTCTATGAAATGTGTAAAATATTTTATTATGCCACTTTCACGAAGGACTTGCTATACGAAATAATATTTAATATTGTTAATGATTAACAATCTAGTTTTTATGGTATTATAATAATCATTTTCAAAAAAGAAATATTTCTGTTGTTTCTTAATAACTTTTCAATTTTCTTAATTTTCTAAATATCTTCGTCAGAAATAATAAATAACACTGGAATTGATTAAAAAACGTATATTTGCCAAATCATGATTCATTTCAAAACGAAAAATGTCAACATGTTTTAAACTTTCAATTAAAAGTTTCACTTCACGCAAAACAAATTATCAAAAGGCTTTTTTGTTAAAAAGATTAAAATTATTACTTTTCATGAAAGTTGAAGTGCATTTATAACTTCGGTTTGTCTGTCTGTCCATGCTCTAAAACTTTTAGTATAAATATTCTAAAAATGCATTGAAATTGATATATGTTATTTAACTTTATTGTGATATGTTACCTATCAAATTGGTACTAAAAGGCACAAATACACTACGCAGGGCCACTTGCTGGTCGACGTGTGCCTCAATTATTTCAATTTAGTTTTCCATAGTATCCATCTCACATATAATGTTTGGTGCATTTATACATCATAAAAACTATAATATTGTATTCTCGTTTAAAATTTTTAAATCGTAGCAATGCAGCGTCACCTGTCAATCGATACGTTCATAAATTGAATCAGTATATATATATATATATATATATATATTATAATATTTCTTTTACCAATAAAGTTTTGTGCAATCATACCCCATAGAAGCTGCGATGTAGTCTTGCCACAAAAGAAAGGGAAATCGGAGCTGTTGAGCAAAATGAACCAATTGTTGATATGTATTAATTTATGACAAGGCGCTTCTAAATGTAAAGTTTTAGAAAATTCTATGCATTAGTTCGTGTTTTAGAGCTGCCACAAAATTTTGGACACGCACAGACACACGGACATTCTTTTAAATGGTGAAATCGTATCCAAAACATCTCAAAACGTGTAAATTCGTCACAAAACAATGTCGGATATTTTTATGAACCCAGCACTTTTTTCTATGAAATACAGAAGAAAGTAAAAATCGTTTAGATATTGAAATATTCGTTTGAAAACAAACAAATAAATAAATAAATAAATAAAACGTAATATAAATATTTGGCTCGTAATTTTTATAGCATAAAATTATTGAAAAAGGTAATAATAATATTAACAGTTATGTTATGGTGAATTTCGAATTTCTACAAAAACTATATTTTTTAAATTTTAATATTTTAAATTTTACCCGAACTGTTCCATTTTTATTCAAAACTTGTATATTTTTACTAAACTATATTTTTTAAACCCTTAGTACAGAAAACTAAATTTTTTAATTTATCAATTCTACAAAAACTAT
This sequence comes from Salticus scenicus, assembly GCA_963930645.1. Taxonomy (NCBI): domain Eukaryota; kingdom Metazoa; phylum Arthropoda; class Arachnida; order Araneae; family Salticidae; genus Salticus; species Salticus scenicus. The sequence goes on from OZ005650.1 coordinate 96,101,423, forward strand.
ACGTATTTATAATTTTTAAATGTCAGAAAACTAAATTTTTTAAATTTACCAATTCTACAAATCTATATGTTTCTATAATTTTTAAATGTTACACGAACGGTTTAATTTTATTTAAAAACTTTTATATATTCTTAGTTTTTTTTTATTCAAAAACTGTGTGTAATTGCACTTAAGAATTTTCTTAGCTTATTTACGAAAACAAGATAGTCGGTTGGAATGGAATGACTTTTATATTGTTTTTACTTCGAGGGAAAGGAAGAGTCTTTGCCCACAGATGTTGTTGACAACAGGTTCACAGGGATGCAGTTTTCGTGGAAAAAGACAGGCGATAGGAATGTTTTCGTGTGTTCGTGTGAGGCCAGTACCTCTTTCGCATGATTTTTGTGTTTTTTTGGGAACTCAAAAATGCTATCTTGCTCGTAAAATGGCAGAGGAGTTGGGTAACTGTAAACTTTAATGTTATCTGTCGATTACATAAATTCGCGTCTATGACACGGGGATTTCAGTAAATCTGTCAAGTTCAAAAAAGGTTAATACTGGAATTTTGTTGGAATTGCCATATGTCTTTTCCTTCGCGACTCGGGGGTCGGAGAAAATTTTTTCTTATTTATTTCATCAGTGTAGGGTGAATTGGGCACGCCTTGACAGGGGCCCCTTGGCCAATGTTCGCGTTACTAGGAGGTGTTTTTTTGAAGGAGTGAATTTTCATTGGGCAGTGAATAATTTGGAGAACTGTTGTTGGCAACACGGGCCCGAATGCTCTTCGCTTTTTGGTGGAAAAATGGGGCATTCGACGTGAAGCATCCATCGAGGAAAAAAATGTAGCGGTCTTCTCTTAAAAAAGAGAGGGGGCTTTAGAGCTCCCTCAGACTAGGCATTAGCAGGAAAACTTTCAACGAGAGGGGTCGTCTGTTTTCGGCTCTCCGGTAGCAACACAGAAGGCAGGCTAGGACTGAAAAACAATCGCGGGCCCAGGCGCTCTCCAGTGGCGGGGAGACTTGCAAGGTTTGACGGCGAGCCCCGGCTTTGATGACGTCCAGCGGAGCAAGCTGCTATAAACTAGGCATACTTCTGCTTAGAAATTATAGAGATTAAGATAACAACTGTAACGCTTCTTCACCATGAGGGCGTTAGATTAATATGTGGACCAAAACAAAAACTGTGCCGACTACCCCGGTCAGAGAAGACCTCACGGAGAGGTGGGAGACTGGGGCGGCATTAAGGCTCTCGTCCATGCTTCAGTAGGATACGCCCTTGTTTTGTTCGGCGAGAATCTCATCTGACAAACTCAAAGGGAGTGTGGCGGTCAATGCGGAGCAGAACTGGTCTTCGAGTCTGAAAAATGGGGTCCTCTTGGTAGTTATCTACGATATTGAACCCGTCCAGGGAAAGGAAAAGTTGCCAGTGAACGCCCTTGTCCCAAGCCCCACAAAAGCCAAAATAATTAAATGTCCGGACAATTCTGAATTCCCTCAACTCTAGATCGCCAGTTGGACAGCGCTACGTTCAATGGAATTGCCTAGTAAGTTTTGTAAACTTTTCTAATATGTTATGTTTATTGTGTGTGAACTTTTAACATAAGATGATTACGATCATATTTTTATTCATTTGAACTTATTTAAAAGTGATTATGTATAGATTAAAAAAAATAGTAGTGCTAAATTGTGTAGAAGCTGGTTTATCCTGTATTTTATAAAAACAGTTTTTTTATAATAAATTTTGTTTAAAAAAAAAAAAAAAAAAAAAAAAAAAAAAAGGTGACATGTTATGGTGAATTTCGAATTTCTACAAAAACTATATTTTTTAAATTTTAATATTTTAAATTTTACCCGAACTGTTTCATTTTTATTCAAAACTTGTATATTTTTACTAAACTATATTTTTTAAACCCTTGGTACAGAAAACTAAATTTTTTAATTTATCAATTCTACAAAAACTATACGTTTTTATAATTTTTAAATGTCAGAAAACTAAATTTTTTAAATTTACCAATTCTACAAAACTATATGTTTCTATAATTTTTAAATGTTACACGAACGGTTTAATTTTATTTAAAAACATTTATATATTCTTAGTTTTTTTTTATTCAAAAACTGTGTGTAATTGCACTTAAGAATTTTCTTAGCTTATTTACGAAAACAAGATAGTCGGTTGGAATGGAATGACTTTTATATTGTTTTTACTTCGAGGGAAAGGAAGAGTCTTTGCCCACAGATGTTGTTGACAATAGGTTCGCAGGGATGCAGTTTTCGTGGAAAAAGACAGGCGATAGGAATGTTTTCGTGTGTTCGTGTGAGGCCAGTACCTCTTTCGCATGATTTTTGTGTTTTTGGGGAACTCAAGAATGCTATCTTGCTCGTAAAATGGCAGAGGAGTTGGGTAACTTTAAACTTTAATGTTATCTGTCGATTACATAAATTCGCGTCTATGACACGGGGATTTCAGTAAATCTGTCAAGTTCAAAAAAGGTTAATACTGGAATTTTGTTGGAATTGCCATATGTCTTTTCCTTCGCGACTCGGGGGTCGGAGAAAATTTTTTCTTCTTTATTTCATCAGTGTGGGGTGAATTGGGCACGCCTTGACAGGGGCCCCTTGGCCAATGTTCGCGTTACTAGGAGGTGTTTTTTTGAAGGAGTGAATTTTCATTGGGCAGTGAATAATTTGGAGAACTATTGTTGGCAACACGGGCCCGAATGCTCTTCGCTTTTTGGTGGAAAAATGGGGCATTCGACGTGAAGCATCCATCGAGGAAAAAAATGTAGCGGTCTTCTCTTAAAAAAGAGAGGGGGCTTTAGAGCTCCCTCAGACTAGGCATTAGCAGGAAAACTTTCAACGAGAGGGGTCGTCTGTTTTCGGCTCTCCGGTAGCAACACAGAAGGCAGGCTAGGACTGAAAAACAATCGCGGGCCCAGGCGCTCTCCAGTGGCGGGGAGACTTGCAAGGTTTGACGGCGAGCCCCGGCTTTGATGACGTCCAGCGGAGCAAGCTGCTATAAACTAGGCATACTTCTGCTTAGAAATTATAGAGATTAAGATAACAACTGTAACGCTTCTTCACCATGAGGGCGTTAGATTAATATGTGGACCAAAACAAAAACTGTGCCGACTACCCCGGTCAGAGAAGACCTCACGGAGAGGTGGGAGACTGGGGCGGCATTAAGGCTCTCGTCCAAGCTTCAGTAGCATACGCCCTTGTTTTGTTCGGCGAGAATCTCATCTGACAAACTCAAAGGGAGTGTGGCGGTCAATGCGGAGCAGAACTGGTCTTCGAGTCTGAAAAATGGGGTCCTCTTTGTAGTTATCTACGAGATTGAACCCGTCCAGGGAAAGGAAAAGTTGCCAGTGAACGCCCTTGTCCCAAGCCCCACAAAAGCCAAAATAATTAAATGTCCGGACAATTCTGAATTCCCTCAACTCTAGATCGCCAGTTGGACAGCGCTACGTTCAATGGAATTGCCTAGTAAGTTTTGTAAACTTTTCTAATATGTTATGTTTATTGTGTGTGAACTTTTAACATAAGATGATTACGATCATATTTTTATTCATTTGAACTTATTTAAAAGTGATTATGTATAGATTAAAAAAAATAGTAGTGTTAAATTGTGTAGAAAATGGTTTATCCTGTATTTTATAAAAACAGTTTTTTTTATAATAAATTTTGTTTAAAAAAAAAAAAAAAAAAAAAAAAAAAAGGTGAAATGTTATGGTGAATTTCGAATTTCTACAAAAACTATATTTTTTAAATTTTAATATTTTAAATTTTACCCGAACTGTTTCATTTTTATTCAAAACTTGTATATTTTTACTAAACTATATTTTTTAAACCCTTGGTACAGAAAACTAAATTTTTTAATTTATCAATTCTACAAAAACTATACGTTTTTATAATTTTTAAATGTCAGAAAACTAATTTTTTTAAATTTACCAATTCTACAAAACTATATGTTTCTATAATTTTTAAATGTTACACGAACGGTTTAATTTTATTTAAAAACTTTTATATATTCTTAGTTTTTTTAATTCAAAAACTGTGTGTAATTGCACTTAAGAATTTTCTTAGCTTATTTACGAAAACAAGATAGTCGGTTGGAATGGAATGACTTTTATATTGTTTTTACTTCGAGGGAAAGGAAGAGTCTTTGCCCACAGATGTTGTTGACAACAGGTTCGCAGGGATGCAGTTTTCGTGGAAAAAGACAGGCGATAGGAATGTTTTCGTGTGTTCGTGTGAGGCCAGTACCTCTTTCGCATGATTTTTGTGTTTTTGGGGAACTCAAGAATGCTATCTTGCTCGTAAAATGGCAGAGGAGTTGGGTAACTTTAAACTTTAATGTTATCTGTCGATTACATAAATTCGCGTCTATGACACGGGGATTTCAGTAAATCTGTCAAGTTCAAAAAAGGTTAATACTGGAATTTTGTTGGAATTGCCATATGTCTTTTCCGTTGCGACTCGGGGGTCGGAGAAAATTTTTTCTTCTTTATTTCATCAGTGTGGGGTGAATTGGGCACGCCTTGACAGGGGCCCCTTGGCCAATGTTCGCGTTACTAGGAGGTGTTTTTTTGAAGGAGTGAATTTTCATTGGGCAGTGAATAATTTGGAGAACTGTTGTTGGCAACACGGGCCCGAATGCTCTTCGCTTTTTGGGGGGAAAATGGGGCATTCGACGTGAAGCATCCATCGAGGAAAAAAATGTAGCGGTCTTCTCTTAAAAAAGAGAGGGGGCTTTAGAGCTCCCTCAGACTAGGCATTAGCAGGAAAACTTTCAACGAGAGGGGTCGTCTGTTTTCGGCTCTCCGGTAGCAACACAGAAGGCAGGCTAGGACTGAAAAACAATCGCGGGCCCAGGCGCTCTCCAGTGGCGGGGAGACTAGCAAGGTTTGACGGCGAGCCCCGGCTTTGATGACGTCCAGCGGAGCAAGCTGCTATAAACCAGGCATACTTCTGCTTAGAAATTATAGAGATTAAGATAACAACTGTAACACTTCTTCACCATGAGGACGTTAGATTATTATGTGGACCAAAACAAAAACTGTGCCGACTACCCCGGTCAGAGAAGACCTCACGGAGAGGTGGGAAACTGGGGCGGCATTAAGGCTCTCGTCCATGCTTCAGTAGGATACGCCCTTGTTTTGTTCGGCGAGAATCTCATCTGACAAACTCAAAGGGAGTGTGGCGGTCAATGCGGAGCAGAACTGGTCTTCGAGTCTGTAAAATGGGGTCCTCTTGGTAGTTATCTACGAGATTGAACCCGTCAGGGAAAGGAAAAGTTGCCAGTGAACGCCCTTGTCCCAAACCCCACAAAAGCCAAAATAATTAAATGTCCGGACAATTCTGAATTCCCTCAACTCTAGATCGCCAGTTGGACAGCGCTACGTTCAATGGAATTGCCTAGTAAGTTTTGTAAACTTTTCTAATATGTTATGTTTATTGTGTGTGAACTTTTAACATAAGATGATTACGATCATATTTTTATTCATTTGAACTTATTTAAAAGTGATTATGTATAGATTAAAAAAAATAGTTGTGTTAAATTGTGTAGAAGCTGGTTTATCCTGTATTTTATAAAAACAGTTTTTTTTATAATAAATTTTGTTTAAAATTTAAGTCTCAAATGTTGGATATCTATTTTATCTTTATACGGTAATATTTATGTCCTTAAGAAATTATTGCAGTTACTTTTGAGATATTTTTTTTTATATAGAGATGGAGAATTTATTTTTGTTGATAAAGATTTTTTTTCTTATCATTAACTAGTAACCACTAGATAAAGGAGTAGAATTAAAGAACAAAATGTCCTTTTTTTGAATTTATTTAACCCAGTGATGGCAGTGTCCCCTTATTAATTTAGTACATGATTAATGAATATTTGAGCAGATAGTTTAACACCAAATAATCGAATAGATCATAGAAGCTAAAAAAGAAATATTTCATGGATTCTTGTGGATTTAAAAATGAACAGGATCAGGGCAGTGAGCTAGTTCAGTCCTCTGCTTTGGAATTGTGTTTTGACTGCTAATGGTAATATAAATAAAAAAGGGAAAGAGTTAAGTGAATTATTTGGATTAAGAGAAGTGGTGGTGATCGCCAAGGAAAAGTAAATTTTTGTTGTTTGCAATTCCAGAGGAGGACTGAGGTAACATTTTTTCCTTTCAGGTCCAGTTACGATGAAGAAATAAAGATTACTATTTTTTTTTATTTCTATTTTTTTTTTTTTACTTGATTTAAGTACTGCCTGATTCCTGTTAGTAATTTAAATACTTGGATGATAATTAGAAACAGTGAGGTCTATAACATAGAAAAAAGAAAAATATGAGTGTATCAATGATATTAATAATAATAATAGATATATCTCTATATAAAAGAGAAGTGTAATAATACCTGAATATATTGAAGAATTAAATTAAACATACATGTTCAGTTTACTGCAAGATAGGTAACAATTAGACTCTGCTATCACTGTTGTTTTTACCTGGGTATAAATTTGTAATTACACAACGCAAGTCTTTGTTTTATTGAATAGGGAAAATTATATATTTTTTTTTTATTTCCATCTGAGGAGGGGTAAAGAGTTAAAATTTTAATTAAATCACTATATGAACAGGGCTTAAAAGTTTGTGGTGCTTCCTTTTTTTAAATGCATTGGACTTTGCCTGGAAATGAACCTGTATTCTGAAAATTGTTATTTGACAGTAGAAAATCAGGAAAAATTCTGTGTTTCTGAACTTTAAAATTTTCTATCAAAAGGGAAAAAAAAAAGATATATTTGTATAGATAATAAGTATTCGTAATCTATAGAATCTAAATATTTATTAATCTAATAAATTTTATGTAAAGATTAGATTTATAATTAATAGAGATAAAAAAAAAAAATCCAGGCAGAGTTTAATTTACTAATTTAGAAGCAAATTGATAGTTTATATCATTCATAAAGTGTCAATAGTAGTTTTTAAAGAAAGCACCAAGATCAAGATCCAAAAGATAAGGAAAAGACTTCACAACATAACTGGTGAAATGTTATGGTGAATTTCGAATTTCTACAAAAACTATATTTTTTAAATTTTAATATTTTAAATTTTACCCGAACTGTTTCATTTTTATTCAAAACTTGTATATTTTTACTAAACTATATTTTTTAAACCCTTGGTACAGAAAACTAAATTTTTTAATTTATCAATTCTACAAAAACTATACGTTTTTATAATTTTTAAATGTCAGAAAACTAAATTTTTTAAATTTACCAATTCTACAAAACTATATGTTTCTATAATTTTTAAATGTTACACGAACGGTTTAATTTTATTTAAAAACATTTATATATTCTTAGTTTTTTTTTATTCAAAAACTGTGTGTAATTGCACTTAAGAATTTTCTTAGCTTATTTACGAAAACAAGATAGTCGGTTGGAATGGAATGACTTTTATATTGTTTTTACTTAGAGGGAAAGGAAGAGTCTTTGCCCACAGATGTTGTTGACAACAGGTTCGCAGGGATGCAGTTTTCCTGGAAAAAGACAGGCGATAGGAATGTTTTCGTGTGTTCGTGTGAGGCCAGTACCTCTTTCGCATGATTTTTGTGTTTTTTGGGAACTCAAGAATGCTATCTTGCTCGTAAAATGGCAGAGGAGTTGGGTAACTTTAAACTTTAATGTTATCTGTCGATTACATAAATTCGCGTCTATGACACGGGGATTTCAGTAAATCCGTCAAGTTCAAAAAAGGTTAATACTGGAATTTTGTTGGAATTGCCATATGTCTTTTCCTTCGCGACTCGGGGGTCGGAGAAAATTTTTTCTTCTTTATTTCATCAGTGTGGGGTGAATTGGGCACGCCTTGACAGGGGCCCCTTGGCCAATGTTCGCGTTACTAGGAGGTGTTTTTTTGAAGGAGTGAATTTTATTGGGCAGTGAATAATTTGGAGAACTGTTGTTGGCAACACGGGCCCGAATGCTCTTCGCTTTTTGGTGGAAAAATGGGGCATTCGACGTGAAGCATCCATCGAGGAAAAAAATGTAGCGGTCTTCTCTTAAAAAAGAGAGGGGGCTTTAGAGCTCCCTCAGACTAGGCATTAGCAGGAAAACTTTCAACGAGAGGGGTCGTCTGTTTTCGGCTCTCCGGTAGCAACACAGAAGGCAGGCTAGGACTGAAAAACAATCGCGGGCCCAGGCGCTCTCCAGTGGCGGGGAGACTTGCAAGGTTTGACGGCGAGCCCCGGCTTTGATGACGTCCAGCGGAGCAAGCTGCTATAAACTAGGCATACTTCTGCTTAGAAATTATAGAGATTAAGATAACAACTGTAACGCTTCTTCACCATGAGGACGTTAGATTAATATGTGGACCAAAACAAAAACTGTGCCGACTACCCCGGTCAGAGAAGACCTCACGGAGAGGTGGGAGACTGGGGCGGCATTAAGGCTCTCGTCCATGCTTCAGTAGCATACGCCCTTGTTTTGTTCGGCGAGAATCTCATCTGACAAACTCAAAGGGAGTGTGGCGGTCAATGCGGAGCAGAACTGGTCTTCGAGTCTGAAAAATGGGGTCCTCTTGGTAGTTATCTACGAGATTGAACCCGTCCAGGGAAAGGAAAAGTTGCCAGTGAACGCCCTTGTCCCAAGCCCCACAAAAGCCAAAATAATTAAATGTCCGGACAATTCTGAATTCCCTCAACTCTAGATCGCCAGTTGGACAGCGCTACGTTCAATGGAATTGCCTAGTAAGTTTTGTAAACTTTTCTAATATGTTATGTTTATTGTGTGTGAACTTTTAACATAAGATGATTACGATCATATTTTTATTCATTTGAACTTATTTAAAAGTGATTATGTATAGATTAAAAAAAATAGTAGTGTTAAATTGTGTAGAAGCTGGTTTATCCTGTATTTTATAAAAACAGTTTTTTTTAATAATAAATTTTGTTTAAAATTTAAGTCTCAAATGTTGGATATCTATTTTATCTTTATACGGTAATATTTATGTCCTTAAGAAATTATTGCAGTTACTTTTGAGATATTTTTTTTTTATATAGAGATGGAGAATTTATTTTTGTTGATAAAGATTTTTTTTCTTATCATTAACTAGTAACCACTAGATAAAGGAGTAGAATTAAAGAACAAAATGTCCTTTTTTTGAATTTATTTAACCCAGTGATGGCAGTGTCCCCTTATTAATTTAGTACATGATTAATGAATATTTGAGCAGATAGTTTAACACCAAATAATCGAATAGATCATAGAAGCTAAAAAAGAAATATTTCATGGATTCTTGTGGATTTAAAAATGAACAGGATCAGGGCAGTGAGTTAGTTCAGTCCTCTGTTTTGGAATTGTGTTTTGACTGCTAATGGTAATATAAATAAAAAAGGGAAAGAGTTAAGTGAATTATTTGGATTAAGAGAAGTGGTGGTGATCTCCAAGGAAAAGTAAATTTTTGTTGTTTGCAATTCCAGAGGAGGACTGAGGTAACATTTTTTCCCTTTCAGGTCCAGTTACGATGAAGAAATAAAGATTACTATTTTTTTTTTATTTCTATTTTTTTTTTTTTTTTACTTGATTTAAGTACTGCCTGATTCCTGTTAGTAATTTAAATACTTGGATGATAATTAGAAACAGTGAGGTCTATAACATAGAAAAAAGAAAAATATGAGTGTATCAATGATATTAATAATAATAATAGATATATGCCTATATAAAAGAGAAGTGTAATAATACCTGAATATATTGAAGAATTAAATTAAACATACATGTTCAGTTTACTGCAAGATAGGTAACAATTAGACTCTGCTATCACTGTTGTTTTTACCTGGGTATAAATTTGTAATTACACAACGCAAGTCTTTGTTTTATTGAATAGGGAAAATTATATATTTTTTTTTTATTTCCATCTGAGGAGGGGTAAAGAGTTAAAATTTTAATTAAATCACTATATGAACAGGGCTTAAAAGTTTGTGGTGCTTCCTTTTTTTAAATGCATTGGACTTTGCCTGGAAATGAACCTGTATTCTGAAAATTGTTATTTGACAGTAGAAAATCAGGAAAAATTCTGTGTTTCTGAACTTTAAAATTTTCTATCAAAAGGGAAAAAAAAAAGATATATTTGTATAGATAATAAGTATTCGTAATCTATAGAATCTAAATATTTATTAATCTAATAAATTTTATGTAAAGATTAGATTTATAATTAATAGAGATAAAAAAAAAAAATCCAGGCAGAGTTTAATTTACTAATTTAGAAGCAAACTGATAGTTTATATCATTCATAAAGTGTCAATAGTAGTTTTTAAAGAAAGCACCAAGATCAAGATCCAAAAGATAAGGAAAAGACTTCACAACATAGCTGGTGAAATGTTATGGTGAATTTCGAATTTCTACAAAAACTATATTTTTTAAATTTTAATATTTTAAATTTTACCCGAACTGTTTCATTTTTATTCAAAACTTGTATATTTTTACTAAACTATATTTTTTAAACCCTTGGTACAGAAAACTAAATTTTTTAATTTATCAATTCTACAAAAACTATACGTTTTTATAATTTTTAAATGTCAGAAAACTAAATTTTTTAAATTTACCAATTCTACAAAACTATATGTTTCTATAATTTTTAAATGTTACACGAACGGTTTAATTTTATTTAAAAACATTTATATATTCTTAGTTTTTTTTTATTCAAAAACTGTGTGTAATTGCACTTAAGAATTTTCTTAGCTTATTTACGAAAACAAGATAGTCGGTTGGAATGGAATGACTTTTATATTGTTTTTACTTAGAGGGAAAGGAAGAGTCTTTGCCCACAGATGTTGTTGACAACAGGTTCGCAGGGATGCAGTTTTCCTGGAAAAAGACAGGCGATAGGAATGTTTTCGTGTGTTCGTGTGAGGCCAGTACCTCTTTCGCATGATTTTTGTGTTTTTTGGGAACTCAAGAATGCTATCTTGCTCGTAAAATGGCAGAGGAGTTGGGTAACTTTAAACTTTAATGTTATCTGTCGATTACATAAATTCGCGTCTATGACACGGGGATTTCAGTAAATCCGTCAAGTTCAAAAAAGGTTAATACTGGAATTTTGTTGGAATTGCCATATGTCTTTTCCTTCGCGACTCGGGGGTCGGAGAAAATTTTTTCTTCTTTATTTCATCAGTGTGGGGTGAATTGGGCACGCCTTGACAGGGGCCCCTTGGCCAATGTTCGCGTTACTAGGAGGTGTTTTTTTGAAGGAGTGAATTTTATTGGGCAGTGAATAATTTGGAGAACTGTTGTTGGCAACACGGGCCCGAATGCTCTTCGCTTTTTGGTGGAAAAATGGGGCATTCGACGTGAAGCATCCATCGAGGAAAAAAATGTAGCGGTCTTCTCTTAAAAAAGAGAGGGGGCTTTAGAGCTCCCTCAGACTAGGCATTAGCAGGAAAACTTTCAACGAGAGGGGTCGTCTGTTTTCGGCTCTCCGGTAGCAACACAGAAGGCAGGCTAGGACTGAAAAACAATCGCGGGCCCAGGCGCTCTCCAGTGGCGGGGAGACTTGCAAGGTTTGACGGCGAGCCCCGGCTTTGATGACGTCCAGCGGAGCAAGCTGCTATAAACTAGGCATACTTCTGCTTAGAAATTATAGAGATTAAGATAACAACTGTAACGCTTCTTCACCATGAGGACGTTAGATTAATATGTGGACCAAAACAAAAACTGTGCCGACTACCCCGGTCAGAGAAGACCTCACGGAGAGGTGGGAGACTGGGGCGGCATTAAGGCTCTCGTCCATGCTTCAGTAGCATACGCCCTTGTTTTGTTCGGCGAGAATCTCATCTGACAAACTCAAAGGGAGTGTGGCGGTCAATGCGGAGCAGAACTGGTCTTCGAGTCTGAAAAATGGGGTCCTCTTGGTAGTTATCTACGAGATTGAACCCGTCCAGGGAAAGGAAAAGTTGCCAGTGAACGCCCTTGTCCCAAGCCCCACAAAAGCCAAAATAATTAAATGTCCGGACAATTCTGAATTCCCTCAACTCTAGATCGCCAGTTGGACAGCGCTACGTTCAATGGAATTGCCTAGTAAGTTTTGTAAACTTTTCTAATATGTTATGTTTATTGTGTGTGAACTTTTAACATAAGATGATTACGATCATATTTTTATTCATTTGAACTTATTTAAAAGTGATTATGTATAGATTAAAAAAAATAGTAGTGTTAAATTGTGTAGAAGCTGGTTTATCCTGTATTTTATAAAAACAGTTTTTTTTAATAATAAATTTTGTTTAAAATTTAAGTCTCAAATGTTGGATATCTATTTTATCTTTATACGGTAATATTTATGTCCTTAAGAAATTATTGCAGTTACTTTTGAGATATTTTTTTTTTATATAGAGATGGAGAATTTATTTTTGTTGATAAAGATTTTTTTTCTTATCATTAACTAGTAACCACTAGATAAAGGAGTAGAATTAAAGAACAAAATGTCCTTTTTTTGAATTTATTTAACCCAGTGATGGCAGTGTCCCCTTATTAATTTAGTACATGATTAATGAATATTTGAGCAGATAGTTTAACACCAAATAATCGAATAGATCATAGAAGCTAAAAAAGAAATATTTCATGGATTCTTGTGGATTTAAAAATGAACAGGATCAGGGCAGTGAGTTAGTTCAGTCCTCTGTTTTGGAATTGTGTTTTGACTGCTAATGGTAATATAAATAAAAAAGGGAAAGAGTTAAGTGAATTATTTGGATTAAGAGAAGTGGTGGTGATCTCCAAGGAAAAGTAAATTTTTGTTGTTTGCAATTCCAGAGGAGGACTGAGGTAACATTTTTTCCCTTTCAGGTCCAGTTACGATGAAGAAATAAAGATTACTATTTTTTTTTTATTTCTATTTTTTTTTTTTTTTTTACTTGATTTAAGTACTGCCTGATTCCTGTTAGTAATTTAAATACTTGGATGATAATTAGAAACAGTGAGGTCTATAACATAGAAAAAAGAAAAATATGAGTGTATCAATGATATTAATAATAATAATAGATATATGCCTATATAAAAGAGAAGTGTAATAATACCTGAATATATTGAAGAATTAAATTAAACATACATGTTCAGTTTACTGCAAGATAGGTAACAATTAGACTCTGCTATCACTGTTGTTTTTACCTGGGTATAAATTTGTAATTACACAACGCAAGTCTTTGTTTTATTGAATAGGAAAAATTATATATATTTTTTTATTTCCATCTGAGGAGGGGTAAAGAGTTAAAATTTTAATTAAATCACTATATGAACAGGGCTTAAAAGTTTGTGGTGCTTCCTTTTTTTTAAATGCATTGGACTTTGCCTGGAAATGAACCTGTATTCTGAAAATTGTTATTTGACAGTAGAAAATCAGGAAAAATTCTGTGTTTCTGAACTTTAAAATTTTCTATCAAAAGGAAAAAAAAAAGATATATTTGTATAGATAATAAGTATTTGTAACCTATAGAATCTAGATATTTATTAATTTAATAAATTTTAGGTGAAGATTAGATTTATTATTAATAGAGATAAAAATCCAGGCAGAGTTTAATTTACTAATTTAGAAGCAAATTGATAGTTTATATCATTCATAAAGTGTCAATAGTAGTTTTTAAAGAAAGCACCAAGATCAAGATCCAAAAGATAAGGAAAAGTCTTCACAACAGTTATATTATACCAATGCATTATGAAATCATTTGTAATGTGAATATTATATTTTATTAACATTTTGACTGGTATTATCTAAGCAAATTAAGTTGATGACTAGTAATTTAGAAGATCTGAAAATTCGGAATCGACTCGGTTATTGCAATTCCGGTTTATCAGCTCAGTATTGCATCAATAAATATGGAAAATTGCTATACTACGTAAATGGAATAAAATATATGGTTTATATATATTAATATTTTTTCATTACTATTCTGATCACATTTTATGAATACACTTCGAAAGGAGAAATTTCTTAGATAAAGTACACATAAAAGATTTGATCTTTAATCATATAAATAAATCTGGGACATTGCTGTAATGTTTAAATTTTAAAACACAAGGATTTATAAAATACTGTCATAACTGAGACAAAAATCCTCAAAATCATACGATAATAAACATACTAACAGATCAATCACTCTAATAAATCTAGAATATTGCTACAATATCTAAATGGATAAAAACATAAATTGGGGCCATTATCTTCTTTTTATGTAACAACCATTTTTATCGCCATTATGCTCGCTATATTTTCAGAAGTGCAGGAAATGGTGGTTTTTGACAATCGGGCAATTTTTCATTCCGCGTTACGTATCGTTCAATGAATTATTGACCATTCGTTTCTGTAGCAATTTTCTGTAATTTACTCGTGTCTTGGGTGTTAGTTCATGTGGAACTTTTTTCTATAACTTTGATTATTTTCCCATACCGAAGAAAAGACGATGCCAATGTCCCCAAGATTGTACGTGATACTCAGTTTTTTTTTTTAGCAATGTACATATTTTTGTTTCAAAATATTACATTTCCTGTTACATCCTGTTTGTTACACATTTATTTATTCGTTCCAGTTTTTGCTCGAGGGAGAACATCGAATTCTTTTGAAGCATTTTGCCTTTAAAATAATATTTCAGGGAACTAGGAGTAGGACTTAGCATAGTATCGGGTATTCCGATTGTACCCCACCTGAAATTGGGTTGAATCGATTAAAATAGGATTATTTTTACAGCTTTATTTAATTACTAGCAGGCTACATCCGCTTCGCTGGTTACTAAATTTAAATGAATTTTCAAAAGAATTGAATCACTTTTTATTTTTTATATCACATTTTGGGCTTTGTAATATAATTAAAAATTCCTTTTAAAGTCAAAAAAAGATAACACATATTAAATTAAATATTTCTTCCATTTTGCACTCGTTTTGCAACATTGCTCTATGCTCTTATGTGAATGATTCTCAAGAATGAATCAATAATTGTTTACAAATTTAATGGATTATGTATGGGGAAATAAGTACGCTGTAATTTAAAAATTGCAGCTTTTAGAACTTCAAAACTGATAATTTTAAAAAAGTTATTCATTATTCTTTAATATTAGACTGTGCTTTGTTTAATATTAGATTCTTATTTTAAGATAAAAGCAATCGAATGATATCGCGTTGTGAAACTTTGCAACGCAATATCTTTGAATCTAATAACTTGATGTATATAATGTCCTCACAAAAAAATTAACAATTTTTAGAGACCTTTTAAAAAAGTATAACATCTATGCAGTATCTTTAAAAAAAAAAAAAAAAATCATCAGGTTTTACTAAAAAAAATGGCCGATCTTTCATCACCAAAGTAGTTAAATCTAGACCAATCAAAAATAGATGTGGTTCGCCCGTATATGTTCCGCCGACAAACTCTTTGTTTTATTTATATAGATTTAATTTATTTATTTGCTGCTGTGTTGCTGTAATTACTCTTCTTCATTTTATTATAATTTTGCTTCGAGTCGTGTCGCGTTGATATTAAAATTTTCGGATTACTATTGTTTTCAAATCGCGTGTTTTAGTTCTCCTGGAACGGAATCGGGTAAACTTCTTTTTTAGATAAGAGTTTCAATATAGTACGAGAAAAAATGTTATAAATTCGAATATTGATGAACATTAATTTTATACATATACGATATTAATTTGATTTATACAATAAAATCGATATTACATTTGTAGAGAAAATTTAGATTGAGTTATGTTGAGTTTTGTCGGGTTCCAGTTAAGTGAAAATTACTTTTAGAGTTCTGATTGCAAACGTAATTCTTTTTTATAGTCAATTACTCGTTTAATACATAGATATTAACGGAGGCATGTACATGAAGCTTATTTTTAACGCTTTCTAACAGTGTCGTAAAGTGTTTATGATTTCGTTTTGTCTGTCTGCCTGTCTGCGTTCTAACTCCCATAAATGTTTTGGAATTCCTTGAAATTGATATATGTTATTCATGTTCAGTAGAGTTCATTATGGAATGTTCCTTACTGAAAATGGAAAAAATATTACCGCTGGTTTGTGTATAATGACACCCGAAATAATTCCAAAATACTGCATTCTGTGAAAGGTATTTCTATAAACCATATTTTAATACCTTTATTTTGCACAAGTCATAATGAAATTGACATTTATTTTTCCATATGCAAATATATATATATATTATATTATTTTATTTCATTTTTTACTTTCTTCTATATGTAATATAGAGAAAGTATTGGATTCGCGAAAATTTTCGACCTCCGTTTTTTGACGGATCTACACGTTTTGGGGTTTCCTGAACACGAATTGATAGTTTTTAAAAAATGTCTGTCTGTCTGTCTGTGGTTTCGTGTTTTCACCGTATCTCACGAACCAATGAATGAAATTGAACCAAACTTGGTATATAGTTGGACCCTAGCGGGGCATTGTGCTGATTAGATTTGGGGATCAACAGCCCAGCAGGTGGCGCTGTGATCGCATTTTATGTAAATTTTTAACATGGCAGTATAGGACAAATTTTCGTATTTTTCACCGTATCTCACGAAACCAATGAATGAAATTCAACCAAACTTGGTATATAGTTGGAACCTGACGGGGCATGGTGCTGATTAGATTTGGGGATCAATCGTCCAGCAGGTGGCACTGTGATCGCAATATTTCGTATTTTTCACCGTATCTCATGAACCGATGAATGAAATTGAACCAAACTTGGTGTATAGTTGGACCCTGACATGGAAAGGGTCTGATTAGATTTTGGGATCAATCGCCCAGCAGATGGCACTGTGATCGCATTTTATGTAAACTTTTAACATGGCAGTATAGGGCAAAATTTCGTATAAATGTACATAATGAGCGTTATTTTAAACTTGTGATTGTAAAATTAATATGAATTATTGATAATAGTAGTAGTTAACTACGAAAAGAATTTTGTGCATGTGGGGGCACCGGTTCGGGGGTAAATTTTCAAGATGGGTATCTTTCGAAAGATCTCGTCAATACCTTTAAAACGAATGGTTGACTATAAATCTGTGACAATTTGAAACAAAGTTATCGATTTTTTTACTTTTAACGAAAAAAAACTTAGAAAAATAATCGTAATTTTTTTTTTTTTTTAACGAAATTTAACCAAACTTGGTATTTAGTTGGTCCCCGACATAAAGTGGTGCTGATTACATTTGGGGATCAATAGCTCAACAGGTGGCGCTGTGATCGCAATTTTTCTAAATTTTTAACATGGCAGTATAGGACAAAATTTCGTATAAATGTCCATAATGAGAGTTATTTTTAACTTGTGATTGTAAAATTAATATGAGTTATTGATAATAGTAATAGTTAACTAGGATAAAATTTCTGTGCATGTGGGGGCATCGCTTCCCCCCCTGGGGGGGAAGTACACCCCCCGGGGGGGGGTAAATTTTCAAGATGGGTATCTTTCGAAAGATCTCGTCAATACCTTTAAAACGAATGGTTGAACTATAAATCTGTGATAATTTAAAACAAAGTTATCGATTTTTTTTTTACTTAAAAAAAAAAAAAAAAAATTTTTTTTTTTTTTTTTTTTTTTTTTTTTTTTTTTTAATTGTTACTGGTTGAATATGTATTACTTTTAACAAAAAAAAAAAAAACTTTGAAAAAAATCGTAATTTTTTTTTTTTTTTTAAATATTGTTACTGATTGAATATGTATATAGGAAAATATAGAAGAAAGTCTTGTGGTGGCCACAACATACTAGTTTAAAATATAGTATGACTAACTTTAAGATTTACAGGGTCATACAAAAATATCCAGATACATTAAGGATTATAATTGAAAATGGCTGAAATTGTATTTTTCTTTTATTAAGCATTTTCAACACTTTCTAAAAATGTTTAAGCATGTTTATAAATTATGTTAGTCTACCTGTCTGTCTTTCTGTCCGTCTGTCTGTGCTCTAGCGTCCGTGAATATTTTCAGAATATCTGCAAACTGTTATATGTCTTTGAGTTCACGAAGAATGCTACATTGCTGAGAACATATTAAGGCCAAGCAAAAAGTCATTATTTTCGACAATGATTATTTGAATTTTATGCAAATTTAAATATAACGCAGAAAATAAAGATTTTAATCATACACATAAAAATATTAGAGAAATGTATTTGTTTTTTAATAAAAAATAAATTTTTGTTTTTATAACATACTAGAAACTTGGAAAAATAATATGGCCAAGCTCACTTTTATAGCTTTTCTCATTTTGTTTATATCCACAGTATTTTATTGTTGTCTGCGGAGCTACTCTAACAAATCACACAGATGACGGGAACGGAAAATTCAGTATTGTGAAAATGGAAAGGGAATGGAAAATAATCCCGGTTGAAGAACGTAAAATTCTGAGTTTTAAACATTGTAGTTTTAACTCTCGGGAAATAGCTAAAAGAAATTAAGCAGTTTTAAAACTGTAGTTAATAACTTTTTGAAAAATAGTAATAATTATGTTTAATGGAAAGGCACAAGACGTCTTTCTGTATTGTCTCGGCAAGTGAGAGTTGTTGTTAGGTAAGTAACATTAAAAAAAGCTTTCTTCTTCTCAAATTGTGAATGATTTGAAGCAGTCCTGCACCAGCCGAACAGTACGTAATCATCAAAAATTCAAATGTAAAATGCAGTAAAATGAATTGTCAACGACCTTCAAATAAGAGACATGAAATAATTTATCTAGATTTTGCAAAGAAACAAGTCGCTTTGGGGTATAAACGGCAATTTTTTTTTTTTTTTTTTAGCCGAAAAAATGTCTAATCTCCATGGGTTGGATGGTTTTAGATGCTACTGGCATGATCTTTGAAGTAAACCATTTTTTTTTTCTGTCGTGGCTCTCCGATGATTTGGGGAGGTTTCACTGCTGACACAGGGTGGCGACAGATCCGCCATTTCTTCTTCTACTAGTATTTATATAATAATTTTTTACTTAATTAATCGAGCAAATTTACTACTAAAAATTCCGAAAGAAAAATACTGGTGGAAGAACCAGGGGAAAAAATTTGGTCTGTAGACACCCTGTAACAGAAAAACAGCAATTAAATATCTGAAAACAAAGACGAATTCGGAAGCGTCTCAACATATCCTTGCAAAAAAAATTATTGCTATAGGCGCCACTGATAGCTTCTGTCAGTCAAGTACATATTTCAGCCAGATAATGCATCAATTCATAATCCAAGTTCCACAAAATCCTGTATCCTAGCTGACCATCGCTAACTCTGATTATTGATTATTGATTATTATTTTATTATTACCCATTGAGTGGCTCTGAAGAAACCCAGACCTGAATTTAACAGAAAATTTCTGGGGCATGCTGGTGCATGACGTTTAGGGAAATAGCAAAACCTACAATACCAAAGATAAGGTTAAAATGTCCATTGAAAACAGCTAAAAAACGATCCCAAAAGACACTATGCAAAAATTTTGAAATTGATTAAATTAATTGAAAAGAAGAGGAAGGTTTTGGAATATTAACAGCATGTTGTGGTCTTAATATTTTTTTTTTCCAGCTTTCTATATGTATAAAAGAAACAAATAAAGCTGCATATACAAAGTAGTTTAAAGTTTTGCGATATTTTTATGGATAATAATTGAAATTGTCATTTATTACATTATGAATAAATTTCGTACAATTTTAAATATGCATTTGTAAAAATAATGCAGTTTTCCTTAACGTGTTTTCCATCACTGTAAGTGATCTAAAAATTTTATCATTTGAAACATGAAACTAATAAAAAAAAAAAAAAAAAAAAAAAAATCATTAAATAAATTTGTTTTCCAGTGGTTTTTTACCGCCTGGATTATGCGAACACTACCTATCCTATATTATAAAAATTATGCATTTAAGGATTCTGCGAAATTTCAAGTGAATTTAAACTTAAAATCATCTAATGAATTGTTGCGGTTAATTTATGAATTCCTGTCGATAGAAGACTAACTTTGAAAAAAGGTAAATGAACCCAAAAATATTTTTCTTCTGGAAGTCATCAAATTTGTCGATACTATGATAGACGATCGCATGTTGCTATTTATCATACAATGAAATAATCGATATATCTGAAGATGAATAATCTGATGATGATGCAGTAACAAGAAAAAAAAAAGTTTCCTTGCTTTATATGTTTATAATATTTCGCTCATAAATTGTTTATTAATGTATAATTTAACCCATCCAATTGAACTTAAAATTTTATTTGTAACATAGAACTGACTAAGAAACATTTTGTAAGCCATAAAACATAGAATTATACACTTTTTTTTTTTTTTTTTTATAAATGTTGATTAACAAATTTTAAAAACATCTAGATTATAATGAATATAAACTTCGTGGAAACGCAGTAAAATAATAATAATAATAATAATAATAATAATATAAATTACGAAATTACAACAAAATATACCGTAAGTACCATTCTCAGTCCTAAAACACGAAGATTTATACGACGATATACTGTTATATTCGACACTTTATTATCATTTTTCTTACAAACCATCGACGGAATATCATAAATTATGATTTTATCTTTTAGTTTCTGTAACTTTAGTGTCTATTTAAGAAAGTTATTGAGGACATTTGATACAAAGAAAAATAAAATGTCTTACTCATAAATTATTTTGATAAGCTTAATAAATGTTTTTGACACCATGGACAAAAAAATAAAAATTTTCGAAGCATGAGCTCTTTTAATGAATTTCTAAAAAAATAAAATAAATAAATAAAAGTCTTTTTTTTTTCTTTTAAGAAGCTTATAAAATATGAAAAACCTATACACGAGTACAACATGAAAGCAGCAACGCATATGAATATTCTTTATGTTTTAATGTGTAAATTCACCAGAGTCAAAAGGTATCTTATAATATTATTGTATTCATTAAAACTTAACAAAATGAGCCACATAATTTTTTTTTTTTTTTAAATTATAGCTATTCAATAAATTCTAATACTTTGTATGCAAGAATGTAATTATTTCTTAAACGGGATAACTTAAGTAGAATTCCTTTGTTAACGATTATAAATTTTTCATTTATCATAGGGGATCTGTTTTCAAATATTTGTAATAATTTAATTAAGTTCACTGAAGTCTCAAAATTTTATTTGGTAAATAATTTAAGTAAAAATTTATATAAAATAAGATTAATCGTGTTCGGGAATGACTGAGAACATCTAACAAATCAAACGAGGTGCAGAATTGTGGGGGTAATGTTCACGGCTGAGGTCCAGTCCTTCTGGCTTCGAATACCGTCAGGAACAAAGTGATGGATTTCACTTTTCTTAAGCAGCAAAAAATTTACAGCAATGCCTCAAATTTACAGCACAGACAGGTTACAACAATGCATCAAAAAGTTCTGGCACGTAAATTGTCAGCAATTTATTCTGTAAAATTACACATTTATTTATTTATTTTGAGAAATTATTTCCAGTCATAAAATTAAGCACGTTCCCTGATCAGGTGAAAAACAATAGAGGCACGAGTTCAACATGAAAGTAGCAACGCATATGAATATTCTTTTCTGTTAGAACATTATTCAATATAAGTGTTTTTCAGTGGGAGGAAACATTTAGCTGAAGTTGGTAAAACATCACAAAGTTTCTGGGATTACGAGGAGATACACTTATTAATAAGCAGAAAATTGGAATTGAGCTTGACGGAGAAGAGGGGGGGGGGGTCCACCCATTTCTAAATACACCATTGTCTCGAAAGATTTCGTTGGGTGCAATCAACTCTGTAAAGGCTAATCGAATTCGAAAATGGAATAGTTACTTTTACCTCTACGTAATATTTACCTATAATGCGGTTTTATGAAAAATAAGTTGATTACTGTTGCTACTACATTTGAATGTGTTGTTAAGATAAATAATAATATTTAAATTTTAAAAATAATCGTCTTATCGCCTGTAAAAAAGGCTTCGGTAATTCCGTATTTTTATCACCTATAATTTTTATTAGGGTATTCAAATATCTGCGAAAATTGAATATGTAATTTTTAACAGAATAATAAGCTCTAATTTAAATGTTATCTGCTAGTATTTATTTTATTTATTTTTTTACTAAGATGCATCGAACATTCGAATATACTTCCACTTAACTCTTAAATGCCTGATTATTTTTTAAATCAATTTAAAAATGTTTTATTCTTTCCTCTCTTAAATAAATCACAGAAAAAGTACTTTAAAAAATATTTTATTTTAACTACGGTTTACAGCTAAAAAGCAATTTTTTGTCATCGTCATTAGAGCTTCAATATTCTTCTAATAATGCTTTAGAAGGAAAAATTCGGCATGTTGCCGAAAGGCAACACAAGGCATTTAAGGATTAAATCAATTATTGTTTGAATAATAAGAAATTGGATGTTGTAATTTGTAATCCACCACCCCCAACAGGATAATCTACTAGTTAAAGAAGTATTATGATGTAATTTACAGGACATGTATTGCTAAAGGTTTTGAATTTGATACTAAATAAAGTTTAACAACTGTGTAATCCGGTGTTTACCGGGAATTTTTTTTTTCTCCTGAGCGAACTATATAATTATTGTGGGGAAAAAAAGAAAGAAAGAAAGAAAGAAAAAAGTGATAGTCCCTCGAACAAAAAAAAATTTCTCAAGCTCTTTCCTGCAACAAAATTTTATTTTATTTTTATTTATCAGTAATCTGCATTTATTTCTTGGCTATGTCATTAAATTTACGTATCGGTAGTCCAGTCAGCGAAAAAGTAAAAAATGTATTTATTCTACGAAGTGTTTGTTGCATTCATCAATCATTCGGCAGAAACACTTCATTGCTTTTAAAAAAATCAAGAATTTAAAACTATACGTATTTTTGATAACTTCGATTTATAAAACTATTGATATTTCTAAATGATTTCTACAGTGAAAAGTTCATCGAATTCAGTTTTGGACACTTTAGTCAGCACATATTTTCGTTCTAAAGCCTCTTCCTAAATGCCATTTCAAGGGATGATATTTGTCAAAAACAAACTAATCTCCTCACTGATACTTTTTTTTTCTCTATTTCTATCGAATGCAGACAGAAATCATGCTTTGCTTCAATTTTTGTAATACTGGTCATATTGCTTATCAGATAGAACAGAAAAACAAGGATTACCCATATGGAATCATATACAGAAGCGTCTAGTCGGCGCCCTCGGAATTGGGCTTAATTCCCTTTCGAGGTTTAGTATAGGGTGGGCTGTTATACACCCGCCCTCGCACAGCGCCCCCCGAGAGACGCCGAGATCTAGAGAGCGATTGAAAATGTCGTACAAATATTGATGTTTCCATGTCTGCAGATTTTGAGGGATATGTCGAAAAAGTACTTTTAGCATCAAATGAATTACTGACGGAGAGAAAAAAAAATTACTTAAAAGATACTAAGAAATTTCACGATTTTATTGAGGGATTGCAGAAAACATTATTGACGTTCAATTTTTGTAATGTATATTTTTTGGTTTTGCAGGAGTTTAACCTATATTTTGAGAAACACTATTTCTTAAAAGTAATTTTTTTTTTTTTTTTAATCCATCCACGATGAATATAAGCATAATCTATACTAGCAGGCTACGCCCGCTTCGCTGGCCACTATATTTAAATGAATCTGTAAAAGAATTGGATCATTATTTATTTTTCACATCACATTATAAATAAAAACTAAAATAATTACATTGGAATCGCTCTAGACCTCGCATCGGGTACTCGCTGACTACGGCAGCTCTTTCTCTGCCCGCACTGTATCGGGAGCAGGTCCCCACTGCCTGCAGAAATCTCTTTCCTATGTATTTCAATATGGGTATTTATTGACGATTAGTGGGTCTGCCATTATTTAAGAACTACGATTTTAAAGATAACTGTATCTCAGCGTATATTAAATATTTTAGTTTTCGAACCAAGTATTTTATTGCTCATGCTATTTACACTGTATTACAATTTGATTCCGACCAATATAATGAAATAAAATAAAAAATAAATTTTCTTTTAGAAGGAATTAAATACATAAAAAACAAATAAATTCCAATCAGTTTAATCCTTTCTACTATATACTACCATTATTTCCTGACAAATACTATAAATTAGAAAAAAAAAAAAAAAAAAAAACTTTTAAGAAATTAAATTAACAAATGAAAAATAATTGTTGTTATACTACAAAAATTATACATAAACATAACTGTTATAAATACGTTTTTAAATTTTAAATTTAATATATTTAATTTTTTCTACAGCATTACCATTTTATTTTCAATAAATATAATAAATTAAAAAGAGAAAAAAGATTCGCCCTCAAATAAATGTATTAAATAAAAAATAAATTGCATAATATAGCCGTTGCTAAGATACGCAGACGATTACAATCGAAGAATAAATTCATGAAAAATGAAACATAAAAGCCAATGTTTAAAATCGAAAAAACATTAATTTAAAAAATTCAAATTCGAAATTTGAAAAAATCTCGATGAGGTGCACACCTGCAGGGTCCCAGGTACCTATATGCCAAATTTGAAAGCTCTGCGATCAGTAGTGTGTAGTATTGTTCATGTTTAGATAAATGTATTTATTTTCCTGTTGAAAAAAAAAAAAAATAAAATAATAATAATAAACTCGTATTTTTTTTTTTTTTTTTTTTTTTTTTTGGCAACAATTAAATTATGGATTAAATTTAAATGCCTAATTTTTTGCTATTATTAGCTTAATATTTTCATATTTTTATTAAATAAAAAAAAAACTAAACAGAAATTCGTAATTCTGACTTCGATGTGCACAATGATCCTTCGGGGGGCACCTTTGTGTTAAATCTCGTGACTGTCCGAGCTACCGTTTTCGAGATCAGTGAAATATACATACAAATATCTCACTTAATAGTATAAGATGTACGGTTTTTTTTTTTTTTTCTTATTCTTATTATTATTCTTATTATTATTATTATTTTGTCGAAAAAAAAAAATGGCAACAATTAAATCATGGATAAAATGCTAAAATTTAAATGTCTTATTTATCAGAAATTAGAAGGTTACTATTTTCACATTTTAATTAATTAAGAAAAAACTAATCATCCGATTGATAAGCTGTTTAATGCATCGGATTTACAAAAATTTTCCCTTTCATTTGGTATCTTATTTGTAACGATGCGACTGATATTTCTAATTTATTTTCTAATATTTCTGATTTATTTTCCTCATTTTAAATAAATATACGTTTTTTTTTTTTTTTTTTTTTTTTTAATTATTATTATTATTATTATTATTTTGTCGAAAAAGAAATTGGCAACAATTAAATCATGGATAAAATGCTAAAATTTAAATGTCTTATCAGAAATTAGAAGGTTACTATTTTCACATTTTAATTAATTAAGAAAAAACTAATCATCCGATTGATAAGCTGTTTAATGCATCGGATTTACAAAAATTTTCACTTTCATTTGGTATCTTATTTGTAACGATGCGACTGATATTTCTAATTTATTTTCTAATATTTCTGATTTATTTTCCTCATTTTAAATAAATGTACGGTTTTTTTTTTTTTTTTTTTTTTTTTTTTTTTTTATTATTTTGTCGAAAAAAAAAAAAAAATTGGCAACAATTAAATTATGGATAAAATGTTAAAATTTAAATGGCTTTTTTATCAGAAATTAGAAGGTTATTATTTTTACATTTTAATTAATTAAGAAAAAACTAATCAAAAATTCGAAAATCTGACTTCGATGTGCACAATGACCCTTCGGGGGGCACCTTTGTGTTAAATCTCGTGACTGTCCGAGCTACCGTTTTCGAGATCAGTGAAATATACACATATTGTTCACTTAATAGTATAAGATATTAATAGGCAAGCATAAAATTTGTAGTCCCTTTTTAACATATTAATTATGGGAGTAGAGGGTTGAAAATGGTATCATTCGAAAGGTATGGTTAGCCGGAAGGTGCGAATACAAATATTATTTTCTTACGATATGAAGAAGGTATTTAAAAATACTTTTATTTTTTATGCATTTTCCCCCATTTTTCCCTTTCATACACGTATTCCTTTACATTAAAAAATACCTAAAAGTGGAAAGTTGTTAAATCTGGCAATTTCATAAAACTCAAATAAAACCATAGACACGGTAATTTGTATAGCATCCTGCAAGCGAAGTGATGACGTCACTGGCCGTCCGTGGAACCACAAATAAGATTTCCTAAGGATTTGATTTATGAGAAATAATTTTTTTATTTTCTAATTTATTTATGATCTAATTTATTTCTTTTTTGTTTTATGATTTATGCCAGCTGTAATTTAAAGAGATATTAGCTGTACGATAAATTTCATGTTTGTGTATTAATATGTAAATAATATATATTATTTAATTTTTGAAACTTCAAATGTTCTTTGTTATTTGTCTTTTGGCAACAAAAAGTGACTTTATTTATTTATTTAAATATTTGGTTCTTTTATCGTTTGACTGACAAAAAATTGTCTATTAAATGCTCATTTAAATCCAAATGTTCTTTGTTATTTGTCTTTAGGCAACAAAAAGTGAGTTTATTTATTTATTTAAATATTTGGTTCTTTGAGTATTTACAAAGAACATTGTTTACAGAGAAATTTTAAATTTCTAAATTTATTTATTTAGTGCTAACTTAAAAGAATTCTGAGATTTGAATAAATTTGTGGTCGAATTTCGACCACTGGGTGATACTAGTTTATTATTAAAAAACAGTGCTATTCAAAATACAAAATACTACTACCCCTGGTTTTAAATATGCAATCTGTATAATTTGTACTAGAACAAAACTGCTATTTTTATAAAGAGGTTGGTGGACGTTATAAATTTCTCTCTCTCTCTCTTCTTTGGCCCACCAGCGGCCGAGCGGTTCTGCGCTCAAAGCTGGTAGACGTGAGGTGCCGGGTTCGATCCCGGTCGCGCTCGTCGGCCTAGCCGTTCGGAGTTTTCCGTGGTTTTCTCCGAAACTTGCGTAAATACGGGCTAGGACCCCTTAGAAAGACCTCCACGGAAGGCACTCCCCCTCTGGCCCAGGACCTACAGCAGTCAATCGGCCTTAATCCTAAAACACCAAACTCTCTCTTCTTCTTCTTCTTCTTCTTTATATTACTGGTTTAAAATGAACAAAATTTGCCTGTATGTGCATTTAAATGTGACAATATTAAATTTCTTAAAATTTCTTAAAAATCATTTAAATTAATAAAATATACAGTCGGTAACAAAAGTGTCCGAACACTAGCGAAAATTCCTATGTAAAAAAGGTACACTTCATACGGTTTTGTTAAAGAAATCCTTGTCGAATCCTGATCTTAGTCAGTGTAAGAACATGATTCGGCAAGGATTTATTTAGCAAAACTGTATTAAGCGTACTTTTTTACATAGGAATTTTCGCTAGTGTTCGGACACTTTTGTTACCGACTGTACAATTCCCAACTTAATTTTTTTTTTCAAATGCTTTTAGCTAAGTAATTTTTAATTTTCCCCGTCATTTAACATTGCACTGCTCGGCATG
Source organism: Salticus scenicus (assembly GCA_963930645.1). NCBI lineage: Eukaryota > Metazoa > Arthropoda > Arachnida > Araneae > Salticidae > Salticus > Salticus scenicus. The sequence continues at coordinate 96,128,891 of OZ005650.1, forward strand.
AAAATTGCCCCCAATGTCATTTTTACAAATTCTTATGTAAAAGGACCTCCTGATTCCGAATACGATGACGGTTTTGCCCTATCATCCACCGTTTTTTAGAGATACCTACCTATTTTTACCACTTTTTGGTAATTTTATAGTTATAAATTTGATTTATAGTGGAGAAAATAAATATTTTAATTGTTAAATATCTTCTGAGGGCTTAAAGAGTGAAAAATTCTATAACATGTACATTTGCAGCAAGGGGACGATCTAGCGGGGGATTTGCCACTGAAATTATAAGTTACATTTATTATATTTTATTAATCAATTATTATTATCACCTATTATACGTTATATATATATATATATATATTTAAGAGTTAAAATAATTATTTTCCATTCTCCAAATTAAATTCATGGCCATAAAATTACCGAAGAGTGATAAAAATTGGGGAAGGAGGTGATGTCCCGATAAAATGGTGGATGATGGGACAAAATGGGGGTCATATACGTATTCAGGAGGTCATTTTACATAAGAATCAGCAGGAATGGTATCAGGGCTCGAATTTTTTTTTATATTATTTATTTATTTATTTATTTCAGCGTAGTGTTATTAGAGTTTATCAATATATTCTAAATACATTGTGGTATTAACGCAATACTAAATTAAAGAACTGGTATATAAACAATATTTAAACTTCAAAACTTCTTCACACACCATAAAATTAATAAAAGCACTACCAGTTTCGAAAGGACATGGAAAGAAAGGCCACGTTCTTTCGAAACTGGCAGTGCTTTCATTAAATTTATTGTGTTTAAAGAAGTTTTTAAGTTTAGCCATTGTGGTATTATTTTGTGTATTCATTGAGATGTTAGATTTTTCTTTTCTTTTTTTCTTTCTTTTTTTTTTTTTTTTTTTAATATTTTTACATTTGAATGATGAAACTGACTGAAAATCTTTAAAATAATAAATATATAAATAAATAATTAAACTTATCTATGAATCTACAAAGTAATACCCAAATATGTTTAGAATACATATTATTAGACTCAAATAACGTAAAATCAAGAGTAAAAAATAATAATTAGTTAAGAGGGTGTACTAAAAAATAAATTTAGGAATTTAATAAATAGTTTTTCAGAAATTTGTATTGATATTTTATTAATATTACACTTGATATTATTATATTTCAATGTAAAAGTAAACGCGAAAACGAATAAATAAAGATAAAAAATGCTTGACAATTTTTATTCTAGAAGGTGATGATTAGAATTTCTGAAGGAATAACATGAATATGTTGTTGTGAATAGTATTCTTACCCGCGAGAGGATAGGTATTTGTTACAATGCATTTGCAGAAAATTATAGAAAAGCTAAATTTAGGACCATAGCAGCCAGAAGACGGCTTTATGTTTAATTACATATTTAGACAACAAAATTTGGTTTAGAATTTTTATGTGATAGTCTGAGTTAACCTTTTGCGGACCAGTATCTGCAAATAGATGACAATAAAAAAGATAGCTTCGTCTGTAAGCTTTCCTCCAAAACAAGACATTATTAACATAATAATATAATAATAATAAAATACTAGTAATAATACGCAAGCGTATATATATGGTAATAGCATTTACTGTATCGATTGCTGTGAATAAAATTAAAAGTTTTTAACACGGATACGTTAAATTAAATTCATTCGTTGAAAAATACAGTAACGTTTTAGAATAGAGCAAAAGGTGGGACTTTTTAAATATGAAAATCTGTCGAGTACAAAGGAATAAAAATTTGGGTGTCTTTAATAAGCTCAGTATTGTAATTTTCGCTATTTATAATATATTTATTTCATATCATCATAAGCTTAATATAACTTGTAATATTTAGTGCTGTAACAAATTGTGCAAAAATAAAATTAATATTTCAAAAATTCCATAACGAATTTAAATATTTTTAAAACATAGATAAATACTTAAAAAAAAAAAAAAAAGTTCGATAACCATGTGAATAATCAAACATTTTATAATACTACCGATTTTTTTTTTTTTTTTGGTTATTATAATTATTTTGAAGATATTTGATATATAAAAACTAAAGATTACATTTTTTTCTGGGTGATGTAATTTCTTATTTATTTTATTTTTTTATAGATGTTATAGTGAAAGATTCTTCTTCTTCTTTTTTTTTTTTTTTTTTTTTTTTTTTAAGATAGCAAAAAGCAGTTAAATGAAAAGAAAAAAAAAAAAAAAAAAAAAAAACCTTTTAAAATGTAAGGGATACATTTAAAATAAGAATAAAAAGAAATAAATAAAAGAAATTACTATACATTGCAATTTATGAATGCAGAATGAATATTTATAAGCAAGTGAATGTCCTTTCTTCGTAAACAAAGAAAAAAAAAAAAATTCTTTTCATGAAAGGAGAAATTCGAGAGGGAATATGAATAAAGCTAAAAAATGCCTGAAGTGACTCGGTAACAATGCATTGCAATTAAACATTTAATTATTTTCTTTTCACTAATTAATTAATTATTATTATTATTATTATTATTAAATCCTTATGAATGTAAGGGGGAAAATATGATGTGCTATATTCAAATATAAATATTCTGGACAAAATCTAAGGATGGATAACAGAAGCTATACTATCTAGAAGTTTTTTTTTTTTTTGAATATCTAAACAAATATTGCATGGATTTTCTTGGAACTTCAGGGGTAAAAAGAACATATTATACCACATACATTCCAATGAATGTTTTGTCCTCGAGGGCTAAAAGGGGATCAGTCACAAATTAATCAAAAATATATAATCTTTGGGATCATCCAGTAAAAAATAATGCTTGAAATTAGTTGCAGATATAGTATATGATTATGACACTTATTTTAATTATAGATATAAATTTATATGAGAATTGCACTTATATTAACAGAGTTATGAAAGTTTCTTTCATACCGTCGACATTTTTTTTGCTCGGTTTTTGTTTATAACGTGCAGGGTTTTTTAAATCAAAACACTATCACTTTTAAAGGCTTGACCGACTGAACAACATACTGCAATTTGACTATAAAAATACCAAATATCTGATTAAATTTGAACAATTTTTTTAATATAAATTTTAACTGCGCATACAAAAGCACTAATAATTTTTTTTTTCATAATTTATTAACCAAATGTATAGACTAACTCTAAAAAGTTCCTCAAGCAAATATCATTAAGACTCAAAAAGATATCGTCCATAGAAATATTGATTTTCAAGTACTTTCAAAAAGGTGCAAAACGCGAAAGGGTGTTACCCATATTTTCATTTTGAAACGACTAATAGTCATGGATATAAATAAGACACACTATGCATTTTCTCAAAAAAAAAAAAAAAAAAACAAGAAAGAAAGAAAAAGAAAATATTTGAAATCTATTATTTTTACTAAAACGTATTGTTAAAGTTAAATATATACTTTAGAATATTATAATGATAATTACAAAATATTAAATTAATATTCAAATTAAGCTTACAAAAAAAGTACAGTAATGGCGGCATCAGATGGAATAAAATGCATAGTCAGTATTATTGACATACCCAAGATACCTTATATAAAAAATAGGTTTTAGTCAAAGAAATGGTTTTCAAATATTATCGTCATTTTTTGAGAAAATACAAAATGTACCTCCACTTATGTCCAGCATGACTGTGCAACAATTCAGAATGAAAATATGGATAAAACCTTTTAGCGTTTTGTTTCTTTTTGAAAGTCAACTATTTTATCGATGATATCTTTCTGAGTTTTAAGGATATTTGCTTATGGAACTTTTTAGAGTTAATATGTACATTTATTAACTAACAGATTATGCAAAAGAATTTTTTCTAGCGCTTACGAACGCGCAGTTAAAAATCATTTAATAAAGTAAAAATGCAAATATTGCATCAATTATTTGATAACTTTATATTCTGGTTGCAGTATATTGTGTCTAATATAGTATGTCAAGTTTTCTAAAAGTGACACTGCTTTAAAACCCTTACATGTTATATAAACAAAAATCTTGTGAAAAATTGTCGACGTTATTAAAGAAACCTTTATATTTCCCTTAATATAAGTGCAATTCTCATATAAATTTATATCATATAATAAACTCCATTTACATGTATTTCTTTTTTTTTTTTTTTTGCACTGTACACTTGATGAGCGATATCAGTTAACGAGATTTCAATTTACACAGCCAGCATTTGCACCTGTTACTCCATTTCCATGATTTTTTTATACACCTTTTTATCTACATATATTTAAACATGTATAAATATATAATATAGAAATATTTTTACATACTAATGTATTATACAGTAAGTATTATTACACGTACAGAGACACATGTTTCTACTGCTGCCTAGAAATTTACTTTTCTTCTTCTTCTTTTTTTCTTTTTGTATTGCGAACAATTGAATGAAAAATGCAAACATTTAGTTATTAATGCATGTTTAAATAAGAGGCGTAGTGTATACACAAAAGGAAAATCATAGTTGCTTTTGAGTATTTTTCTCAATTTGTACGTCTTTGATGAATCGTAATGTATCCAGATTCTTTTCTGCGGTTCTGTATGATAACATAATGGTAAGCACTCAGTATCAAATATTTATCTATTCTTTTATGTTTTAAACAATTTAACATTACTACGTGTTTTCTAAAACATACGCTCACATGCAAACAACACACATACATATATCACTGTAAAAATTTCAAAAATGAACTCAGGTGACCTTAAAACGTGTACTTACAACAAAATCTCACAGTCTGTCGAACTTTTCCATGTTTACAATATTTTTCTTACATAATATATGGGCTATTCAATATAATTTCAAGGAAGTGTGTTGCTCGACTATTTTTGATTCTTTTCAAATTTGTGTCCCTTATAGGCACACATGAGAGATATTAAAACAACTTTTATTTTTTTCTACTACCGACCTTGTATTTTATACAGGTCATCAAAAGTCGTTCTCATGGTTAAAAATGGGAATATTATATTTTTATTTTTTGGCACAAATCTGTTTAAATTAAATTTATGAGTGCTAATTTTAGATATTAGTATTAAAGTACATAAGGTGAGGGTGTCCCATGTCTAATTATACAGCTGTAACTTAATAACTAAAATAATTACAATAGGTCAAAGTTCAAAGTCAAATGTAAATTTTTTACTAATTTTTATAGTGCATAACTCTCCTAGGGAACAAAACCACAAAATAAAACATCACACAAATTAATCTCTGGAATCACACTAATGGGAAAATTTAATTGTAATTGTGTGTTTTTTTTAACCCTTTACAGTTTACAGGTGCCCGAAATGTTAGAAAAATGACAAAAATGACATTTTAAGACTTCCTGTAAACCAAAAAAAGGATGAAAAATAAATAAATAAATAAATTCTTTGCCAATTTATTTATCAATTAAAGTATTATGTAGAGGAGAGTGGGGTACAATGGACCAATTTTGGAAATTTTAGGTGTTTACTCACAAAGTAAAAATTTCTTGCTATTGAAAATATGTGTGCATATTACCCATATACTGGGTCTTATGTGGCACTCAATCAAAAGCAATAATTATGTTTACTTCTTTTAATATAATTTTTTTAATAACAGCTGACAAAATGGACCATTGTACCTCGACCGCGGGGTACAATGGTGAATGGTCCATGACATGGGGCACTATGGACCACAGGTCAAATTTAAAAAGCATACTAATGTTGAATGTTTTTTTCATAGTATAAAATGTAGAATATATTATATTTGTTCATTTATGTCTTCGATTCATGCAAATAATGTAAATTAATGAATATTAAAATTAGAAAATGATACGCTAAACAATTTTTTTGTCACTGAAAATCTGCTGTTTTCTTGTGAAGTTGAAGGGTCTGGAAAACTCATCATTACAATAGCTTGAAATTTTACAAGAGATATAGCAACAGTCTCGCACAGCTCACATGGCTCACACAGCAAAAAATGTAGAGATTTTAATTAAGTTTTCGTTGCATGAATCTCACAAAACAAATTCTTTATCTTTTATTTCTGTGATTAAACCAACAAAATGTAAAACCATCTTTTTCGTTCAAATTTATTTGTATTATTATTTTTTAATTGTATTAATTATTTAATTTAGTTTGTTATAGTTGTATGATATTTGTAAAAATATAATAATACAAAAGTAACTGGATGGTTATTAAAAATAAATAAGAAGAAACCTCAAAGTAAATTGCTTTCTTATTCATCTTTGAAGACATAATAGATCTAATTAAGGTTAACTCTGAAATTTTTATATATAATTTATAGATAACATTTCAAAAAATGCAGATTTCGTATATCAGTTTATTATGACAGAGAACTGAGGTAAATGGACCATTGTCCATTGTACCCCGTCTGGACCTCTGACAGCAAATGATTAATAATAATAAAAAAAAAAAAACCTCCTAAAAAATATTTTAATGAGCTTAAATATAATAATTGTGACTTGTGCTAGCCTGTTCCAGATCATTATTCCTGAAAGACGAAAAGAAAATATGTTTAACTAAAAATATTTACTTTTGGCTACCGTAAACTAAACTTTATGAATAAAATGGCTAAATTGCTAGTTAGGCATGAAGTTGCTGGCTAAGTTTCATCATTGCAGTGCTGCTAACTATGTACCAAAATATGAACCATAAAAATAAACAAAAAAAATAAATTATAGGGAGCGGTCCATTGTACCCCACTCTCCCCTATACTGTGTGTATTGTTTTGTAGTTTTGAGATTAAAAAAAAAAATACTTATAAAAAAATGTTTATATATATATATATATATATATGTATAAAAAAAAAAAAAGAGCAAACATTTTAAATATTTTTATCATAATTCCATTAACGTAATTTTGCATTATTATAAAGCACATTTTAATAAAACAAACTTAATCTACAATTATTTATTCCAACGTTTTATTTTATACTTTAACGTGCGTCAGTTAGTCGAATTGCGCAATTAAAAAATATTATATAGTTTCTTAAATTACAAATTTCAAAAGTATCAAAAATAGTCGAGCAACACACTTTTTTAAAATTATTTAGAATGACCGACCCATATATTCGGGAAGTTAAAAATTAATTATTTCAAACACAATAAGCTTTTAAAATTGACGCGTACTTTCAACTGAAAAAATTCGAGTTACAGTTTCGAAATTTAATATATAAATATATACAGGGTGTCTCATAAGTCTGTAGACATTTTGAAAATTCATAACTATTGAATGAGTTGATATAATTGAACGCAGTTTGAGAAAAAATCATTCTCGTGAAGAAGGATTTTTTTTTTTTTTTTTTTTTTTGAAAGATAAAAATATAGTTAATTTTTTTGTCGACGATAGTTAGACAAATAGTTAAATTTTTCGCACGGATGTGAAAGAAAAACATGCAAATGAAAGTCCTATAAATTACACAATTTTGCCATTAGAACAGTTTATTTTTTATTTTGCCTCCTACTTGTGCATACATGAAGTTTTAAGTGCGATGCTGACTTTGTGGATAAAGCGTTACTGGTGAAGATGTTTTTCTTCAGGTAAGAACCGCCGACTGAAACTGCAGTTAGCACGGTTATAACTCGTTTGATTTGTGGTGACGAAGGATACCTAGAATAGGATTTATACGCCTGTAAACATTTGCATGCGAATAAGTACAGTTCTTCATGAAAATGTGTGATCTGGTCACGCACAGCGCCGTCTATCGATAAATAGCTTAATTATTATTTTTTACTTAAAAAAAAAAAAAAAAAAAAAAAAAAAAAACTGCTTCACGAGAATGGTTTTTTCGCAAACCGCGTTCAATTCTATGAATTCATTCAACAGTTATGAATAGTTATGAATTTTTAAAATGTCTACAGACTTATGAGACACCCAGTATATATGTTCATTTTCGAAGAAAAGTTTAAATGGGAATTAAATAGATGAAAAGTTTATATATTCGTCACAAAGAAAATGCATTAAGGAATGAATATTTAATTCTTCTATTTACTTTATTTAAATAACTAGAGGATTATCAAAGAATTTTATAAATACATTAGCAAATTGGAGAGTTGTCTAATATGAATATATGAAAAGTTTGTGAAAATATTTGTTTAACTTAATTAGGCTATTACATATATTATATGCATCGGACAAAAGAAAAATATATAATGGGAATCCGTATTATTACTGAATTTTCCTATTATAAGCATAAAATGTTTGAGCTCTGACGATCAATTTTTCCTTTGAAATGTTAACAGAAAATGCATTAAGATAAGAGTGGTCTTTTTTCCTTTTTTAAAACTGTATTTCCTTAGACAGTTACTTCTATCTTAATTAGAATCTCCAATACTCTTTTCATATATTCTTCAATAAAGTACATACAAAAGCAATTAGATTTAATTGAGAAATTTACAGTGCAATAAACATGTGTTTATACATGCATAATAGAAAACTTGTAGGATCGATGCATTCAGTGAAAACTGACAACGCTAAAAGAGAGAGTAGAAAAGAAAAGAAAATTATGTTGCCAAAATAGGAAAACGATCACGTCAATTAAGGGATGCCATTAGTTATTACGGTTCAGTGAAGCCAGACTCGTTTATTATACATGAATAGAGGAGAAGACAGTTAATGAAGCCTGATGTTTACCAATTACTCCTTGCTGGACTTATTTACTAACCCTGTGCAGCCCTCCTACACACAGGCATAAGGGAAAAACTGCATTTTATTACCGAAATATGTAATCAAACCTGCTATTTGAAGTGACAACAAACGGAAAACCAAATATCAATTTTGTTAAGATAGAGTTGGTCGATCATCTAACTGAAATGATCTGAAACATTTTTTTGAAATTATATACGTGTACGGCATGACAAATCCAATAAAATTATTTTCATTATTATGTTAGAATCACAGGTAAATGGGAATGGTGTAACTAAAATGATTCTTTCGGTTGTAGAATTGGTTACCTTGAAAGCGATCAAATGAATGCATTGAAATAGTTGAACACTGTTCAAATTTCAGTAAACGAAGTCTAATGTGTGAAAAAGGTATTCAAATAAAGAATAGTTAATTTTTTATTATTCGAAGAAAATATGATTATGCGTTTACGGCTGACGAGTGTTCTCTTCCGAAATATGTTTGGAAACCTTCAAATAAAACTTGCTGTTGACCGTGAATCTATTTGCTCTAGATAATAAAAATGAATACATTTATTAGGCCAAAATATTAAACAATACTTAAAAAAATGCGTATAGCTAATCAACATTTCATAACATTCTAAAAAAGACAAATTTCCAGATTTTCCATTTGGCGTACGTATGGTATATTAAACAGGGTTTGTCGTAAAAGTTGTGGGCTTCAGTGAAGCCAATTGTGTTTGGTTACACAAAAAAGAGGCAAAGACGTTTAATAAGGTCTGATATTTACCAATTACTTATCTCTGAACTTATTTACTGGCCCTTTACAGTTCTCTTCCACACACACAAGTGAAAAAAATAACGTATTTTATTACTGAAAAATGTAGGGGAAAGTTGTGTACCTAAGTTGTGACATAAGTGTACCTCGGACCTATGCCAATTCTAGCTCTATTAGTTTAGATACATAAACAGTATCTCATGCAGTTAAAACATTTACCTTATGGGGTCTCAGTGAAGTAATCTATGTTTACATGAAAGTTCAACTTTTTGAAGAATTCTTGAAAAAGTAAATTCACCTTGCAAATGTAAGTTTTTCTCAGATACTTTTATGTATCTCTGAACCCACACATGCACTGTATATTCTTAAATGAGTGTTATGTATCATGAAGTAACTTTCCATCTATAACCCCATATGCTTGTAATCAAGATAAGCCCTACCTGAACATCATGATTAGCAATTTCGTTTTTAGTGATAGAGTGGTGTACCTTGTACCCAATACAAGTAGTGTACCTTGGACTGGTCATATTGTAAGGTGAATCAGAAATGTAGCTCCAAAAGTTAACATTTGGAATTGACCCATCCAATGACAATCTTGATTATAAATAAGTGGGAGGATTTTTACCAATAATCAGAATATGACTTAATGTACACTTTTTTAAGTTAATATTTAATATTTTCCACTTTTTCGACTCAAATTATACTTAATAACAATACGATTGTGACAGATTAAGGATTTAAAAAGAAAAAAAAATGTTTATTTGAATTCATATGTGTGTAATTGATTGAAAAATAGATTTTCTTACTTAAAATTGAGTCTTTCTGTATTTTTTTAATAAATGGTCCAAGGTACCAATGGTGTACCTTGGAGGTAATTACACTTTTTTTTTTTTTTTTTTTTAATATAATTGATATAAATGTAATAAAATTGTGGAATAAATATACAGTCGGTAACAAAAGTGTCCGAACACTAGCAAAAATTCCTATGTAAAAAAAGTACACTTCATACGGTTTTGTTAAATAAATCCTTGTCGAATCCTTGTCTTAGTCAGTCTAAGAACATAATTCGATAAGGATTTATTTTACAAAACCGTATGAAGTGTACTTTTTTTACATAGGAATTTTCGCTAGTGTTCGGACACTTTTGTTACCGACTGTATGTTGTATATAACACCATACAGTATTTAAAAAAGCTATTTGTATTTAGTTTTGACGATTAATTACAAAATTAAAATTGGAAAAGTCAAAATAGATCCGAGGTACCTCACCTTCCCCTAATTATCTGCTATGTAAAGTGTCAATAAATATCAACTTAGTTGCGATAGAGTTGGTAGATCATCTTAAAAAATAATTTGGAACATTTTTTTTTTTTTTTTTTAATTATATACAGGTATGGTATGGCAAATCCCATTAAATTAGTTTTATCATTTATTAGAATCACGTGTAAAAGAGAGTGGTGCAACTGAAATGCTTCTTTGAGCTGTAGAATGTGTTGTCATTGAGAAAGCGATCAAGGAGTGCATTTGAATTGGTTTATGTTTTACAAAGGCATTGTTAATTTATTTTATTGCTGAAAGAAAATATTTTTTATATGTTTGCGATCTGATAAGTGTTTCTTTTCTTTTTCTTTTTTTCAGGGTATATGTTTGCCGATTTTAAAATAAAACTAGCTGTTATTCTTGAGTTTATTTGTGTAAGATTAGAATAATCAGTATATTTATTAGGACAAAATTTTAACTTGTAATTAAAAAATTGTTTATAGTCAAGTAATATTTATAAAAATTTAAAGGGATAAGGGACATTGAAATTAACTATTTTTGTTTTATATTCTATACGCAAGCGAAGTTATAATGTAAGCAAACGACAGTGGGTACACGCACCAGACTTGCTAATATAGAGTGCAAGAAAAATAGAAAAAATTTTCAACAGAAAAATTAGGGCAATAATTTTTTTTTTATTATTATATTAGGTATCAGAGCTTCATTATATTAGGTTATTATATATTAGGTTTATTATATTAGTTTTTATTGTAGTAGATATTGGAGGCAATAGAAAAAAAATTAATATATATATATATTTTAAATGTTTATAATTTTCAGGTAATTTCATCTCCTGAGTTAGATACTTTGAAGTATTATTTAAAATATTTATTTAGTACGTGAATGGATTTTGTGTTGGAGTCTTTTTTAGGTTTTAAAATTGAAACGTTCAGAGCTCATTGGAATTGGAAACATCTTATAAGTAAACAAATCATCCAGTGTTTATATTATACCTAGATAAACTTGAATATAGGATTAGATTGACGTACGTTTACATTTTGCAGACGCATAAGTTATTATTTCACATCTGCATATTTTCAAAAAAGCGAATTATTAATTAATTTTAAGGAACAGATTTAATATTTGTCGTCTTTGGCTAAAAACAAATATATACCAAATTATCTGGCGAACATATTTAATTCCTTTCAAAAATCATGGTCATTTTAACAACGTAAGACAGCAATCAGCAATATCAAATAATATTTCGTACATTATATATTACAAAAATATACATCTGGCATGTATATTTTTCGTATTACGTTTTTGATCGTCAAATACAAAAAAGTCCAAGGACGACAGATATCAAATCGATACTGTGATATAGATTATCACATATTATAAAATTTATATTTTTCTCTTTAAAGGAATAGGTAAATAGTCTAAATAAATTAAATTATAAATTAGATTCCTTAATCTTAAACAACTACTTAAAATATAACGATTTTATCCTATAAATAATAAATTTTACAATATGCGTTTTCTAATTTTTATATCTTCCCTTTCATGTCTTTTTCAATGTAACTGAAACAAAAATCTTTGATCTGTTCCCAGTATTCACTTAACAAGCTTAATGTACTGAAAATTCTTTTCGCTCTGTAAATGATAATGTTTTGACTTATTTCTATCCTTTTGTTTTGTGAAACCAGAAAATAATTAATTCGGTGTCTTTTAATCTTACATCGAAATGTAACTCATGCAGCCTCTCATCGCCTAATTTACATCAACAGTTAAATAAAATATTTGCTTAGCTAGTTATTTTCCCAGGGTCTAAATCTTGGCGAAATCATTCACTAACAACGGTCAATAAATTACTCGTCATTTTAAAAAATGTACATATGAATATTCCTAACATAATGCAACCATTCTCTATCTTAAACTTTGAACTTAGCGTGTATAAGTCAACGCCAAATGCATTGTCATTTTTCGCTTCATTTTAGGAGCACACTCTTCCCACTTGATCACAAAAATGTAAGTTATCAAGACGTCGTTGTTGGGGCTCCTGGCTCCCCCTCCACTCCGTACTTTGTAATATCTTCGAAAATTTATTAATTTTTATATTCACGTATATGGTCACCACAGATGTTTATTATTTTTAAATTTTTAAATAAAATAAGTCTACAAATTGAATAATGTCTATTTCTAAAGATTTCCTGAGTTATTGCAAAACTTCGCATGTATTCTCTCAAGTTATGTTTTTCAATTGTATTCAGTTGATACGTCAATATATCCGGCCATCATAAAAATCTATTTCACAGATACCCATTTTGTTTCTAGTGTTTTTGAAATTTAAAATTAAAATTTTGTCAATTTGACAACAAAATAACTTAATCTAACAGATGTGCACGGTAACTAATTTATAATTATACCCAAATACAGGGATTAAAATCGGGAAACAATTTTCCTTAAGGGCCCGCTTCACTCACCGTTGCCGGAAGCCGAAGCTATTGTTATTCTATGGGAAATTTTCTTTACTTATAACTCATTAGCTTATACATATTTTTAAATTCTGTTTTCACATTCAGAAAATTCCCAACTGTTAAATTGACGGACCTTTTTTAAAAATGTATTTTTTTAATTTTTAATATTTTATTTTGAAATTGCAAAATGAAAAAATTTCACTTATTCGAAATTCGTATTTTGCAGCTTCAAAATAAAATATAAAAATTTAAAAAATAATTTTTTTAAAAAAGGCCGTCAATTTAACAGTTGGGATTTTTCTGAATGTGAAAACAGAATTTAAAAATATGTATTTGTTAATTAATTATAAGTAAAGGAAATTTCCCATAGAATAACATTGACTCGGGCTTCCAGCGACGGTAAGTGAAGAAGGCCGTTACTATAATTTAAGGAAAAAAAAAAATCAATGGACGGTTGCCATAGGAAATCTTCTGTTTGTCCCCATCGACGGTCTGTGACGTCACACTTCTCTTGCTTATTGCTTCTCAAATCAAGTACTACTGCCATGAAGTTTATCATTTTTATGCATTTAACATGTTTTAAATGATAAAAAGTAATTTCTGAGATGAAATGACTTTTTTTATGGGAATGATATTACAAAATAATGCCTAAATTCAAAAGCTCTATGCTAATTTTAAGTTAGTTTAAGGATCCATTTTTTTTTTTTTTTTTTGTTACTGTAGGTTTTTTGTGTGTAATTGGATACATCTGTTCATTCAATTTTTGCTTTCCGAACACTATAATGAGGAAAGTATTGTAATCATGTCAAAAATCCGAATTTGAGATTTTGATGTTTCTATACGTTTCGAGGTCCCCTGAGTCCGTTTTCACTATTTTTACGATGATATATGTATGTGTGTATGTATGCCTGTGAGTGAACACGCTAGCGTCTAAACGCTTTCTTCGAATAAGCTGAAAGTTGGTACGTATATTGTAAGTCCCCATAGTACGAACCCTATTGATTTTGGTGAATCTAGCACTTAGTTTTTTTTACAGGGATACCAGGAAAAATTCTTTATCATTATGGCCTATGGGAACAAATTTTTAAAAGTGCGATAGCGTCTAAACGCTTTATTAATCTGAGCAAAAAGATTTGTACACATGTTATAGGCCACAGTTGCACCAACTGTATAGATTTTGGTGAATTTAGCACTTACAGTTTTTTTACAGACACACACACACACACACAAATTCTTTATCATTATGGCCTATGGGCTCAAAGTTCAGTAGCGTTAAATAAAACATCGTGTAATATATGGAGAAAAATACTCAAACACTCTATTATGGTTTTCTCTCTTTTGTTTGTTTAACAACGCCTCTTTCTTTACTTTATCTACAAAACTGTTAATTACTCAATGTTCGGAAAGTGAGTGGAGTCAATCCAAATTTTTTATATCTCAATTACAGCATCAGTTATAAACAAAGTGTTTCAGCGTGGATCGTACTTTCGACTCACGCTTCCCCCCCCCCCCCCGACTGGTAGCTTTGGCTCTTTGCCAAGTGAGAGGTGAATTTTTCTCTCTCTGAAAAATGTTACTTTTTTAGTTTAGTTTTCGGCCTGTCTAAAACAGGAAGTGTATTTTTCTTGAACATGGAAAAGTTATGATTTGCATATCTTGGTCTTGGCTCCTTTATGGAGAAACAATATTATTACATGAATAACTCCAGAATTTAATTATAAATTGTGAATTCTTCTTTAAAATTCTGCAAATAGTAAATTTATTTCTGTGTAATTTTTGAAATAAATAAGTGAAGCTCTCCCAACTTGACTAGACTCTATGACTGAAACTGAACACTTGAATTATAGATTTATAGATTATGAAGTGTTTTTGTGATTACACAATTCTGCATTTTTTCATGGTGCAGTTTTTTTTCATGGTGCCGAAACCCGGGATAAGTGAAATCCCGTGATATTGAAATTACCTTTAGATATTAATTTATTTGGATTAATAGAATGTGAAAACAGAACTTTGAAATAATAATGATTGGAATTTCGGATGCATTATATTGGAAAGCTGCCTGGATATTGAACCAGGTAAGCAAAATTTTATTATTATTTATAACATTGATTAAATCAAATTAGAATTTTGAACTAATTGCAATATTGTTTTCTTTTTTACTTGATTATTTGCTCGCTATGAACATAGATAAATTAAAAGCTAAGCGTTCTACGGAACGCTCTAGCGTTTCAAAATTAATTACGAAGTTAGAAAATCTATTGGCAGATGATATAGAAAATACAAAATCAGACGAAATTAATGAGATTAAAGAAATGTTGTGTGAAAGAGAAATGTCATTAAAAAGTTTAAATGAAAAAATTGAAAATTTAATAGAAGACATAAAAGAGTACGAAAAAGATATCGCAGCAAGCGATAAATACGGCGAGCAAATAATTTCTGCCAAATGTAAAATAATATTAAGATTAAAAAGGTGTAATAATATAAATGAGAATAATTCAAATTGTTCTGTCAGTGAAACCCAAACAAAAACTTGTTCTGCAATAAGATTGCCCAAAATGTCATTACCGAAATTCAGTGGGCAAATCGAAAAATGGAATGAAATTTTCGATTGTTTCGAGAACGCTATTCATCTAAATGAAAATCTTACAAAAATTGAAAAATTTACTTACCTGAAAACGCTTTTAACTGACAAAGCGTATAATGTTATTGAAGGGTTTTCCCTTACGGAGCAAAATTATGATAATTGCATAGAAATGTTAAAGAATCGGTTTGGGCAAAAAGATATTATTATAAATGCCCATATGAATAAATTATTGAATTTAGAATCTGTGAAAAGTTCATCAAATATAAGTGCGTTGCGAAAACTGTTCGACGTTTGTGAAGTAAACATTCGCAGTTTATCTAATTTAGGGGTGACAAAAGGCCAATATGGTCATTTACTGAATCCAATTTTATTAAAATTATTGCCAAACGATCTAGTAGTTGAATATTACAGGCAAAGTGATAAAAAGAAGGATGAGTCTGATGTGACAGACTTAATTAATTTTCTTAAAATAGAACTGGAATCTCGTGAAAAATCCCTCAGTATGATTAATTATAAAAATTCTTCGGTAATTGTAAATAAAAATAAAGCCGAAATTAGTGACAGAAAATTTTCAAATAAAATGAATTCTTTGAATGTAAATGTAAAAAACATATGCATATTTTGCAAGAATTATGATCATCCTTCTCTTGAATGTACTAATTTAACTGATGTTGAGAAAAGGTTAAAATTAAAAAAGGATGGCAGGTGTTATAAATGCTTTCTAAAATCTCATCTGTCATCACAGTGTCGAGTGAAATCACAGCCTTGCGAAAAATGTAAAGCAACAGATCATAACAAATTATTTTGTTTTTCAAAAAACTTGAAACCAGAAGTAGTAGAGAACGCTATAGTATCGAATTCGCATTTGAAAAATAGTAACCAGGCAGCGTTATTGCAAACATGTTGCGTAATAGCACAATCTAATTCTAGATCAAAAACTGTCAGGTTGTTATTAGATTCCGGAAGTGAGAAAAGTTTTATGACTAAAGAATTGGCTCACGAATTAAAATTAACCCATGTAAGAAAAGAAAAGCTAACTGTTTTTGCCTTTGGAATAAATAAAGGTAAAGAAGAGGAATTCGAAGTTTTTAATATTGAACTGCGTAGCAAAATAAATCCTCGTCGGCTCATTCATGTTGAAGTATTAGCTACAGATTTAATAACCGCGACTCCCTTGAAAAGCACAAGGGGCGAACCAGAAATTGAAAGTTATATTAAAAATAAAAACTGGAAATTGGCAGACAATTCATTAAGTGATTCCAAAATTAATATTTTGCTAGGAGCGGATTATTTTTGGAAAATACAGAGAGGTATCATTGAAAAAATCGGTGATAATTTATATGTTGCTAATACTATTTTCGGTTATACTGTAGTGGAGAAATTAAATAATAATAGTACAGAGGTAATTAATTCGCATTTTGTATCTGTCAATAAATTTGACTGTTTTGATTTGCATCGTTTTTGGGATTTAGAATCACTTGGAATATGTGACAGTAAGAATGATTCTCTGTCACAGAGAGATACAGAAATTATTAATTCTTTCAATGAAAATTTAAATTTTGTTAAGGGAAGATATGAAATTAAATTTTTGTGGAAGGAAAATAAAAATGAATTAAAATCTAATATAGAAATAGCCAAAAATAGACTTTGGGGTTTGAGAACAAAACTGTCTAAAAATGAATGGCTTAAAAATGAATATGAAAAAATTTTTGAGGAACAAAAGAAAATGGGAATAATAGAGGAGTGTGAATTAAACAAAAATGAAACTGATGTATATTATATGCCCCACAGACCGGTGATACGAACAGATAAGTCCACCACAAAGGTCAGAATAGTGTTTGATGCTTCTTCCAAAGAAAAAGAAGCAAAATCTTTAAATGAATGTTTATATGCAGGCCCCAATTTAAATCCCAATATTTTAGATATTATTTTGAAATTCCGCCTTCACAAAATTGCCTTTGTTTGTGACATCGAAAAAGCTTTTCTGCAAATGCAGGTTGCAGAAAATGATAGAAACTTTTTACGGTTTCTATGGTTTGATGATATAAATAGTAAAAATCCTGTATTAAAGGTTTTCCGCATGACCCGTGAAACTTTTGGTGTTACAACATCACCCTTTTTGCTCTGAGCTACCATTAAACATCATATAAAGGGATATAAGGACTTGTTTGATAAAGTTGTTAATATGCTTGATACTTCCTTATATGTTGACGATCTCTTTCATGGTGCTAATTCTGTAAATGAAGCATTTATTTTATCGTCTGGTGTTGTGAAGATACTTAAAGATGCCAATATGACATTAAGAAAGTTCAAAAGTAATTCTTACGAATTAAGCGAATTGTGGGAAAAACATGGAATAAACGTTGAGGAAGAAATAAATGAGGGAAATATCTCTAAGGTATTGGGAATAATGTCGTCAACTAATAATGACACGTCAAAAATAGACTTTCAATCTCTGTTAGAAGGGTTTGATAATGAAATTATCACTAAGAGAATTGTTTTACAAACTGTAGCAAAGGTGTATGACCCTGTAGGGTTTATTTCCCCTTTTATAATAAGAGTTAAATTTCTAATGCAAGAATTATGGGAGCAGGGTGTTGATTGGGATTCTGCTTTACCCGATGCTTTAACACAAAAATTTAAGAAATGGCATATTGAAATACAGGATTTAGAAAATTTTGAAGTGCCTAGAAAATATTTTACGAATTTTGAAAAATTAACTCCTGAAACTATTCAAATTTGTGTTTTCTGCGATGCCAGTTTGAAGGGATATGGTACAGTAGCTTATTTTCGTGATCCTTGTTCCCGTGAAACTTCATTTATTATGTCAAAGACAAGAGTAGCTCCTCTCAAAACATTTACTTTGCCTCGACTTGAATTGATGGGCGCCTTAACAGCTGCTCGATTAGCTCATTATCTTGGGCGGCTATTTTCAATTCCCGTCAAAAACATACTATGCTTCTGTGATTCCCAAATTACCCTTTATTGGGTCAAAGGAAGTGCTAGTAACTGGAAGCCCTTCGTAGAGAACAGAGTGCGTGAAATTCAACGATTAGTAGCCCCGTCTCAGTGGAGATTTTGTCCAGAGGTTAAGAATCCAGCTGATGTGCTATCTCGTGGTTGCACAGCAGCTGAATTGTTGAAGAATGAAGAATGGTTGAAGGGACCAATTTGGTTGAAAGAAGAGCACTTACCGACACCACTACCTGAAAATGAAGCGAAAATACCTGAAGAAGAGATTTTGCGAGAACAACGGAAAACTACAGTTTGCTCTTTAACTCATTGCAATAATGAATTTGAATTATTATACAAGTTTTCATCTTGGTCTAAATTAAGACGTGTTACAGCTTGGTGTCTTAGATTTATAAAAAATACTAAATGTCGATCTGTGCAAAATACTGGCTTTTTAACTATACAAGAACTTGATGAGGCAACTAAAATTATTGTAAAGTTGGTTCAAAGACATGAATTTAGAGAGGAAATAAAGACTTTAAAATCTGGAAGAAACCTGAATGCTAGTAACAAACTC
Organism: Salticus scenicus; assembly: GCA_963930645.1. Taxonomy (NCBI): domain Eukaryota; kingdom Metazoa; phylum Arthropoda; class Arachnida; order Araneae; family Salticidae; genus Salticus; species Salticus scenicus. Next base: position 96,148,139 of record OZ005650.1, read on the forward strand.
CTTTCTTTAAATCCTTTTCTAGACAAAAATGAAATTCTTCGTGTTGGTGGAAGATTAAGACACGCAAACCTACCTGAGAGTCAAAAGCACCAAATGATACTTCCCAAAACGCATCACATTACAGATTTAATTATAAAGTACTTTCATGAAAAACATCTTCACAGTGGAACTCAGTTAACAATTTCAGTCCTGCGACAACAATATTGGATAATTAAAGCAAGAGACGTGAAAAGGAATCTGCGGAACTGTATGAAGTGTTTTAGAACCACATCGAACTTAGCCTCTCAATTGATGGGTGATCTTCCAGCTGCTCGTGTAGTGCCATCGCGAGTGTTTTCGAAAGTAGGGGTTGATCTTGCAGGCCCCTTTCTCATCAAACCTCGTAAGGGCCGAGGTGTTAAATCTTATAAAAGTTATATTTGTTTATATATCTGTTTTTCCACAAAGGCAATTCATTTGGAAATAGTCAGTGATCTCACCTCTGAAACATTCCTCGCATCTTTGAAGAGGTTTGTTGCTCGAAGAGGAAAACCTGAAGAATTGTTTTCAGACAGAGGAACGAACTTTGTAGGTGCCGACAATGAAATGAAAAAAATGATGTCCTTGATCTCTTCTGAGGAAACAATCCACAGATATTTGTCCGAAGAAACAATCAAATGGAATTTCAATCCCCCATCGGCCCCCCATTTTGGAGGCCTTTGGGAGGCTGGAATAAAACAGATGAAAGGTCATTTAAAAAGAACTATTGGCGAACAAATATTAACTTATGAACAGTTCCTTACTTTAATTACTCAAATTGAATCGCGCTTGAACTCCAGACCTCTTGTTGTGCTCTCGAATGATCCAAGCGACTTAAATGCTCTAACTCCAGGACATTTTATCATAGGCACTGCCTTGACTTCAATACCAGAACCTGACTATTCTTCAGTTAACCTAACCCCGCTAGAAAGATGGAAACTTCTGCAAAAATTTTTTCAAAGTTTCTGGAAGAGATGGTCCTCAGATTACCTATCAGACTTGCAAAGGCGATCAAAATGGCTAATAAATAAACCAAATTTCAAGAAAGACGATTTGGTTTTAATAAAAGACGATAATCAGCACCCTTTAAAGTGGAAACTGGGTCGCATAATCAAATTATTTCCTGGAGCAGATGGCAAGATTCGTGTAGTTCTATTGAAAACTGTTTATGGGGAGTTGAAGCGTCCGATCGCCAAACTATCTCCTCTTCCATTTTAAAAACTATTGAACTGACAACTTAGAGCTGTTGAACATTAGCTCATTTTTATTTTTATTTATTTTTTATTTTATTTCATTTTATTTTATTATTTTTTTTTTTGTGTTCCTGTATTTTATCCACTTATGTTAATAATCTAGTTACAATGTTTCATTATGTATATTAATCTCTTTTTTTTTTCTTATCTATTTGCAGTTTGAAGACAGAAAATGGAAAACCTGTAACAACACTAATGTTGTTATTGTACTTTTTAGGATATTTTTATGAACCTCCGTTCATGGGGGCGGAGCATGTTTCAGCGTGGATCGTACTTTCGATTCACGCTTTCCCCCCCGACTGGTAGTTTTGGCTCTTTGCCAAATGAGAGGTGAATTTTTCTCTCTCTGAAAAATGATAATTTTTTAGTTTGGTTTTCGGCCTGTCTAAAACAGGAAGTGTATTTTTCTTGAACATGGAAAAGTTATGATTTACATATCTTAGTCTTGGCTCCTTTATGGAGAAACAATATTATTACATGAATAACTCCAGAATTTAATTATAAATTGTGAATTCTTCTTTAAAATTCTGCAAATAGTAAATTTATTTATGTGTAATTTTTGAAATAAATAAGTGAAGCTCTCCCAACTTGACTAGACTCTATGACTGAAACTGAACACTTGAATTATAGATTTATAGATTATGAAGTGTTTTTGTGATTACATAATTCTGAATTTTTTCATGGTGCACTTTTTTTTCACAAAGCAATTTTTAAAATTGAAATTTTCGTGAATTTTTGATTATACGAATGAAATTAAGAGTTCCTAATAAATTTAATAATTTCTTGATTTCAAAATGAATGCTCAGTTTTGTGACAGATACACTGATGATTAACATTCACACGCATTTTTAAGGGGATTGGATGAAAACAAATTAACAAGGTGCATTATAAGTAACTAATTACTCCCGCAACTTGGAACTCATGAAAAATAAATTTAAAGTTTTAAAATTTTGTAAAAAATTGTAAAGTATATTTAAGGAGCTGTAAAATGGAATTATTTTTAAAATATTACGTAGCTTAATTCGTTCTTAAATAACTATCTAGATATTATTACACTGTTAAAAATGGTTTCTTAAAAATGAGTTAAATTATCTCAAAATAGCTCCAAAACAATATATATTAAATTTGAAAGCCCATGTACTCATTTTTGAGTATATTGACATGTGAAACATGAGGATATCTGGATTCTTATTGGTGAATTCCATTTTTGAGCATGCCAATATACTCAAAAATGAGTACATGGTTTCTCAAATTTAAGTGTGTTTCGGAGCTATTTTGAGACAATTTAGCTCATTTTTAAGAAACCATTTTTAACAGTGTAATTACGTCAATTTCAATAAATTTCATCATCGCTTGTCCCTTTAAAATAGACAAATTTCTAAAGTGTTATTTGGTTTTAAACAAGGCAGAATTGTAAAGATTTTACGTTTCAGGGAAGCTCGTCTTGTTTTTTCTACATGAACAGAGGTGAAAACAATTAATGGAGTCTGATGCTTATCAGTTACTTTTCTCTGGACATATTTTCTGATCCCATACAGCTCTTTTCAATGCATGTAAAAGGAGAAATAAGTAATAAAATCTACTATCTGAAGTGACTACAATATCATACTTGCCAACCATCTCATTATGAACCGTACAATTTTTAGTACCCGCCTTTTTTTTTCCACACCAGTAATTTTATTCTTATTTAATAGTAACAACATTTGGAGAGAATTACTGTAAAAATAAAGTGGTGTGAGAAAGGGGGTGTGTTAACAATTGTACGGTTATTAATGAGATGGTTCGCAAGTATGCAACATGTAAAACAAATATCATCTCTACTATAATAGAATGGATCGACCACCGTAATTGAAGGAACTGGAACTTTTTTTTTACGTGTATGACATGCTAAATTTCATTAAGATCTGTTTATTATTACATTAAAATCATAAGAAAATGGGAGTGACATAAACATGGTTCCCACGGCCCGATATTTTTCAAGGACTCTTCCACCAGTATTATCTAAAAATAAATTTCTTCTTAAATATACATTGTACATTTAAGAATAAATTTATCTTAAGATTATTCTGGTGGAAGTGTCCTTGAAAAAAGGCGTGGCCGTGAGAACCCTGATAAAACAAAGTGACCATTCGGATTGGGGGAATGAGTTGCCTTTAAATAAAATCAAAACAAATTGTTCGATTAATTATGGTTTAAATTTTAGCGAATTTAATTTCAAATACGAAATATATAGTTGATAAAGGTATAACTAATTTTTTGTTGTAATATTATCTTCATGTTTTTTCTAATAGCTTTATTTCACGGCAAAAAAAAAAAAAAAAAAAAGAAAAAACAAGGAATTTTGCAAGTTTCTTTAAAAATTCAAAATGATAAATTGATATTTCGCTGCATGAAACGTGTATTTTAATTTGTTTGTTTAGAGGACTATCTTTTAATATATTGATATTAGCATTATACTTCCAAATATAAAAAGTTGGACCGTAGAAGCAAAACATGCAAATAAAATAACGATGTATGTTCCACAAATATACTTACACCTCTTACAAAAACTGTATAATTACGTAATATTTCGGGGAAAAAAACAGTCTCTAATTAGCACAGCTTTATATTACAGCACTCTTTCGTGCACGCAAGAAAAAAAAAAAAAAAAAAAAAAAAAGAGCATTTTATTACCGAAAAGTGTAATCAAATCTGATATCTGGAGTGACAACAAACTGTAAAACAAACATGAAATGTGTTACAATTTGATCATCTTAATTGATCTGAAACATTTTTTTGGAAGTTTACACATGTTCGGCTTGCCAAATTCTATTAATTCTCCTCAATTTTATATTAGAAACATAAATAAGCGAAAATGATACAACTAAAACGATTCTTTGAGTTGTGGAATGCGTAAGTCATTCGAAGACATCAAGCGAACACGTAAAATTAGTTGAATGTAGGTTGAATTTCATTGAATTAAATACAATGAAAGAAAAATAGATTTAATAAAGGAATAGTTAATATTTTTTTGTAATAGTATCTTCATGCCTTCTTAGTAGGCTTAATTCGTGGCAAAAAATATAATCAATGATGAGAATGATTTTTGTAAGCTTCATTCAGAATGTAAGATGATAAATTGATACTTTGTTACATAGATTAGTTACTCTGTTATCTAATTTAAATGAAAAGCGTAAATTCCAGAATATTAATTGTATATTAAGAAATATATACATATATATTATTTTAGAAGATATTGAAAATAAATACATTATACGTAACTGATGAATGCGTTTCTCTTTATAGAATAGATTTAACAATTTTTAAAATAAAACTTTTGCTTCACCCCTTATCCGTGACTTTATTCTCGTAAAGTCATAATGGTCCATTCATTTTCTTAGAAAAATAGGAAGGAAAAAAAAAAAAAAAAAAAAAAAAAGAAAAAGAAAGAAAGAAAGAATGGAAACAAATCTTCTTAATAATAAAACCCCAAGCTTCTGGAAATCAGCGATGAAAATGATATCTAAAACAATGTATCAGAATAATGAAGGTAAAATTTTACCATGGTTTCCATGCGTACATTTCAACTGAATAAAATGATGGAAAAGGATAATTTAGCGGAAGAACTTACGTCACGATCGCAGCAATGTACTGAGATAAAGAAAATAAAAATTTATCTATGGCGTGTATGTTTGTTTGTGGAATATTCGTTCATTGGTTCTCAATAAATAAAACAAAATAATTTCTCTTTTTAGAACAAACTCTTTTCGTTGCTATGCGGAATTTTAATATGCCATATCTATCGTACGTTTAATAATAAATTAAATATGTGGAATTCAGTTAGGTTACCAAAAATCAATAAATATAGATAAAGATAAATAGACATGTGGTTCTAAATTTAAATTAAAGGATTATGATGCCATTTTTAATTTCTTGGAGACTTTTGTATTTCAAAACATATAAATATTATGATGTAAAAGACAAAGCCCTTTGTTTTAAAGAACATGTAAATCAATATTTAGTAATTTGAACTGGTAAGAAGGCATAAATTTCCAAATAAATGTGTGAAATTCGAGTGCTAGGCGGGCACAGACCGACTAGTAATAATAATATATATATAAAATAATAATAATAATTTTTGAAAACACCCGAGATTTTCAAAATCCAAACGTTCAAAATTTTATGTAAAAATATTGTGGAACATTGTGTAAGTTGAATTTACGAGTTTTGTTATTTATACAGGAAAAATGAGAACTTTCTATATATTGTGTAAAAAAAAAAAAAAGAAAAAAAGAGGAAATAAAAAAATAGCACAATTTACATTTTCCTCCAGTCAAACTAAATTAATATAGTCAAACAACACTTATCTGAAATTAATTTTAAAATTATATATATATATATATATATATATATATATATATATATATATATATATATAAGCTATAAGTACAAGAGTAACTCTGAAATATATTTGTATACATATATATTAGTTAAATGTGTAAATATGAACTCTTTTACAGCCGCAGACGGTAATTTGTGGCAAGAATTGCAATTTAGCTGTCGTAGAATAAATTTTGTAAGAAACGAAATCGGCGTCGATGCGAGAGCATTATTGCGCTATGATTTTTAAAATAGTGTGCAGTGAAGAAGAATGCCTTCAACGTCTACAATTAGTATATGGAAAGGAAGCTCCATCTCGTGCTACTACATACTGATCATTTATATACTTTCGTACCAGTCAAAGTTCTCACTTGGATCAATAACACACACAAAGATCTTTGTCAACTGTAGTCCAATAAAACGTGTTGGCCATACTAAAAATGTTTATTGATAATAACCGACATATTTACCTAAATGATACAGAAGGAACTTAACATTGGATCCGCAGCTATACATAAAGTTATTCATGAAGAACTTCAAATTAAAAAATTTGGATGTCGTTGGGTTCCCCATAATTAAACACCACCAAAAAGCGGAGTAAGTCAGAATCTGTAAAGAAACCATAAAATTACTTAATGATTATGAAACCGCCTCATTTCTGAAATCATAATTGGTGATAAAATGTACATAACACTTTTTGACGTTCCAGCGTGTTAAGAAAGTAAAGTATGGGTCTTTGAAGATGATCCTAAATCAACCATGGTGAAAAAACAACAAGCAAAGAAGAAGTAATACATGTCGTTTTCTTCAGAGTAACCGGAAGACAGTTGCAGCTGACTTGTTCACTAACTGTCTTCTAGAAATTCTTCAAAAAGTTAATGTAAATAGGGAACTTATGTTTCTCTATGATAATGCGTCTTCGCATACGGCAAGATTACCAGTCGAATTTATCGTACAAAAGCACATGAAAGTGATGGAACGTTCATCCTATTCGTCTAATCTTGTTAAATGTACTTAGTAGTTGTTTTCTATTTTCATTCCAAAGTTGTGATTGATGAGGCTATACATCCCTGTTTTTTTCTTTGATTTGAAGAAATGGGTGGCTTGAAGCCTTTAATTTTTGGAAAATTCACCTACAATTCATTGATATTGCAGGGGACTACTTTAAACACACCAAAATACGGTAAATTTAACTTGCATCCTTTAGCCTTATCTCAAAATTTTCAAAGTGATCCTTTGTATACATGACCTCTCTCACAGTTTTAATTTACATGGTTTATGTTATGAATTACTAACTAGTTTTTTTCTTTTAATGCACTGAAATATTTTTCAGCAAAATTAACTTAATTAAAATCTTTGCATCTGTAGAAAACCTGAATTATTCTTAGGGTGTTTTAGCGCAAGGCATAAGTGGTATTTAATGCTAGTAATTATCTTTAAAATTTTAAAAGAATTTCATTAAACTGAGCAATTATGACTAGTAAAAACTAACATACTATTGCTACGACATTTTTTTTTTTTTTTAAAGAAATGTAATACTTGAACAATGTGGTTGATAATACAATTAAAGTGTGCTGTAGCATTATAAAAAGCACTTAAATTAATATTAATTTTTTTTCTTTAAATAGCTTTTTAACTTCTTTGCTACACACTTTTTACAAGACTAAAAACAACGATTGGTTTACTGAAATCAAAAGGCTTTCAAAGCCCAAATATATACGTATATATTAAAACATAATGAGAAAATACATGAACTATCTGCATTTACTTTCAGTTGCCACCAGTTCTTTTGTAAAACTTGTAGAAACGTCATCGCAAATTTCAATTTAATTATAGATCAAACAAACATGCCGCTTTAAATTTTTCTCTAAGTCGGACAGAATAATGAGGAAACGCCTTTATCTATTATATTTCACTTTAAAAAAATATAAATAAAATATTCAAACGTCATCTTATCAGTTCCTTCATTTTAACAATAAAATGGATCTTTGGTTGAAAAGCGACTTTTTTTAAAAATTAAGATGTTCGTATTCCTTACCATGTTTTTATTAACTTCGATTCTTGTTTGTTTGTCCAGTACAAATCTTGCAATCGATTTTTAATTAACTTCCAGACTAGCTAGACATTCGAAACTTTCAGGACAGCTCAGAACACGGTGACAGTACACTTTTTTAATACTTTTAGTCAACTGTTTCAGGTCCCTACTGCCTTTGACAGCGTTTATATGATTCAACAAAAAAAAATATTTGACTAACTTCCCGACTAGCTGGACATTTGAAACTTTCAGAATATTTCAGAACACGGCGAAAATAAATTTTTAAAATATTTTTTACCAACTGCTTTGGGACCCTGCTGCCTCCGGCAACGTTACCAGTGCAAAGCTTGCAATCGATTTTTAACTAACTTCCCGGCTAGAAGTTATTCCCGGCCATTTGAAGCTTTTATAATAGCTCCAAACACGATAGCAATGAATTTTTTTAGTACTTTTAGCCAATTGTTTTGGGTTCCTGCTGCCTTCGGTAGCGTTTGTATGATTCAACAGAAAATTTAAAAACATGGTATATAAAAAGTTACTGTTACCTTGTAATTATTTTTAGCCGAAGAGAGTTTGGTATAGCAACATTAAAAACATCTAGACTCTCAAAATCATACATTTATAATTAATTTTAACCATGGTATCAGTAGCGATGAAACTTTCTCTTATTTTTCAGAATGTACGCAAAAATGTAAAGCGTATAATAACTAAATAAATATCTTTTTATGTATGATTTTTAAACTAATTTCTTATATTAAGCCTAAGAAACATATATATGTATATATATATATATATATATATATATATAAAAGAAAAGAAAAGAAAGAAAGAAAGAAAAGTTAACGGAAAGAAACTTATTTACTTTTCAGAAAATTAATGCTCTGCATTCCCTTCATTTTTGTTGTTGTATTTAAACCGGGTAATTTAGCCCAGTTATGAGATTTGTTTTCATATTTTACCTGAAAAATTTATAAATAAATAAATAAATAACGGCTTTGTTACTTGCTTTAGCTCGGATCTTGTGCTTATCTATTCAAATCTACTTTAACCAGAAAGTATCATTAAAATCAAGTAAGGTGACGGTATTTCAGTTACGAAAAATAAGAATTTCACTATGCAATAGATTTTTAAAATTTACATTTCTATTAAATTTATACATATTTCTTAAGACTAAAGATATAATTTCCTATGCAGAGAGTATCACAAACGGACAGAATGCTCAACCATTATTTACCTATTGGCTATTCCATATGATCTATCAAGCCCGTCAAGAAATTTTAATAATTTATTTTAGAAAATGAAATGATAGAAAATTTCTGCTATTGCTTTAGTATAATATCTTAGCTTCCTACATTTTATTCTAAAGCAACAGCTAAATTATTGAACCATTTATTTTTCTAAGATTAATTTTAAAAATTTCGCATCGAGTGTGACATTTTATGTAATGGCTCTTGTAATAAAGAAACAAGTCCTTCCGGCTTATTCGGAAGGGTAGGTTGATTTCTTTTTCCTTATCAAGCCCGGCTACAAATTATTAACGAATTAGTAAAAATATTGATGTAGGCTATCTACATAAGGAGTTTTAAGCAAATCGGTTCATAAATAACTTTTTATGTGACTTTAAAATTTTCAAGTGGCCGTCGCTTGGAAACAGGATGGTGGGCCAAGTTGACAAATGTATCAAATGCATTTGTGAGATAAGACTACTGTACAAATATAGTTGGAATTAATTCAGAATATCAAAAGTCATCGTGTTGAAAAATTGAGTGGCTGCCACTTGGATCAAAATGGCAGAGAAAGTTGCTAAGTGAACTAATTAATCTAAGATATTGTTGCAAATTTGAATTTTTTTTTTCTTTTTTGTAGAAATTCTTTCAAAGAGGCTTAGTAAGTTGATTAAACATTGCTTTTCTGCATTTCCAGTTTGTTTTAACGTTAAAATAGCGTAATTTTCCCTTAAAAACGCATTAAAAAGCTCCAATATGGCAGGTAATGGATTTGGCGACAAATTTGGCGACTTTTCCACTTGGCGACTTTTTTGGCGACTTTTGGCGAGAAAATCTATAGTTCATTAATAAACTTCATTGAGACACTTATATAATCTATGTATACATCAAAATACAAACAAATTCGGAATACGCTTTTTACAATTTGAATTTGAAATTTTCAAGTGGTCTCCACTTGAAAACAAAATGGTGGAGCAACTTGGTTAAGAAACTCATCCAAGATATCCATAACACAAGTTAAGGCGCTGTCCAAATTAGGTTCGATTTGGAGTATTATTTCGGAAGTTATCGTGATTTAAAATTTTCAAGTGGTAGCCTGATTTCAAGTGGCCCCACTTAAGATATCTGCCAATTCATTAAAAATGGCAGATAAATTTCATTAATAAAGTTCATTTAGACTCTTATGTCTAGATTTACATAAAATTCAAGCAAATCTTGCTTTAAATAAGCTTTTTACAATGTGGGTTAGAAATATTCAAGTGGCTGCCACTTGAAAACAAAGAGTCGGAGCAACTTGGTTAACGAACTCATACAAGATATTTATAAGATAAGTTAAGAACTTTTCAAATTTGGTTCCATTTGGAGTATTATTTCGGAAGTTATTATGGTTTTAAATTTTCAAGTGGTAGCCTGATTTCAAGTGGTCCCGCTTAACTTAAGATATCCGCCACTTTATTAAAAATGGGGGATATAGTTCATTAATAAAGTTCTTTCAAACACTTGTATAAACTATGTATGCATCAAATTTTAAACAAATTCGGAATACGTTTTTTACAATTTGAATTTGTAAATTCCAAGTGGTCTCCACTTGAAAACAAAATGGTGGAGCAACTTGGTTAAGAAACTCATCTAAGATATTCATAACACAAGTTGAGACGCTGTCCAAATTTGGTTCGATTTGGAGTATTATTTCGGAAGTTATCGTGATTTTAAATTTTCAAGTGGTAGCCTGATTTCAAGTGGCCCCGCTTAACTTAAGATATCTACCACTTTATTAAAAATGACGGCTAAATTTCGTTGATAAACTTCATTGAGACCCTTATGTGGTCTATATTTACATCAAATTTCAAACAATTTCGGAATACGCTTTTTACAATTTGAATTTGAAATTTTCAAGTGGTCTCCACTTGAAAACAAAATGTCGGAGCAACTTGGTTAATAAACTCAGCTAAGATATTATAAGTTAAGACACTATCCAAATTTGGTTCGATTTGGAGTATTATTTCGGAAGTTATAGTGATTTTAAATTTTCAAGTGGTAGCCTGATTTCAAGTGGTCCCGCTTAACTTTAAATATCTGCCACTTTATTAAAAATGGCGGATAAATTTCATTAATAAACTTCATTGAGACCCTTATGTGGCCGGTATTTACATCAAAATTCAAGCAAATCTTGCTTTAAATATGCTTTTTACAATGTCGGTTTGAAATTTTCAAGTGGCTGCCACTTGAAAACTAAAAGTCGGAGCAACTTCGTTAACGAACTCATCCAAGATATTTATAAGATTAGTTCACTGTCCAAATTTGGTTCAATTTCGTGTATTATTTCGGGAGTTATCGTGGTGACAAAATTTTCATTATAGATAGATAGATATATATATAGATAGATAAACGAAGTGATTGCAATAGGTCGATTTCTAAAGAAATCAACCTAAAACGAAAAATCATGCTCCGCATTAATTATTAACACTCTTCAACATTACGTACTACTTGCATAGTCAGGGCCAGATTCTGGCACGGGAACATGGGGCACTGGCCCAGGGCCTCCAAATTTAGGGGTCCTCATTTCCAAAAATGAAGAAGTAATAGTACAAAATTTTTCATTATATGTCTATTAAAACAAAAATTGATTCAATTTTTCTTTCTGTATTTTATTAGAGAGCTTAAACAATTATTAAATTTTGTGACTGATTTCCTAAACATTGGCTGATCAATGTGCATCAGTTTTTCATTTATCTTGAACATAAAACTAATGATTTTGTTATGGGTTGCTTAAAAAAAAAAAAAAAAAAAAAAAAAAAAAGAGGAAATAGAAGACATAATTGAAGGAAAAATTTTAAAAATGTACTATTTTTATTTATTTGTTTTTGAGAATGGGTCCTTTTGGCGAGCTCTTTAGAGCAGGTAAGGGGGCCTCCAAATAGCATCAGTGCCCCAGGACTTCAAAAAGCATAGTCGGGCCCTGTGCATAGTGTAACCTTCAGTATGCATTGATTACGTGATCACACAAAGAAGACACAGAAGGACACAAAGACAAACTTATAGAACAACTGAATTCATAATAACTCTTAAACATTGTTGGAAAATGTTAAAAACGATTAACACAAACGAAAATGTAATTCCAGCAATTTGCGATTGTAGTCCTTACTTTATGTGAATATATTAGTGTAGCCTGTAAATATTAATGCTAAACATGCCATATTCCATAGAACACATATTTTTAGCATATGGATAATTAATGTCAAGCATATGTAAGCATATGTAATGAATGTTCTTTATGATTTGTGCAAAATAAAAGTACTAAAATATAGTTTGCAGAAATGTCTGTCATAGAGCGTAGTGGTTTGGAATTCTTTCAGACGTCCCTGTAAACAAACCAGTGGGATTCACTCCATTTTCAATAAGGAACATCCCATGGTAAACTTGCATAATATATATCAGTTTCAAAATAATTCTATGAAAATTTACAGGAGTTAGAGCATGGACAGACAAACCGAAGTCATAAACACTTTTCATCTTTGCTAGAAAGTGTTAAAAAGAAAAATATAAAACAAATAATATATATTATATACACATACAAAAATGCAAAAATGCAAAAAAAAATCAAAATTAGGAATAGTCAAAACTAAGATAGGACACTATAATTTTTTATTTACTTATTTCTTTTTTAACTTCAAAGATCACAATACTTTATACTAAAATAAAAGGAAAAGGTGACCAGAAAAATGGAGAGCTGAAAAAAAAAAAAAAAAAATCTGAATCTATAGCAAAAATTTTACGTACTGTTAATATACCTGTTCCTATAAACCTCAGTTTCTGATTCGTAATTTACTTTCTAATTTTAAACCTGCTACTTCTCCCCCCCCCCCCTTTTCTCGTACAGGAGTTATTTATAATATTCCTTATAAATCTTGCAGTTCTGTTTATATTCATGAAACTGGCCGTTCCCTTCATACTCGAATTCTTAAACATAAAAGAAATTTTAAAAACCGCGATATTTGTTCTAAAATTGTCCAGCATGCCATAGAAACCGACCATCTACCTAATTTTGACAATATTAAAATAATTGTATCTAACTGTTCAAATTATCATTCTAGAATTTTCCTTGAGGGCTGGTATTCAAAACTACATTCTTCACCTCTTAATGAAGTATGCGCAGTCCCTGCCGAATACGCTGTGCTTTTGTAGAAAAAAAATCTATCCGTTCGTCTCAACGTTTACTTTTATGATGTTTTTACTGATGAGGAGCCTAAAATAAGGCTCGAAACGTACATACATTTATGTTGTGTTTATTTTAATATTTTAATTGTATATTTGAACGGTATATTATAATTGTTTCGATTTTTAGTGTAATTAAAATGTAATAGAATTTTACGACACGTGATGACTTTTAAATATTTTAAATAATATATGCTTTTTTGAGACATTTCTAAATTAATAATAATAAAACTTATACAGACACGACATTATTTCATTATTTAAAACATGAAAATCTGACATTGACAGATTTTAATTTAGTGCCAGAGGCCTACTGCTAAACTTGTTAATATCGACAAATTCTTCTTTAGTTAATTCGTGACGATCTAAATTCCATGATAAAGTTTTCATTAAATCAAACCAATGCGTTTCAGCTGCAGATACTGTAACAAATAACGTTGGAAGTCCAAACTGTCCTATAGCCGCAAAACAACGTTTTTTCTCTTTTTCCCAATGAGGGGGAGGTGTGCCTAGGGGGGGGACTCATGTCAAAGTTGTACCTTGGGGGGGACTCATGTCAAAGTTGTGCCTTGGGGGGACTCATGTCAAAGTTGTGCCTTGGGGGGGACTCATGTCAAAGTTGTGCCTGGGGGGGGACTCATGTTAAAGTTGTGCCTTGGGGGGACTTCATTCAATAAATCCCCATTCAATAAACCGACTGAAATAGGCCCTTAGCACTATTAAGAGTGACGTATAAAAATTCGACAACGCTGTACCGACTGAAATAGGGGTACCTTGGGGGGGGGGGACTCATGTCGAAGTTGGGCCTGGGGGTGGACTCATGTCAAAGTTGTGCCTTGGGGGGGACTTCATTCAATAAATCCCCATTCAATAAACCGACTGAAATAGGCCCTTAGCACTATTAAGAGTGACGTATAAAAATTCGACAACTGTACCGACTGAAATAGGCCTCTAGCACTAAAAATAAAAACACTCAATTTAAATTACATTAAAAAAAATACACAATAAACAAGAGATAGTATTGTTAGAAAAAAGTTATTACTATTATTATTATTATTATTATTTTCTAAGACAAATATTTCATTTGAAATGTTCACAAAACTCTTTACAAGAACGGAATTTAACAGCATAAAAAAAAAAAAAAGATATTTTTTAATAATAATAAATTTTGGACGAGTAGTCTTTTACATAAGTAAAATACTGAGATTTAAAAACAGGACAAGTTATTAATTCATAGTAAATATTTCAAAAACAGTCTAAAATAAATATGAGTTGCAACGCACTAATTTTAAAGGAAAGATATTTTTCCGATGAATTTAAGAAACAATGCTTAGAATAATTATGATGGTTAAGAAGAGAAAATAGGTAAAAACTGCAATTATGAAAACTGGTTTTAAAATAGCGGCGTTCCTTTTGTTAACTTTCAAAAGAAATAAAATATGAATTTAAGTTTAAACAATGAGCACGTGAGTCATGTCTTAAAAGCTTTAATCCTTTATTTATTGCATTATGAAATAGACAAAAAAGTTGGCATAGATTTTAATTTTTAAATTTTCTATTTTTTCCCCCTTTTTGTGCAATACTTAGAGAAAATCTGATAAATGCATCGAAAAACTTAACTTTTTGGCTAAAAAAACATGTAAGAACCATTAATTAAATATACTTGTTTAAGTGCCCCCCCCCCCCCCCCCCCCCCCCCGCTTTCCAGAACTCTTTTCCTAAAAGAGCTTGTAACTACGTACATCAACCCCGCGCATGAAGTGAGTTGGCATAACGTGATATGGATCGGGATACAGTCTGTAACAAAAGTCTTCGAACACTAGCAAAAAATTCCTACGTAAAAAAAGTACACTTCATACGGTTTTGTTAAATAAATCCCTATCGAATCCATGTTCTTATACTGACTAGGAACAGGATTCGACAAGGATTTATTTAACAAAACCGTATGAAGTGTACTTTTTTTACATAGGAATTTTTGCTAGTGTTTGGACACTTTTGTTACCGACTATATTTACAAGGAAACATTCAAAAGGTGTTGTCTTCAAAAAATATTGAAAAAATTATATGTGATTCTACTCTTCATAAAACACCAGAAAGTGAAAAAATTATCGGCTGAAATGAATTACAGCGACCACAAAAAATTATCAAAATTAAGCCTTTTTGGCGATTTAGCGCTGTTAGGCGATAAGTTCGAGATTGCCGTGTACGAACAGGACCGTGTTTTGCTTCTCCGCCAAGTACTCAAAATCAATCGCCAAACAGTGTGTAATCGTCAAATATGCTTAATTCTGATAATTTTTTGTGGTCACTGTAATTCATTTCAGCCGATAATTTTTTCACTTTCTGGTGTTTTATGAAGAGTAAAATCACATATATTTTTTCAATATTTTTTGAAGACGACACCTTTTGAATGTTTCCTTGTTAGACAGAACACAACACATTTCAAGGAAATGCATTTTATTTTACCAAGACGTTTCATTTTAATAATATTTGAATTAGATTAAGGGGAAAAAAATGCTTAAATATATGAACAAATAATGAATTCATCAAGTAAAACAAATTCTTCTTAGTAATATAGCTATCTATAATTCTACAAATAGTATTAACTCAATGTTTGAAATCAGCAACGAATGTAGGAGTTTTGCGCTTGTTTATTTAAACTGGGTGGGTTTAATTTTTGCACAATTTTACTTTAATAGCACAAAACTGAATCAATCTTTTGGTCATCTTCTTTTTCCCCCTTTAACCCCTATGAACATGTGAATCTCATTTCCATATGTTTCTTCAAATTTCCTAAGGTACTGGTGGGATTGGTATTTCATCAATACAGTCATTCATTTTGTATATAGGGTGATCAATGGAACTTGATTTTATGGAGGATTTTTTGTAGGTCTTGTTTCATGTGACCTGTTACTTCTCTTTTGAGGTTTTCCGGGGTTCGTAACTGTCAAATGAAAACCCTCACCATCATTTTGGCAGGAGGCACAGGGTGAAAACTCTTCCTCTTCGGGAGTTTTATAACCTGTAACTATCATTACAGCAACTTTCAAACACTGGCAACGATACAGAGCTTCAAAAATCATAAATTATC
Organism: Salticus scenicus; assembly: GCA_963930645.1. NCBI lineage: Eukaryota > Metazoa > Arthropoda > Arachnida > Araneae > Salticidae > Salticus > Salticus scenicus. Next base: position 96,164,336 of record OZ005650.1, read on the forward strand.
CATTGTCCGAAAGTGACCGTTGCAATTTTACACACATTTACAATGAAGGACATTACTTTTTACTGCTCTTTTAGAAAAGAGACCCCGTTCTCATGCAATTATCGCACTAGGACGTTTGTGAGCTTAGACTCCCGCAAGCGTCGACTCTCCTAAACCACATCAAAGAATTATCAATATAGCCACACTTGCAGCCTTGTGAGTTGCCAGAGTTTGAAGGCAGCTTAAGGAAAGTCAAGCTATGCCAAAACTATGTGATACCTATGCTAACTGATTCCGTACCTAACTATGCCAAATAGCCCCACAGAGATACCGAACACATGCTGGATACCACAAACTCTCAAACATCAGAAATAAAAGGTTATGATATATGGCATACAACCGCAATTAACTACTCTTTCGCAAACAGCCATAAGCAGCGCCCCAGTTTGGTCTACAGATATGACGCTTCCAAGCAGACCGAGTTTACGACGCATGGTGCACCTATACATACACCATTCACAAATAAAATAACAGCGCTCGACCTCCATTGTGGCAGGAAATAGAATTTGAATGCAAACTAGCCCTTTATGTCAATTAAATCCGGTTTTGCCTATTTGAAACATATTTTTGTAGTTACTTAAGAGTAATTTTTAAAATATATGTATAATAAAATTTGTGGATATCACCTCCACCATAGTAATTAAAGAGGATTTAGTGAGATGGCACTTTAGTGTACCATAAGTACATAGAGATCGAAAAAAATATTAGAACCTTAAAAAAGTGTAAAATATTTACTTTTATTTTTTAAATTCTTGAGGTTATATATAAATAAATTATAGTACGCAGGAAGATAGTGAAAATGCTAAATAAAAGCAGCGAAAGCACTCTATAAAAAGTTTTCTGAAACAAAAACGGCTACGTGTATCGTCCAGTGCGTTGTAGTGAGATTAAAGTGAGGTATATACTTCCTATTCTTATAAATATCGTTGACATTTCTTCCATAAATTCGATTTTATTCGCTTTTTAATCTGATAGTACTTTATAAAGTACCGTCAGTATATAAAGGGTCGAACAAGTTGAATTAATTAGTAAAAGTTTTTTTAAATAGGCTGTATAAGAATTAGTGAATTAAACATGGCGGCATTTTAACACATGCTGACCAAAGCAACCGTAATTACTTAGGAAGTTATATTTGCATATTAAATAGATCTAATTCTTTTAAATAGAGTAAACAGCATTGCAGATAACTTTAACTGCGCAATTTTAGGAATAAAATATATAACTATCCAAGATTTTACTCTATATCTAGCATCTGGATTTTAAGTGTTGTCCTTGTCAATATATAAATGTAATATATTCAAATGAAAAAAAAAAAAAAATAGATAAAATCTAATCTCACATTTATAAAGACAAAGACATAACACTTTTTTTTTAGAAGTTTTGTGAAAGACCATGACTGTTGTGAAATATTTCACTTCCACCATGGGACTGAAAGTTTATTCGAAATATATGGAATGAATTCAAATTGGTATGTTTCACAACTTTTTATAGAATAGAATTTAGTTTTCGAACGACCGAGAGAGAAAAGTGTCTCAGAAATATGTAAATAAATATTATTTTATTAGTTTTTATTAAGTTTTTATTGGTTTAGCTCTGCTTTGACTTTAAATTAAATATTAATCACATCCACTAAACTAGTTGAATTTAAAGAATATGATACTAGCGAGTAGTGATACATTTTTACTCAAGCGTGTTTTCGTTTTACATGTAAAACACCGTTTGCTGATTTTATACGTTTGACGAGAAAAAAAAAAAAAAAAAAAAAAGTTAAGTTTTAAAAATCGTGAGATATTTGAAGACAACATACACTGCAAAAAATATGTCCTATTTGCTGCCAGAAATTCTCTGTAATTTGAGAAAATACGAGTAATTTACGAAAAATTACGTTGTCAGAACGTATTTTCTCAAACTACAGAGAATTTCCGGCAGCAAAAAGGACATTTTTTACAGTGTAGAAAAAAATGAAAACCCAATTTAGTGTTTTTTCATTCTACAAACTTGCATTTGGATTTTTAATAATTATCTTTAACCAAGAGAGATTGTAGAGACACGATTTTAAGTAACAATTCATGTGAAATGAAATATATTTAGTTATTTAATAATTTAAACAGGTTTTTTAAAAGATTGTCATACACACTCAAAAAAAAGTGAAATAAAATAAAAAATAAGGTTAACGATAGCCAACCTAAAAACATTAAGTCCATGGAATTCATTGGTTCTACAACCTAAATTTTTTTTTTTTAAGGCTAAATCCTACAGCTAAATTTGATTTGTTAACATTCCTTTTCCTTCTATACTTTTTATAAAAAAAAAAAAATGATATTGCTATACTTGACAAAGTATACACTGTTAAAAATTTCAGTTCAAACTTGAACCACTATATAGAGTAAAGTTATAAGCAATACTATAATATGGTTCAACCTCACTTTTACGTTTTCTAGTTCTTGCAATTGAATGTAAGTTGCACCAAAACTTGGAGATACCATACATCTACTCACAAGGGAAGTACGAATCAGTAAAATTCCTACTGAAACCAAACCAAGCTTAAATTAAAGAGCGTGGTCGAAAACGTAGGTTATAGTGCAAATTTTGTGCAAAAACTCACCCATGGACAAATATAAGGCCTCAGAAAATTGAACCCCTATTATCAAAATCAACGAAACAGAATTAGTGGGCAGGAAAGCGTGGCATAGTGCCAGGGTGTTTAACTTGCGACAAGAAGGTCTCCAGTTCAATCCCCGTTTGGGTCGAATTTTGATTTTTTTTTTCTTTCTAAATTAAAAACTTAGTACCAATATTTGGCTCAGCATAAAATTACCAAATCATGGTAAAAGGTTAAACCATCAAGTGGTTGCAGCTACTTCTACCAAGTTTTGGTTCAAACTAACACCAAGTTTTTAACAGTGTACGTATTCCTAAAAAATATCAAAATAGTATTTTTGAGAATTAAATGATCCTGCAATCGTAGCTCCATTTTAATTTAAATAAATTATTATAATTAATGCTGCTTAAGTATTAATCGGCTGAAAATCAAAAGAAATATAAAAAGGGAATTTATCTGTACGAATGAATTACGATCATATTACGGCGAAAAAACCTTTCATATATTGACATTCTAATATGTCAAATCAAGAATTTTATCAGGCTTATGAATATTCTGATTGCTTACTTTGGCAATCTAGAATAACAAATTTATTCCACATTATTTGGAGAGATACGCTTACACATGATGTGTAGTCAAACATTAATGGTTGGTGTGAAGTGACCAACTAAACAAGTCTGTTTACTTTATTATTCCATCTAAATATTATCGCAGAATACATCTAATCACGATGATGGCTCTTGATTTTTTTTTTTTTTTTTTTTTGAAAAGATAGGCAGATTTGATAAGAAATATGAAAACTTTTACTGCGTTTCAAACGCTTAAGAGACTATATTTTATTTTTTAAAAACTTAATAGATTCAAATCCAGAACCCAACGCAAAACATCGCTAAAAATTTGTATTTAAGGTACTTATGTCAGTAATGGATATTTTACGGACATTTTCTGGTACTATTCTTAATTTTAGAGGTACTTTTTTTGTACTCTTCTTGATTTTATAGGCTGCAAATATAACTAGTAACTTTTTGTGTATGACTGTATACTAGAAGAAAAAAAAAAAAAAAGGACTAAGCTTACTGAATTATTTTAATATTCGAAAAAATTATTTCTCCAGTGAGTTTAAACTGAGCTAGTAATGGACTGAGTATAAATTTTTTGTTCCCTGTAGTAGACATGTTTGCAAGACAAAATAAAATTAGAAGGGATTTTAAATATATATTTAGGGTAAGTACACCAGTAGTGCATACACTTTTAAATTTAAACTCTAAAAGTAAGCTATATTATTTCTGCATAGGTCAGAACAGCGTTCATTTGGTGTTTATCATGTAAGTTATTTCCCTGAAAAGTCATGAAGATTTCTTATAATAATATTTCGTTGAATGCTATAGGCGGTTCTGTATCCTGCATCCTGCAAATGAAAACCATCATTAAAATAAGTATTGCTGTAGCAATAAAGAGAATCCAACTCATACTCATCTTGAATGTTATTTTAAAAGTCAACTGAAGCAGCAAAGTGAAAGGTGTCGTCATGGGTAAAAGAGAATTTTAAATCCTTTTATGTCAAAAGAATGAGAATAATTTCTGAAATTCACTGATCATCAAGGCTCGATTGATATATCGCCAATTTGCCATGTGGGAAGTCAAAGTACATACTTTATTGCAGTCAAGGGACAAATCTAATAAATTAATAAAGTATTCGAGGTAAAAATTTCTGAACAGGATTATTAGGATTAGTATGGAATCCGGTTGTCAGTTATTTGATGTTAAGACGAATGCGTTATTATATTTCATCCTGCGACGATTACGAAGAATTTATAAACTAAATTGGCATTTATGCACCGTCAATACTCTTGCAGAAATAACCAGGAATTCTTTTAAGAGAGACAGACTTAAAACTGCAAAAAATTTTGATACTTAACCCGTTAGTAGTCGCTATCGACAGCGCCACCTATTACAGATTACGAACTTTTTATTTAACTGTCACCAATAATTTTAAGAAGTGATGTGATCGACGTTAAATTGATTTTATTCGCGTTTTACGTATATCAAATGCCACTTCTAAAAATTTTTGCTGGTTATTGAATAAAAAAAAACTGGAAAATCTGAAGGATGGGCGGCAAATCGACCGACTAGCGACTACTAACGGGATATTAAAAATTCAGGTAGTCTCAAATAGTTAATTTGTTGGTTGTTTGAGGCGATTAAAGAAGCCTATGTATAAGCATCTGCTATAACAAATTAATATACAAGTAATTTAAATTAAAGCATTTTATTTACAAAAATTATACTGCTGGTTCCAAACCAGTCTAAATCATAAATGTTTACAGTCGAAATCGATTCGAACTCTTACTTGTATAGGATAAGGTCAGAGCCAAAATGACCCAAGGGTTGTTTAGGTTCGACCCTAATTGGCTCTGTAATATAAATTTTATTTGGCAATTTAGAAACATCAAAATTCTACTGACATAGTTTTATAGCTTTAAATATAATTTATTTATTTATTTATTCTTTTTTTTCCGATTAGAATTTTCCAAGAAAGGCAAGTGCCATCCTTGCCCTTATGTGACGACGTCCAAGATTTTGTCTAACAAAAGAATCAGTTACGAACGAAATCTCACGTGTTGTGAGAAAACCCTCAAAAGATTTCATGATTTAATTATAATAGAAAAAAAAATGGGTACATCGAAAGATTATTAGTAGAATAATTTAACAAGTTCATTTTAATAAAAGATATTTAAAACTTTAAATAAGAAATTATTAATTAAGTGAAGGGGAACATCGAATAAGAAATTATTGAAAAAAATTGAATTTATTATTATTATTATTATTATTTTATAAAGATAAAATATATGCTACATCTATATCATAATATTACATGCTTCTATTATTAATGTCTTGAACTACTGGTACAGTGTCCAACACTGGTACACGACTTTTTCAAAATATTTAGGACAGCATATTTTGGCTGATATAGTTTTGCACATTTTACATATAGGTGTATCACATTTCTGATGTATCATTCAGGATTAATTTGTAAGATTTAGTGCCTTATATCATTGCATTTCTCGCTATAAGCTATATTGTGAATATGAATAATAATATGTTCGCCAACTTGCACTCGACGCAACTTCTGTGGTCAAAGCGATACGTTTGATTCGGTTTCTGTATGGTTAGTTTTACTCATACCAAGGATAATCGTCCGGAATATACGGTTATCAGTTGATTATTAAATACTCTCTTTTTTAATTCCTTTCGCCCCCCCCCCTCTCCAAAATAAATAAATAAATAAAAAATAAAATAAAATAAATAAATAAAATATACATTCGTTGTTTTCAGTTTTATGAATATGGAAGGTAGTCTGTTTGCAGAAATTGTATTAAGAAATAAAAATGTATACGTAGACTAGAGTGACCATATTTTTTTCATTGAGCTTGAGGTGTCCTCATAATATCATATGGTGGTGTCCTCGAATTTCGAGAACAAAACATAAATAAATAATTAAATCATCCTAAATTGTAAAATTTTAGTAATTTTTATGTATAAAACACTTAAAAGAGCTTGTAATAAAACATTAATAACTTTATAACCAGCGTCCTCAGTCCTCAAATGTGTTGTAAATTTTTGGGGACGAAGGTAGTTTTCGGAGACTGTCCTCGAGATGCGAGGACGTATGATCAGCCTAACGTAGACTCACTGAAGAGTATCCGAGTGTGGGTTTATTAAAAAATTTGATCTTACAAAAGAAACAGTTTTACCAAACATCATCTTATTGCCCGTTATTATATATAAAATAATCTGGTGTGTCATTCACACGACTTTCTCTTACCCTGAAATTTAATACTATAAATACAGGTTGGAGATTAAGAGAAAAGATAACGAGTACTGTTATATAAATCTATGTTAAACAATTCAAATTAGGCTTTGGAAGAGATTTATATGATAATATATAAAAAATAATATATATATATATATATATATATATATATATATATATATATATAAATAATAGATAACGTAATAAAATTTAATCTTAAAATTTAGCAATTAATAGAACTAAAACAATAACAGCACACTAAAATATAGAACTGAATTTAACATAGAGGAAAGAATGACACAAAAAGTTGCGATATAGATAAGGAACCAATGAGTTACCATAGTAACTTAAAATACTTACGCCGACCTGAAGGATAATAAAAAAGGACCATTAAACTTGTGAAAGAGAAAAAATATAATAAACCTCATAATCAATTGGATATAAATGCTTAAAATTAGAAGCATACTTTTCAAGGGGCGCATACTTCATAAAGCAGAGAAAGCTGCAACGATTTCGTAAAACGATATTGCTAATCATAGCAATTATATAAAATATGATATATACATTAAACAAAAAAGTTAAATTTATTCTCAATATTACATTTAAAAAAAGAATTGTTAAAAATGAAAAAAATTGATAACTTTATTTTAAGGGGAGGCGAGGCTCTTACATACACAAAATTCTTTTCCCAGTTGACTATCTCTATTACAAAAAATATATATTCGTTTCACTTGGTTTAGTGCAGTCTATAGATGTTAAACTCTACTTACCTGCAATTTCCCCCATAGACGTAATGTATTTGAATACTTTTGAGTGTCCCTGTACACGAACCATTTGCTTCATCTCAATGAAAAGCTTACTGTAGCATTCCTATATGATACACATTCAGAATACCGAGTTTGGAATTTCTGCTGCAATTTGTTCTTGAGATATGCTGATAACAGACACACAGACACACAGACCATTCGCTAAAAACATGATTTTCGTATTCAGGGGACCTCAGAACATGTAAATATAACAAAAACTCACGTTCGAAAATTTAACCTTAAAACAATACTTTCTCGATCCTATGGGTAAGAGAAAGTAAAAAGAGTAAATATAAGTTTTTAAAAACTCAATTTATTCAATGTATGTTGCGCACTATAACAAAATCTTCATATAGGTTATTAAATACTAGTTTAAAAGAATAGCTGATAAACATTATAGATCGATGATTTCGAAATGTCAAGGAACTGTAAATAAAGCAAAATCCTATTTGTTTACCTTTATTATGAAGCATGTAATGATTAATCGTCTCATGGCATCTCAATCAATCAAAGATCGAATTCATGCCGCCACGGTGAAAGACATGGTTGCTTCTTCTTTTCTACTCTGATCGGTATTCATGTTGCACGTACTAGATTTCAAAATAGTGCCTTTTCATCTTTTCCGGCGATATTCGATTTCTTAGAATTATTTTGAATTATTCTAAGAAATCGATTATTATTTCTTTGATATTAATGACTTAAAATATATACATGGTTTTAAAATTAAAGCAACAACCTGTTTCCCCCCCCCCTCTTTTTCGCATAATTTTTAAACAAATGAGCATATAAACATAAAATTTGGCTGGAATGTTCGTTATCATATCATTAATTGAATTTCATATAACTCTAGTTTTAGTTATAATTTTTAAACTAATAATTATTCAATTTTTATAATTATTCAACTTTGTAGAAAAAGAAAAATTTCGACAGTTTTAGAAAAGGAAATTTAATGAAAAATGGTCATGAGGATGCATTACAGATAGGTGAAGAGGCACATGCATCCATGTATTATATTAAAACCGGATTTTTCTTCATGTATTTTATTTTATTTTATTTTATTTTATTTTCGCATGTGAATAAGTTTTTAAAAAAATATATACATACAAACATGAAAATTAGATAAGACGTTCATTATAAAATCATTTATCGACAATTTTGTTATTTTAGTAATGCTCATAGTTCATAAATTGGTAATTATATTTTTCAAAATGTTCGTTTTAAAAGTAAAAGAAAAGTGAATACAGGAAGAAAAATCGGGATTTTGTTTAACATTTGAAGGCATGTGCGGCTTCACCTATCTGTAATGCATCCTTTTTAACATCACTTTTCATTTAGTTTTCTTTTCTAAAACTGTTAAATTTTTTTCTTTTTCCAAAGCTTACTTTTGAAAAAATTTAATAATTATTAGTTTAAAAATATACTAACTTACTTAAGAGTTATATAAAATTCAATTAATGACATGATAACTAATATGTCCTCATAATTTTATGTTCCTATGTTTATTTGTTTAAAAGTTATGCGCAAAAGAAGAAAACGAGAAAACAGGTTGTTGTTTTAATTTTCAACACTAGTGTATAATCATTATGTGTTCCATATTAATTTTGACACAAATAATAGCAAGAAAATACGAAGATACACTCATCAGAATATATCGATTTTATTTGATACTTTATGATATTTATCAGTTTTTTTGGGATATCATTTATATAAAAAAAAATATTTATATGTATTTTTTTAATATATTCCCACCCTTGTAAGTTAAAGCTAGTGAAGGTGATAATGAAAAATAGGGATGTCAAGATATATTCAGTGTCCGTTTATTTTGGAAATCCTTTTCAAATACTCACATATTATCTTCTTAAAAGTTCATTAATTTTAAAATTATATTTATCCTATGTAATAAAATGCATATAATATATATTGTGCATGTACAATGTACATTTACGTAAAGGTCATTTATATAAATTATAAATGCATTTTTTTTTTTCTTTTCTTCTCCCTTTTTTTTTCTCCTAATATGACTAAGTAATAATAATAAGATGAATTGAATGAAATATTTTCATACGACACATAATGACACATATTGATTTTTCTTCGATTTATCGGTATAGATAGCAACAATAAAATTATAAAGTTTCCATGACTTTAGTACATTCTTCTAAAGCTTCAAATTATAATATTCAACAAGAGAGTTCTTGAACTTGTTAGTTTGAAATGACAAGTGAGCTATGATATTTACATGCGTATATTAAACTTTACATCTATTATATAAATATATACAAAGAAAAAAAAATAAGTTTTCAAACTTTAAATATTTTATTCGAATAATTTAGAATGTTGAATATTATACACTGAGAAAAAATTCTGTAACTGACATCTAAAATTTAAATTGTGACTCTAGAAAAAATAGTTCCATGTCATCTTTATAAAATCTATTCCCCTTGGAAAGCGAGTTCTAGAGCGTTTGCCTATATTCTCGAGGACAAGGATATTTAAAAATCTGTGCAAATAAAAGAGACTACAAGAGGCGGGTTTCTGCAACAATAATCTTGGTTTATTACCAAATTTTAGAAAATCAAGCGAGAATTTCTCGCAAAATAAATGATTCAGAATATTTTAAGTATTCAGCATATTGTTTCACCATCTAGAAATGTGTACACTAGAAATTCTCGATAATTTCGTCTATTCAGTTTATTGGCGTGCCTTATGCGCATAGCTCGGAAATTTATATTTCTAGTTAAGGGATTTAGAAAATGGCCACTTATTCATTCTAGAGAAAGGTGGTATATATATATATATATATATATTTTTTTTTTTTTTTTTTTTTTTTTCAGTGTATAGTTGTGAAATTAGTTGCTTTCAGATAATCAGATTGAAAAGACACGATTTTTAATCATTAAAAATATATATAATGTAGTTTAATTATTAACACAGTTAACCTTTTCTATGCACATCTTTTTATATTTTTTAATAATTATGGAGATTTAAATTATAACACTTAGAATTTTTCACGGGCAGAACGCTATAAATATTTAAAAAGCGTTCTAGATATAAAATTTAGATAATATTCATGTTGTATAATTATTTTTACTTTCTTGTACAAGATTTAAAAAAAAAAAAAAAAAAAAAAAAAAAAAAAAGAATGTTGCGAGTTTATACCTGTGAAATTGTTATAATATCTATTTGTTTTCTATATACTATTTTAATATATTTAAAAAGTCGTATAAATGCCAAAAAGGTTTCAAACTTGCTATTATACAACTTCAAGGCAAAAATAACGCACATTCATGCAAACATTTCTTGCCATTTAAAATGACTAAACAATAAAACATCTTTTTGAATATTTTAAATCAATAATTGCACAAGGAAAAGCGATTAATGCAACCAAAATAGTTTAACCTACTTCAATAATATCTATAATAAATTCCTCTTTAAACTCTGTCAAAACAACATTTTTACTCATAACTGAAGAAACACTGCTATTTTCCATCATATTTAAAAAAGTTAATTTATAGTTGAAGTATATTTTACCTTGAAATTCACTTTCTAGTTTTTCAGATATGGCAATGCTATAATTTTCTTCAGCTCTTCAGAATTACGATCACGCTTATGTTATATCTTTGCCTCTACAATTTGTCAGGCTAGGCTGATTATTTTACCTAGTTTTTCTTTTTTTCCCCTGGATTCTTTTTTAAAAATTCCTTTTAGGATATTAAGAGAAATAATCTTGTTAAAGACATTGATTTTAAACTCTTTAGCCTTCTTTTTAAGTAAGTTTAAAGAAATATTCTGCTTAACCCGTTAACGCCCGAATTAATTTTGCAAAATATCATTAGCTGATTATTTCATATAGACAGCTGACAGTAAAATATATTAACTTATTAAACAATTCTTCTAATAGTTTTAAATTTAAAGCCTATCCTCATTTATTGACGTTTAGTGTTCTAGCTAGAAAACTTCGAGATAGAAAAACTTTGAGATAACAGATTAATTTCTTATTATATGTTGACAAAGATCTCGAAAGTAAAGTATTATCTATCTATATTAATAAAATCAGACTTTTGTCTGTAAATTTGTCGGAATCAAAAAATTTTGCGATATCTTCACGTTTCACACCCTATAAAAGCCGAAAATGACTTCAGAAAATTTTGACTTCAGAAAAATGTGTGTGTGTCATCGTGTCTGTATGTCGCTTTTTTTGTCCGGGCATCACTTGAGAACGGCTGGGCGGAATTCAACGGCGCTTGGCAGGAATTTAGGTCTTCACCCAACTTACAATTATATCTATCAACTTTTCAGAAATTCCCCCTCGTTCGCCCCTGGGGGGTAAAAGACTAAAACACGTTTGTCCGGGCATCACTCGAGAACGGCTGGACGGAATTCAACGGCGCTTGGCAGAAACTTAGGTCTTCACCCAACTTAAAATTATATCTATAGAAATTTTCAAAATTATGATTAGTGTTTAAATTGTGGGTAAAAAATGCCTGCGCATGCGCCATAAATATTTTTTCACTAAAACGCTTTGAATGAAAAAATAAAATATAAAAATAAATTTTTAAGTTAAAGACTTTTTTATTCGCGTGATTCGCACTACAAATTATGAAAAGATTGAAATGAAGTGTTGCCATCTAAGTTTCATACTTTAGTTAATTTTAAAAAATCTAATTGTCGTATCGAAAAACTGTTTACACACCAGGATTCAGAAAAATCACCCCTTTCATTTGGTACTGAATTTGTAACGATAGGTCTGATATTTCTAATTTATTTTTCCCTTTTTCTGTTTTTCCGTTGCCACTTAAATTTTATACTTCAGTTATTTTTTAAAAATCTAATTATCGCATCGAAAAACTGTTTGCACCCATGGATTCAGCAAAATCGCCCCTTTCCTTTGGTATGAAATTTATAAATATAGGTCTGATATTTCTAATTTATTTTACCCTTTTTCCGTTTTCAACCCGGTAGAAGGTTTTATATTTATATATACGCATTTATATATATTTTTATTTTTCAGAAATAAAATGAAATATTTTTAATTTCACGTGAATAATAATAAAAATTAGAGAGAAAAATACCTACAAAAGTTGGTGATTTTTTTTTTTTTTTAATCAGGAATTTGCACGTGGATAAATATTTTCATAGCGATATTTGGCATTAGTTTAATATTTTTATTTAATTAAGTAGTACTTTTCTTTCCTGCAGTAAAACAAAATTTTTTGTTGTTATTATGTACCTTATGAGGTTCTTCTATGTTCTCAACTTAATTGTAAATGATTATAATTAGGATTTTATTAAGATTTTTTATTTTTATTTTGTAAATATCAGAAAAGAGTTTTTATTTTATTTTATTATTTTATTTTATTTTATTTTATTTTTATTTATTTATTTATTTTGTGTATGGAACAGCTTTAGTATTGGATCCCTTTGGCAAAATTTGAAATTCGGCACCGAAGTAGCTCGGACGTTTCTCGCCAAGATCTTTAATTGCACAATTGAGATAGCCAATTCAGTTCATCGCAAAAATGGCTTAAAATATTTAAAGTCACCAAAGGGTTCCCATACTGAAGCTGTGCTTTTTGTATTTATATATAATATTTTCTATTAAAGACTTCTGTGGTCACGAAATTTGGTGCGTAAATTGTTTGTATACATCCGGCACTTATTGTAACTGGATTTCACGAAATTCGAATGCCCCCCCCCCCCCCCCTTCTCGGAGTCGGAGGGCAATAAACATGTGTGAAAACATGTTTTTTTGTTTGAATTCGCTTTGATTTATCTTAGAAGGGCGAATTTTGGTGTGTGGATATTGATTAAGTGTACGCATTATGTACATTAGTGGGATTTTGCAAAACTTCGAACTCACCCGCTGAGGAAGGGGAAGTAAGAAGTGAGTAAGTTTTGCCGAAGACAGTGGGGACCCAGACTCCTCACGTTGCGAGCGTGAAAACCTCTACCAATCACAGCGAGAACTTAGGTTATTAATAAAGATATGGGATTTTGACAACTCATTTAAGTTTAATGTCCAGCGAAGCGGGCAAAGCTTGGTAGTAATATACATTATTATTCAACTTGATTTAAGTTAGTATACCTGTGCAAAAAGCAAATATATGTGCGACGAATAAAAAATCATAAAATGACTATCCAAATTATGAAATAATAATTAATAGTAGGCACATAAAACTTTCAGGGATCATTTAAAGTGACGCTATAAACTGTCACTAAAAAGCAGAAATCATTCCAAGAAACCACAAAAAATATACGTGCCATTTTATTAGCTGTCCTCAAATGAGGACACTGGGCGCTAACGGGTTAATAACACCGCAGCACTATTGCACTAATAACGTTAACTGATAAATGAAAGATAAATAACGATAATTGAAATTTTATTTATTTATTTATTTTTTTTATTTTTTTAACTAAGACAGTTAGGTCGTTTGCCTGAATCGTTATCTCTTTACTTTACAGGGGTCGGTACAGTCATATTTTTTAAATACCACTACTTATAAAAAAGCAGTTTTCCTATTATTTAACTGAAAAACACTTCTGCAAACCATTACTAAATATTTCCATTAAAATAAATGTATTAAAAAACGTGACTGCACTGAAACCTCTCCTTTTACACTTAACGCATGTAATAGATTGAAAAATTCGTTAATTTACATTTTGCTTGCTTTTTCTTTCCACGTTGTGTATTATTTGATTCAGACATAGTATTCAACAAAGAATCAAATTTAGTCAATTAAAACAAACATTTCTTTCTCAGTTTATTCAGGAAAGCAATCAACAGCTTATTGCAGGAAAAAAAAAAAAAATAATAATAATTTTAAACTTTTTAGCCGTATTCTAAGTATGTTTAATGGATGACCGAATTAATATTCTGCTTAATAATACCACAAAGGCATAGTACTAATAACATTGATTTTAAATATTTTTTTAGCTAAATTAGGTTGTATGATTGAATCGATAACACTTTACCCCTTACGGGCGTGATAGATAAAATTTTTCTTACATTTACACGCTGCATGCTTTTTATTTTTTTATTTTTATTTTGTGCGTGTGCGTGTATTATTTGAATTAGACATGAAATTTAGCAAAATAATGAGCTTAATTAAATAACACAAAAAAAAAAAAAAATTCTTCGCTTTTTAAGGACAGTTATCAACAGCTTATTCTAGAATTTCTTCATTGACAAATGCACAGCTCAGAGTTCAATGGAATTCATACTGGCCGAGTGTAGTCATCAAAAAGAATTGGAAGAAAAACCAGTGATAAATTTATCAATTGTTGTTTTCAAAATGAAGGAAAGAAGTCGAATAAAGAATAAGCAAACATTTTTAATGAAAAATTATCGTACATTTCTGTTCATCATACAACAATATCAGAAAAAAAGTAGTGTACGAAAAAGTAATTAGATTTTTAAATTTATTTCATTATCATTTTATAGCAATAAATTACATTAATAGATTTTAAATATCTTTAAAATTTACTCTTTCTTCTATATATATACATAAGAAGAAAACATTGGATTTGACCTCCGGTTTTCGATGAATTTATATGTTTTTTTTTTATGTTCTGACCCACGATTTGGTGATTTTATGAAAAAAAAAATTTCTGTCTATGTGTCTATGTTTGGACGTTGTATTTCAGAACCAGGGAACGAAATTTAACGAAACATGATATTTAGTTGGATTTTGACTTAAATTGGTACTGATTACATTTGAGGATAAATCACTGAACATGTTATGCCCAACTTTTCAAAATTTTTATTATAGTAGTATAGGACAAATTTCGTATAAATTAATACAATGAAAATTATTTATACAATACAATGAATGTGGGGAAAAAAAATTATAAAAGTCAATTGAAAATATATGTAGGGGAAGTGTAAACACAGAAAGTGTAAATTTTCACTATGAATATTTTTCAGAGTTCATCAATACCTTTAAAACGAATAATTGAAACATAGACACATGAAGTTTTTCATTAAAGGAAAAAAAAAAAAAAAAAAAAAAGGAAAGGGAAAAAGAAAAAGAAAAAGAAAAAAGAATTAAAAAATGTAATTTTTTAGATTTTGTCTGTAGGACACAAAATTGAAGTCATTTGAGCATTTAGTGTTTTCTTCTCTGAGATGAAAATCCCTTGAACTTCTCACGTAAAATAAATTCAATAAATAATTTATACAGCGGGAATTTACAAAGGATGGATGGTTGGATGGTTAGATTTTACGTCACACACTAGTGCTGCGCAGATGGACAAATGGCGACGGTCTGGGACACACCCCTAGAGGTGGTCCGGAGACATGCCATCACAATTTTAATCCTCCACGGAAGGGATGGCTCTCCCGCTTCGGTGACCCCCAGAGGTATAATTTTTGATGGGAACATGGAGGACATTGCGGCCACGACAGATTTTACGTGCACCAGCCACCATTAGTGCACACGACGGTCTTTGGCCGGCTCGAGTACCGAACCCGCAATCTTTCAATTACGAGGCCGGCGCTCTACCGACTGGGCTTCCGAATTTATAAAGGAAAATATAGAAGAAACTTTTGCGATGACCACAACACACTTGCTTCCAACTGTAAGTATTCAATTTATTAACTAAAACCAACTAATTAAAGAAGTATTTAATCATAAGAAATCTCAAGAGGACAACTGCCTTTTTTTTTTTTTTTTTTAATAGCATTTCAAATTTGTCTTCGAAAGAAAAACAATTTTCCTTAAAGGGGCGGAACACCCTACTAAATTGAAGTACAGGACATCTATCTCTCGTCACTCAGCAATGCACCCCTCGTTACCAGCGAAATGAGTGTTCAGATTTTTGCTCATTTCCCTTGAAAAGAAGGGGATGTTGTGTAAATTTAGAGATCATCTATCACTCGGAAGTCTTCAGTTGACGAGAGATGAGGAAGACAGTTTGATCTGCTTTGTTTTGGAGCAACTTGAAACAATGAAAGCGCGTTTCTCAGGTTACAACTCCTAGAAAGGAGAATATTTTCAATAGAATTTTATAAAACAATCGATTTTAAGTAATAATAATAATAATAATAAAAGACTTCATATTAGTTTATATATAAAGTATGGAACCACTGCTCGCTGTTCAATAAATAGTTAATAAAATTCAAACATAATATAGCTATTCCATACTTCATAAAACTTCTTTTAAAGACACAACTAAAGTAAAAAATACCGCAGAAAGGCTTATAACATGAGACCATCTTATAGTTTACACTTTTATGCACTCGAATTATTTTCTTTTTATTTGTAAAATGTTTACTGTTTTCATAATGTACACATTTGCATTTCTGTACTCTCTCTTTCTCGCTCTCTCTCTATATATATATTAAACATTAGACTAAAAAATTATTATTTAAAACGTAGTAAAACAAGGAGTAACAGGCGATTATATGTTACCGAAATCCGAATTAACCATTAAGATTTACTTAATTTCTAAATTAATTAACCAGAGAATTACGTTAATTTTTAAATTAAAACAATTAATTTAATTGACTTTATTAATTAAGCAGAATTGAATTTATTCACAACAAAAAAACTTTTCGTAACGCAATTCCTCGATTATTATCTGCAAATTATTTAGCTTTAGAAGATATTGAATGGAAATTAAAATAATATTAATTTTAAAGTGAAGAAATGATAGAATATTAACAAATGAACAGAGTAAAAGCATTTTAAGACAAATTGTTTTAGGGGAAAAATTAGAAACGCTCATAACCGTGAAAATTTCTCATCAAGGAAAACCATATATATCTATATATATATACATTTTTTCCCCCGTAAGCAGTTTAATGCAGTATTTCAAGAAGTTCTTAAGAAACTAAATTGGGAAGAGAAAGGCATAAAAATTGACGGAAAAATTATAAACCATTTGATATTTGTGGATGGTATTTTACTGCTTGCTTCCTCATTCGACGATTTGCAAGAAATGCTTCTAGAATTAAACAAGAAAGCAAGCTCGTTGGATTTAAAATAAAACTTGGTACGAGTAAGACAAAAAGTATGTCTCATTCCTTTGTTTCTCCACTCAAGATCACTGTTGAGATGGATGAATTAGAAACGGTATGAAGTTATACTTATTTGCGACAAGTCATTACGATGAATGAAAATATCGTGAAAAAAATTAGCAACCGAGTTAAACTTCCATGGATAGCATTCGGAAGAAATAGCGCTATATTCAAAAGTAACCTCCCAATTTGTTTGATAAGAAAAGTTTTTGACCAGAGTATTTTGCTTATATTAACCTATGCTTTAGAAATGTATACATTACCGTGTAAAACTATGCTAAAGCTTCAAACAACCCAAAGAAGCATGGACAGATGCGTATTAGAATTCACGCGAAGAGACAGAAAGCGAAACACAGGGATTAGGGAGCAAACCAAAGTCACTGATGTCATTTGTAGAATTAAGAAGTTAAAATGGAGCTGGGCTGGACACCTTGCCATAAAAAACGATGATGGATGGACCATCAAAGTCCTATTATGGATACCAAGAGGTAAGAAAAGACCGAGGGAGAAACCACAGTGTCGTTAGGGAGATAAAATTGTGAAATTTGAAAGAGCAGAATGGAGAAGAATTGCTGACAACATGGCAGATTGGAATCACCTAAGAGAAACCTTCATCCTGCAGTGAATTGACAAAGACTGAAATTGATGATGATGATGATGATGATGTTACACTGTAAAAAATATGTCCTATTTGCTGCCAGAGATTCTCTGTAATTTGAGAAAATACGCATAATTTACGAAAAAATTACGTTGTCAGAACGTATTTTCTCAAATTACAGAGAATTTCTGGCAGCAAATAGGACAGATTTTTTACATTGTATATATATATATATATATATATATATATATACTAGCAGACCCGGCCACGCGTTGCTGTGGCTAAGTTATACGTTGAATTATACGGCTGTAAACTATTTAGTACAGTCAAATTATTATTTACGAACAAAGACGAAAACGTTGTAGCCGATGTAAAAACCCACAGGGTTGAGATATGAAACTTAGGTCAAAATTTGGAAGCGATTGATAAAAATTTTCGTAGTGTTGTTATTAAGCACAAATTAATTTTATTGTAGGGTCCTGTAAATTTTAATGGAGAAGTGATATATATTATTTCTAATGCTACTTTGGATAAAATTGCTAAAATGACTAATATATAAAAGAAACAGACGATTTTAAAATCAATTTTTATGGAGGAGTGAAATATAATATATGCTATAATGGATAATTTTACTATAAAATGACCTCATCATTTTAAATATTTTAAAGAGGGCAACAGCTGTAGTTATAAAAATGAAAACAATAAGGCTAAACCAGAAAAATAAGTAAATTTGATAAATATTTTAAAACTTTGAAATTGGAAATCTTATGAAATATTGGACATTTAAAGTAAATACATGTATCATTTTAAATAGAAAAAGATTTTGGAAAAGTTTAGTGCATTTTAACGAAGTGATGAGAAGTTTTTGAGTATGTTAAAATTTTAATAGTAAATTCAAGTTAATAGAGATGGGAAACATTGAGGATTAAGATAAGAATAATTATAAGATAAAAAAAAAAAAAAAAAAAAACTTTTTATATACCATGTTTTTAAATTTTAATATACTAATAATATACTAATTAAAAGGAAAATGATAAATATTCTATCATAGTTTGAAGTCAAATTTGTTTTCAAATGTCTAAATAAAATATCTGATGTAAGATACTAATATTTTGCAGCGGAATAGATTTCATTTCTGTCATCCTTGGCGAAAAAAAAAAAAGAATATCGCCAAATTATCTGGCGAAAATATTTAATTCCTTTCAAAAATCATGGTTATTTTAACAACTTATATTAAAAGAGTAATGAATAATATGAAACAATATTTCGTACAATACATATTACATGTCATACATACGTACAATGAATAATACATATTACATTTCGTACAATGCATACATCTGGCATGTATATTTTCGTCCCAGCAAAACCTCAGATGACGGCCAACATGAGGCCAAGTGCTGGTTGCCAACACTAGCTGCAGCTGGCCCGTCGGTGGCAAAAGTTACGGTGCCGCAGGGAATATGTTACGCCGGCCGTCAGTAGGCCATATTCAATCGATCCACTGTTGGCAGCCTGCAGTAAGTTAAAAATAAGTTAGTGGGCCAGTGAATGGATCGCTGCTGGCAGCTAGCAGTATGATGAAAATAGGTAATGGGCCACTGTTAGTAACCGACATTAGGTTGGAAATTGTTAGTGGGCCAGTGTTGGGCTACCTGGTGGCAAACATATTTTTTCTATGTTATTGCTGGCAGCCTGCAGTGGGCCAGCTGTGGCAAACATAAAAAATTATATTACTGCCGGCAGTCTTCATTGGTCCTTTATATTTACGCATTAAAGGCCCGCTTCACTCACCGTCGCCGGATGCCGAAGCCAATGTTATTCTATGGGAAATTTTCTTTACAAATAACTTATTAACTAATACATATTTTTAAATTCTGTTTTCATATTCTGAAAATTCCAAACTGTTAGATTCACGGACCTTTTTTAAAAAAATATTTTTATATATTTTTATATTTTATTTTGAAGCTGCAAAATACGAATTTTCAATATGTGAAATTTTTCATTTTGCAAATTCAAAATAAAATATAAAAAGTTAAAAAAAATACATTTTTAAAAAAGGTCCATCAATTTAACAGTTAGGAATTTTCTGAATGTGAAAGCAGAATTTAAAAATACGTATTAGTTAATAAGTAATTTGTAAAGAAAATTTCCCATAGAATAACATTGCCTCGGACTTCCGGAGACGGTAAGTGAAGAGGGCCGTTAATAGGCCAGCAGTGATTTAGTTATAGCTAATATATTTATTTTATTGGTGATACCTTTAATTTTATTAGTGCTTTTCTCTTTTTCTTTCTTTCTTTCTTTCTTTTTTTTTTTTTTTTTTTTTTTCCTCTTTCTTTTTTCTGATGAAGTAGCAGCCAGTTTTTTCTATGCATCCTATATTTAATTTGATTTTGTACATATTCATTTTTAAATACTATTCACAAGTATTTGATTCATACACTATGGTTGTAAATTCAGGATTTCTAGTGCAGCATATAGGAAATATTCAGTTGATCCATTTTCCTTATGATAAAAGTTTAATTTTTTGTTTTCAGTGCAAATATTTCTCTATATTACATTTTTTGGAATAAAGTAGATTATGTTTTTTTTTTTTTAAGTGTTTAAATTTCAATATGTTTAACTTTGTTACGCTATTTGATATAAATAAATGTAACTTTACATGTGAAAATTATAGAATATTGAAACAAAAATTGTTATAAAGAGAACATTGTAAAAAACACCATAAACTAAATAATAATAATAATAATAATAAAATAAATAAATAAATAAATAATAAAAAATTGCAGCAATTGTTTTCTGTTGAAATAGCACGAAGACCCTTCATCAGGCGAAAGAAAGTGGGAACGAGTGCAGCAAAAGTAATTTGCTGCAATCGTGCTTTTTGTTAAACTCACGAAGGGATGTGTTATTATTTCAACCTAAAAGAACTGATGCATTTTTATTTATTTATTTATTTTATTTTATTTTATTTATTTATTTATTTATTTATTTATTTTTTTTTTTGGGGGGGGGGGGAGGGCAATGATTATGTTTATTTACAAATTTTTTTATTTATTACTACAGTACAAAATCTCAAATCCGGAATCGTCCGGACCGTGGCCTTTCCGGATTTCGGACTTTTCCGGACTTTAGGTCACTTTCTGATTTACGGCAATAAAAACACGGACATCTCCATTCCGAACGCCCTTTTAGTTAATAACTAGCTTACGGCGCCCGATGGTGCGATTTCTTAAGAAATTGGAGTATACTCTCGAGTAACATGTACAATACTTTGAATAAATACCATAAAATTTTGCAAACAAAACGCAGGCAGCAACGCTTGCGCTTTGTTTGCCGCACTCGTGCCTACTTCGTTTGCCTGATGAAGGATCATGTTTTCTTTCCATCCGAAACGATTGTTGCGAGCTCTTACATTTTAGGGTGTTTACTCTTATTATTTTTAAACACCAATTATGTGGTGCTTTTTTATTATAATTCTCAAGTATCCAGAAAATCTTGAATATATTTCTTTTCCCCTACATTAAAATGGTACCCAATTGATAATTTTTTTTCCTTCTTTTTAAAACAGCATAGGCAGATGGTCAAGCTTTCTTTTCTTCTCTCTGTGTGTTTATCTTCAAAGTCGCACATTTGAAACCACAGAACTTATCACTGAGAAATGTAATCGGCTATTTAGAATTAATTATCACAGGTGTCAAACTTAACCAGGCCGCCGCAAAGAACTTTTTCGCGTTGTTGATAGTCCAATGGGATCTTTACTCTCTCCCCAACTCTCTTCAATGTCCTTGAGTGAATAATTTATCGACGTGCGATACCGAAAGATGATTTTGCAGTTTTATACAGATGACGTTAGATGCAATAAGAAATGGTTCCAATCAAAAATGATAAAATAAATATTTGTGGTTCATTTAATAGTGATGCTCAAAAATATTCTTATACGTTACGGGAATTTGAGGGGGAAAGTATTTCAGTTTCGTAAAAGTGAAATTTTTTTTCTCACTTGCATTTAAAAAAAAATAATAAATAAATAAATAAAATAAAACAGTTTGTTATGGCTACCACTTTTTTTTTTCTTTTCCTATAATAGTTTATAGAAATTACATATGAAAATTATTATTTATGAAAATTATTTTCTATGATGGAGGGTTTTGAGATTCTTGAACACGATTTGACCATTTTTAGAAAGTTTCACTCTGTAAGTGTGTATAAAAAAAATTGTGGACACTGTATCTCACGAACCAATGGACGAAATTCAATCAAATTTATTATTTAACCAAACTTGATTAAAATCGTTCCCGATTACATTTGTGGATCATTCACTCTGCACATGGCTCTATATTTCTACTTCTTCGTAATTTTCAATATGACACAGTATAGGAAGAAATTTTACATAAATGATTTCAAATAAATGATAATTATTTTTTTAATTTTTATTATGAATTAAAAAATAAATATTTAAATAACTAACAACAAACCAGGAATTTTTTTTTTTTTTTGTATAAGTTGAAGAATCGCTCGCCCTTCCCCATGAGGGGATATATTTTCAATGCTGGTATTTTTCAAAAGAAACTCATCAATAACTTTCAAATAAATGACTGAATTAAATTTGTGGAAAATTAAAGCAAAGTTATAAATTATTTAAAAAAAAAAAAAAAAAAATACAAGAAGAAGAAGAAAGCATTTTTTCAGAAGTTGGTACAAAAATGATTCATTATTATTATTGTTATTATTATTATTATTGAGAAACACTGTTCTAAAATGAAAATCGTTTGCATGCATTCAGGAAAATTATTTGCACTATGCGAATTTGCATAATAAAAAATATAAAAGAAAGTTTTGTGGTGCCACATCATACTAGTTTTTGTCAAAAAATAAAAAATCAATAAATTTGCTTTAAAATATCACAGATGTATAATATAATCGTTCGTTTAAAGATACTGGCGAATTATTTTCAAGAATACCCATAATGGAAATTTATGCTATCTGGGTATACTTCTCCCTCAGGGGTGAAGGAAGCGATGCTTGTACATAAAAAAATAAAAACGCGTAAGAAGTAAGCTTTTTAGACTACTATCACTTTCATAAATTTTTAAGACACAAAGAGACAGACAGACAATTTTCAAAATATGTTCATCAGAAAAACCCAAAACGTGTAAAATCTATCAAAAACCGGATGTCGAAATTTCTCCCGAATCTAATGCTTTCTTCTTAACTGCACTGAAGGAAGTAAAAATAAATAAAACATACACTATAAATACTTCTAATTGTTCTAATAACTTTCTCCCGTCCATATAGTAAAAATATATAAATTTAGATCCATAATTTTTATTTTATTAAATCAATTAAAATAATAATAACAATAATAAAATACTAGAAAGTTAGTGACTATCATAATTTACTAAAACGGATCAACTGGGTATTTGTTATATATTTCTAGAAATCCTTTTGTTATAACAATGGCTTTAGAGTCAAATATTTAAAAATAATAGTATTTAAAAATAATACAAAAACAAATTAATAATTGAATTACTTACTCATATATTCTTTTTACGAGATTTTCAATCTCGCACCTGCAGACTACAACAACGAACAAGAGCTTCGTATGAAATGGCGGACAGGTGGAAATTTCAAATCAACAGAAAAAGAATCACAGCGCCCTCTATGCATACAAATTGGTTATGGCCTAATAATTTGTGGCCACAACATGAAAAACATGATGTTGGCCGTGTGGTGATAGCCTGCATAAGGCCAACTGTGTTTATGCCACTTCTGGGCCACCGACCATTTTATTTTAGGCTTCCATCACTGCTGGCAGCCACAAACGGCCCGCTACTGTAGTTATATGGGGCAACCGGCAACTGATGGCAAGTGCAGGATGCCAGCAGTAGGCCATAACGAGCCCACCAGTATAAGTTTTGCTGGGGTGTTACACTTTTGATCGCCAAATAATAATAATAATAATAAAAAAAGCCAAGGGCGACAGAGTTTTGAAATTTAAAATTAAAATTTTGTCAATTTGACAGCAAAATAATTCAATCTAACACCCGCGATAACTAATACATATCTATACCCAAATATAAGGATTAAAATCGGGAAATAAATTTCCTCGATTTTTAATAATTTCTTACAAAAAATCCAGTGGGCAATTAACATAGGAAATCTTTTTCTTGGCTGCACAGACGGTCAGTGAGTCACACTTCGCTTGCGTATAGAACTCATAGATATAGTATAGCATATATAGAATAGAGTGATCATTGGGGAGAAAAAAGTTATTCCTTTTCATTTGGGAAAAGACGACGTTTTTACCAAAATATGGCCGTCTTTCCCCGAGTGAATACACACGGGAATACATACTAATATTTTAGCAAATAAAATTTATGAATAATTTATTTGCTAAAGGGGAATGGAAGACTCCAGATACAATTTCAAATTCATATTTCTTTCTTTCTTTTCTTTTCTTTTCTTTTTTTTTTTTTTTTTTTTTTTCAATACCACTTAATGGCTGTTTCCAAAGTTTTTTTTTTTTTTTTTTTTTCGGCATCAAAAATCTTTGTACGATAACATGGGGATGAGAGATCTATATATATTACTATTGTTAGATATTGTCCATGTTTTATTTTATTCTCTCATTTTTATATTTTTAACTCACGTGATGTATTTTTGTTATTGTAAAAAAAAAAAAAAAGATTATTGAGATGATGCTCGTGCGCGTGCATCTAGTTTCTTTTTCTCAGTATTCAAATTTTTCAATGGAATAAAAGCAGCAAGTAGGTTTTGTTGTTAGAAATTATTATTTAGTTTTTTAGAAAGCTTAGGAGTTTAAAATAACTTCTTTTGTATGCTTTAAGTTTATTTGGCGTCCGCAATTATATATATAGTAAGCTAGAGAGTTAAAATAACTTTCTTTTTGTACGCTTAAATAACATTTTGTGACGTCTACGCGACAGGACGAAGTAAAACAATGTTTCAAGCAATTAAAGGTTTTAGAAAAGCCGATCTGAAGTTTGTAGCGGAAGAGCTTGGCGAAATAATTCCTCCTGAATGTACTATTGCTACCTTGAAGGAAATTATTTTGAATAGCAACGAATATAAAAATGATCCCAATTTTGTGCAAGAAATTCTATCAACGGCTGTTGTTGAGAGGCAAGAAAAAGAAAAATTGAAAGTCGAGCAAGAAAAAGATCTTCAGCAACAAAAACTTAAACTTGAACAAGAATTAGAGATAAAGAAGATGGAATTAGACCAACAGTTGGAATTGGCTAGAATGCAGTCCCAGGCACACATCCAGGGGGAGTCAATTTTAACTGTTAGTGAAAATAATTCATCTAGAAGAAAAATTTCCTTACCCAAGTTACAATTCCGACAATTTGATGGGGATTTAAAAGAATGGCTACCATTCTGGAGTCAGTTTGAGCAGATAGATAAAGATAACGATATTCCTCCAGAAAACAAATTCCAGTACCTCATTCAAGCAACGGTCGCTGGTTCCAGAGCACGAGAAGTTGTAGACAGTTTTCCGCCAACTGGCGCCAACTATGCCAAAGTTATAGAGAGTCTAAAAGCTCGGTATGGAAGAGACGATCTTCTAGTTGAAGTGTACGTTAGAGAATTATTAAAATTAATTATAGTTGCTCATACAAAAGAAAACTTTTCTCTTACTTCATTGTACGATAAGCTTGAATCATATTTAAGGGCTCTTGAAACGTTGGGTGTCACTACTGATAAATGCGCTTCTATATTATATCCTATGGTAGAATCCTGTTTTCCAGCTGAATTTTTGAAAGCTTGGAATAGAAGTAACATTGTTTCTACTAGTTCTGACGCAGGTCCTCAGATTCTTTTAAATTTGATTAGAGAAAAATATTGGATTTTGAATGGAAGAAGAACTGTGACATCTGTTTTATCTAAATGTACTACTTGTAAAAGATTCAACTCTAAGAACGTGGAATCTTCGCCTATTTCTCTACCAGAAAATCGAGTGAAAGATGCAGCTGTGTTTCAGGTCATTGGTATTGATATGGCTGGTCCTTCGTTTCTGAAAGACAATCAAAAGAGTTGGGTTATCTTGTTCACATGTGCTATCTATCGGGCAGTACATTTTGAACTTGTTACATCAGCATCTACCGATGTTTTTTTGATGGCTTTAAGAAGATTTATATCTCGTAGAGGAAGATGTTCCATTATATATTGCGATAATGGCTCTAATTTTGTTGGTGCAGCCAACTATTTGAAACGACTGAACTGGAATCATATACAAAAGGATGCAGCAACCAATTCAATTGAATGGAAATTCAATCCGCCAACTGCGGCGTGGTGGGGCGGATGGTGGGAGAGGCTCATCAGACTGATGAAAGATCTATTAAAAAGAGTCCTTGGGCGAGCGTGCTTGAATTATGAAGAAATGATTACTGTATTGGCTGATTGCGAAAGCATTATCAATTCTCGACCTTTGACTTACATGTCAGAGCAAGAATCTATTAAGCCAATTTCTCCTGCCATGTTTTTGAAAGATATTCATGAATATATTGTGCCAGACATTGATGCAGTCGAGGGAAACTCTTTCAAACGAAGGCTTAAATACAGACAAGCATTGCAGAAAAGTTTAAGAAATCGATTTAGATCAGAGTATTTGGGTTTACTTATTCAGCGACCGAATGTGAGAAGAAGCCAACAGACAGTTTCTGTAGGAGACATTGTATTGGTGGGAGCGGACAATAAAAAAAGGATGCACTGGCCATTAGGACGCATCATAGAGCTTATTCATGGCAAAGATGGAAAAGTGCGACTCGTAAAGTTACAAACAGCTCATTCAGAGATACTTCGACCAATACAAAGAATCTATCCTCTAGAAGTATCATCTAGTGACGGTGCTGAAAATACGTTTCCTAATCCAGCTGTGAAGGAAGCACAAATTAAAAAGCCTTTGGAAGATAAGTCCTGCAGGGAAATTAGAAAGACTAGATCTGGAAGACTAATTAAAATGCCAGACAGACTGATTTTATGAAGAAGAAATCTTCTAGAGATATCAAAATGAAGAGTTTTGATTATAAGATATAATCAAAAGGTGGGAGGATGTTAGATATTGTCCATGTTTTATTTTATTCTCTCATTTTTATATTTTTAACTCACGTGATGTATTTTTGTTATTGTAAAAAAAAAAAAAAAAAAGATTATTGAGATGATGCTCGTGCGCGTGCATCTAGTTTCTTTTTCTCAGTATTCAAATTTTTCAATGGAATAAAAGCAGCAAGTAGATTTTGTTGTTAGAAATTATTATTTAGTTTTTTAGAAAGCTTAGGAGTTTAAAATAACTTCTTTTGTATGCTTTAAGTTTATTTGGCGTCCGCAATTATATATATAGTAAGCTAGAGAGTTAAAATAACTTTCTTTTTGTACGCTTAAATAACAACTATATCTATGATAGAACTACATTAGCACTTTATCAATGTGTATAAAATCTTTAAATTGATTATGACGTCAATTTTCGTGAGATGCATAATTTAACTTTTTATAATTTTTTAACGTTCACGTTTGATTAAATGTATTTATTTTTATGTCGAAAGAAAATGAACTCGTTTTTTTTTTTTTTTTTTTTTTTTTTTTTTTCAACAATTAAATTAATGGATTTCATGAAAATCGGTTCCTTAGTTTAGGAGTTTACCCCGGACAAACATCGTGACACGTAATTTATATATATATACAGATATATATCTATATTAATAAAATCAGAGTTTTGTCTGTAAATTTGTCGGAATCGAAAAATTTTGCGATATCTTCACGTTTTACACCCCATGAAAGCCGAAAATGACTTCAGAAAATTTTGCCTGTATGTGTGTGTGTGTGTGTGTCATCGTGTCCGAATGTCGATTTTTTTGTCCGGGCATCACTTGAGAACGGCTGGACGGAATTCAACAGCGCTTGGCAGGAATTTAGGTCTTCACCCAACTTAAAATTATATCTATCAACTTTTCAGAAATTCTCCCCCGTTCCCCCCTAGGGGGTAAAAGACTAAAACACGTTTGTCCGGGCATCACTCGAGAACGGCTGGACGGAATTCAACGTCGCTTGGCAGAAACTTAGGTCTTCACCCAACTTGAAATTATATCTATAGAAATTTTCAAAATTATGATTAGTGTTTAAATTGTGGGTAAAAAACGCCTGCGCATGCGCCATAAATATTTTTTCACTAAAA
The DNA here is from genome assembly GCA_963930645.1 of Salticus scenicus. NCBI lineage: Eukaryota > Metazoa > Arthropoda > Arachnida > Araneae > Salticidae > Salticus > Salticus scenicus. The sequence goes on from OZ005650.1 coordinate 96,192,411, forward strand.
TGCTTTGAATGGAAAAATAAAATATAAAAATAATTTTTTAAGTTAAAGACTTTTGTATTCGCGTGATTCGCACTACAAATTATGAAAAGATTGAAATGAAGTGTTGCCATCTAATTTTCATACTTTAGTTAATTTTAAAAAATCTAATTGTCGTATCGAAAAACTGTTTACACCCCAGGATTCAGAAAAATCACCTCTTTCATTTGGTACTGAATTTGTAACAATAAGTCTGATATTTCTAATTTATTTTTCATTTTATCCGTTTTTCCGTTGCCACTTAAATTTCATACTTTAGTTATTTGTTAAAAATCTAATTGTCGCATCGAAAAGCTGTTTGAACCCCTGGATTCAGCAAAATCGCCCCTTTCATTCGGTATCAAATTTATAAATATAGGTCTGATATTTCTAATTTATTTTACCCTTTTTCCGTTTTCAACCCAGATTCGATATGGAACAGCTTTAGTATTGGATCCCTTTGGCAAAATTTGAAATTCGGAACCGAAGTAGCTCGGACGTTTCTCGCCAAGATCTTTAATTGCACAATTGAGATAGCCAATTCAGTTCATCGCAGAAATGGCTTAAAATATTTAAAGTCACCAAAGGGTTCCCATACTAAAGCTGTGCGTTTTGTATTTATTTATTTATAATATTTTCTATTAAAGACTTCTGTGGTCACGAAATTTGGTGCGTAAATTGTTTGTTTGCATCCGGCACTTATTGTAACTGGATTTCACGAAATTCGAAATCCCCCCCCCCACACACACACACCTTCTCGGAGTCGGAGGGCAATAAACGGTATAACTTTAGTATAACCCCACAGCTGAATTTGCCGATTTTTCTTTGGCGCCGCACAGTGGATCGAAGTATAGGCAGTGGCGAACATAGGAAGGTTATGGTATTATTATTATCTATGTATGATGTTTTTTGTCACATTTCGATTTAAATATGCATATATGTATGTTACTAAAAGCAATTGTATGTTTTTTTTAACCCTTTATAAGGCGCAGGAATATTTTCCCCATCAAAGTCGTTATCATTTTATTCAAGTGGCACCATTTTTTTTAAAATAATGATTCCTGTGTATCATTTCGCTAGAAAAATATCAGTATAAATATTATTTTTATAATATTGGTGCCAAAAAAATATAAAAATAAAATAGTCATTTCTGTCAATTCTGCTTATGCTAATACAATGGGTTGTGAGAAGTTTGCGATTAACTAAGAGAAGGATGTGTCAAAATTAAAATTAATTATTTCTAATAAGCTAAATGATTTTTTTTCTTTACATCAATTTTTATTAGTGAAATTAGTTTAATGTGCCATTTGAGGAAAAATTGGCATTATAAAGGGTTTAAAGGGTATCATATTTTTCTGCTGCAAGCAGGTGTTTAGGAACATACCTGATAAAGAAGCAAATGTTGCAAAAAAGAAGAGAATAAAAGGAAATAAATAAAAATTTTGTGAAGAAAATCTATATTTATAACACAAATTATTTAGCACACAATGTTAAATATATCATCACATTACTGCTTCTTTTTACTTTCTTTTTTTATGTAGTATTTCAATAGAAAACTCATGCAAGCATTTACTGACAAACTCTATGAAAAATTCACATTTGTCTTTATTTTTATTACACAGAAACTTTTACTTTAAATCGTAATATGGGATTATAATATTTAATTTTAACATTTAGTAAGTTGACATTAAACATTTATTTAATTTTAACATTTTATGACACATCACAGCAACCATTTACATTTCCCCTCTTTTTGGGATCCAACGGTACTTTTTAGTACCTTTAAAGTAAAATTAATTATTTTATTAAATATTAAAAAAAATAAGAAATAATTTCTGATTTATTAAATCTATTTTAATCATCTAATTTCTATAATCAGGGGTCTTTCCAGACTTTTCAGACAGGGTCCTATTTTTGTGAAAAATCTATTCATAATTTTGTGAATCTAAATTTAGTGTGAAAATCAAACTCATTCGAGCTTTTTGGCTAGGGTCCTCTTTATGTGAAATTTTGAAAAATGTAATTTTATAAAATAAAACTATAATTAAGATTTCATTTTAAAAATGACGGTTCACTTTTGTAAAGCTAAACTCGCACATATGCATTGAAAGCTGTTACAAATTAGAAACTGACTATCAGCTTTTCAGAGAAATACAGCAAAGTACATCATATTTTTCAGGCGGCCTATTCATTCTATGGAAAATCAGTTTTCAAAATGAAGCAAATTTATCAAAAGGTCTGTTTGTAAGGAGAAAAATTTTGTGAAGGATCTCTTTTTAAGATAAACAATTTTGTGATGAGTCCTTTTTTAGGATAAACAATTTTGTGAAGGGTCCTTTTTTAGGATAAAGAATTTTGTGAAGGGTCCCTTTTTTTGAATAAAGAATTTTGTGAAGGGTCCTTTAACGGACCCAGATTTTCCTCTATTTTAAAATATTTTCTGTCATTAATGAATACAGTTATTCAGATAAATTTCTCGATTGATAATTTGGGGATAAACAGAATAAAAAATTATTTTTCTCTAAAAGTGGCGATTTGTGGCGAAAATCCTTTTCACAGATTAAAATGTGTACTTTTGGGAGTAGTAAAATGTGTTTGAAATTTTGGACAATTTTGGACAAAAAAAGTTACACAACTTATAAATTTATTTTTGTTGTTAATTTTATATTCACATTTCATGCGTGAATCACAACATAAAAAACCCAACAAAATGTTGGCAGAAGTACCTTAAAATTTTATTAGGACATTATTAAAAGTATTTTTATTTCGTATGTTTTCATAGTTATCTTAAGTGCTACTTGATGGCTATTCAAATAAAGTCACTGAAATTCCTCGAAAAATCTTATTTCTGAAAGTTTTCGTTTTGAACTTATTTATATATAATAAAACTTCGTGTAATTGAAGAAATAACCCTATATTTGTATTTTTTAGACACTCTTTTAAATTATTTCATTGCAAAATATCAGTTATTTAGAGATTGATTTTTGGGTCTATGTTCGTATTTTAACATTGCTCGATCCACTGTATGCGCCGTTTTGAAGGATAACGATGTCGTTCTGGACTGTTTGCGATATAATATGCAGCCTAATATGTTGTTTATTTTGGATTTTTGATCTTATGATTTAGATTATGATTTTATGATTTAGATTATGATTTTATCATTTATCATATATGATTTATGATTTAGCCATAAGCGCCAACAAAAAAAATCGCCAAATATCGTTGTGGGGTTATACTGAAGTTGTTCCCAATAAACATGTGTAAAAACATGTTTTTCCGTTTGAATTCGCTTTGAATTATCTTAGAATGGCGAATTTTTGTGCGCGGATATTGATTAAGTGTACGCATTATGTACATTAGTGGGATTTTGCAAAATTTTGAACTCATCCGCTGAGGAAGGGGAAGTAAGAAGTGTGTTCCGAAGGCAGTGGGGACCCAGACTGGATATTGATTAAGTGTACGCATTATGTACATTAGTGTGATTTTGCAAAACTTCGAACTCACCGCTGAGGAAGGGGAAGTAAAAAGTGAGTAAGTTGTGCCGAAGACAGTGGAGACCCAGAGTCCTTAATTTGCGAGCGAGAAAACCTCTACTAATCACAGCGAGAACTTAGGTTATTAATAAAGATATGGTATTTTGAGACTTCATTTAAGTTTAATGTCCAGCGAAGCGGGCAAAGCCTGCTAGTATATATATATATAATCTTGAATGAATGGATTTAATGCTGTTGAAAGTAATTAAACTTATTTCCAGCTTTAAGGCTAAAATAATTATGTGATTTTTTATCAGCTCGAATATCGTTTGAACTGTGTTGGGCTAAATTAAAAACAACCCTTTTTCTCTTTCTCCATTTTTTTTTTTTTTTTTTTTTTTTTGGGGGGGGGGGGGGGGGGGAGAGATTTGTCACATCTTTCTTAAAATCAGTTGATTTAATTTTTAATTTAATTTATTATGATTATTAATTTTTTTTAAATAAATTGCATATTTTGAAGACACCTTTCCAATGATCTATTGCAAGAGAACCCTTCCCATTTGAATATTCGCTAGTATATCACAAGGAGTGTGGTCTGTACTATTTATTTATTAAAACAGCCAAAATTGTTTTTCATTAATAGGATTAGCTAAAAAACAATTATAACCAATAATTTAACCAAAAAGGTTTAACTAGCAAATTAAAATGATTTTATTATTATTATTATTATTATTATTATTATTTAAACATAAGTATGTTCATAATTTTGCTAAATTCATCCTTAATTAATAATTTAATTCCTATGTTTAATTTTTTTTTTAAATTTGGCGTTTTTGTTTTGGATTTTAAGATAATGTTTTCGAATTTTTAATGCGCAACGTCCAGAATCTTATATATTCAAGAAATGTCTAGACTTTAGGGCTTTGGAGTTTTGAAATTGTACTCTACTTAAAAAGTTTCAGTACTTTTCATGTACATGTTTAACATAAATCTAATTATTCAAGATGAATGCACTAATTTCAAGTTCAAATAAATTCATTAATTAAATGCAATGAAACCTCTCAAGTTGGACACCCCTATAAATTGGACACTTTTTTACAGAACGGAATGCATCGCCTAACACATTATGTCCAACCTCTATAAGTTGGACATTCAAATACTACCCTAAGTTAGACACTTTTACACAATAGTAGGTAAGAAATGAGAGTTGACCATCAGGCGGGTGAGGGACCGAGGGACCGGCGGAGCGAACGGAGCCGTGCGGGTGTCACACCACCCCCTGAGGGTCTAGATGACTTGGTATTGACCTTGAGACATCCTTCTGACAGTATCGTGAAAGATGATGAGGGTATTAATGAGGAAATTTAATTAAAAAAATTAATGAGTGATTTTTGTAAAAGGAGATGATGGTTTTAAAAAGGGATGTTTTGTATGGTTGTGTGAAGGCTATTGTTTATGAGTAATGAATTATAAAAATTAAAAAAGAGAAAAAAATTTAAAATTTAAAAAAATTTAAAAATTTAAAAAAAATGAGAAATAAATAGGAAATAAATAAAAAATATGAATTTAACAATGAAGTATGTTGATGTGAATATACTATGAAAGAAATAGAAAGATCTGACTGGGATTCGAACCCGGCACCTTGCAGTAAAAAATATTTCAGCAGTTTTCGCGTATGTGTGAGTGATTTTTCTATTATATACCTGTACAAATCTTTTTAAATCTATGAATGCAATTATTCGAAAAGAATTCAATCGTTTAAATGATATTAATTAGAGAACAATAATTAAAAAAATATTAATTAAGGATTTCCTTGTAAAAATTCACCATATGTTTTATGAAAAAAAATGGCAATGTACATGAAAATTAAGTTAAAAGATGATTAAAATCTCAAATGTATAAGTGGTATTCGAACCCAGCGCCTGCTTGAAGTAAAGAAACAGTAGTTTGCAAGTACTTTAACCACTGTTCTTTAGAAATATGCATACGCAGATCTTTTTAAACTAAAGAATGCTGTATAATTACTTGATTGATAAATATTCGTTTTAAAAATAGTTTTCCCGTAAAGTTTCTTCATTTCAACCCAATTGTATATATTTTAATCTACCTCACAATAGATAATATTTTAAATGGGAGATATTAGATAATTCTAATTATTGATTTTAAACAATTTTCAGCAAAAATAGTTTTTTACAATTAGTTAATTGTATTTAACAGTTTAAAATAAATTCTTTAAGTTTTTTCACGCCTAACTTTTTTCAACTTGTATCGTGTTGATCTAAAGTAAATAAAACAATAAAGTTTTTAGCTGACTACACCAATTTAAAACATAATTAAAAAGGATTCTCACCAAGACATTTACTACTTCTGTGCTAACTTGTTTTCAAAAGATGGTTTTACAATAGCTGAAGAATTTTTCCCCTTAAGGCTTCTCTAAGTGACATTGGGCGATACAGGAACGGACAAGCGGAGGGGGAGGCTTTTGTATCTGCTATTCAAACAATGTTACGTTTTTTGGCAAAACACATTGGTTTTCTTATAGAAGTTTTAAATTTTTTTATTTCAAGTCTTATATTATACTTCAAATCCTCCAACACTCAAAAAATATCAGTTCATTGAATTCATTTAACTAAGTAATACAAACTTTCCTTTAATATTATTTGACCGTACTTGAAAATTTTTCTTTCACACACAATAAATTCTCTCACACTCTTTAAAAGTATACAAGTTTTCAAACATAGAGATTATTAGAAATTTACATTTATTCGTTTTAAACGCGATCTGCCTGACACTTCCCGAAAATTTTTTGTAATTCATTCCCAATATTAGTTGTTTTAAGCTATATTTCCTAAGAAATATTCAACAATCTATCTCAAAATAAAGAGTTTTTACCACTTTTCACTACTTACTCTCACTTTAACATAGCGAAATACTCCACCTTTTAAGCTATCTTTCACACAGTTTTTCTTTACAGATAGTAAGTTTGTAAATAATGAAAATAACTTTGAAAAAATTCAGAGTTGAAAAAAATATTAATGTATGATTTTAAAAATACGTTCATGTTCACAGATATATACTTAGACTTTACAAATGTATTTAAACACAGTTAAAAAATATTTTGACCAAGTATTGTAGATTACAAACATATAATTATAAACTGAAAAGTTTTCGCACAAATTATTTTACATGATATAAATTTAACTATCATTTTTAACAAAAATACCATTAAATCACACCCCTTATAGGCTACTATTCATCAACTTAAATATATTTTCCTCACCTTTTATTAACTTTTATAGTTTAATAATTTTTTATACACTTCCCTGATTCTTCACATTATTTTAGAGTAAACCTGTACAATTTAGTGATAAATATGCAAATATGAAAACATTTAACATAAATTTGGCTTGATTTAAAACAAGTTAGTAATATTTTCAAATATATATTACAAGATTTAGAATGTATTTGGTAGAGTTTAAAATATATTTGGTGATTAATTCAGATTTGGCGAGAAACATACGGTATAAATGAGGAGCGAACATAAATATCATCACTTACTAACTTATTTTTACGGAGTGAAGACGTCCATTTTTTAACCTGAACTCAGTGAAGTTTATTGATAGTTTAAATTGGGTCAAGAGATGGATCTATCTACGGAGACACCTATTTCAAATCAACAAACCGCTATATCACAAATCGATGACAAGAAGTTATCTAAACTTTCGATTTGTTCAATTTGTAATAAAACTTTTTCTAAAAAGTCTAATTTAACTCGGCATGCAATGATTCATTCGGGTGTGAAACCTTTTATTTGCAATGTATGTCAAAAATCATTTAGTAGACCCGACGATTTGAAGAAACATTTAATAATTCATGAAAAGATTCCTACAGAATATGGATGCGAACAATGTAGTGAAAGCTTTAATCACAAGTATGAATTTCTGAATCATATTAGAAAAAATCATAAAAAGACTACAACTAAGCACACCTGTGAACTATGTAGTGAAATCTTCAGATGGAAATATGAGTTATTGAAACACACGAGAAAAAATCACCAAAAGCCTCCACCACAACATGAGTTGTCAGATTCCATAAGAAAAAATCATCGAAAGTCTTCACCGCAACATTTTTGTGAAAAATGCAGTGAAGTATTTAAATATAAAAAAGATTTGCGACATCATACTTTAGACAAACACCGGTCTCCTTTAGTACAAGTGCAAATAACAAATTCTTCTGATCAAGATTCACTTAGGGAGAAAACTAAACATTTTAAAAGACAAAATGCTCTCAATGTGTTTATAATCACTACCTTTGACAATAAAAACAATGATATAGATTTATTATCATTTTTTAATAATTTAAAAACCGATATTTTAAACGAACTGAACTTTCAATTAAATGAGAAAAGAGCATTGAAATGGCATACAATTGTTAAAGTTAAACTTACCCGCACTGTGCAAGAAGGGGGTCAGGAATTTTTTTCTCCCTTTTTCCGATCAAATACTTTCACATCCTTTTCATCAATAAGTATTGATAATGATCTTGAAAAAGCTTTTGCCAAGATGATAAAGAGTTTTGAAGAATTTAATGAACAAGGATCAGACTGGACCTTAGAAGAAATTATCGAATTAGAACTCCATATGGCTAAATACACCCCCTTTTCTTCGTCAAGAAACTAGAATTTCCAGTAAGATTTAATTATTATAGTATCATATAAGACAAAATTTGGCTAAATTTCTACTAATATCGGCGACAGTTATAAAACTTTAGCATGAAATAAGAGAATTTGGCGTAAATTCTTAAGTAAAACTGATAGATGAAGAAAAAATTTGTATTAGTTACAATCTTTTCCCGCTGCAGAGCTGTCTAAATTCACATACTTAGTGGTTTTTAAACATTTTTAAAGTCTTACTTTTAGAGTGATTTTTTATACTTTAAGTACAAAATGGATAATACTTTACCGTCTGAGGAGACTCACGTTTCAGTTCAACAACCCCCTTCATCAAGCTTTGAGGATGAGAAGTTATCTAAACTTTTTATTTGTACAACTTGTAATAAGTCATTTTTAAAAAAATCCTATCTTACTAGACATGTCAAGGTTCACAATGATATTAAACCTAATATTTGTTACGTGTGTGAGAAAGGATTTGTTACTTTACATCGTTTAAAAAGACATATAGAAACCCATAGAAAAATTTCCATAAGATACAAATGTGAATATTGTATTGAAAATTTCAATCGCAAGTGTGATTTATCGAAACATAAGAGATTATTTCATCAAAAAGTCTTACCTGAACATCTATGTATTATTTGTAAAGGTGCTTTTAAACACAAGTATGAATTAGAAAAGCACAAGAGGGTGCATTATCGTAAACCTGAGTATATATGTGAGGAATGTTCTATAACCTTTCCAACTAAACATGCTTTTTTAAACCATAAGCGAAAAAGTCATAAAAAGACTTTACATCCATACTGTTGCGACGAATGTACTGATACATTTTCAAACAAACGACATTTTTTAAAACATAAAAGAAATATGCATAAAAAATCTTCAATCCAAACTAGATGTGATGAATGCAGTGAAAGTTTTCAGTGTAAGTATGAATTATTGCAACATAAGAGAAAGAATCATCTTAAAGACTTTAACGTACGTAGAAAATGTAATGAACGAAGTACTAACAATGAATTACCAACAGTTAATAATGACAATGAAAATCTGGACTTGTTAAATTTTTTGGATAATTTTCACATTGAATGTATGAATGGTGTTTTTGACTTACCTTCCAACAACTTTCAGAATGAAAATATAGACTTAGACTTAAAATTTTTTTGAACAATTCGAATGTGGAATATACAAGTGAAAATAATATTGATGACCTATCTACCAAAGTTGAAAATAACAACTTAATTAATTTTAACCTGATACAAACTGATTTACCTGTAGTAAACTATGAAAATGAAAGTCTGAACTTGTTAAATTTTTTGTATAACTTTAATCCCAAATGTTTGAATAATGTTCACGATTTTTCTGTTAACAGTGAAAATATGAATTCGAATAACTTTAATGCCGAATGTATGAACGATATCCTAACAATATAAATTCGTGTGAATTTGCTGTTTTGTATTATTGTGTATGAATTTCAAATAAAAAGATTTCAATGGCAATGGTTTGTTTTAATTTTTATTACAAAATCACCTTTTATATAATATTTTCTATTACAATGCAAACTTAAGTATCATCTTTTAAAAATAAAAACATGTAAAAAGTTTACTTGCGTAAAATGTATTAGAGATATACTTGTTCAATTACTGTAGAAGTATTGTTTGAGTATAATATTTAAACACTAAGTAAAATTTATGCACAATAGTAGTTTTATAAACTATCAAACTTACATCGAAGAAGAAAAAACTTGTAAAATTGTTTTACCACTCAATTGTAAAGTACTTGTAAAAATCTTAAATGAATTTATCTTATTAACAATTTTCTGAAAAATTAACTTATAAAAATTTTAGATATAATTATGAAGTTAGTATTTTCCTAAGTATCACGTTTGAATCTTACTTTGAATATGCATCATCAAAGTGTTTTGTACTTTAACTAAAATCACAATCTATATTCTAAAGAGTGTAAAAATAATTTTTAGTAACAACTTTTATATATAGATACTTTCACGATTGTATTTTAACTTTTTTTATTTTTAGAATACAGAAAATATTTTATAAGAATTGTGAAAGATTAATTTTAGGAGTTTGTAAAATTTCACAATTTTTTTTTTTTAAACATTTTTTGTCAAATGTTTTCTTCATGTCACATCACTTAGAAAAAATTAATTGTTTTTAGCAGAATTGCTAACACAAAGCAGTAAGTTAGAAAATTTGTAGATAAAACTTAAAAGGTACGAAAAACCATATGTGAAGTAATAACAAAAATATATATAGTTTCAAGTTTAGACATGGTTGAACAAGCTTGAGGAGACACTAAAACCTGTTGCTGACGTCATAACGCGTGTGATGGAAGATTATAATCATTGGATACGAGCCCCCCCTAATACACTACGTCACGAACCCATGATGTGACAAAAACAACTATTTTGCTCACACTTCTCACCTTTGTTGGACTTATATTATTTTACTCTGCATATTAACGATAATCTGTAAAAAAAACTTTGTCGTTTTTACACTTTGTTGTAAAAAGTTTTCGTCTAAACATCAAATGATATATTTTAGACATCTTTTCAGTATAAGGAAAGTTGATACTTTTCTCATGTATAGTAAAATTATGATTAATCGAAATCCCGATATGACTTAAACCACTGTCCTATAGAAATATTTCAAACATATATGTTTAAAACACTGATGTTTTACCCCAATGAGAATAATGAGTGTGATTTAGAAGTATTTCAATTATATATACAGCCTCATGTACATGAAAAACTTAAGTCTGAATTAAAAGAAAAGCATACCCTGAAGTGGTATATGGTTATGAAAGTATCCTTGGAACGTAAAAAACCTGATGAAGACATGGAAGAGACACAAACATATTTTAGAAGTTCCTGTATTATCGAACTTATTGAAGATACTATTGAACAGCATATTAGCGAAGGATATGCAAAAATTAATAAGTCCTTAGAAGAATTCATCCAAAAATTCACTATTTGGAACTAAAAATGGCTAAATACCATCCTCTAGCTGCTAGTAGCTATATTAAGCTACCTTCAAAACTTGTTTAAAAAGATTTGGGGCGTCACATATTTCTACAAATGTGACGGAAGGAGGTGGGACCCCAAATAAATAAATTTAAAAAATTTCTATATATCATTCAAAAATAAAACTTAATCTTGAAAAAATGTAGTGTGAATTTGTTTAAGTTCATACGTAAAAACTTGTACACATATATGTACCTTCGTGAATTAATATGCACTAGTTTTACATATCACTGAGTTATGTTTTACTAATTTCAAATTTATCCTTATCTGTCACGAATACATAATTTAACAAAAAGTACTTATGTTTACCCACAATTCTTGACTTATATTATTTTACTTTGTGTATTAAACTGACGACCTGTAAAAAACTTTATCGTTTTTATACACTTTGAAGTAAAAATTTTCACTCTAAACATCGAATTATCTTTTGCAAACATGAATTGATATGTATTTGTTTTAAATATCACCAAGGATACTTTCATAACCATATACCTCTTCAGGGTATGCTTTTCTTTTAATTCAGACTTAAGTTTTTCATGTACATGAGGCTGTATATATAATTGAAATACTTCTAAATCACACTCATTATTCTCATTGGGGTAAAACATCAGTGTTTTAAACATATATGTTTGAAATATTTCTATAGGACAGTGGTTTAAGTCATATCGGGATTTCGATTAATCATAATTTTACTATACATGAGAAAAGTATCAACTTTCCTTATACTGAAAAGATGTCTAAAATATATCATTTGATGTTTAGACGAAAACTTTTTACAACAAAGTGTAAAAACGACAAAGTTTTTTTACAGATTATCGTTAATATGCAGAGTAAAATAATATAAGTCCAACAAAGGTGAGAAGTGTGAGCAAAATGGTTGTTTTTGTCACATCATGGGTTCGTGACGTAGTGTATTAGGGGGGGCTCGTATCCAATGATTATAATCTTCCATCACACGCGTTATGACGTCAGCAACAGGTTTTAGTGTCTCCTCAAGCTTGTTCAACCATGTCTAAACTTGAAACTATATATATTTTTGTTATTACTTCACATATGGTTTTTCGTACCTTTTAAGTTTTATCTACAAATTTTCTAACTTAATGCTTTGTGTTAGCAATTCTGCTAAAAACAGTTAATTTTTTCTAAGTGATGTGACATGAAGAAAACATTTGACAAAAAATGTTTAAAAAAAAAAAATTGTGAAATTTTACAAACTCCTAAAATTAATCTTTCACAATTCTTATAAAATATTTTCTGTATTCTAAAAATAAAAAAAGTTAAAATACAATCGTGAAAGTATCTATATATAAAAGTTGTTACTAAAAAATTATTTTTACACTCTTTAGAATGGAGATTGTGATTTTAGTTAAAGTACAAAACACTTTGATGATGCATATTCAAAGTAAGATTCAAACGTGATACTTAGGAAAATACTAACTTCATAATTATATCTAAAATTTTTATAAGTTAATTTTTCAGAAAATTGTTAATAAGATAAATTCATTTAAGATTTTTACAAGTACTTTACAATTGAGTGGTAAAACAATTTTACAAGTTTTTTCTTCTTCGATGTAAGTTTGATAGTTTATAAAACTACTATTGTGCATAAATTTTACTTAGTGTTTAAATATTATACTCAAACAATACTTCTACAGTAATTGAACAAGTATATCTCTAATACATTTTACGCAAGTAAACTTTTTACATGTTTTTATTTTTAAAAGATGATACTTAAGTTTGCATTGTAATAGAAAATATTATATAAAAGGTGATTTTGTAATAAAAATTAAAACAAACCATTGCCATTGCAATCTTTTTATTTGAAATTCATACACAATAATACAAAACAGCAAATTTACACGAATTTATATTGTTAGGATATCGTTCATACATTCGGCATTAAAGTTATTCGAATTCATATTTTCACTGTTAACAGAAAAATCGTGAACATTATTCAAACATTTGGGATTAAAGTTATACAAAAAATTTAACAAGTTCAGACTTTCATTTTCATAGTTTACTAGAGGTAAATCAGTTTGTATCAGGTTAAAATTAATTAAGTCGTTATTTTCAACTTTGGTAGATAGGTCATCAATATTATTTTCACTTGTATATTCCACATTCGAATTGTTCAAAAAAATTTTAAGTCTAAGTCTATATTTTCATTCTGAAAGTTGTTGGAAGGTAAGTCAAAAACACCATTCATACATTCAATGTGAAAATTATCCAAAAAATTTAACAAGTCCAGATTTTCATTGTCATTATTAACTGTTGGTAATTCATTGTTAGTACTTCGTTCATTACATTTTCTACGTACGTTAAAGTCTTTAAGATGATTCTTTCTCTTATGTTGCAATAATTCATACTTACACTGAAAACTTTCACTGCATTCATCACATCTAGTTTGCATTGAAGATTTTGTATGCATATTTCTTTTATATTTTAAAAAATGTCGTTTGTTTGAAAATGTATCAGTACATTCGTCGCAACAGTATGGATGTAAAGTCTTTTTATGACTTTTTCGCTTATGGTTTAAAAAAGCATGTTTAGTTGGAAAGGTTATAGAACATTCCTCACATATATACTCAGGTTTACGATAATGCACCCTCTTGTGCTTTTCTAATTCATACTTGTGTTTAAAAGCATCTTTACAAATAATACATAGATGTTCAGGTAAGACTTTTTGATGAAATAATCTCTTATGTTTCGATAAATCACACTTGCGATTGAAATTTTCAATACAATATTCACATTTGTATCTTATGGAAATTTTTCTATGGGTTTCTATATGTCTTTTTAAACGATGTAAAGTAACAAATCCTTTCTCACACACGTAACAAATATTAGGTTTAATATCATTGTGAACCTTGACATGTCTAGTAAGATAGGATTTTTTTAAAAATGACTTATTACAAGTTGTACAAATAAAAAGTTTAGATAACTTCTCATCCTCAAAGCTTGATGAAGGGGGTTGTTGAACTGAAACGTGAGTCTCCTCAGACGGTAAAGTATTATCCATTTTGTACTTAAAGTATAAAAAATCACTCTAAAAGTAAGACTTTAAAAATGTTTAAAAACCACTAAGTATGTGAACTTAGACAGCTCTGCAGCGGGAAAAGATTATAACTAATACAAATTTTTTCTTCATCTATCAGTTTTACTTAAGAATTTACGCCAAATTCTCTTATTTCATGCTAAAGTTTTATAACTGTCGCCGATATTAGTAGAAATTTAGCCAAATTTTGTCTTATATGATACTATAATAATTAAATCTTACTGGAAATTCTAGTTTCTTGACGAAGAAAAGGGGGTGTATTTAGCCATATGGAGTTCTAATTCGATAATTTCTTCTAATGTCCAGTCTGATCCTTGTTCATTAAATTCTTCAAAACTCTTTATCATCTTGGCAAAAGCTTTTTCAAGATCATTATCAATACTTATTGATGAAAAGGATGTGAAAGTATTTGATCGGAAAAAGGGAGAAAAAAATTCCTGACCCCCTTCTTGCACAGTGCGGGTAAGTTTAACTTTAACAATTGTATGCCATTTCAATGCTCTTTTCTAATTTAATTGAAAGTTCAGTTCGTTTAAAATGTCGGTTTTTAAATTATTAAAAAATGATAATAAATCTATATCATTGTTTTTATTGTCAAAGGTAGTGATTATAAACACATTGAGAGCATTTTGTCTTTTAAAATGTTTAGTTTTCTCCCTAAGTGAATCTTGATCAGAAGAATTTGTTATTTGCACTTGTACTAAAGGAGACCGATGTTTGTCTAAAGTATCATGTCGCAAATCTTTTTTATATTTAAATACTTCACTGCATTTTTCACAAAAATGTTGCGGTGAAGACTTTCGATGATTTTTTCTTATGGAATCTGACAACTCATGTTGTGGTGGAGGCTTTTGGTGATTTTTTCTCGTGTGTTTCAATAACTCATATTTCCATCTGAAGATTTCACTACATAGTTCACAGGTGTGCTTAGTTGTAGTCTTTTTATGATTTTTTCTAATATGATTCAGTAATTCATACTTGTGATTAAAGCTTTCACTACATTGTTCGCATCCATATTCTGTAGGAATCTTTTCATGAATTATTAAATGTTTCTTCAAATCGTCGGGTCTACTAAATGATTTTTGACATACATTGCAAATAAAAGGTTTCACACCCGAATGAATCATTGCATGCCGAGTTAAATTAGACTTTTTAGAAAAAGTTTTATTACAAATTGAACAAATCGAAAGTTTAGATAACTTCTTGTCATCGATTTGTGATATAGCGGTTTGTTGATTTGAAATAGGTGTCTCCGTAGATAGATCCATCTCTTGACCCAATTTAAACTATCAATAAACTTCACTGAGTTCAGGTTAAAAAATGAACGTCTTCGCTCCGTAAAAATAAGTTAGTAAGTGATGATATTTATGTTCGCTCCTCATTTATACCGTATGTTTCTCGCCAAATCTGAATTAATCACCAAATATATTTTAAACTCTACCAAATACATTCTAAATCTTGTAATATATATTTGAAAATATTACTAACTTGTTTTAAATCAAGCCAAATTTATGTTAAATGTTTTCATATTTGCATATTTATCACTAAATTGTACAGGTTTACTCTAAAATAATGTGAAGAATCAGGGAAGTGTATATTATATGTTTTTAATCTACAATACTTGGTCAAAATATTTTTTAACTGTGTTTAAATACATTTGTAAAGTCTAAGTATATATCTGTGAACATGAACGTATTTTTAAAATCATATATTAATATTTTTTCAACTCTGAATTTTTTCAAAGTTATTTTCATTATTTACAAACTTACTATCTGTAAAGAAAAACTGTGTGAAAGATAGCTTAAAAGGTGGAGTATTTCGCTATGTTAAAGTGAGAGAAAGTAGTGAAAAGTGGTAAAAACTCTTTATTTTGAGATAGATTGTTGAATATTTCTTAGGAAATATAGCTTAAAACAACTAATATCGGGAATGAATTACAAAAAATTTTCGGGAAGTCTCAGGCAGATCGCGTTTAAAACGAATAAATGTAAATTTCTAATAATCTCTATGTTTGAAAACTTGTATACTTTTAAAGAGTGTGAGAGAATTTATTGTGTGTGAAAGAAAAATTTTCAAGTACGGTCAAATAATATTAAAGGAAAGCTTGTATTACTTAGTTAAATGAATTCAATGAACTGATATTTTTTGAGTGTTGGAGGATTTGAAGTATAATATAAGACTTGAAATAAAAAGATTTAAAACTTCTATAAGAAAACCAATGTGTTTTGCCAAAAAACGTAACATTGTTTGAATAGCAGATACAAAAGCCTCCCCCTCCGCTTGTCCGTTCCTGTATCGCCCAATGTCACTTAGAGAAGCCTTAAGGGGAAAAATTCTTCAGCTATTGTAAAACCATCTTTTGAAAACAAGTTAGCACAGAAGTAGTAAATGTCTTGGTGAGAATCCTTTTTAATTATGTTTTAAATTGGTGTAGTCAGCTAAAAACTTTATTGTTTTATTTACTTTAGATCAACACGATACAAGTTGAAAAAAGTTAGGCGTGAAAAAACTTAAAGAATTTATTTTAAACTGTTAAATACAATTAACTAATTGTAAAAAACTATTTTTGCTGAAAATTGTTTAAAATCAATAATTAGAATTATCTAATATCTCCCATTTAAAATATTATCTATTGTGAGGTAGATTAAAATATATACAATTGGGTTGAAATGAAGAAACTTTACGGGAAAACTATTTTTAAAACGAATATTTATCAATCAAGTAATTATACAGCATTCTTTAGTTTAAAAAGATCTGCGTATGCATATTTCTAAAGAACAGTGGTTAAAGTACTTGCAAACTACTGTTTCTTTACTTCAAGCAGGCGGTGGGTTCGAATACCACTTATACATTTGAGATTTTAATCATCTTTTAACTTAATTTTCATGTACATTGCCATTTTTTTTCATAAAACATATGGTGAATTTTTACAAGGAAATCCTTAATTAATATTTTTTTAATTATTGTTCTCTAATTAATATCATTTAAACGATTGAATTCTTTTCGAATAATTGCATTCATAGATTTAAAAAGATTTGTACAGGTATATAATAGAAAAATCACTCACACATACGCGAAAACTGCTGAAATATTTTTTACTGCAAGGTGCCGGGTTCGAATCCCAGTCAGATCTTTCTATTTCTTTCATAGTATATTCACATCAACATACTTCATTGTTAAATTCATATTTTTTATTTATTTCCTATTTATTTCTCATTTTTTTTTAAATTTTAAATTTTTTTCTCTTTTTTAATTTTTTATAATTCATTACTCATAAACAATAGCCTTCACACAACCATACAAAACATCCCTTTTTAAAACCATCATCTCCTTTTACAAAAATCACTCATTAATTTTTTTAATTAAATTTCCTCATTAATACCCTCATCATCTTTCACGATACTGTCAGAAGGATGTCTCAAGGTCAATACCAAGTCATCTAGACCCTCAGGGGGTGGTGTGACACCCGCACGGCTCCGTTCGCTCCGCCGGTCCCTCGGTCCCTCACCCGCCTGATGGTCAACTCTCATTTCTTACCTACTCACAATGAAACGAGAAAAAAAAAAAAAATACAATAAAACTTCTATTTTTTCACTCTTTTTTTTTCTTTAGAAATTTTACATATCCCTCGTACAGATAGCTGTAAATATTTAAAAAGCATTATTTTTTTGCGACAATATATTCACCACTTTCTTATCAAAAATAGTTCTTTCCTTCAGTTGAAACATTATCAGAAATTACTGCAAGTTAGTGCCTTATGCGAAATCTTTCTTTTTATTAATTTGAATGCATTGTCCTTGTCCTTTTGTTTTATCAGGACTCAAGAAATATTCAACAGAGAGTCTACAGGCATGCTTTAACTTAGACTGTTTAAAATGGGCATCGAACAATAAATACATTTTATTGTTAGGGTTCCTATACATTTTATTGTTAGGGTTCCTTTCCATTTGTCCATTTTACTTTCCCTACTGAGTTTCAACCTGAGTGCATAATTGCACTAAACTTAATGTGTGAGGGGTCTATAGTGGAAAACGACGCTGATTCATTTTGGATGCATATCAACCGACATGTGGCACTGCTATACAGTAGTTTACCCATTCGCTGGAAAAATATATTTCAGTGTTTCTATAGCGAATAAATTCACCAACTTGTGAGATGGCTATTATGAAAATTAATGTTATCTTAATTTGGGTGTATGTGCATATCAGCCAACAGGTATTTTATTGACATTTTGTGATTTTCCATATGACTATCTCAGCATTTATTGGTTAAAATTGCACCAAACCGTATTTGTAAAATCTTTATTGTGAGAAGCTATGTTGATTCAATTTTTATGCAGGTTAACCTATAAGTTCGCTGTTATTTGAAAAAAAAAAAAAAAAAAAAAAAATATATATATATATATATATATATATATATATATATATATAGAAGAAAATACTGTAATGTCCACAACATAGCAGCTTAAATTTAGATTTTCAATTGCCAAATTAATTATTTTTTTTGTACATAAATCATGAATATTTAATTGTTTTATATTTATATGTGATTAAAAGTAAAAATTCAAGCAAGATACAGTTTAATTAAATCGAAAATAGTAAGCACCCCTAAAAGTTGGACCCTTCTTCTTGGAACCGTAGGTGTCCAACTTAGAGAGGTTTACTGTATTTTATATATATATATATATATATATATATATCTTATACTATTAAGTGAGCAATATTTGTATGTATATTTCACTGTTCTCGAAAATGGTAGTTCGGACAGTCACGAGATTTAACACAAAGGTGCCCCCGAAGGATCATTGTGCACATCGAAGTCAGAATTTCGAATTTCTGTTTAGTTTTCTTTTAATTAATAAAAATATGAAAATAATAAGCTAATAATAGCAAAAAATTAGCCATTTAAATTTAATCCGTAATTTAATTGTTGCCAAAAAAAAAAAAAAACGAGTTTATTTTATTTTTTCCAACAGACAATACATATAAATACATTTATCTAAACATGAACAATACTACACACAACTGATCGCAGAGCTTCCAAATTTGGCATATAGGTACCTGGGACCCTGCAGGTGTGCACCTCATCGAGATTTTTTCGAATTTCGAATTTGAATTTTTTAAATTAATGTTTTTTCGATTTTAAACATTGGCTTTTATGTTTCATTTTTCATGAATTTATTCTTCGATTGTAATCGTCTGCGTATCTTAGCAACGGCTATATTATGCAATTTATTTTTTATTTAATACATTTATTTGAGGGCGAATCTTTTTTCTCTTTTTAATTTATTAAATTTATTGAAAATAAAATGGTAATGCAGTAGAAAAAATTAAATACATTAAATTTAAAATTTAAAAACGTACTTATAACAGTTATGTTTATGTATAATTTTTGTAGTATAACAACAATTATTTTTCATTTGTTAATTTAGTTTCTTTAAAAGTTTTTTTTTTCTAATTTATAGTATTTGTCAGGAAATAATGGTAGTATATAGTAGAAAGGATTAAACTGATTGGAATTTATTTGTTTTTTATGTATTTAATTCCTTCTAAAAGAAAATCTACTGTTTATTTTATTTCATTATATTGGTCGGAATCAAATTGTAATACAGTGTAAATAGCATGAGCAATAAAATACTTGGTTCAAAAACTAAAATATTTAATAGACGCTGAGATACAGTTATCTTTAAAATCGTAGTTCTTAAATAATGGCAGACCCACCTATCGTCAATAAATACCCATATTGAGATACATAGGAAAGAGATTTCTGCAGGCAGTGGGAACCTGCTCCCGATACAGTGCGGGCAGAGAAAGAGCTGCCGTAGTCAGCGAGTACCCGATGCGAGGTCTAGAGCGATTCCAATGTAATTATTTTAGTTTTTATTTATAATGTGATGTGAAAAATAAATAATGATCCAATTCTTTTGGAGATTCATTTAAATATAGTGGCCAGCGAAGCGGGCGTAGCCTGCTAGTATATATATATATATATAATAGATATCTTAATAAAATTTAACCTCAATATTTTAGCATTTAATAGATACATGTCAATACCAGCACAATAAAAATAAAACTGATAATAACACATTGCTAAAACTATCACAAAAACGTTGCGATACATGATATATTACGTTGCTCTGTTATCCGGTAAGCGACTTAAAAATTTAAAATAAAATAAAAATAAATGAAATCATATTGAAGGTTAGCTTTTTGAAGACATGTTATGATAATTATCTACACACGTCAATGGTTCGAGAAACGTCTTAGGAAAGTAAAGATTCTACAACTGAGGAGAAAATCCTAGATCTATTAGTGTAATACTCATGAGAAATAAAGATGTCTTTCTTCTTCGACTGTCCAATTAACAAGAAGGCGAGCTGAGATAAAATACCCTGTCGTTAAAGAACCCTAAAACCTGTTAAACATCATATGTAGGTCAGTGATCTTTTTATGTTGTTCTGAGTAAACGGGATACGGTGTAAAATCCAATTTCGATACGAGTTAATCGTAGACAAAATGAGAAACCCTGTTTGAGGCCCCTTTTTTTATGACATATTGTGGAATTTCAATTGTTTCTTAACTACTAAGGAAATCACCAGTTGCCTATTCTTTTGACTTATGATGGCATTGCAATAATGGTTTAATTATAACGCTAGTGGAAAAAGATCATAACTAACACCTGACAAAATTTTTATAACGAGGAGATTGTTATATTGGAGGGGGGGGGGGGAACCTCTAGTAAATTGTTTAGTTGGTTTGTTGCGATTCTTTAAAGTAAAGCCGATCTTTGCACCTCGGGCCAAACGTAAAGCACGTTAAATTAAAAATATATATATATTGATAATAATAATAATTATTATTATTTAATTTTAAAGATTTTTCACGTCTCAAATGTTGCTGATTGTGAATGAAATTTGACGATATTTTTAAAATAATAAATATGAATTCGATAACAACAACAACAACAACAACAACAACAAAAAACTAGTTGGCATAGGTGAAATGTGCTCAGTTCCCCATCATATTTATGTTCTCATAAATTTCTAGTGGGAGACATATTATAATCATGTTAAAAGAAATGAATTTGACCAAAGCTTGATACGGTGACAGAATGAAATCCCCGCCTAATAGGCTATCCACCGTTCACTTCGATTTATTTATCTTATTCTAATCTATTAATTTATTTTATCAGGGTCAATTCTGTTGTTTAGTTTTCATGCTACTATTTCCAATGCAATAATCCTCAAAATTCATATTTATATGAAAAATTTACAATTTCGCTATGCTGATAAAATCGTAAATTACGAATAATTTACGAAATTTTCCTATTAGAATATTTGTATTCAATCATGTTCAAACAAATATCATAAATGTAATTTTGAAGTTGTCTAATGTATTTATGATCCTCTAAATGGAAGTTTATGCTCAATTTTGCCTTATTCTGCCATGTTAAGTAAATCGTAAATTCCAAATAACTTACGAATTTTTTAAATTGGAAAAATCATAGTCTATGATATTCATGCCAGTAACCAAAATAATATTTAAAAAGTGGTTTGACATCTTTACGATGAAAATATCCCTCAAGATTGACGTTTATGTGAAATTTTGCTCTATTCTGCCAGGTTAAGAAATTCGTAAGTTTCCAATAACTTACGAAATTTTTATATTGGAAAATTAATAGTCATTAATATTCATGCCAGTGTTCTAAATAATATTTCAAAAGTAGTCTGACATCTTTACGATGAAAATATCTCTCAAAATTGACGTTTATGTGAAATTTTGCCCTATACTGCTATGTTAAGAAATTCGTAAATTTCCAATAACTTGCGAAATTTTCAAAGTAGCATATTTATGGTTACTGATGTTCATTCCGGCATCAAAACTGATATTTTAAAACTGATCCGACATTTTTAATGTAAAAAGTTTCCATTTAATGCACGTTTAAGTGAATTTTTGTCCTATTCTCCCATGTTAAGAAAATCGTAAATCTCAAATAACTTACGAAGTTTTTTAATTCGAATGTTGAAAATAAATAGGGTTCTTGCCAGTATCGAAAGTAATATTTTAAAACTGATCTGACCTCTCTGCGATCATTTGTTCGTGAGATATCGTGTTAACAGACTAACAAACTAACGGACTAACATACTAACGGACTGACACACTGATACACTAACAGACACCTTACAGACAGACACCATACAAATTTTGTCATTTTCGGATTCCTCACACATGAAAACGTATAAAAAAGTCAAAAAACAGAGGTCGAAATTTTTCACGATTACCTAAGTACCCCATACCTATAGTATGATGGGGAACTAAAAAGGTGTAAAGTACCGTAGCGATGATTAAACATGTTTTGTGTACATAACAAAAATAAATAAATGTTCAGAAGAATTGATGCTACGCAAATCAATGAGTTTAGAAATTCTTAATTAAAGGCATATTAGTGGGTTTTCCGATTTATTTAATTGCAATATATCTTATAAAAGTCAAACTCAATAAAATTTCTTAACCCTTTAAAACTAGTTGGCATAGGTGGACTCTGCTCAGTTCCCCATCATATTTATGTTCTCATAAATTTCTAGTGCCAGACATATTATAATCATGTTAAAAGAAATGAATTTGACCAAATCTTGATATTATGACAGAATGAAATCCCCGCCTAATAGGCTATCCACCGTTCACTTCGATATATATATCTTATTCTAATCTAGTAATTTATTTTATCAGGGTCAATTCCGTTGTTTTGTTTTCATCCTACTATTTACAATGCAATAATCTTCAAAATTTATATTTATATGAAAAATTTACAATTTCGCTATGTTGATAAAATCGTAAATTACGAATGATTTGCGAAATTTTCCTATTAGAATATTTGTATTCAATCGTGTTCAAACAAATATCATAAATGTAATTTCGAAGTTGTCTAATGTATTTACGATCCTCAAAATGGAAATTTATGCTCAATTTTGCCTTATTCTGACATGTTAAGTAAATCGTAAATTCCAAATAACTTACCAAATTTTTAAATTGGAAAAATCGTAGTCTATAATATTCATGCCAGTATCCTACATAATATTTCGAAAGTGGTTTGACATCTTTACGATGAAAATATCCCTCAAGATTGACGTTTATGTGAAATTTTGCTCTATTCAGCCATGTTAAGAAATTCGTAAAGTTCCAATAACTTACGAAATCTTTATATTGGAAAATTCATAGTCATTAATAATCATGCCAGTGTCCTAAATAATATTTCAAAAGTAGTCTGACATCTTTACGATGAAAATATCTCTCAAAATTGACGTTTATGTGAAATTTTGCTCTATACTGCCATTTTTAATAAAGAAGCATCACAAAACTGGCGTTGTAAAAATTATTACTTACAAACTTTGAATAAACACCATAAAATGCAATAAACTCGCAACAATTGTTTCGGGTCGAAAAAACACACGACCCTTCATCAGGCGAACAAAGTAAGCACGAGTGCTGCAGTCAAAGCGGCAACGCACAAAATCGTTTAAAATGAAAAGAAAAAGTTTATAAAGTAGAAAGTAAATATAGCTACTGGTGTGAGTAGAATTGAATTAAAACCAGGAAAATAAATAAATGAGTGAGATTAAACATATAACAATCTAAGGATAACAAAAATTAAACTAAAATCTAAGTTACGTGAGTAATTTCCAAGCATCAGAGAAGAAAGGAGTGGAAGAAATATCATTAACAAGATTTTTCGAATTTTTAAATATGTAAAATGCTTCATGAATATCCAAATGGGAGGAACAGACAGGAGATGAAATTATGTTAGTTTTGGAAAAATCAAAACGATGACCATGAGACCAGCAGTGGGAAGCAATAGAAGATTTGGTAATCTCTTCATTACGAACATTCCGACGGTGCTCATTTATTCTGTATTTCAAACGCCTCCTAGTTTGACCAATATAACCTAAGTTGCAGGACGAACACGGAATTAAATAAATTCCAGAACGGTTTTCGGTGGGAATGGGATCCTTAAGAGAAGAGAATTTAATTTTATTGACGGGTTTGTAAATAACTTTGAAACCAAACGGTGAAAGAATTTTAGAGATTTTAAATGAGAGTGAAGAATAAAAAGGTAAAACAACTGGGATGAGACTGTGATCGTTTAATTTGGGAGCAGAACGTTTAGGATTCTTAAATTTATATAGAGCTTTATCGATGATAGATGGGTTATAGCCACGAGAGAGAGCAAGAGATTTTAAATGATTAATTTCTTTCGAAAGATTAGACGGATCAGAACAAATGTGTAAGGCACGGTAAACATAAGTGTAAAAAGCAGACATTTTTTGTTGAGGGGCGTGGTTAGAGAGAGCATGCGGCGGCAAAGAGACTGAGAATGGTTTTCTAAAAACAGTAGTTGAGAAACAATCCTTTTCTTTATTCACAAGAACGTCAAGGAAAGGCAAAGAGCAATCCTGTTCAACCTCAAAAGTGAATTGAATGCATGGGTCAATCGAATTGACCAAAGAAAGTAAATTGGACAAATCAACGTCAGGGGAGACAAGAACGAAAGTGTCATCCACACACCTAAACCAGTGAGGAAATTTATATACACCGAAAAGTTTTTCTTCAAAATAGTGCATATAAATGTCGCAAAGTAAAGGAGAGAGAGGACTACCCATGGCCATACCATCATTTTGGGAATAATACGTACCATTAAAAATGAAGGCAGTTTGCCTGATACACAAATGAACTAAATTTACAAGCTCCTCAATTTCAATAGAAGAATAATGGAATTCACGTAGTCTTCTCTCTAAACAAACCAGAGCACCTTGAACTGGAACATTTGTAAAAAGTGACTTTACATCTAAAGAAATGATATTTCTTCCACTCCTTTCTTCTCTGATGCTTGAAAATTACTCACGTAACTTAGATTTTAGTTTAATTTTTGTTATCCTTAGATTGTTATATGTTTAATCTCACTCATTTATTTATTTTCCTGGTTTTTATTCAATTCTACTCACACCGGTAGCTATACTTACTTTCTACTTTATAAACTTTTTCTTTTCATTTTAAACGATTTTGTGCGTTGCCGCTTTGACTGCAGCACTCGTGCTTACTTTGTTCGCCTGATGAAGGGTCGTGTGTTTTTTCGACCCGAAACAATTGTTGCGAGTTTATTGCATTTTATGGTGTTTATTCAAAGTTTGTAAGTAATAATCTATACTGCCATGTTAAAAAATTCGTAAATTTCCAATAACTTGCGAAATTTCCAAAGTAGCATATTTATAGTCACTGATGTTCATTCCGGCATCAAAACTGATATTTTAAAACTGGTCTGACATTTTTACAGTAAAAAGTTTCCATTAAATGCACGTTTAAGTGAATTTTTGTCCTATTCTCCCATGTTAAGAAAATCGTAAATTTCTGATAACTTACGAAGTTTTTAAATTCGAATGTTGCAAATGAATAGGGTATATCTTGCCAGTGTCGAAAGTAATATTTTAAAACTGATCTGACCTCTCTGCGATCATTTGTTCGTGAGATATCGTGTTAACAGACTAACAAACTAACGGACTAACATACTAACGGACTGACACACTGATACACTAACAGACACCCTACAGACAGACACCATAGAAATTTTGTCATTTTCGTATTCCTCACACATGAAAACGTATAAAAAAGTCAAAAAACAGAGGTCGAAATTTTTCACGATTACCTAAGTTCCCCATACCTATAGTATGATGGGGAACTAAAAAGGTGTAAAGTACCGTAGCGATGATAAAACATGTTTTGTGTACATAACAAAAATAAATAAATGTTCAGAAGAATTGATGCTACGCAAATCAATGAGTTTAGAAATTCTTAATTAAAGGCATATTAGTGGGTTTTCCGATTTATTTAATTGCAATATATCTTATAAAAGTCAAACTCAATAAAATTTCTTAACCCTTTGAAACTAGTTGGCATAGGTGGACTCTGCTCAGTTCCCCATCATATTTATGTTCTCATAAATTTCTAGTGCCAGACATATTATAATCATGTTAAAAGAAATGAATTTGACCAAATCTTGATATTATGACAGAATGAAATCCCCGCCTAATAGGCTATCCACCGTTCACTTCGATATATATATCTTATTCTAATCTAGTAATTTATTTTATCAGGGTCAATTCCGTTGTTTTGTTTTCATCCTACTATTTACAATGCAATAATCCTCAAAATTCATATTTATATGAAAAATTTACAATTTCGCTATGTTGATAAAATCGTAAATTACGAATGATTTGCGAAATTTTCCTATTAGAATATTTGTATTCAATCGTGTTCAAACAAATATCATAAATGTAATTTCGAAGTTGTCTAATGTATTTACGATCCTCAAAATGGAAATTTATGCTCAATTTTGCCTTATTCTGACATGTTAAGTAAATCGTAAATTTCAAATAACTTACCAAATTTTTAAATTGGAAAAATCGTAGTCTATAATATTCATGCCAGTATCCTAAATAATATTTTGAAAGTGGTTTGACATCTTTACGATGAAAATATCCCTCAAGATTGACGTTTATGTGAAATTTTGCTCTATTCAGCCATGTTAAGAAATTCGTAAATTTCCAATAACTTACGAAATCTTTATATTGGAAAATTCATAGTCATTAATAATCATGCCAGTGTCCTAAATAATATTTCAAAAGTAGTCTGACATCTTTACGATGAAAATATCTCTCAAAATTGACGTTTATGTGAAATTTTGCTCTATACTGCCATGTTAAAAAATTCGTAAATTTCCAATAACTTGCGAAATTTTCAAAGTAGCATATTTATAGTTACTGATGTTCATTCCGGCATCAAAACTGATATTTTAAAACTGGTCTGACATTTTTACAGTAAAAAGTTTCCATTAAATGCACGTTTAAGTGAATTTTTGTCCTATTCTCCCATGTTAAGAAAATCGTAAATTTCTGATAACTTACGAAGTTTTTAAATTCGAATGTTGCAAATGAATAGGGTTCTTGCCAGTGTCGAAAGTAATATTTTAAAACTGATCTGACCTCTCTGCGATCATTTGTTCGTGAGATATCGTGTTAACAGACTAACAAACTAACGGACTAACACACTAACGGACTGACACACTGACACACTAACAGACACCCTACAGACAGACACCATAGAAATTTTGTCATTTTCGTATTCCTCACACCTGAAAACGTGTAGAAAAGTAAAAAAAACCGAGGTCGAAAATTTTCACGATTACCTAAGTTCCCCATACCTATAGTATGATGGGGAACTAAAAAGAGCATTTATGACATCTCTATTCAAGAAATTTTATTATAATTATTTTTTATATTAACACTGTTTCTCATTGTACCGAAAGCTACTATTTAAAGGGAATTCTGCGCCATTACGAATTTCCATGTCTAAACAGGGATTCGAACCCTGCACCTCAAGGCCAGTGCGCTAACTGTTCGGCTGCCAGATGGACCTTTATATTTAAGAATGTAGCAGATAGATAATATGTAAAAGAATTACTATTTACTTCGAGAGCTTCTTGCACTAGCTCCAATTAAATGTATATAGAAAAAATAAGTATACTAAAGTTATAGTTAAATTATTTTGCACTAATAAAGAAATGACGGAAAACCTAGATTCAATGTCTTCTTTGGAACAGTTATTA
The DNA here is from genome assembly GCA_963930645.1 of Salticus scenicus. Taxonomy (NCBI): domain Eukaryota; kingdom Metazoa; phylum Arthropoda; class Arachnida; order Araneae; family Salticidae; genus Salticus; species Salticus scenicus. The sequence goes on from OZ005650.1 coordinate 96,220,316, forward strand.
TTATTATTAATACCTGGTGTATTTAAAACCAAATATCAATAGCTAAAATACAAATCACAATTAACGATTTAACGATCAGTAATCAACGATCCAAAGAATTGCAATTTGCTGCCGTTGAAAGTGATTAAATTCTCTCTCAATTTCAATTCTGCAACAAATATTTATGAAATCATAGTGAATTATAGTTTTTGTTGTTGATAGAATGGGTTCAACTCATTCTACATATCAATTTGAGGTTTGCACGAACTTCTAAAATTACTCATCTCAAATTTGAAAATCTAACCCTAATTTAATTCACTTCTTCTCTAGATTTTCTTGTTATCTCTCTTACGAAATCCTCTTTCAACATTATCTTTCTTCATTAAATCTGTGATCTATGAACACTCCTACACACAATGATTGTTTCAAATCTCATTCAAAAATCTTCTCGCTGAGATCATGTGGAGGTAACTACACACTTCAATCTTATCCGTAATTAAGAGAATATCATAAATGCTTGGGAATAACTCATTTTGAACATCGTAAAAAAAAACTTTACCTTTATAAAAGCTGCAGGATTTGCAATTAAAGTGATTGTGAGTCTAACATCTTATTTTCGTCTGTGTTCTAACAACTTTTTTTTTTTTTTTTTTTTTTCTACTGAACTTCTGATTTATTTGTTTTTTATGTTAAAATAAGAATAAAATAGAGGAAAAGTATGTGTCTTAATTCGTTTCATTTAATCCATTTTAGCGTGCTTTTTTTTAAAAATAATAATAATAATAATAATATGTGTTTTTCAATATGTGTATATTTTCTGGAAAAAAAGAGCAATTACACGTACGAAGATTTTCTAGGGGCAAAATATAGATGCTGATAAAAAATAATAATATTTTGCCTACACAAAAATTTTACATCTTTTTTATACATTTAATTTAGATTTCGGAATGAAAAAAAATTGTTACTTTAAGTTTACATATAATGTTAACGGACTTTAAGTTAATTTATTATTTGTGTGTGTAAGTGATTTTTTTTCCTTTTTCTATAAGTAAGTATGTTTTCGTCTAAGTTTTATTTTACACATCAGGCTACAGCCGCTTCGTTGGTCACTATATTTAAATGATTTTTCAATAGAATTGAATTGCTGTTTAAACTATATCGCATTATAAAAAAAAAAAAAAAAAAAAAAAAACCTTCATTGAAATCGCTCTAAACCTTGTTTCGGGTACCTGCAGCCTGCGGCAGGTCTTTTTTCGCCCGCACTGCATCCGGTCCAGATTACCACTGCCAGCAGAAAGGGTACTTCAATTTGGGTATTTATCGACGGCAGGTAGATTTGTTATTATTTAGGAACTATGATTTCAAAGATGACTGTTATATCAGCATCTTTTAAATATTTAAGTTTTATTATTCAGTAGCAAATGTTTCATTATTCGCGTGAAAGTATGTTCATTTTTTTTTGTCGAAAAAAATGAACTGAAAAACTTTTCTGGCAACAATTAAATTTAAAATTAATATTTAAATGGCTAATATTAAAGATATTATAAAGAAATTATTTTCATATTTTTATTAATTTTTAAAAAAATCAAAAATATAACAAATATAAAACGAATCTCGAATGTTGTTCTCGAATGCTTTTTAAATATTTTGATTACTTAAAATATTTCATCTCTTGCAAAAGTGAAACATCTATATTTTTCTTTAAAATTTACTTATTGATGAAACGTTTTTATTTTTATAACCATGTCTCTTCAAGAATAAATATTTATTTTATAATTTTTAGTGCCCCAGTGTTTTTTTTTTTTACTTAAATTTTTATTTTGTGCGTTTTAGTAACTGAAAGAAAACTAATCAGAATTTCTTAAGATACTGTTTAGACAATGAAATGTTTTAAGTTGAAATGTTTTCTTTTACAATTGCCATCTTATCTATTAATTATCTGCAAGAGAAGTAACACATCTGCCACCGAATATCGAGCCCACGACCATCGCATTAACAACTTGACGCTTTAACCGACTAGGCCATTGACCGACATAACGGAATCCTCACATTTACTTCAAAATGGAAACGCCTTGTTTATTAGTGTGACACGGAAACACTATGGCAAAATCCAATTCCAATAAAACAAAAACTTCTAATTTAAAGGAAACTAATCAAAAATTCGCAAATCGGGCTTCGAGGTGCATCAGGAGAGGTCATTACGAACCTTCATGCAAATTTGTGTAGCTCTGCGGTCAGCCGTTTTCCTAAAAAGCTCTGGACATACATACACAGTGACACAAACACAAACATCTTATTTTATTATATGCATAGATACCTATAAGTATGTCTTGATTTGTTTGATATTTGTAATTTTTTGACTATATACTTACAGACATACAAAACTTCTTCTATTTTTGCATACAATATTCAATTAATGCTCCTGATGAAGTGTTGAGTATTGTATGATTTCATTTTTTATTTTTTTTCTTCTGGATTTGGATTTTTTTTTTTTTTTTCTCAATTGAATTTTCCATTTCTGCATTAGATATTTTTCATTTCTTACTGTTGGATACGTGAAAAGGTTTTCATATTACAAGTGTGTGCGTGTATATTGTAAATAAATAATGAAGCTGTGTAACACTTTTATGATGGCTATGGACTACTCAAACTGCTTCATTATGTTCCTAAACTATCGGTTCCACAGGAGTAAAGTTTTATAACGATTAGATAGGCTCAACTAAAATAGATTTATTTTTCCAAAGAAATGTATATGTATATTCACATAACACAAAATTAAGTCTATTATTTTTTTCATAGTGTTCATTAAGCACTTTTTATTGAAATTAAACGATACTTGGAAAAAAAAAAAAAAAAAAAAAAAAAGCTACTGGATGTGTTATATAAATGTAAATATTTAGAATATTTAAGTAAGAATTCCTAAGACAAATTCTGAATAATTTAAAATTGAATAATATTTATTAGGAAGGAATAAAGTTATTATTTAAATCATTTATACCTCTAGCCATCCAAAATGCGACATTTTAAAGGAAGCACCGAGAAGGTGAAAAATCTGTTCCATGCGTATATCTCAGTAGGATATGCAAATGATTAATGAACAAACATTTAACATTTTTTATTCAACAGTTTTTCAATATTTTTTCTGTTTTAATCAATTTAAAAATTTCATTTTTTCTCTGTTCGTTATATATCAATACTGCTCCGTACTTTAGTGGAAGCCCTATGCAGAACATATTTTAAATTTCTTAGAAGGCGTGAGAGCGCCTTGCTGTTTTGATGATGTACTTGTGATTAGTTTCTTCAACTGATGAAAGTCTGTACTATTCTTTCTTTTTTTTTTTTTTTTTTTTTTTTTTTTTTAAGAACTTTTGCAAACATATCTTAAAATAACTGAACAACTTTTGCGGTTTACAGTATTTACTTACAAAATTATGTATTAAATTAATTAATTAATTGAACGTAATCAGGTAAACATATAGAGTTTAAAATCAGAAATTTCTCGAAAATGAATCCATTTTTAGCCAAACTTTTATTTCTTTTATTTTTTCCAAACAATTCTTTAACACTTTCATTCCCAATGTTTACCCTCCATAAAACAATAAATCTTATAGATAGTCATAAGTTTATTTCAAAGGTTATATATAAAAATACTTTTCTAAAATAGGAGTAATAGCAGAGTACAAATTAATATAGCTAACAAAGCAACTGAGAGGTGTTCATTCATGTTTAATATAACCACTGATGCCATTAAAAATCACAACTTTTCAATAAATAAAAATATCAAAATTTTTGAAGAAATACATATTGTAATTAATTAAAATACAAATTATAAACATTAAAAAAAATAAAATAAAAAATATTTCAAACAGTTAATTTACTTAACCCTTTATATACCAAATTACTTTATTTTTGGCAAAATAGTTTGAAACTTTTTTATTACATTTCTTTACTGCATTAGAAACATCTCATATTAAATTTAGCTTAAACTATAGCTTAACTATAACTATAGGGAAAGCTTAAACTATAGGGACTTTGAAGTTCCAATGAAATCCTGTAGTAAATTTAGGCTATATTGAGGAATTTTTTTGATGGGACTTTAAAATCCCGGTGGGATACAAAAGGATAACGTAATATGTTCTTTATTAGGCTCTAGTAAATCATCAAAGTATCACAAGAAGTTTTTTTTTTTTTTTTTTTTCTTTTAATGATACATTCAGATCTTGGTTCGCCGAAAACTTGAATTTAATTAAAAATAATTCGAAAGCTTTTAAAACAGTCAAAATACATTTAATGCTTATTGCGTCCAGTGTACAGGCCTACGGCTAAAAAAGGGGTTAAAAATGTTCATTTTCTTCTTTTTATGAATTTATACTGAACTATGTGTCTAATAGCCCTTTTTAAAATTAGTTTAGACCTTTACAAAAGAAAATATATAGCGAACATTAAAGGCTTAATTTTTCAAATTGTTTTTTCTTACGGTATATTATTGCATGGGAAATTTCGATGTTCCTCGAATAAAAATATGGACATCAAAGAAGCACGTTTCTAAATTTAACAGTGTCAGAATTATAGATTATAAAGATTTCGGATTATCCTCCTGAGAATTTAGGGCTCGTGTCGAACATAATCAGGCCCCAGTCAACCGATGGTTGCAACCGATGGTTGAAAGAAGGACAAACCGACTGACGGGAATGTTTGTACCAGCCTTGTCTCACCACTGTAAGTGAGAACAAGTGCATTGTGCACCAGGTAATTATGGAGCACATTGCAACTACAAGAACCACAGTGCAAGAAACAAGGTAATAATTACCATTGAAATAGGCTAAATGTCACATTTGGCATCAGCATGTACCATTTGAAGCAGATGGGAATTTCAGAATGGAGCCCAGTGATGTGATTGCCATTGACTCTACCATAGACCACAATCGTGTGCATCTGCAATTTTGCAATGAATACCGGACAAATGAAAAGGAAGGATGCAGGACGTTATTTTTTCAGATGAATAATGTTTCTGTCTAGAACATCATGATGGCCGTATCCGAGTCTGGTCGTACATGACGAAACGTTCGATAATTTTTGCATTTTGCATCTTTCCTGCAGCCATATTTCCACAGGAAAATGTGAAACCTCAATGACACGTAATGTCTAATTGTTTTTCTTTACACACCAGATTGTATTTAATAAGGATTCATGGCCTGCGTGTTCTCCTGATTAATCCCCCATTGAACATATCTAATTAATTACTGGAAAACGACTGATCTAATATGTGCCATCCGTTGTCGTGCAAGATCAACTTCTACAACGCGGGGAGAAAGCATAGCATCACATATCCCAAGAAACACATCCAAAATTTCTTTGATACAATGCCGAGGCGTATAATAGAAGTCATAGTGACAAGTGGCGGCTAGACAAAGTACTGATTTCTCCATATATGTCAACTCGAAAGTGTCTACATTTGAAATCATTTCACATTTGTACTATTTGTTATTTATCTATAAATTTGATTTTCATATTTCTTACACTTTTTCAGTGTTGCATTTTGGACGGCAAGCAATGCATTTAAATACTAACTTAGGTGGACATTACGGAAAAAAAAAAAAAAAAAAAATCTTTAATGCTTGATGATACAGTTTCAAGAAAATTGTCGCAATTTGTACCGGGAAAAATTGACATAAATTAAAGATAAATATTTTACTGAGACTTTGCTTCGAAACAAAAAATTGCAATTTGGGAATCTTAAAGAAAAGACGAAAAAAAAAAAAAAAAGTGGTTTGTTAGGGGAAAAAAATCATTTTTTACATAATAGATATGAGATTACTTAGAATATTGAGAGAGTATAAAATTTTGTCTCATTTCTCCAGAAAACCCTTTCTGTTCCTTTAGCTATTTACAGGTGCGATAAACTGACAATATTTCCTCTGAATCAACTGCCTCAAATACTCCTATTAGATTCATGCCTGGAGAATGGACAATATTCCTGTGACGTCACCGTAGGTAAAATCGCCGAACACGTGGCCGATATTTTGTAAACAAATTAGATTCAACATGCCATTTTATTGTTACGCATAACATTTTCGTAAATATTTCTGCAGTGAAACTTAATAATAATGTTCAAACAAGAACAAAAGAGAAATGTAAACAACTGAATCGAATGATAAAGTTAAGACTATTCCATAACGTAAAATTGCAGAACATTTCATGTATACACACACACAAACATACATATATATAATGAATAAAAGATTAATAAGAACATTTTATACACACACACACATATATATAGACATCAAAGCTTAAATAATTAGAATTTCAATCATTTTAATAAAGGAATCTATTAGATAGAACATTCATTTAAATTTGTTAACATCGCCACAGTTCACATGACATCTTTTAATATTACATATGTTGATTAATATTAAAGTATATTACTAAAACTGGATTAAAAACAAAACAAAGTTATCACTATATCACTCTTACTTCAATTTCATATAATCTGTAACTCTTAGAAATAATATTGCAAGATAAAAATTTGCAAGCCACAATGCTTTGCTATGGTAGAGTTGAGAACTGTTTCCCCAAAACAGCTGATTTTTTATAGTCTCGAACCCAAACGAGGAATATGGTCCATATGTTGATTTAACCATTCGTATGATTCATCCGCTGAAAAGAAAGTTGTTCAGCAGCGAAGTGCGATATGTAGCCTATAATTACCATCCATTAAAATGAACTAATCTGCAGCGTAAAGTCTTATCCATACGAATGTCTTTTTACAAACGAGCATTAAGAAATCGATTTCTAACGATGTGAAGGTTGGTGTAACCATTAACGGCAATACCAATCACACTTCACACCTTTTTAATCTGACAATTATTTGATAGATTCAAATGCCTCGTTTTCTCCAAATTAAATTGCGCCTATTATTTGAAAAGTTAGTGAAATGTCATCGTATGAAATATCCTTTTTTTTTCACTCATTTATTTACAAAAATTCATATACTCTTCAACACAATTAACGGAAAAGGTATGAAGACTTGTTGTGAAGGAAATACATACCATTGGTCTTCGAATGGTATGCATGAAATTAATTTCACTAGTAGCCAAACAAAAATGCTATTTCACAACAGTGGAATTCATATTTTAAGTCTTTCACGCTGGTTATTAAGTATAGATCTTCATATGTCGTTACACTGAGAAAAAAAAAATATACCGCCTTCCTCTAGAACGAATAAGTGACCATTTTCTAAATCCCTTAACTAGAAATAAAAATTTCTGAGCTATGCGCATAAGGTACGCCAATAAACTGAATAGACAAAATGACCAATAATTTCTAGTTTACACATTTCTAGATAGTGAAACAATATTCTGAATATTCCGAATATTCGGAATCTTTTGTATTGCGAGAAATTCTTGCTTGATTTTCTAGAATTGGGTAATAAACCAAGATTATAGTTGCTGAAACCTGCCTCTTGTAGTGTCATTTATTTGCAGAGATTTTTAAATAACTTTGCCCTCGAGAATATAGGCAAACGCTCTAGAATTCTAATAGGGGCTTCTAGAACTCGTTTTCTAAGGGGACTAGAATTTATAAGGATGACATGGAACTACTTTTTCTAGAGACACAATTTAGATTCTAGATGTCAGTTACAGAATTTTTTTTAAGTGTGTAACCCATCGACGATCTCAGTATAGTTTTCGATTTTTTTTTTTTTTTTTTTTGCATAAAAAAGAAAAGAAAGAAAGAAAAGAAAAACGATTATATATCTAAAAAATTATGCTTCGAGATGCATCTGTAGTATCCTTTGGTAAAATCGTGATTGTCAATAATCATAGTTTCATAAAATACTTTTCATAAAGTAAAGTTCATTCCATAATTTACTTTTAAATTAATTACATAAGTTTTAAAAGAAGATTAATTTATTAGTGTAATTTCGGATAAAGTTTTATTTTTAATTTTATTAATTATTCACGTGTAAATAAACATATTTCTTTTTATGTCAAAGAAAAATACGCGAACAAAAGTTTTGTTGCATTCATAAATGTCACATCACGCCAGAGTACAGAAATATCTCCTTTTATCTGAATGGTTCTCGCTAAACGTAAAGCTATTTTACTATAAATTTAAATTAGATGAGTTCACTCTAAAGGAAAAATGTACGTAATTACGCTTAGAGACGTTTATACTTCACAAAATATTTATATCGGTCTTAAGTATTTTTCTTAATATTTTTCAACTTCACTTCAAGCTTCAAGTTTTTATCGGCAACAAAATCTGGCAACTGGTGTGACCTTTCGAACCAACAACAAAAGATAAGACAGGCAGGTAGATCAGGAAAGATAAGTTTAGTTTTGCATTTAGTGACAAATGAGCATATTTCCAATCGCGGACGTCTGCTCGTGTTGCTAGCCTAAAATAATCATTCGCTGGAAAAGATCACAAACGCAGATATTTCAAATCATTTGTTATTAGTTTGTTATCTTTTATGGATGGCGAATGTAACAAATATTTCTTTCTTTCGTGACTAGACAATTTAAACTAAGAAATGTTTCAAAAATAAATAATTAGTTAATTAAAGCAAAGCAGAACAAATGATTAATTAATATTCAGAGTTCAAACGAACAGTATGGCGAACAATGTTTTTTTCCCCTTTGAAATCGTACTATTAAATTTAGAACCAGTTTCATAATGATCATATGCAATCTGTAGATTAACATAGCATTAATAGTAATATGTTTTAAAACACAGAACACAGATCTGATAAAGATATATAGTAATCTCGAAACTAATGAATTAAGATGCATTTGAAATTTTAATGGTTTATATTATTTATTGAGTTTTTTATTATATTCTTTACAGAGCTTCCTCCCCCCCTCACTTTTAATACAGAGGAGACCTGTGTACTTAATACGTACATATCATTAGGACTAATTACTTCCAATTGAGATTAATATAAAAACTTAAAATAGTAAATTCCATCAAACAGAAGGTTTTTGAAATGCACTTCGCACATGGCCCTAAATAGAAGACCTCATTGTACTTTGGGCCGCCCTTTGAAAGTTAGATGTCACTAAGTAATGAATAGAAGACAAACATACAAATGTATATTTTATAAAAGAAACAATATAAGGAAATACTTTTATTTATCATATAATAACTATTTAAATTGCAATGTATCAAAATATTAGTGAAATACAAATATTGTCGTAAATTAATCAACTTTAAAAAACTAATGCCAAAAATGAGCTGTATTCATTGGCTTTTGTAGAGTGTCTGTCAGAAATCTACATCTCCTTGGTCTTCAGCGGCACTTTTTTTAAATTTACTAGATTTTGCTTCTTAAAAAGGTTCTACCTGTTCAGGCATCACGCATGAGAGATGGACTTAGATGTCGAAGGCTTCGAAAATTCTACAGGACAAGAAACAGAGTTTGATGCAGAAACGCCAAGTTTCATTGTTGTTGACTCACTTTCTTCCTCAGGAAAATAATTATTTTAGCAATTTATGGAGGAATTTGGTCGTTACTTGAACTCAAATATTCATTATCAGTGAATGTATTTTTGATTTACTGGCCATACACAGCACACATGGAGGCTGGTTAGGATGTTTATAGAAATAAAGGCCAAATGATACATCAATTAATCAAGGCAACATCAATTAATTAAAAGTATTTTTCTCTATTTAATTATGAATTTTTTTTCAATAAAATAATAACAATATAAAGAATATTATTATAATTGCATATGAGGCCTTCGGTACAATGCAACTATGTTTCCTGAGGTACAAGAATAGGTAATTTCATTCAAAATGTCTTTTGTTAAAAAATTCAGTCGAAGAAGAGACTTATTTACTATCTCATTTAATATTTAATATAACAAGGAAAGCTATGCATTAGAAAAGAAAGAAAAGTATTTCACTTACCTTTGTACAACAATAAAATAGCTGAGTTGCAAAATTTTACTTTAGACCATATAAAACTTATTTTCCACTTATAAATTGTCAAAACTTTCTCCTCAAAGATTTCAAAGTGCTGCAAAAATAGTAATTGGCATTGTTACTCGCCCAATTGAGCAATAAAAATTAAAACTAAATATTATCCAGTTAAAAGTGGGGTGGCCCGAGGTACGTGATGGTCCCAGGTCTCCTCTATAGTTGTTTTACATTGTTAAAAACCTATTTCCTTTATTGTTACAGTCGGTAACAAAAGTGTCCGAACACTAGCAAAAATTCCTATGTAAAAAAGGTATACTTCATACGGTTTTGTTAAATAAATCCTTGTCGAATCCTGTTCTTAGTCAGTCTAAGAACATGATTCGATAAGGATTTATTTAGCAGAAGTGTACTTTTTTTACATAGGAATTTTTGCTAGTGTTCGGACACTTTTGTTACCGACTGTACATAGTTTTTGCTGCAGATATATTGACGTATGAAGATAATTTTATAGAAACAATTTGCGAGAGCACATGCGAAGTAATCTAATAACACAGGAACACTTCAAAAAATAGGCATTATTGTAGAAGCGCAAGAAGAGATTTATTCGATGTATTTTTTACATATTTAAGTTCTATGTGGGTAAGCAATGAAAAGTTATTATTATAGGCTGTGTAGAATGAAGATATTTTAATAACATGGAGTAGCAGCCCACAGAACTATGATGTTGATGAGCTACATGGCAGTGCTAAAGTGCTGCGCAGATTCTTCTTTGATTTCGCCAAAACTTGTTACCGCAGCCAAATTCAAGCGCATAGAGAAAAAATGGTTGTAATTATGTTACATATAAACACATGCAGATTTTTGAAAAGGTTACCAGACAATTATAATTACGACGATTCTTAATAAAAGACAATCATCGCCATGGGAACAAAGTTAAGTTTTAAGTAAATTAATGTACCATATTGTGAAACTAGGACGGCAATACAAGCATTTATTTGTAAGATGAAAGGAAATCGAATTGTCAGAAAGAGATATAACATACTATTGTAAATCTGAATTAGGTTAAAAAAAAATAATCATAAATGATCAAAGATTTCAAGAGAGTTGCAATGAGCAAAAGAAACACATATGGGAAGGGGGAGGATATAAAAATTTAAAGAACACATTACATATTAATTTAAGATATAATTTAGCGGTCATAAAATGTTTCGTTGCATAACATTTGTATCTGCAGGATATCTGCGTATATGATTGTAAATTAGAGGTAAAGAATTTATCAGACGATTAAAGCCTTGAATACACTGGAATACTCATTTTGTTTGTCTTTGCATAAATTGATTTGTAATTTAATTTACATTTTTATCTAATATGCAAATCATTTATGCAAATGATCTTTGTATTAGCTAGTAGTAAGCACGTATTTTGTCGCTGCGCTTTTTCTATGCATCCGATTTTTAGATAGCCATATACGCAGATATTTTTTTTTACACTTATTTCATTTTTATTATGAATGCCAAAAGATATAAACCTCTATTTTAATTCTTTTTCTGGTGATTGATTATTTTGAAGTCTACAATATACTCTCTATTAAAAAGCAGGTTTTTCCTCTTATTTTAAATTTAATATCTGATATAAAAAAGAGATAAGTACGTTGCAAAATGATATCAAAATCGAAGGGTAATGATTTAATGTCGATGTCCGAGATATCGAGCCACGTGTCCGATCTATACTTTTGGCATAAGTAGATCAAAAAACAGAGGTGAAATGATATTGGTTTTGATTGCAACCTGATAAAACTTCGTTGATGGAAATATCCATCGTTAATTTTGTAAGTAATCGTTTCTCATGTAAAACTGTTTTATCTTTTTATTTGTTATACTATCGAAGTGAAATGAAAGATGTCCATTTCTAGATAAACCATATGAAGATATAAATCAAACTAGGACTTCTTACTTTGAGGATAATGAAATGGATATATAATATTTTTCTCGGAAATTTGATAGCCTGTCTAACCCTTTGATTGATTTTTTTTCTATCCACTTGATATTTTCTTCAAAAAAAAAAAAAAAAAAAAAAAAAAAAAAAGAACATTGTTAAATCTTTATGATAGATAAAACAAATTAACTATGAAAATTAGCATATTATTACCAGTAATTTTTTTTTTTTTTTTTTAATAAGAAGTTTATAAATTCATTTAAATTTTTATAATATTTATTAATCGTTCTTTTTTCTTTTCCATTTTGTAAAAAAATGCTTTTCGAGGAGCTTATTTTGAGTTTTTAAATGCTTGTAGTTTTACTTTAATTTCCAAATGTCATTACAAAATTATAGCAGAATGACTTTATTTTTCTCTTTATATATACTAGTTAGTTGTAGGGCGACTAAGGCCAGGCACCCGTTGAAAAATGATCATTTCATTTTATTTATCTCTCACTTCAAATAATTCATTTGCTAGCAAGCCCGTGTGAAATTTTCGCACTTTATTTATCTCTTCGTTACCTTTAAAATTTAAAATTATTATGCATTATTATTTTATAGACGTCATTTTTTCATAGGCATGAACAAATTTCTTATTTTATATATATATATATATATATATATATATATATATATATATATATTTTTTTTTTCTTTTTCCCACGTGAAAGCATATGCTTAAAAAAAAAAAGGCAACAAATAAAAATTTAAATGTCTATTTTATTAAAAAATCTAAAAAAAAAAAAAAAAAAAAATTCGTTACAAATAAGGTACCAAATGAAAGGGGCGATTTTTCTGAATCCGTCGGATTAAACAGCTTATTGATAGGACAATTAGATTTTTTAAAGTTAACTAAAGTACGAAAATTAGGTAGCAACTTACGTTCACACACAGACAGAGTACAAGGAAAACTCTTAGCCTTTTAAGCGTGTCAGAGTCAGTCAGTGATGAGCGTAACTATATATGCTGATCATTCATCATATCTTTTAAAAAGTATTAAAAATGCTTGGAAAAAACTAATACGGTGTGGTCATCACAAAACTTGCTTCTATATTTTCCTATACAAATTCATGCAGTACAAATTTTTCATCATCATCATCCTCTTCTTCTTCTTCAAGGATTAGGCTGAGATCCTGTTCCAGCTTCTTGGTCTAACAACCATTTTCTAGTTCTGCTGCAGTCTCGCTTGCCCCTTGGAATGTAGTGGAAGGCAGCTCTCGGTAGTCTTCCACGTGTCATACGTTAGACATGATTTTTCCAATCAGTGCGTTATTCATTGATCTTGTTTAAGAGGCTAAAAACTTTTAATTTTCTTCGAATATTTTCATTTCTGATGTCGTCCCTAATTGTGAAGCCTTCTAGAGGTCGTAGACACCGCATCTCTGCTGCCTGGATTCTGATTCTATCTTGGGCACTCAGGGTCCATGTGTTTGAGTCATACAGAAAAGTGGGCACTGTCATAACCCTATAAAACTTCAGCTATGTATGTGTCCTCTTTTTTCTCCTTCGTGTTCTTATAAGAGTGCCACGAATATGTTTCAGTTAAGCAGTCCGGTGTGTTTTTCCTTTGAAGCTTACGAGTAGATGTGAATTTTACATGATGAGGGTAACATCCTCATGTAAAACCCCCAGCCTGCAAGACCATCGTGCTCTTTTTCGTCTGGCACCTACCCTCAGAACTGTCCGTCTTGGGAGACCGTACAAGCCTCATCGCCCCGTCAAAGCAGAAACTCCATCGGGAGGGGGGGGGGGAAATGATTATTTGAATATATATATATATATATATATATATATTATGAATGCAGACGGATGTTATCTCAGAGAAGTATAACACTAAATAATCAAAGAAGTAAATTTTATACTTTACAGACAAAATCTTAAAAAGTGCGTTTTTTTCTTTTCATTCTATTCATATCCCCCCCCCCTTTTTTTTTTTTTTTTTTTTTTTTTTGTTAATCCAAAAACTTTTTTTGTTTTAAATTATCACAAATTTATTGTTCAACCGTTTTGAAAAGTATGGAGGAACTCTTTTGAAAAATATTCATATTAAAAATTCACTTCCATGAGAGGAAAGAGGGAGGGGGGAGGGGAGAAGGGGGGAGGGGAGAAGGGGGGAGGGAAGACCTACATATACAGATATTATTTACTAGTTGATTTTTACTATTATTCTTTTAATTTCATAATGATTCGTAAAAAACAATTCTTATTGTGCGCACTCATTCCAAATTTTGTCTTATACTGCCATGTTAAAAATTAAGGAAAACCGCAATGGCAACGCTACCTGTTAGACGATTGTCACCAAAATTTAATAGGCACCAGTTTATATCGAGGTGCAACTACATTTAAATTTCTATGAAATTCTGAGCATTATATCTTGAATTAAAGTTGCCACAAAATTTTGTCACATCACGAATATAGGCTGACGACAGACAGACATTTTCTGAAAATGATCAAGTCGTTTTCTAGAACTCTCAAATCTTATAAATCCATAGAAATCCGAAAGTCGAAAATTTTGTACGACACCAATACTTTTTATTCGATTGAATATAGAAGAAAATAAAAATGTAATCCAAGAAATTCTGAAAATGAACTCACTTAAATATTCGGAAACTTCAAATAAACGGTGCATAATCAGTAAAAACGTGAAAATAACGGAACATGCAAGATTTAATTTGATAGCCTTTGACTGAAATTGATAGCCTTTCTGTGCATTTTGGCATGGAATCAACTTTTTTCTTCTTTCTTTCTTTCTTTTTTTTTTTTATTGTTCACTTTGTTCCATTTCTTTATAAAAATCGCTTTTAATTGAGCTTAAGAAGAAATATCACCTTTCCTTATTCTTTTCTCCAACTCATTCCATACATGTTTGATTGAATTTAAGCTCGGATAATATGGAAGATTTTTTTCATAACTGCAGGAGTTGCATAATAACCCAAGCAAACATCTTTAAAACTTTACGCAAAATTATTTTACAGATGTTTTAATTTATTCATTAATAATATTTATATATTTTTATTATTCCGTATGATTGTCTGTAAAAATCGAAGTTTTCTATTTAAGGTACAGCCAAACATTTAAAAAAACAATGCTTCCACTCCCATGCTTAACAGTATGCAATAACTTTTTTCAGATTAGATTTTTATTTGGCTTTCGCTACACAATAATTTGTACATGAGACACAAAGACAATGAATTTTGACTCATCTTTAAATGTATTGTTTTTAATGATAATTCTTCATGATAATTTTTTCCCTTTTAAAATAGATTTTGTAATGCAAGAGGAATTTTTCTTTTTTTACATATAGCTATTGTTGACTGTCATTAAAAATCGTTAAAATTACAGTAGTGTAAATTTTTTAATAGCTTTCCTACAAATGTAATCGTAACTTTATGATTAAGTAATATATAAGGATGATTTATGTAATAAAACCTACCTCTCGAAATTACTCATTTAATGAGGAAAGTTGCAATGAAACTGCTCTAAATGTTTGTCAATAAATAAATAAATAAATAAATAAATAAAATAAAGTCGGATTTTACTTGCAAAAGAAATAAAAAGTTGCTTTGCTGTTATAAGAATTATATTAGGTGTAACGGAAAGTCCTGTTGTTTTGAATTAGTAAAATTACACCGGAAATTTTTGTTTAAAAATATTTATATTACATTTTACCTTCTTGAATTTAGATAAACTAAATCCCTCGAAATTGTGGAACTTTTTATTTTTCCCTAGAAAAAAAAAAAAAAAAAAAAAAAAAAAAAAAAATGATTTATTATGTTTTTGTTCATTGATATTCATTTCACTTTGTCTTATTATTTCCTGTGATGCTTTACTTAAACTTTATTTTAAGGTGTGATTTTTTTAGTTATTAGTGTGTTGAGCTCAAGGTATGCTTTTTCATGTTTTTTAGGACCCCCAACTCCCCCCCTTTTCTCTTTTCTTTCTGAACCGTCAGTGAACTTGTTCCTTAGTTTGCAGATGTCATGTGTGGGGCGATGCGAATCATAGTGTTCCAAAGGCTCCCCAGTACTCCTCTTTTCGATTCGAATTTTTATAAAGGTTGTCCAGGAGAAATTTCTGATGTCAGTTTTTTATTCAATTCAGTGCGACAGAACTTTCCGATACGCCTACTATATGAGCTCGTATTCGTTTTTTGTATATTTTACAATATCTTATTTTGTTATTATTTATGTGTTTGATTATTTTGTATTTTACATTTTGCAATTCCTTGTTTCAGATAATTTAACCACCCTCCAATGATAATGATTAATCAAGCAGTAGAAGGAGGCACATAATGTTGGAAAAATGCGACAGAAATCACCTGAACAACCTTCTACTCCATCATTAGTATAGACTAACATTTTATAAATTACTTAATAAATTTGATTATACGGGATCTATCTTTAATGTGACAAAGCATGACTGATCAGTTCTACCCTTTCTCCTCTCTCTTAAGAAAAACAGGTATGTTGTGGACTCTATTGTGTATAACAGTGCTACTTACTGTTTGCCATGCACGAGATTTTATTCATAGCTTCTCACAATAAAGGTTTTACAAATTGAGTTTGGTGCAGTTTCAATCAACAGATGCTGAGTTATATCCTTGTGAAAAAAAAATCCCAGAATTTGAGTAATAGCGCCACCTAATGGCCGAAATTTTGTCGGCATTCGATTTCATATGGTCATCTCACATATCAAGTTTTGTGCATTCATATCCCATAGAACTTGAGATTTAGCCTTACTATTTTCAGGATAAATTGTAACACAATAATCACCACCTATCGATCAATATGCACCCAAAACAAATTAGCATATTGTTTCACAATGGTTCATCATATATCAAGTTTTATGCAATTTTATATAACAGAATCTGCGATATATTTTTTTTTTCATTTATGGGGAAAATTGTATCATAGCAGCGCCACCTATCAGCCGATATTAACCCAAACGTAACCATCATAAAGTTTCATAACGTCCCACTTTCCCATCAGGTTATTTTCGATTATACAAATAACACCTGTGATATAGCCTTCCTTTAAATGGAACGAATCGCAGCGCTACTTCTTGAGAGATTAACACAGAAAGTTGACAGGCATTATTTTATGTCAAGGTTACAGCTGCATATAAATTTATATGAAATTCTGTGCAGTAGTTTCTGAGATACAAAAACCGCAACATTTTGGTCACACACAGACAGACGTTTTCTAAAAGTGGTCAAATCATGTTCTGGATCTTTCAAAACGTGTAAATCCATTGATAGCAGGAAGTCGAAATTTTTACGAATCCTATACTTTCTTTTATCGAACATTATTATTATTATTATTATTTTCATATTAAAAATCGCCTACTTCTTTGCTCATATCAAGACAATATATATCAAGACAAATAATAAGGAATTTAGGGTCTCACACCACTCTCTGTAAAGAGAAAAAGGTATATTGAAATGTCCAAACTAAACTTTTAACACTGTAAAGGCAAAGAAATAATGAAATTATACGTTGTACAAGTCTATTTACTGGCATTATAAAACTAATAGCATGATGTGGCCACCGCAAAACCTTCTTCTATATATTATCTTATATAAACTTAAAAATACAAATTATTTATTAAATTATTGTTTATTAAAATTATTTTCCATGATGAATGCAGATGATATTTTATCTCGGAGAAGTATAACACTAAATACCTAGAATTACAGTGCCACCTGTTGAGCGATTGACCCCCCCCCCCCCCCCCCAAATACAACCAGCACCAGTTAGATCAGAGTTCAACTAAATACCAAGTTTGGTTGAATTTCGTCCTTTGGTCCGTGATTTACAGTGTCCACAAAATTTGTGATGCACAAAGACACTCACACAGACAGACGTTTTCTAAATTGTAGTCAGATCGTGTTCAGGACATCTCAAAACGTGTAAATACGTCGAAAACTGGAGTCCGAAAATTTTCATGAATCCAATACTTTCTTCTTATATATATAGAAGGAAGTAAGAACTCAAAGTGGCGACGTGTCGTTGCATAATTCATACTAGCGAGACGCACCTTCTCGAAGATTTCTAGCATAATTTTTATTCATTGGCATGCTACAATGATTCTCACTGAGGGATCTTTTTTTATTTTCACTTGCAACAGTGTAAAATTTATTTTCACGTTCCAATACAAAAAGAACTCTAGTGGGTTTAGATCCGCTAGGCGTGGAGGCCAAGCTACATGTCCGGCATGTCTAAATCTATCATTAGGAATGTGTGATTGGAAAATATTTAAATTTATCAGCTGCAACTATGGATGTTGCTTCTAAAGATGTGCTACCTGTACTATATGTATTGCATCAGATGTGATAACTTACGCTCTTGCTAGTTAGTTTTAAAATTACTCTTTTCTGTTACGCATATTGTAATGCGATCCTAGGTTGCATAGTAGTTATTGATTGTTTTCATGGGTACAATCACTCCTATTGTAAAAACTCTTTCTCGTCACTCTGTATAATAGAAATTTGTTTAACAAAATAAATAAATTCATTTTTAAGGTATCTAGTTTGCTGAGCCAAACTTTACAAGAAAATATATATTTAAAACAATGCTGCTAAATATAGTTATTTCCTGAAGTATATTTACGTTATAAAACACTTAAGAAATGATACAAAAATAGAATTATGCAAACAAATGTGCATTGAACCTGTTCCCCAACTTTCCACTGCAATGAAAAAAGCTCTATAGCAAGAGAGAGGTCGTAATATGATAAATACATAATAACGAATTGAAGTTATTCAAATTTCGCAATACATGCCCGAAATTTCAGTGACATTTAAAACTAAAAAATTGGAAAACCCATTCAACAGATCCTCCAAGGGATCCACTTTTGTTGAGCCAAACTTTTCAAGTTGATATATTTAAAACAATGCTTCTAAATATAGTTCCTTTTAGAAGAATACATAATTTAGTTTGAAGTGTAATTTTACTCTTCTTTTTGCAAAAAACTTGAAACGTGAGATTTCTTTGCGAATTTTTTTCTTTCCTTTTTTTTTGTTTACGTGAGTCATAACCATGAACTCGCAAGCCGATAACTTATAAGCGGAAACTTGATGATTTGCATGTAATATAAACTTCTGATTATTGTTCTCATGATTATTAATGTATCTTAATAATTCTTAACATTATAAAGCTTTTACTCTTTCAGTCAAAGTTACTTACTTGTCCTTAGATAGAAAAGCTCTTCGTTTTCTTATACACTTTTACATGTCTCCCCCTCCTCCTCCTTGCAAAAAAATTTCAGAATTTCCAATTTCGCTAATTTTAAAATCGAATTTCTTTTCCTCTTCTTTTTCTATCTATCTTTCTATCTTTCTTTTTTTTTTTTTTTTTTTAAGAGAAAAAGAATTTTTAGAAAAAAAGATTTCAAAGATGACCTTTTGAGCTGAATTTCGATCTCAGTGGCCTACTTTCTGCAATATATTAAGGAACTTTTCTCCTTTTTTTAATAAGCGCATAACATTTGATACCATTCTAAATAGTGCGCCCCACCAGTGGCCAAGCGGTTTTGCGCTCAAAGCTGGTAAATGGGAAGTGCTGGGTTCTGACACAGATCGCGCTCATCGACTTTTGCCGTTCGGAATTTCCCGTAGTTTTCTCCGAAACTCGCATAAATGCGGGCTAGGACCTTTTAGAAAGACCCCCCCACGGAAGACAATCCACGTATAGGCCCTAGAGTAGTCAATCGGCTTTTAACCGCACCATCAACATCATCCATATAATAGTGCTCTGAAATAACGGGTCCTATTTTTCTATATAAAGCCAAAAAAAAAAAAAAAAAAAAAAAGAAAAAAAAAAAGAAAAGAAAGAAAGAAATTCCGCTCAAAGTTAGCATTTAAAATATTTTTATCAGGACATAGCGCATACGAAAATTCTCTTATAAAGAAGAAATTCAGTGGTAACTAAAAGTTTATTTCATTTGTAAGAGAAAAAAATCGGGTGTGAAACAACCACACGACTTCCATTACCCACTATCACACATATTACATACCTTTTCTGGAGGTGATGTGATCAGCAGATATAAAATTGTCCTAACGAAATAGACACCTAAAAATTTTCCGGCAAGATAAACTTGATTCACGTGCAAAGACATACAAAACAGAGTTTATATAGCAAGTTAAAAAACAAGAAGGGAAAAAAATGGCAAGAGTTTTTTTTTTTTTTTTTTTTTTTTTTTTTTGAAACAACAATTTCCGAGATCTAAAACCGACATACCTAATCAGGATGACTGTTACTTTT
Source organism: Salticus scenicus (assembly GCA_963930645.1). Classification (NCBI taxonomy): domain Eukaryota; kingdom Metazoa; phylum Arthropoda; class Arachnida; order Araneae; family Salticidae; genus Salticus; species Salticus scenicus. Next base: position 96,240,460 of record OZ005650.1, read on the forward strand.
CTTGTAATATCTACGTAATGCACGTGAAAGAATATCTAAAATGTATTTATTTTCACATGTTACAATTTTCAAGAAAATCGTAGGAGTCGTTTTTGAGATACCAATTTTTATCAAATCTTGGCATACTCAATTATTGACTGGAAAACAATATTTACATACAGAAGGATATTTAAAAGGGGGTTAATATGGCGAGTTTGAAAAAATCCGTATAGCCGTTTTTAAAGGAACGCACTTGCGAGACCTGAAAATGAGCTATTTATACAGAACGCCTATTAATTTTCCTGAATAAACCAACTGTATCATGCGAAAGGACATATAATAGAGTGTTTATATAGCAATTTCGAAGAAAATCGTTAATGCCGTTTGTGAGATACGGACTTATTACCGATTTATAATGTCCCACTTCCGTTTTCCAATTTTCACTAAAATTTGAAAAATTCCTCTGTATACCAGACATGTGTCAGTTCTGAAGTTTCGTAGTTCTACCTTTATTAGTTTCGGAGATATGATAGAAGATTCCCCACATACATACACACACACACTGACCAATTTCCAAAAACTACTTTTTGGACTCAGACCTTAAAACATACAAATCAGGTGAAAACTCGATATCGAATTTTTGAACCGAATACAATACTTCTATTATCTATAGTAGTCGTGGAAGTAAAAATAGATTTATAATAGCTTAAATAGCACTATCTCTAACTGTAGTACATTTTGGTCTGAAAATAATTTTATATACATATCGCATTGAGGAGCGCAGAAAAAATATATTTTAAATATAACTTTAACTACAAAAAGTTTCAAAGATAGTTGAAAACATTTTTACTATTTGTACGTGTTTAAAATTTTGTTGGGTTTGTTTTATAATTTTCGTTAGAAATCCGCTGCGATCACGAAAACAAAATTTTTATTTGTTATTTAACCGAGTTTAAACTCATTTTCACTATAATGTATAAACGTATAAACACTATCGCACACAAAAAAGCAATTTTTATTCATAAACAAACAAATAAATAAAAGGATTAGAGCAAAGTTTAGTATATAAAAAATCCTTAAAAATAATAGAATGCTATTTTTAACTTTTTATTGATTACTGAAATCAGCCATCGCAAATTTTCTGTGATTATTTTTGTTACAACAAGAAAAGATTAATTTGAAATGTTTTTTATACGTTACAAGATAAAATTTTACTTCTTCGTAATTCTCGGAATGCTTAGCATTGTAAATAGCATTTTTTACCAGATTCCCTGTTAATGATAATATATAAATAAATGATGAATCTTTCGTCTGCAGTGAATATTTTAAATGAACTGTTATTTATACTTAATTACTTTCAAATTTGCTTATTGGAAATTTTCGACATATTGGAAATTTTCGACATATACAGGGTTTTTAATGTGTAAAAATATTTAGATCATACACAAAACGGCATAAAAAGATTAGAATGCATCAATCATTTATTGGTACATGCTACTTTAGACCATATGCAGAACGGTACAAAGCGATTAGAATGCATCAACCATTCACTGGTATTCTTCGACCACATTTCATGAAACCATGGAAGCATCTGCGCAAGTGCTAACTCAACGAGTCCAATGCTAAAATAGGGGTGACAGTCATCTGACTCAGAGAAAATGAACAACAATACAGAGCGCGGAATTACTGGATGTTAATTCAAACTGTCAGTCAAGCTGGCATCCCTCCAACATTTTGGACGCGTCCTCACTGCTAGTTTTAGGATATGTAGCTGCACTGTATATAGGAGAGGCTGGGGTACACTGGACCACTTTTGTAAATTATAAGTGTTTACTCATAAAGCAATGATTTTTGGCTGTTGAAAACTTGTGTGCATATTACCAATATATTGCGGTTCATGTTTCACTCAGTCAAAAGTAAAAATTATGCTCACTTTTTTAAATATATATATATATATATATATATATATATTTAACAGCGACTGACAAAGTGGACTATTTTACTCCAAGCCCGGGGTAAAATGGTCCATGGCTCGGGGTACTATGAACCACAAGTAAAATTTAAAAAGTATGTTAATGTAGTGTGTTTTTTAATAGTACAAAATGTAGAGTACATTATAATTGTTTATTTATGTCTTAGATTTAAACAAATAATGTAATGTTAATGAGCATTAAAATTAGAAAATGATAAATCAAAAGATTTTTATGTCTTCAAAATCTTCTGTTTTTTTGTTAACTGGTAGGGGGTCTGGAAGACTCATCTTTACAATATCCCGAAATTTTATAAAAGATTCGTCAACTCTTTCAGAAAAAATCTAGATATTTTGATTAGGTTTTCGTTGCATGAATCTCACAGAAACATATTCTTTATCAATTTTTATAAAAATCACAATCAACTGATTGGAAGAAAATCATATTTAATGATTTTTTTTTTTTTTTTTTTTTTTTTTTTTTTTTTTTAATTTTCCGACTGAGTGAAAATAATGCCTGGACCGGGAGTCGAACACCGGATCTTTGACTTACAATGTCAAGGCTCTACCAATTGAGCTATCCAGGCCGACAACCGGTCAGCATTACTCACTCAGACAACCTTTTGGCAGAAACATCTGGTCTATCATTTAGATAGCTCAACAGAAATAAGCCGCAGGTAAAGGAAAACACCACTAAATAATGGGAGAAAGAAATACAATTTTTATTAAAATCACAATCAACTGATTGGAAGAAAATCATATTTAATGAAATTTTTTTTTTTTTTAATTTTCCGACTGAGTGAAAATAATGCCTGGACTGGGAGTCGAACCCCGGAATTAGGGAAAAAAGGAGAGTTTTAACACAAGAGATCTTCAATTATTATTATTTTATTATTTTAATTATTTTAATTATTATTCTGTAATTAATATCACTTTCATGATTGATTCATTTTCAGACAATAGCATTCTTAGGTTAGAAAAGATCTGTGTAGGTATATTTCTAAAGAACAGCGGTTAAAATACTTGTAAACTACTGTTTCTTTACTTCAAAAAGGTGCCGGGTTCGAATACCAGTCATCCTCTATGTTTCTACGCTTTCTTTCATTCTTTCTACTTAATTTTTACTCTCATTGTCATTTTTCGGAAAACTTTTGGTGAAATTTTACAAGAATATCTTTAATTAATAGTTTTGTAATTATTATTCTGTAAATTAATATCATTTAAACGATTGAATTCTTTTCGAACAATAGCATTCATAGGTTTAAAAAGAACTGTGTAGACATATAATAGAAAAATCACTCACACACACGCGAAAACTACTGTCTTATGGAAATATTTTTTACAGCAAGGTGCCGGGTTCTATTCCCAGTCAGACCTCTCTATTTCTTTCATAATATATTTACCTCAACATCTTTCATTCTTAAATTCATATTTTTTATTGATTTCATATTTATTTCTCAATTTTTAAATTAAAAAAATTTTTTTTAAATTTTTAAACTTTTTAAATTTTCTTTAAATTTTTATAATTCATTACTCATAAACAATAACCTTCACACAACACCACAAAAAATCTCTTTTTAAAACCATCATCATCTTTCACGCCATTCATTAAAATTTCCTCATTATAACCTTAATTAATACCTTCATCACGTTTCACAATTAAGTCAGAGGATGTCTCAAGGACGATACCGACCCATCTAGGCCCTCAGGGGGTGGTGTGACACCTGCACGGCTTGCCGGTGCCTCAGTGCCTCCGCCTCCTGTGTTAAAACTCTCCTTTTTTCCCTAATTCCGGGGTTCGACTCCCGGTCCAGGCATTATTTTCACTCAGTCGGAAAATTAAAAAAAAAAAAAAAAATTCATTAAATATGATTTTCTTCCAATCAGTTGATTGTGATTTTAATAATTGTATTTCTTTTTCCCATTATTTAGTGGTGTTTTCCTTTACCTACGGCTTATTTCTGTTGAGCTATCTAAATGATAGACCAGATGTTTCTGCCAAAAGGTTGTCTGAGTGAGTAATGCAGACCGGTTGTCGGAGCCGCAGAAATAAGCCGCAGGTAAAGGAAAACATCACTAAATAACCGGTTGTCGGCCTGGATAGCTCAATTGGTAGAGCCTTGACATTGTAAGTCAAAGATCCGGGGTTCGACTCCCGGTCCAGGCATTATTTTCACTCAGTCGGAAAAAAAAAAAAAAAAAAAAAAAAAAAAAATTCATTAAATATGATTTTCTTCCAATCAGTTGATTGTGATTTTTATAAAAATTGATAAAGAATCTGTTTCTGTGAGATTCATGCAACGAAAACCTAATCAAAATATCTACATTTTTTCTGAAAGTGTTGACGAATCTTTTATAAAATTTCGGGATATTGTAAAGATGAGTCTTCCAGACTCCCTACCAGATAACAAAAAAACAGAAGATTTTGAAGACATAAAAATCTTTTGATTTATCATTTTCTAATTTTAATGCTCATTAACATTACATTATTTGTTTAAATCTAAGACATAAATAAACAATTATAATGTATTCTACATTTTGTACTATTAAAAAACACACTACATTAACATACTTTTTAAATTTTACTTGTGGTTCATAGTACCCCGAGCCATGGACTATTTTACCCCGGGCTTGGAGTAAAATAGTCCACTTTGTCAGTCGCTGTTAATATATATATATATATATATATATATATATATATATATATATATATATATTAAAAAAAGTAAGCATAATTATTACTTATGACTGAGTGAAACATGAACCGCAATATATTGATAATATGCACACAAGTTTTCAACAGCCAAAAATCATTGCTTTATGAGTAAACACTTATAATTTACAAAAGTGGTCCAGTGTACCCCAGCCTCTCCTATATACAGTGCAGCTACATATCCTAAAACTAGCAGTGAGGACGCGTCCAAAATGTTGGAGGGATGCCAGCTTGACAGACAGTTTGAATTAACATCCAGTAATTCCGCGCTCTGTATTGTTGTTCATTTTCTCTGAGTCAGATGACTGTCACCCCTATTTTCGCATTGGACTCGTTGAGTTAGCACTTGCGCAGATGCTTCCATGGTTTCATGAAATGTGGTCGAAGAATACCAGTGAATGATTGATGCATTCTAATCGCTTTGTACCGTTCTGCATATGGTCTAAAGTAGCATGTACCAATAAATGATTGATGCATTCTAATCTTTTTGTGCCGTTTTGTGTATGATCTAAATATTTTTACACATTAAAAACCCTGTATATGTCGAAAATTTCCAATATGTCGAAAATTTCCAATAAGCAAATTTGAAAGTAATTAAGTATAAATAACAGTTCATTTAAAATATTCACTGCAGACGAAAGATTCATCATTTATTTATATATTATCATTAACAGGGAATCTGGTAAAAAATGCTATATACAATGCTAAGCATTCCGAGAATTACGAAGAAGTAAAATTTTATCTTGTAACGACACCCGCACGGCTTGCCGGTGCCTCAGTGCCTCCGCCTCCTGTGCTAAAACTCTCCTTTTTTCCCTACTCCCGGATCTTTGACTTACAAGGTCAAGGCTCTACCAATTGAGCTATCCAGGCCGACAACCGGTCAGCATTGCTCACTCAGACAACCTTTTGGCAGAAACATCTGGTCTATCATTTAGATAGCTCAACAGAAATAAGTCGCAGGTAAAGGAAAACACCACTAAATAATGGGAGAAAGAAATACAATTTTTATTAAAATCACAATCAACTGATTGGAAGAAAATCATTTTTAATGATTTTTTTTTTTAATTTTTTAATTTTCCGACGGAGTGAAAATAATGCCTGGACCGGGAGTCGAACCTCGGATCTTTGACTTACAAATTTAAGGCTTTACCAATTGAGCTATCCAGGCCGACAACCGGTTATTTAGTGATGTTTTCCTTTACCTGCGGCTTATTTCTGTTGAGCTATCTAAATGATAGAGCAGATATTTCTGCCAAAAGGTTGTCTGAGTGAATAATGCTGACCGGTTGTCTGCCTGGATAGCTCAATTGGTAGAGCCTTGACCTTGTAAGTCAAAGATCCGGGGTTCGACTCCCGGTCCAGGCATTACTTTCACTCAGTCGGAAAATTGAAAAAAAAAAAAAAAAAAAAAAAAAAGATTCTTTATCATTTATTTATGTGATTAATCCAACAATATGTAAAACCGTTTTTTTCGTCAAATGTTTGACGAAAATTTATCAATACACTTTTATTTTATTAGTATTAAAAATTGAAAACATAATTATTTTAAAATTTAACTATTCAAAAGTACAGATGTAAAACAGTTTTTTTTCCTGTTTTTTTTTTTTTTTTTCCCTTGAATAATTGGAAAAAAAAATGGAAAAAATCAATTTTTACAGATAAAAATAGGATTTCTTAATAGTTATAATATCTTATAAAATATAAAATGTTAAACATTAAAAAATATATGCAATCCATATTATTTTTAATAAATCGAAAGCTAAATTATTTAAAGTAATATTAGGTAGATGCCGCAGTGATTGGCATGCTCCAGTAATTGACATCTATCCCGAAATAATTAATAAATAAGAAAAATAAGAAAACCATATATTTTACATATAAGAATTTTAACATTTTATGTGAAACACTGGAGCATAGGGTGCTAATAACTGGTAAAATGAATAACTAGCAGTGTCAAACACTGGGACATAGGGTGCCAATTACTAATAAAAGAGGAAAAACTGGCAGTGTCAATTACTGGAACATTGAGTGGGTGTCAAATAAAAATATTCATAAAAAAAAATAATTGTCATCAAATGTTCATATTTTAACATATATGTGGTTCTGAATGTCTTTCATACCATATGTACTAACTTAAGATTTCCAAAAACATTTTCTGATGACTAGAACATTAAAAACATGAGCGATTGCTCTAAAAGTGTCAACCACTGGTGCACTTACCCTGTATTTCTTATACAATAAAATATGTAAAGAAATTGTATCTAACACAAAAAATAAAATAAAATAAAAGTAATTGCATAATAAGAAGAATAGGAAACTGATATCAGAAAAAAAAAATGAAAGGAAAAAAGAAAAGAAAAGACTGCAATGTTGTGGTCGTCACAAAACTTTTTTCTACATTATCTTATATAAATTCACGCAGAACAAAATATTTATTAAAATTACTTTCGATAATGAATATAGACGATTTTCATCTCAAAGAAATATAACTCTAAATGATAAAAATAAATAAATAAATAAAATAAAGTAAAACCATTCTTTCTAAAGCTTCTAAAAGTCTTTAAAAAATTCCTATTTTGAAAATTTATAACCTTCAACTAAATATCTAAATATCAAATTTTGTTAAATTCCAGCTATTGGTTCGTGAGATACAAATAGACATTTTTCTAAATTTGGTCTAATCATGTTTACGATATCTCCAAGCGTGTAAATCCATCGAAAACAGAAGGTTGAAAGTTTTTGCTGAACCAATGTTTTCTTCTTATGAGAAGTACGCAAAAATAATACATATTTGATAAAATAAAAATAAGAAATGTATCATTAAAAAATTCTAACGAAATTGATTTTTGGAAAGAATTTTTCAGATAATAAGAATTTTTCTAGATTTTTTTATTAATCTGATTATAAAATGTTTCTTTCTTTCATATTCTTTTTTTTTTTTCTTTTCTACTATATTTAAAATAAAAATTTTCTTACATAACATAAACTGCCATTTTGAATTTTTGAATTAATCGTCTCAAAAACTTTTAAAAACTTATTTATTGATCTAGATTTTTATCTCTTTTGAATAATTTTAATCTAATCTGCTCATCAAGAATTTCATTTTCGAAAATATTTATTTCGATCTCTAGATAAAAAATCTGGAGTGATTCCATTCGACTTTCCGAACATTAAGCAATTAATGTATAAATAAATTAAAGTAAGGTAAGTCATTAAATAGATAAAAGTAAAAATTATAGTAGGGTGTTTGAGTATTTTTCTCCACTGTTTAATTTTTGTGCTATTGCACTTCAAATAACTTGAGCCTATAGACCATAATGATCAAGAATTCTTCGTTATGTCCTTTTGTTAAAATCTATAAAGGCTAGATTCGTTAAAATCTACACAAAATGGTGACCTATAACATGTGCACAAAATTTTAGCTCATTCGAATAAGGCGTTTAGACGCTATTATACTTTTAAAAATTTGGCCCCATACGCCATAATGACAATATTGCTGTATGTCAATGTAAAAAAAAAAAAAAAAAAAAAAAAAAAAAACTATAGGCGCTAGATTCATCAAAATTTTTACAGTTCGTGCGATTGTGACCTATAATATGCATATAAATTTTCAGCTCAAACGAATAGGGATTTTAGACGCTGTTGCACTTTAAAAAATTTGGACCCATAGACCATAATGATAAAGAACTTTTCTTTGTGTCCCTGTAAAAAAAAAAAAAAAAACTATAAGTGCTGGAGTCACCAAACTCTATAATATTCGTGCGACGGCGACTTTTAGCAGGTGTATAAATTTTCAGCTCAATCGAATTAGGCATTTAGACGCTATCGCACTTTAAAAAAATTGGGCCCATAGGCTATAATGATAAGGAATTTTTCTTTCTGTCCCTGTGAAAAAACTATAAGTCCTAGATTCACGAAAATCAATAGGATTTGTGCTATAGTGACCTGGAATATACGTACCAGTTTTCAGCTCATTCAAACAAAGCATTTAGGCGCGATTGTGTTCACCTCCCCCCCCCCCCCCCCTTTCCAGAAAAGAAATAAAACGAGCAAGCAAATATGTATTGAAAGATAAATAATTTTCACAAACAAAGTTTTAAACGTTAAATATAGATATTTACGTAATTATAATTAAACTCATGTTATGAGTCATGTTGCTGTCAATCTCCGCATTCAAAAAGTAATTTTTGTAAAAAAAAAAAAAAAAAAAAAAAAAACAGAGTAAAAAAGTTCTTCGGAGATTTTTTTTTTTTTTACAGGTGACCCACGGTTTAAAAATCGGTGAAAATCTAAGCGGGTAGCTCGCGAGCTCCCTTGGCTACGCAACCCGATGTCGGCCTTTAACATGAATATGCATAATCATTATATGAATTAAAATTATAATTTTAATAACGTTAAAATAGCTTACAGCATACCCCATAACGGCGAAAGTACTTTGCAAACTGTGATCATATGAAACATTGTTATATTCTTTATTTTTCAAAGGTTATTTTTCATTAGGCGCTTTACAAATAACTGTAATGAAATAGTATGAAATAAAAGACAAATTAATACACACACACAAAACATCAAAATAATAGCGATAAATACTAAAAAGTAGCATAATGGCATAGTAATAATAATCCCAATACACTTTACTAATACAATCATATTCATTTGAAATCCATATCCGTACTCTTAGTCGATGAACAATATACTGGAAGATATTCTATCTTTAATAATTTGTATCAGTTGTGCATTGATTGGATTCACATGAGCCACATTCTTGAACCCTTCGTAGACAATTTTTGCAATATTAATGCAGTTTTGTAATTTTTTACAACTATGGCAAATTCAAACATAATTAAAGTAAAAGTCAAGTTTTTATAAACGCAAATATAGAGCTTTATAAATGTGAAAACTATGAAAAAAAAAAAAAAAAAAAAAAAAAAAGATCCACTATTGCTTCACTCATAAACAACTGCTACACGATTTTTTCCAAACAATTGGTTAATTTTGAAAGTAGCGCCACGCATTTACAATGGCAAAAATATTTGATACAGTCGGCAGCAAAATTATTTGAGCGCTAGCAATAATTCCTATGTAAAAAAAAGTACGCTTAATACTGTTTTGTTAAATAAAACATGGTCGAATCACGTTCTTAGACTGACTGAGAACATGATTTGACAAAGATTTATTAAACAAAACAGCATTAAGTGTACTTAGTAGGAATTATTGCTAGCACTCGAATAATTTTTCTGCCGACTGTACATGAACTTATCGTGTGGTGATTAGTGGCAACTATATCACCACTAGGGACAACTAATTTTCAAAGTTGTGCCAGGCATTTACAATGGCAAAAATATTTGATACACAAACTCATCGTGTGGTGATTGGTGACAACTACAATTTGGTTAATTTTTGTATAAGGAAAGGGCATGTTTACAAACAAACGCTCCGTCAATCAATCTTTGCCACTCTCGAGTGGCAAAAGATCAACTTGTATTGGTGGAAATGCCAATGTTATGCCACTTTACCCATAACTTGACTGCGAGTGACGTCACGTGCCCTTTCCTTATTGGACTTTACATCCTGTACAGTCGGTAACAAGTCTCCGAACACTAGCAAAAATTCCTATGTAAAAAAAGTACACTTAATACAGTTTTATTAAATAAATCCTTGTCGAATCCTGCTCTTAGTCAGTCTAAAAACAGGATTCGACAAGGATTTATTTAACAAAACTGTATTAAGTGTACTTTTTATATATAGGAATTTTTGCTAGTGTTCGGAGACTTTTGTTACCGACTGTACATTTGCGTAAATAAATCAAACGCAACTTTCAAAAATTTCAAAAATTACATAAATTTAAAAATACGAGCTATGCGAAAATTTCTTTCATAAAAAGAAATTAATACATGCTTTTTATCAAAGAATAAAAATTCACTGAAATCGGAGCTGGACACTTGGATAATGTTCTCGTAAGATATAGATAAGTAAAAATAACAGAAATAAATGTTTGTATTAAAACTTTTTCCTATTGAATTTGAGATAGAATAAACTCAATGTGTACAGCATTTCATCTCTTATTGTTAGAAAGTCGTTGAGTGGCAACCACTCTAAGCACAGGCGATGTCTTAAAATAAGTCTTCAAATTGCAAATATAGAAAAACTGACATATTCATTTCCTCAAAATGCCACTCAGTGTCAAATAATAACCTTTTCTATTCATGAACTGTCATCGAATTTTTTTAAATAAGATTTTTGTTACATTTTTGTTACATTCAATGACTGAGAGTTTGAGCATAAATGTTAATGTAAAATGTATATTATTATTTTCATCATCTAAGTATGTAGGTGTGATGTATGAATAAATTATTCATACATGTTCTCAAAAGTGAAGTGTAGATTTTTTATATTCATGATACATTTATATTCATACATTCATGTGATTCCGGTATTCCAGATTGGGGCAAAAAAGATGTCATTAAAACATGCATATACGACCTATTATGCTACTCATATGCTAACAGACAGAAAGGGCAATGAAATATTATGGAAATAATATGAAGTTATTGGATAAGGAATTTCCAAAAATACATCTCGAAAATTTATACCGTAAAAAATGCAGCAATACCAGAGGGATTTTGTTCTCTTACTTGGTAGACAGGAACGACGTTTTAATCCAAATCCCGCCTTTCGGCCTTTCCGTGTGAGTTTTCCATAGTTTTATCCAAAACTCTAGTAAATATAGGCTATGATGCCTTAGAAAGACAACCACGGAGGGTATTCCACCCAGGTTTAGCTCCCAAAGTACACAAATGGCCTTAATTCCTGAACACAAATCTGCACATATTTAGCTAGTATGTTGTAGCTATCACAAGAATTTCTTCTATATAATTTTACACAAATTCAGGAAGTACAAGTTATTTATCAAATTATTATTTATTAAAATTATTTTCCATGTTGAATACCATGTTAAATCTCACAACTCTAAATGCCGAAAGAAAGTCAATTTTGTGCCAACACCAGAAGAAATACGATATATAAGTCCCCCCCCCCCCCCATTAAAAATGGAAAAAAAATCTTTTTTTAATTATCACAGATTTATGGTTCAACATTCGTTTTAAAGGTACTGACGTGTTCTTTCGAAAGATACCCATATTGAACATTTACTACCCAACCGGAGAGCTACTTACTTCCCGGGAGGACGCAGCGATGCTCCTTAACGCACAAACATTTTTCCTAGTTTACTACTACTATTATGAATAATACATACTAATTTTACAATCACGCGTTAAGAAAAATCTCTCCTTATGTACATTTATACGAAATTTTGTCCTGTACTGCCAAGTTAAAAATTTAGAAAAAAAAATGGGATCACCGCGCCACCTGTTGAGCCCAATTCTAATCAGCACTAGTTTAGATCAGGGTCCAACTAAATACCATGTTTGGTTAAATTTCGTTGATTGGTTCATGAGATACAGTATCTACACGTTTTGTAATACACACGCACAGACAGACTACATTTTCTAAAGACAGGAAGTCTCAAAACGTGTCCAAGAAGTCTCAAAACGTGTAAGTCCATCAAAAAGTGGAATTCGAAAATTTTCATGAATCCAATACTTTCTTATTATATATATAGAAGAAAATAAAAAAAAACACATCTTAATGCTAATTACGTGTATTTTAAAAGTTTAACAGCACGAACAAAATTGTTTAAATTTCAGAGCTTCTTACTTTTATTACTTGAGAGAGACTTTATGAAATGTATTTTGCATATGTTCCGCTAAAGAAGTTGTCCACAATCATGAACCTGGCTTATGCATATAGGAATTTCTGCTTGTAGTGAAATGTATTTTCAATCATTGTGTATTTTGTAACTGAAATAAATTTTAACTTAATTTACCAATGTAAAAAAAAATATAAATAAATAAAAATAAAAATAAAAACCTTTGTAACTAAATAATTCTTCAAAATCGTCCCCCAGCTTAACCTTTATATACAGATCAATGCATTTTACACAGTACTAAATTAATTTAGTAAGAGTATCAATTTAGCAACAAAAATGCTTCGGAAGAACGATATTTAGCATTCCATATCAAAAACTAGTATGTTGTGGCCACCACGACTTTCTTCTATATTTTCCTATACAAATTCACTCAGTAAAAATTATTTATTAAAATTATTATTTAAAAAAATCATCTTCCATGATAATGCAGACGATTTTCATATTAGAGAAGTAGTATAACACTAAATATCAAAAAAAAAAAAAAAAAAAAAAAAAAAAAAAAGTCAATTTTATTCTCAATATTACATTAAAAAAAAAAAAAATCTTAAAAAGGAATAAAATCGATAACTTTATTTTAAATTATCGCAGATCGATGGTTCAACCATTCGTTTTAAAGGTATCGGCGAGCTCTTTTGAAAGATACCCATCATGAAAATTTACTTCCCTCGAGGTGGGACTTCCCCCCCAGGGGGGGCGGGGGGCAAGGCTCTTACACATACAAAAATTTTTTCCCAGTTGACCATCTCTATTATAAATAATTCTTGTAAATTTCATAATGATTATCAAAAAATAATTCTCTTTATGCACATTTATACAAAATTTTGTCCAATACCACCATGTTAAAAATTTAGAAAAAGCGGGATGGCAACGCAACCTGTAAGACAATTTTTACCAAAAGTTTATAGGCACTAATTTATGTTAAGGTGCAACTACATACTAATTTGTATGAAATTCTGTGCAGTAGATCCTGAGATACAGTTGCCACAAAATTTTGTCACACACACACAGACTGACAGACAGACATACATTTTCTAAAAAGGGTCAAATTGTGTTCTACAGCTCTCAAAACGTGTAAATCCATCAAAAACCCGAGGTCAAAAATTTTTACGAATCCAATACTTTCTTCAATTGAATATAGAAGAATGTAATAAAATGTATTTTTCTTTAAGCATACACAGAATCAGTGAAAATCATTTCATGTGACAGTTGTTAAATGCTATTCAATTAACTTCATTTTTGAATCCAACGACTTTACATATATCCCCAAATTATATTAAAAATTGCTCCAGTTTTGAAAATCAGGGATTAAAAGTATACTTACCACTACTAGCAGAGCAATTAATTGAATTTGAAGTCATTTATGCTGTACATGATAAGTGATTTTATGTGAACTGCACAATGTAATTAAAATTAATTTCATGTTACAAATCATATACCATAAGTGAATATGCAGTTGTAGCAGTTACAGTTTGGGAATAGTAAGATAGAAGTATTTTATGTGGAATGTGCACTGTAATTAACATATTAGTACTTTTTTTTTCCAATTTTGCATAACGATTTTCTGTTTTAAGGCTTTTTCTTGCACATGTAAATTTTGTGAGATTTATGTAATACCATGATTAAAAACTTATTACAAAAATTTATTGTCTACAGATCACTACTAAGTCTTTTACTGTTTTTTCTTTTCTTCTTTTTCCTTTCTTTCTCTGTTTCTTTTTGACTTAAAAAAAAAAAGGTAAAGGGGTTTTATACTTTTTGAGACTGAAATAGATTTATAAGACCGATTTTTTTTTTTTTTTTTTTTTTTTTTTTTAAAGCATATTTCACTACAATTATGAAAAAAAAAAAAAAAAATATATATATATATATCTGCTTATTAAAAAAAAAAAAAAAATGGAAGGAAAGAAAGAACCAGATGGGAATGGCAAAAAAAATTTCTACTCCTTGCATCTAACATTTTCCGTTACATCTTCAAGCTCAAAATATGTGTCAACTTTAAAAATAAAAAATAACTTTTTTTATAACTATGAAAAAGGCGAACTTTTTTTTGTATTGAATAACTAGACATGATGCTGGCGACATCATTTTTTACGTAGATATACGAGACATTTTAAAGTATTTCTTATGTATTTCATTTTATCCTAATTTTCAGAACTAATGTATTTTTACTGCGATTGTTTGATAAAACATCTGACCATTTAAAGTTTGTCTCGCTATTTACTTAAACTTTAAGAGATGATAAAAATAAATAAATAAATTATTCAGTATGTTGTAAAATTAACCTTCTTTATAGTATGTTACTAGTATTGAAACATAATTCGGAAAAGATAATGAATTTAAATTTGAAAATTTATATACTAGCATTATTTTGCTTTAAAATACATATGGAAACTAGTATGCTGTGACCACCACAAGACTTTCTTGTATATTTTCCTATATTAATTTACTAAGTGCAAATAATTTATTAAAACTCGTAATATTTATTAAAGTTATCTAAAAGGATGAATGCAAACGATTTTCACTTTCGAGAAAACTAACACTAAATATCCAAAGAAAGACAGCTTTATTGTGTATAAATAGCATCTTAAAAAATGCGTTTTTATACTGTTCATCTCATATATCAGGTTTCGTACAGTTATATGCCATAGAAGTTGACATACAGCCTTCCCATTATCGAGGAAAATTGCAGTATAGCAGAGTTACCTGTTGGTCGGTTGATACCAAACATTAACAGGCATTAATTTATGTTAAAATGCATCTACATATAAATTTATATGCAATTCTGTGCAGTAGTTCCTGAGATATAGCCATTCCTTAAACTACGGAAATCGGTGTATAGCAGCGCCACCTGCTGGCCGATAAGCACTCAAATTGAATCTGCCTAATGTCTCATAATGGCCTTCTCACATATAAAGTTTTGTTTGATTATACGCAATAGAACATGAGATATAGCTTCACTTTAAATTGCGGAAATCGCTGTAGAGCATAGCCACCTGTTGAGTGGTTAATTCCAAAAGTTGATAGGGACTAATTTAGGTTAAGGTGCATCTACTTATAAATTTATATACAATTCTGAGCAGTAGTTCCGGAGATACAGACGCCACAATTTTTTTTCCACACACATAGACGGACTGACAGACATTTTCTAAAAATGGTCAAATCATGTTCTAGACCTCTCAAAACGTGTAAATCCGTCGAAAATTTTTACGAATGCAATACTTTCTTCTATTGAATATAGAAGAAAGTAAAAAATATTTATAGACATGTCTATTTGATAATTGGTCATTAACTATGGATATATGTGTGAGTATACAAAACACTAACATATTTACGACAAAATGTACGTTGAAAAATTGCACAATTGATCATTAATATTATAGGATGATGTGGAAAATAACTCATTAATATTTAACTGGATTTTAATATCAGGTTTATAACTGCAATTTAGCTCAAAGTTTTAGTATACGATAGTTATTATTCTAGTAAAGTAATTTCTTTAATATTATTTTTAATGTTGTTGTTGTTGTCATTTTAATACAAAATTCACTAAATTTTGTACGTACTGCAAAAATTTTGAAAGTCAGTAATATTTATTTGGAATGCAAAAAATATAAATGCCCATATATTTTAATTTTTTTTCACCGGCCATGCCAATTGCTACCATCCGGTTTGATAGAAGAAATTTGATTGAATATTTTTTAAATTAGAAAATAAACTATGAAAATGCATATTTTTTGAAAACAAACCTGAGAATAATATATACACAAATAATTCTTATGTTTTGCTTATGAACTATATTTCAATTTTCTTATAAAAAGAAATATATATATATATATATATATATATATATATATATAGTTTTAGTTAATTTATTATAATCATTATGTAGAAGTGGCAGTTTTTACAATTTATTCCGGACCTCTGTTAACAATTTTATTCATATCACACTTTCTTTCTTTTTCAAGAGTAATTTTTTCTCATTTTATCGTGATTGCATATTAGATACAACGTAGGTAATGAATTGCATATTACATGCAACGTAGGTAATATTAGAAAAAATTACCAAACAGAAAAAATGGGGTGTTAAAGAAAAAAGCAATTTCTAACAATGTTCCATAATAAGTTGGCCACTCTGTAATTTATTCCGGATGCATACTGAGCGTTTGTATACATGAATATAATATTCATGTATATAAACACGTATCGACATACATACTATCATACCGCAAAAAATAAAAACTCCCTTTGTTTTCAATCAGCTTCATAAAAAAGCTAACAATATTTTGGTAGAAAATATTATATTACTGCTTACTTATTTACCACATTTATGTTACGAGCTAATGTCCTTAATAAATGCAAATAAAAAATATTTTTGGATTAATGCAAACAATTACAATAAAGGTTCGATTCTTTTAACGACCATCGACATGATATGACTAAGATTTTGATAAAGAGCTATCAAGATTTGAAAAAAAAAAAAAAAAAAAAAAAAAAAAAAACATGCCGTGTTTGAGAAAAATGTAAGATCGAATTACTATCTTAATGAATTATTTGCCATGTCACAGTTTTCTATGATATTGCTTACTAGGGTACACGAAACCTTCGAGGTTATAGGTTTCTTTGCTTTTCAAATCGTGTTATGAATAATTATAGTTTTGATACCAATTATGTTAATTATTGCAATTAGTACCCAATACACAGAATCTTGCTTGTTTTCCGTGCGAAAATTATGATTCAAAAATTATTTCTGAATACATAGTAGCGATCTGCATGTTGATAGTCTTTAAATTTATGCTGTGTGATTTAGATTTAGAGGAAATATAATCGCTATACATGTACAACACAGTTATGAAGTAGCAGTTAAAAAAAAAGTTATGTATTATGTATATCATGCGTGAAACATTGTAAATAATTTACTTTTAGCGTGCCCTGTTATAGATATACGTGTAAAATATTGCCTGATTATGCGGAATAAAAAAGGGTGGGTTTCTTTCTAAAAGAATTTTAAAAAGCATGAAACGCTATTTAAAAATTAATATTTACGACAACTGCCTTTATAAAATGTCGAAACTTTGTTTAAAAATCAAGTAAGGCATGAACGCTTGTAGGGTAATAAATGTTTGTAAGGAATTACGAATCGTTTGTTACAAATAAATTTGCATTTTTTATTCATCATTATCACCATGAATATGTACATATATGGTGAAATCATCATGAATATATGTGGTTGTCTCATAAAAATTCATACAGATTATAAGAAGGAGATTCATAATCACATGTCATGACTGCACTTCAATCACTACTTTTTACAGGGTAATCCCAAATATTTTCATTTTTATTTAATTTTTTACTCATTCACCTTCTGCTTTCGGAGCAAAACTTTCACTAAAATATATGAGGTTAAATATGTTCTTTACACTCCTGAAGTTTCAAGGTGATTCTTTCAGTAGTTTTTGAATTATTCGACAATACGTCTGAAATTGAAAGTGCCCGGTCATTTATGAAAACACAGAGAAAAAAAAATATACCGCCTTCCTTTTGAATGAATAAGTGGCCATTTTCTAAATCCCTTAAATAGAAATATAGATTTCCGAGCCATGAGCATAAGGCACTCCAATAAACTGAATAGACGAAATGATCGAGAATTTCTAGTGTACACATTTCTAGATGCTGAAACGATATTCTGAATATTCTGAATCTTTTGTATTGCGAGATATTCTCGCTTAATTTTCTAGAACTGGGTAATAAACCAAGATTATAGTTGCTGTAGCCCGCTTCTTGTGGCCTCATTTATTTGCAGAGATTTTTAAATAACTTTGCCCTCGATAATATAGGCAAACGCTCTAGAATTCTAATACAGGCTTCTAGAGCTCGCTTTCTAAGGGGACTAGAATTTATAAGGATGAGATGGAACTATTTTTTCTAGAGCCACAATTTAGATTCTAGATGTCAGTTATAGAATTTTTTCTTAGTGGAGATCGTGTATTACATGTTTAATTTGACTTCTTTCAAGATACTCTATGTCTTTCCATTAATCCATCATTTAAAAATTCATTTTTATTTTTCTAAATCTTAAACCGTAAAAAATTTTGTTAATGCCCGGAACGTCTCCCCAACAGCCACAAAATAGAACGACAACAACATTTCGTAACCTGTTAGCCCATAACAATAATGAAACCCCAAATCTTCTTTTCAGAGAGAATTGCTCTTGTCTGTTGGGGCAATAAATTCAAGAGTTTGTTTTTTTCTGGATGTTACAGTTAGTTTTCTTTGGTTATTATGTTTAGCTTACTTCATCTTTGATCATTTTTTTTCTGCCTTTTTTATCACTATATATCCTTGGATCATACTCCATACAAGTTTTGTTTTTGGTTTCCTTCAAAAAGTTTCGGTCCAAAATCGAGCCATGGACTTGGTCTCTTTCATAACAATATGCTAGGCAGCAAATTGTAGTTTAAATTTGTTCTTTCAAATATCCGCCTTTGCAATTTCAGGAAAATAATTAATGGTTTAAAAATTTTAAACAAACTTACGGATATCATAAATCTGACAGAGGTCCTAGGTTGTATTTGTCAACCTAGCCGTTCGGAGTTTTCCTTGGTTTGCTCCGAAACTCGCGTACGTAATAAAGTCCCCAAGGGACACATCATCCTAGACCTAAGACGCTCGTGTAGTCGATAGGCCTTACTCCCAAAGACACAAACACATATAAATCTGGCTATGAAAATTACGAAATTGATTTTAGAGAACAAAACAACAAAGATTTGCTATGTTCAAAATTTTCAACGTATTATTTTTCGGGCATGATTACTTTATACTGAGAGAGCGCAGAGATAAGCTTTATTCTGACTGACTGTAAAAAATTCTATTGACTGTAAAAATAATGAAACTGCAATGTGCTGATTTGCATATTTCTTTCTTATATATATATATATATATATATTCAATAAAAGAAAGTAATGGATTTGTAAATATTTTCGACTATCTATTTTTGACGGTTTTATATGATTTAAGAGATCCTGAACGTATTTGGGGCATTTTTGGAATGATGCTTGTCTGAAAATGTGTCTGTGTATCTGAAACAAAAAGTTTGTGTCAGCTCTACATCAAGAGCTAATGCACAGAATTTCTTTAAAAAAAAAAAAAAGAATAAAATAATAATTATTATTATTATTTCACCTTGACATAAATTGGTGTCTATCAGCTTTTGTGCGTATCGCTCAACAATTGGTACTGCCATGCTGCAATTTTCTCCGTATGCAAGAATTTTATGTTGCAACTTTTATGACTGATATGTGTGAGCCCCATTTTGAAAAAAAAAAAAAAAAAAAGAGTTAATTCTATTTGGATGTAAACAGGCTGATAGAGTCCTGCATCAGGTCCTGTAAACACAGATACAAGCTTTGTGTTTTGGATGAGGGTAGGGCCTGCATTAATTTTTGAATCGCAGGTTCATATTTTTCGAAGAATTTGTTATATGCTGCTTATTTTTTTACGAATCTAACTTTTTGAATGCAGATATTTGATGACATTATCTTCCTCCACTGTAATTTAAAGCCCATCGTGACTCATATTCGAAATTAATATTTAAAACGTTACATGCGAAAATTATTTATCCCCCATCGTGTTATATTTGTTTATTTATTTTATTTTTTTAAAAACTGTCAAAATATTTGAAACAGTGCATTCACTAAAAGTAAGCTTTTATGAATAGACTGAAGTTTTTTATAATTAGACATATATTCTAGTAATTTTTATGTAATATTTATCAATTCTGTGGCTACAAGCTTACAAGTTACTTTTGGTTAATATATCAAGGACCAGGTCCATTTTTCCCCCTTGAAACTAAAAGTCCTTAAAAGACAAAAAAAAAAAAAAAAAAAAAGTGAAAACAATACACCAAGCTGAACACCCTCCCAATGTGATTTTCTGATTTCTTTGTAAAACGGAATATTTTACTTTGTGTTACTACGAGGGTTGTAAATTAAATAGTGGCAACTTAACCTTGAAACTCGCAGAAGGGCGGGCATGCGCAAATAGGATATGGGAGCGGTGAGGTGGCACTGTTGTCGATGTGTAGAGTGCAAAAAACAGTCGATCTGCTAAGAAGGGTAGTTGTTGTGTGGCGTTAAAGTGAGGAGTTTCGTTTTCATCGCTCTAAAGCATGTTTTCAAAAGGTGATCAGCGGTCGTGACTTAAAATCGAAGTATTCGTGCTACCCCATCGTGCTACTGTCTTAAGGGCGTATCAGATTCAGCAACTTTAGAAACAACCAATTTTTGAGCCGACTTTAGCGCCGATTTTTCCTCGACGAAAACACCGTAGAGGTTACAATAGTCGGGTGAAAAGTTGGATGAAAGAAGACTAACTTCTGACGCTTATCACTTTTCTTGGCGCGAATAAAATACGCAATGATTAGCGTTAAAATTCCCTTTCATTTGTGTAAAATATCGCATTATTATTTCTATTTTGATCTTTTTTACAACTATTATCATAACGCCATACGAAAATAAAAACGATTTATTGAAAATACTTATCATTTAACGGTAAAATAAACGTGCTTAACGATAATATTTCTTCTTCAAATCTCCACTTGAAGCGATTCCCGTGTTCCGCCATCTTGGAAATATGACGTATCAAAATAGCGCATCATGATTGGACGAATCCGAGGAGAAATTGAGTATACGGACAATTTTATCAAGGCAGCTCTGAAAAAGTTGGGCAACTTCGGTCTGCGCTATCACACTGGGAGTAGAGACAATTTTTTCCGAAAAATCGGCGCTAATCAGTGGTTGGCTCTAAAATCGCCTGTAAAGTCGTTGAGTCTGATACGCCCTTTATACGGTAAAGCATTTGTGCCACAGGCTTCCACTAATCCTCGATAGCATTCTGTTGCAATTTTGCCACTTCGATTTTAAGCCACGACCGCTGATCACCTTTTGAAAACATGCTTTAGAGCGATGGAAACGAAACTCGCCACTTTAACGCCACACAACAACTACCCTTTTTAGCAGATCGACTGTTTTTTGCACTCTACCTACACATCGACAACAGCGCCACCTCACCGCACCCATATCCTATTTGCGCATGCCCGCACTTCTGCGATTTTCAAGGTTAAGTTGCCACTATTTAATTTACAACCCTCGTATTTTTAACAACTCATAAAACAATATTCTCAGTTTAGGAAATCGAAGAGCGCCATTTACCTGTAATAGAAAAATTAAATAAATAAATAAAAATAAATAAGAAAACTACACTTAAATGGATAGCTAAATCTAATTTTAGCTAGTGGAAATGGATGAAAGTGCATTTTTAGTAGTATTAACCATTTTTAATACTTTCCTTCCTATACTGTTTGATGGACACTGATATTTTCGATTTGACTTTCTGTCTGTCTTTGTGACTTCTGTACGTCCGTAATAATGAATTTCTGTTTATATGTAATTGTCTTGTAAAAGATCAGTAGTTTTGTTACAGAAAGTTTTCTGTTATTTGCCTGGGGAAAAACCAAAACTAAAAAAAATTTTCATGGAAGGGCATTTTTTTTTTTTTTTTTTTTTTGTTATTATTATTCATTATTTTGAATCGAGCCGGACCGGGCCGAATTTTTATATTTCATACCGAGCCAGGTCACAGCCTCAACATTTCGGTTCGTGCAGACCTCTATTATGAATACGGAAGAAAGTAAAAAAAAAATGTGTTACTGGAGTAGACTGGTGAATTGAATCAAGTGTAAACAGATTAATTTAATATATTCTTCGCATAATGTTGGAATGATGCCATAATTCAGTCATGACGCACGAACTTCCCTTCCTTTCTTTTTTCTTTCCACTCTTTTAAAGTCTGTTTTATTGAGAAATTAAGTCTTGTTTAAATTCATCTTTAGGACAGCAACAAAACTATATAATTTCCTGAAATGCAAAATTAGACAATTTGTTGTGCTTCCTAAAGAAAAACTCTGGGACGAGAAAATGAATATTTCATGGTGTTTCTAAATGAATGATCTGTAATTTTTACTCATAAAATTACTTTTTGTAGAAATATGAGTTGAAACATGCGCATTGTAAAGACTTGATCTCAGATTCATATTTACGGCTACACGATAAATATTATTTCACCAGTTAAAAATTCAGTGAATACTTGAGTCAGGTATTTTAAATACATAAGCTTTTGACAGAAGGAAGTTTTACGTCACATTGGTTCTAACGATCATTAAAAAGCATACATGATCAATAGGTTTTTTAATTATTGTATATAGCTTTATATTATTTATATATATTTATTACTTTATATTAGCTTTATAGGAACATTTGTCCTCTATGGAGGAATGTTCCATTGAGGGAGGGCGGCAGCATTCGTTTTAAATAAATCGTCTGTGCCTTAAAAATAAGTGGTTAAACCCTAAATCAGCGATAATCTGAAAAAAGTTTTTTTTTTTTTTTTTTTTTTTTTTTGTTACTATCATCTATAGGACACAAAATTAACTTTCTTTCCACATTTTGATTTATATTTTTCTGACATGAAAATCGTCTGCAGTTACTATGAAAAACAAGTCTGATAAATAATAATTCTAGTAAATAATTTGCCCAAAAAAATTATAGAAGATTTATTTATTTATTCTTTTTTAATGACCTCAGCATGTTGGTTTGAAAATGCTTTAAACAATCTAACAATCATTTTTATTTTATTTACTTATACTGAATTTAACTTTTCATATTTCAGCTGTAAGAGTATTTTAAAAATTGAAGAAGAACTCGCCCTATAGGAATATAGGATAAGACGAAAACAGAATAATTCCGGTTCAGATGTAATCAATACTTTGTAATTTATCCATCCTAAGTAACTTGAAATTTTATCATTTTAGATTCTGCAAATACCTGCACCAAATTCATAACAATGAGATAACAATTAAGATAATAAGTTTTAAACCTTAACGTTTGGACATTTTAAAGATGTCTAATCCCTTAAATAAATATTAACAAGCGGTCCTTTAAATAAATATATTCAAGCCAGAATTAAATACATTTATTACCTACAGAATAATATTTACCTCCACGCATTCCAGGCTGAAAACATAAATGAAATTTGCAAAGCCTAGACTTGAATAAAATGACTAAATGATAAACACCCGTAAACCCAAAGAAATTACACGCGACCTGAGGACTATCCCATATCTTTAAGTCACAAAAAAGGAATTACATGTTTCTAGAAAACCTCTATTTGGAAGCAAAACTATAATTTGGAAGCAATGCTTTAATTTACTCGAAGAATGACTTTTGTTGGAAGAATGAAATTACAGGGTGGTAGGGTAAAAGTAGAGTAAAAAACAACATTATCTGAGAGTTAACGAATTACGAACAAGCCTGATACTTTGCGGTGTAACAACCGGTATTGTAGGGTTGAAAAGGTTATGAATATAAACACAGCATTTTCGGCCAAAATTTCCGGTAGGGGGTGTTCCTAGGTTTGTGGTAAAAATAAATTCTACTTTGATTTCTTCATTCATTGTAGAGTAAAAACGTTAATGTCTTTATATAGAATGATTTAAATTTCGCTGCTTTAAAAAAATTACTGAATTATTTAGAAAAAAAAAAAAAAGCATTTAACATATTGTCTAAAAGATTAACTTTGAGTTGGAGTGGGTAATATGTATTGTATTATAGCTAAGATAGAATGGGCAGTTGGTGACTGTCTGAAGTTCACTCCGAAATTGGTCCGGAAGCATGCTATCTCAATTCTGAAACTCCGCAAAAAGGATTGCTTAAAAAAAAAAAAAAAAAAAAAAAAAAATCACCGTTTAGTTTTTAAATTACTCTAATATTTAAAATCTGCAAAAATAGCCATACAATAATTAATATATATAATAATAGCTATATAATAATCAAGCTATATGAAAATAGCTATATCATAATTAAGCTATATAAAATCGTTAAATAATAGAAAGTTATTGTGCAAAGACTCTTTTTTTTTTTTTTTTTTTTTTTTTTTTAGAGAAATAAGATCTTTCCACGTCAAATTCGTTTTTCTACGTGAAATATACCAATTATGCAGTGATATTAAATATTAACTTTGTAACCCGACGCTATTAATTTCTAAAACATGTTACAATTGTTTCTGATAGAAGTAATTACATAAGACCTTTCAAGTAAGAATAAAAAATTGACAAAAGTGTAGTAGACAAACAGCAACTCTTATTCTAAATCATTAAATACCTTTTTTTCCGGTAGACTTTGCTGCATTTTTTAAAGGTAATATTATGACTTGTATACCAAATCGTAACATTTTTAAAAACTACTTGAAAATTATCAGGTTTTTTTTACAGCATAAAATTTTACAAAATATAATCGTAACTAAGAGCAAATTTACTTTTTTCTTTATTTTTACACAGAATTTAAACGCATTGAAATTTTAAATTCTAAAATACAGTTGAAATCCCAAATAAAAACGCCTTTGTTGTTTTATTATTAGGCATTACTGTTTTTTTTTTTTTTTTTATGAGATGTCTCTTTAAAATATATGTTCAGAGAAAATCAGGAAGCGTTCTTTATTATATTTTGCTTATGTAACATTGTTCTGCTCTTGAGTATTCCAAACGTTTTCCTCATTGTTCTAACCTTGGGTATAAATCAAGAACAAGACAATCAAAATTGCATATTTGTTCGGTCACTACACGGAAAAAAAAAAAAAAAAAAAAACTGTTATGTTGTGACCACTGCAAAACTTATTTGATATTTTCCTATACAAATTTACGCAGTTCAAATCATTTATTAAAAATTTTTTCCATGATAATTGCAGAGGATTTTCATCTAAAAGAAGAATAAAACTAAACGTCGAAAAAAAGTTAATTTTGTGGCTTAACGGCCCACTTCACTTACCGTCGCGTCGCCAGAAGCCTGAGCCAGTGTTATTCTATGGGGAAATTTTCTTTACAAATAACTTAATAACTAATGCATATTTTTAAATTCTGTTTTCACACTCAGAAAATTCCCACCTGTTAAATTGACGGACCGTTTTTAGAAATGTATTTTTTTAATTTTTAATATTTTATTTTGAAATTGCAAAATGAAAAAATTTCACATTTTGAAAATTCGTATTTTGCAGCTTCAAAATAAAATTAAAAAAATTAAAAAAATACATTTTTAAAAAAGGTCCGTCAATTTATCAGCTAGGAATTTTCAGAATGTGAAAACAGAATTTAAAAATATGTACTAGTTAATAAGTTATTTGTAAAGAAAAATTTTCCATAGAATAACATTAGTTCGGCTTCCGGCGGCGGTGAGTGAAGAGGGCCCTTAAAAATGGCATCTTAGGCAACGCATTTTTTTTTTTTTTTTTTTTTCATTTTTGAAGTTTTACTTTCTTTTCTCTATATATAGAAGGATGAATTGTATTCGTGAAAAATTTCGAACTCCGGTTTTTGATGGATTTACACGTTTTGAGATATTCTGAACAAGATATGACGATTTATAGAAAATGACTGTTTGTCTGTGTCAAAAATTTAAAGGCACTTTATCTAACGAACGAATGAACGAAATTCAATCAAACTTCGTACTTAGTTAGGTTTAAACTGGTGCTGAGTACATTTCGGGATCAACAGCTCAACAGATGGCGCTGTCATTTCCAGGGGTGGATTTAGGCTTTATTCTTTTTAAACTTTGTAGTAAAAAGATTTTAACTACAATAGAGTGTAGGTTGCCACTGAAAGATGTAATATATATATATATATATATATATATATATTGAAAATGTTGTTATTTGAATACGCATAAATATTATTTTTTAATATATAATTCATAGAGAAAGGGATGAATTTGTAAAAATTTTTAACTTCTGGTTTTCGATGGATTTACACATTTTGAATATCCTGAACACACTTTGACATTTTAGAAAATGTCCATCTGTTCATGTGCATATCTATCTGTGACAAAAAGTTTTGTCAGATGTGGCTCAAAAATCAATGCCGATGCCGAGAACATGCTATAAATTTAAATTTGAATACACGTTGATATAAATTGGTACCTATCAACTTTTTTTGCAAATCATTCTACAAGTGGCGCTGATATTTTGTGATTTTTTGGGGAATGATACGCAGAATTCAAGTAAATATCTGAAAGAAAGATTATTACCCCCCCCCCCCCCTGCTATCTGATATTTGTTTTAAATAAAAGAATGTGTTATGGAATCCGTCAAGTTTTCAGAGATAATTTGTTTTCAATTTACAATGAAATTCATACTTTTTTCTCTTTTATTTAACGCATGGATGAAAGAGAAAATGCATTTGGTTAATTAAATATACAGTTCACATTTTATTTAGACTCTTCTGAAGCAATGCACTTTATACGCGTTACGCATTACGCACGTGACTTACTATTACTACTGGGAAAAATACAGAATTATAATGTTTACATTGGTGTTTTATAGGGAAGTGTTTACAATCTGTAGGGAAATATTTGTATCCTAGAGGGAAATTCATAGGGAAATTGAGAATCAGAAGTCACATGTTGGGTATGATTTAGCCTCGAACCCAAGAAAATGGATATTGTCCATTCAGAAGTATTCCGTACTGGAGCAGAAAAGGTATCCATCACTGGGTTTAGAAGTGTCTGTATTGGTGTATTTAACTCTCTAGAAAAATAAATTTTCGAGTATACAGTTTGCGTTTTTCGCAGTACAGTCGTGAACGTGTACAGAAAAGATTAATTGAGGTATCGAACACTGCTTATAGTTACAATCTCTAAAATTAAAAACACAACAGAAAAAATTGTCAGAAAATGTTCTTACAGTGTGCACTACTGATGCAGTTACCCTTAGATATTTTTGAATGGTAGTTTTTCTTTTTAGTAAATAAACATGATTTTCTATTATTGCAAACACAAATTTAAAATTCTACTTATATTTTATTTTATATGTCTTTATATGTGTATCTCTTACTGAAAAAGTTTCTCTTACCTGAAAATTTTTTGGTGTCTGTCTACTTCGTTAGGTCAGTTTTATGTCTCCAGATCACATTATCCCCAGAAAATGCATATAATACGTGTAATAGTGGGTAATGGAAGTCGTGTGGTTGTTTCACACCAGATTTTCTTAAAAATACATATAAAATGTAAGTAATATAGATTTTCTTTTCCACTTTTTCTCTGAATTAAATTTAATTAACAGCATATAACGGTATGTTCACGTTAATAAATTTTTTTTTCATTGATTTATCTCTGCCGTAAAAATCCCTTTTAGATCATTTTACATTCCACAAATGAAACCATCAGTTACAGCTCCAACTATACAGTATAATATATTGAAAAAGTCATAAAAATATACCAAGGGGACAAAAATTGTATCAAGCGTTCCCCTTTGAGACTCCAGGACTAGGAACAAAAAATAACCCTGTCCAGAAAGTTTTCACGGAACTTTGCTTCTCAGCAGGTAACATCAGAATGAAATAGATTTATATCTCTACACCTAAGGCGTCGGGCATATCACTATAGGATACCTTTGGTATTTTTAGAGCACCCTTGGAGAGCTCTTAAACTGATTACCTGGCCAGTTTTTGAGAAATATCACTGAGAAAAACCACACAATGGTTTTTAGCTTTTACAAAACATGTCCGAGTATTCATCTTAGACCACCTTGTAGAAGGTATCATTTCCCACATAATAGGGATCAAAGGTGCTTGGATGGATGTTTGAGATGATGCCAGTTAGGTAGAAAATTTTGTACATAGGACAGATGATACGCCCCGAAAATGTTCTCCTTGAATCCACTTAACAGTAAAAAAGAAGATAAATGTGTATTATGAAAGTTAATGTTAGTAAACATCGTTTGATACCTAGATTTTAGTTTTTGAAAAAGATAGGAGGAGGAGAGATGCGTCTTTCAAACAACAATGGATTTGATTAAAATAAATATTATTTTATAAATGTTCTCTAGACATTTACTTTATTTGACTTAAAACACACAGTCTTTGATTAAACCGATTACAAATTACTACGAAAATAATATATATATATATATATATATTCATTTATTTCAGAGTGGGCGATGAACAATAGAATCGAAGAATGAACAATTTTTATCTCCATATTTTACAGATGCTATTTATTTATTGTTATTTATTGGTTATATATTTTTTTTCTTTATGGGTTATTATTTTCTTTCTTTATGATTTTCATGTTTTAAAATGCTAATTACGACACTATATCTGTACTGATAAGTATAAAGGATTTAAGTCCATATTCTTGATTTTTCAGGAGACGAAAAATAAAGTTAAACTAACTAAAAAGTAATCAGAAGAATCGATTAGGAAAAAGGGATTATGTTGATTTATATCCTTTATACGGTTCAGTGATTGTCAACCTTCATTTAATAAAAGGAAAAAAATGAATTAAATATTTTATACAAAGATTAATGCTAAATGTCTGACTTGAATCTTTTTTTACCAATGGATTTTCTCAGAGACAAAATGACATGGATTTAAATCCTTTATACCAATCGATAGAGAATTTTTTTCTGTGTCTGACTATGTACTTAACTCAAAATCGACATTTTTGGACTTAAATCCTTTATACTTATCAGTACAGATATTTCAAAATAAATGATATAATTATGAGAAACTGACTCGGAAATTACGAATCATTTAGAAAAAGGGGTACAGTATCCATGAATTAAAATATAATATGAATTACTTGAGTTGATGCTATAAAAATAGCTCAGAGTCTGAGAAATTAAAAATTTTAAAATATTTTCGTGAATCTTGTTCTCTTCTTGCCCTAGATATTATGTAAATTTCAAGTTACGTTATTGACCACTGATTGTTAAAAATGGTTATTTATTTGGGAAAAGTTAGTTCATATTTAGTGATTTAAAGTTTGTCATGTATCTCATAGATGCAAGTTTCTGAAAACATTGTTTGTGAACACACAAAAATGTAACAAGATAAAAATTGGAATGAAATTTTAGGTAAATTTAAAATCTTTATTATTGCTTATAACATGTCTCTGATTTATAGGGTTGTTCGGAAAGTAATTTCGTTTTTTTTCTTTTTTTTTTTTTTTTTTTTTTTTTTCGACAGAGGACTTAATTGAATTTTTTTTACACCAACTTCACAATTAATCCGCATTGTCATCATATATTTTGACAGCTGATGTTGCAAGGTTTGTTT
This sequence comes from Salticus scenicus, assembly GCA_963930645.1. Taxonomy (NCBI): domain Eukaryota; kingdom Metazoa; phylum Arthropoda; class Arachnida; order Araneae; family Salticidae; genus Salticus; species Salticus scenicus. The sequence continues at coordinate 96,270,047 of OZ005650.1, forward strand.
GTGAAAAAAATTATTTGGTTCTTCACAATAGTTTTCGTTTGGTGATTTTACAAATATGAAAAGTCGAAAACACCATTTTCGGTATATTTTGCTTTTTTACTGTCGAAAAAGCTAAAAATGCTATACAAACAAGAAAATAATTACCAATTTGTAGGAAGAATATGTTTTGATAGAATGCCAGTGCCAAAATTGGTTTGCAAAATTTCCTTCAGTCAATTTTGGTGGCGAAGATGTATCAGGAACTAGAAGGCCAGTTGAAGATGACGAAGGGAAAATACTGGTATTGATTCATGAAAACCTGTGATATCTCGGAGAGATTAAATTTATCGAATTTGACCGTTCAATACCTTGGTTTAATATTTAAACTTGGCGTATAAGTTTTTTTCTTGTAGAAGGCAATTCACTCCTTCACATTGTTGTCTATGATTTGCTTCTCAAAAGTCAAGAAAATTATCCTTTTTTTGAAGGGATCATCACTGGGGATGAGTAATGGGTTGTCTACAATAACGTTTTGCAAGAGATCATGAAGTAAAAAAAAAAAAGCACTAAGAAATCCAATAGTCATTAAAAAAAGGGGGAGGGATGAAGCTGTCTGTTTGGTTGGGTTTCAGGGGAATCACCATCTTTTAACACTTTCCAACAAGGTTGAAAAGGTATAATGACTTCGGTTTGTCTGCCTGTCTGTCCGCGCTCTAACTCCAGTAAATATTTATGGAATTTCTTGAAAATGATATATGTTATTGAAGTTTACTATCGGATGTTCCCTATTGAAAATGGAGTTTATACCTCTACTGGTTTGTGTACAGGGACACCCAAAAGTATTTCAAAGCAATGTGTTCTATGAGAGGTATTTCTATAAACTATATTTTCATATCTTTACTGTACAGATATCTTAATGAAATTGAAATACGTTATTCAAGTTCATTATTGGATGTTTCCTGTTGAAAATAGAGTAAATATCACCACTGGTTTATGTACAGGGACACTCAAAAGCAATCCAAAGCATTGCGTTCTATGAGAGCTATTTCTGTAAATCAAATTTTAATAATTTTACTTTCTACGAAGTTTTATGAAATTGAAACATATTATTTGTGTGTACAAAAGAATGCTTTGCGTAGAATATAACATGATTAGCATTAGATTTACAGGGTGACACAAAAATATTAATTTATATTAAAAGCTATTAATAAAAATTGCTAGAATTGTACTTTCGTTTACATTAAGCGTTTTTAACACTTTCTAACATTTGTCAAGTGTGAATATGATTTCAATTTGTGTATATGTCCGTCTGTCCGTCCGTCTGTCTGTCTGCCCGTGCTTTAACTCCCGTAAATATTTATGGAATTTTTTGAAACTGATATATGTTATTTAAGTTCACTATCGGGTGTTCCCTATTGAAAATGAAGTTTATACCTCTACTGGTTTGTGTACAGGGGCACCCAAAAATATTCGAAAGCTTTGTGTTCTATGAGAGGAATTTCTATAAACCATATTTTAATACCTTTACTGTATAGAAACTTTAATGAAATTTTAATATATTATTCAAGTTCCCTTTCGGATGTTTCCAAAACTCAAAAAAAAAAAAAAAAAAAAAAAAAAAAAAAATCAATGGATTAAGTTTTAGGATAGAATTTTTTAAAAGTTATATTTAAAATCTTTCTATTTTAAAAATCATAAAAACATTCACATACATTTTTAATATTCTAAAATAATGTTTTGTATAGAATACGATATGTTTAACTTTTTCAGATTGAAAGTTATTCGATACAACTATTACGTACAGTTGGAAAGTGTTACTAATCAATGCGTGCTGCATGATTTTTCTTTCTTGTTTAGCTTCAGCTGGACAATACCACGATCAGTTCTGAAGTATATTGTCATCAACTAAACAAATTCGATGATTCACTCAAACAGAAACGTCCAGAATTGGTCAAGGAATGTATTGTCCGGTGGTAAAGATGTAGTGTTCTATCAAAATAATGCGGCACCACGTACGAGTTTTGTAACTCGCCAAAAGCTTTTACAGCTTGGATGGGTTGTACTACAATATCCACCATAATTCTTCAGATCTCGCACCTAAGAATTATTATTTGTTCCTATTTCTACAAATTGTTTAGACGGCAAAACTTTTACTTCAAATTAGGACGTCAAAAATTTATTTGGATCAAATTTTTGCTAGTAAAGTTGAGAAATTTTATGACCGGGGAATCATGTTAATGGGAGAAAGATGGCAAAAGATATTGAACCAAAATGAAGAATATATAATCAATAAAATATTTATACGCTATAGGAAACCGTCTTTCATTTTTATATATCTAAAAAAAAGGAAAAAGAAAAGTAAAGAAAGAAAAGAAAAGAAATTACTTTCCGAACAACTCAATAGTTAACTAGCACTCTGAAAATGAAAGATGCATCACATATGGATAAAAAAAACGTTGTGACTAATATTTACAAATTGAACTATATTAGGTTTGTTCAATTAAATATATATTCAGGCAAAAATTCTTAGGGTTTTTGATGCATTTTTTTGAAGATTTGAAATCCTTAAAACGCGTTTTCTCAGTTTGCATTCTTTCATAAATTCGTGATCTTCAAAATTCTAAACCTGCTACAGATATTTAGGAAAAGATTTATTATTATTTTGGAATGTTTAATAGAATCTACTTATAAGAATAAAGAATAGATTTTCCAGTTTTTTTTTTTTTTTTTTCCGAATTTTTCATAGGCGTACACTTTTTAATTCTTTCCCTCAGAAAACTAATTATTAAATTTTAAAATTCACCTCTAATTCTTTTAAGTAGATTGTATTAAACACACATATATATATACATATATACTAGCTGACCCGACAAACGTTGTTTTGTCATATAAATTATTTCTAGAGAATATTTTGCTAGAAAAAAATAACTAACTTATTGTAAGTGTGTTAGGATGTGGTATATAAGTGGAAGATGTATGGAGCGCTGTGAACGGTGAAAGAATATAAAAATAACAAAACACCAATTATTTATTTTTTTAATTTATTAAAATTGATTCTTTAAAATTATATACATATCGCTACTTATAACAATATTACTAAAAAACAATATCATTCCCTTAATGCAACAGAGTGTACAATATTTTTTGTTATCCCATCTTTCGCCAATACAAACAAACTGGATGGTTTGCCCACTCGAGAGCCACGTATAATTGTCCGTGTGAAAAACATGATGTGCTCCAATCTAAGCCACAGACAGACATCGTTTGGCCCTGAGACTTATTGATAGTCATTGCAAATGACAATCTAATTGGAAATTGAGGGCGTTTAAATTGAATTGGCACATCTGTGGGTATAATAGGAATTCGCAGTAGTAATATATTTTCACCTCGGAATTTGTCATTTAAAATGATGGCTTCGATAACATTTTTCATTAATTTTTTTATGACTAATCGCGTGCCGTTGCACAACCGTGGTGGGTTCAAATTACGAAGCAAAATAACCGGAGATCCAACCTTCAGTTGTAAAATATGCGGTGGCATGCCTGGTAAATCCAATGAGTTTAAAAACTTTGTTGGATAATTTACAGCTTCGGTGGCATCGCAAACTGTATCATTAGATTTGTATGACACCAAGTCTCCTGGTAACAAATAATGTATCTTGAGATTCAGTTCGTTGACGTCCACATTTTTTGCTGCTAAAATTGCTCTTTCTGCCAGCCACTCATGATTTGTGTATCGTCTGTGTACATCGGGAAATATCTGGTCAATAAGAGCATCTTGAGAATCAATGATTGTGCAGAAATCGGTCGGTAATTTTATGCATCCAGTTTCATCTGTAGTAACTTTTCCATCGCCGATATCTAACAATTGTTTTGAGAATGTTTCAGCGGATGGATCTTGAAGCTTTTGAACGCACAAATTTACTTTCAGTTGTACTTTTTCAACATTAAGCCACAATGACGATGATTTTAAGCACGCGTTGATCTCATCAGCGTATGTTGAACACGGAATAACGGGAAATGCTTGTCTGAAATCACCTGAAAAGAGTAACAGAGTGCCGCCAAATAGTTTGTCGTTGTTTTTTATATCTTTCAATGTCCTGTTCGACGCCTCAATCGAATGTTTTTGTTCCATAGTGCATTCATCCCAGATAAGAATTTTACACTATTTCAGCACTGTGGCCATGGACGATTGTTTTTTTATGTTGCACACTGCGTCTGGGTTAGTTTGATTATTTAGTGGCAGTTTAAATAATGAATGAGCTGTTCTGCATCCATCCAATAAAGTTGCCGCAATGCCAGATGAAGCAACAGCCAATGCGATGCCATTATTTGATCGTATTTCGGCGAGAATTAGCGAAATAAGGAATGTTTTGCCAGTTCCACCTGGTGCACCCCCCAAAAAAAAGAATCCACCTTGTCCTGCCAAAACTGCGAGCATGATGCGGTCGTAAATGGTTCTTTGTTCTTCATTCATTAGTGGGACATTGCGAGCATCAATCGCTGCCATTTCTACAGTATTGTATTGTAGTTCAAGATTCAATTCAGTGCTTATTAAATCAGGTGCATTTCGATTTGTTGAATGCATACCGAAATGACTGAGTGGTAAGTTGGCAATGATAATGCAAAGATCTTCAATAGCAATCAATGCTTCATTGTACATAGCGTCACTGAATACTATCGTTAGATCGTTGCACCGTGAACGATGTTGATGCAATATATCATTAGTCATTGAATCTTTGTGATTATCCCATAATGTCTCTGCTCGGGCCGAGAAACATGTAGTAAACACTATAGCGAATAGTAGACGAATTTGTTTTGCTGTACAGTTCAGTCCTACTTCAGCAAGCATACACTCCCACTGGTTGTCGTCTTCCAGCAAGCCGAGTGCAAGGCATGCATCTTTATACGTTGGATACTGTTGTCCATTCACTTTACGTAAATCTTGAAATGACAAAGGGCCGATGACATTAACCAATAACAGTCGAAGATAAAAACACTCAGTCTGCCTTGGATTGGCCGTAAATACTCGTTCCAAGGTGTTTGATTTGAATAAACCGGGACATGCATCAATCAGCGTGCCTTGCTTGCGGGGCATCCATTTTTTTGTTGAAGCCCATGTGAAATAGAGTGGTACTTCTGAATAGAGTAATGTCCGTGCAAAAGCACCAAAAGCATCCGCACGATTACACAATTCAAAAAATTCGGTGAGTGTAGTTTTTGGTGGGTTTATAGCACGATCAATCGCTGTCTCGCTCGTGAAATATACGCGCTTGCCATTTTCAAGATGGACGGCTAAATGAAGAACTGCTGGATCCCGTTCATGAATTGGGAAACCAAAGATACGCCAAACAGCTTCATTGGAGCTCACGTGCCGGCCAGTTTGGTAAAGTGTTATTTCATCGTTCTTATTCACCAGAGGAGCATTCACATTGGTATTTTCAACTCGAAATACAGCCATATCACTGCCTTTATTCACATACTTGCAAATGTATTTGATGCTCTTCACTGAACTGCAGAACTGAACATTAATATGAGCATTGAATGTTTTGCTCAGCAGAGGCGAATATGGGACCACCCATCGGTTATCAATGTCAATATCTATGTTGTTGACATAGATGACCGCCATAGATGATAAGATTGTCCGCCATTATCGGGAATTCTTCGACGATATATTGGATATCCGTCAACATTTGTGATCGTGAAATTTTTCGGAAAACTTTTAGTACATTTTCCATCTGCACAAATAATAATGGCCTAAAAATTCATTTTTCATTTTAACATAAAATAACTCCGTCGGATATTGACGAATTTTTTAAAAGAATATACCATTTTAACTAATTTTAACATTTTTACAATATTAACGTTGAAAAATATTTTAAACACTTACGGTTAAAAATTCATTTTTCATTTCAACATTAAATAAATTCTGACATCGTGCTTACGATTCTAAAATATTAACTTTGAAAAAAATATTTTAAACACTTCGTAAGATACGGTTACGATTCTAAAAATATTAATTTTGAAAAAATATTTTAAACACATCGTAAGATACGGTTAAAAATTCATTTTTTACACGCTTTTATTAGCTTCACCTGTATGTATGTATGTATGTATGTTTGTAACGTCTCTGGGAGCAAACAAAAAATTTATATTGTAAAAAAAAATACCTTTCCTACGTGAACGATGCGGCGTCGAGGTAAGGCGCCGCGCTACGAATATAAAGGTCCAGCGTTCGATCCCCGTTAGGGGAGATTTTTTAAAAATGGTTTTTGTTAATTCTAAGTTATTTTAATTAAAGATTTAAATGTATGTAAATATTACGGTGTGTCACTCACACGATTTTCTCTTACCCTGAATTTTAATACTAAGATAGATATTTCGTGCTTTTTAGTTCACATTTCTATAAAAGCGTGTTCTTTAATTTTTTAAAACTATAATATTATTCATTTCAACATTAAATAAATTCTGACATCGTGTTTACGACAACTCACGCCATCTAGGTGGAAAAGTTGTTATAAGAGTTGGTTAAAAATTAATTAAGAAAGAACTAATTAAGTTACAACTTTCATTTGTAAATCTAAACCATTCTCGAATCCACCTGAAGACACACAAAAAATTTCATTAAACTCAGTCCAGCCGTTTAGGAGGAGTTCAGTGACATACACACGCACAAAAGAAATATATATATAAAGATTAAGTCTTTTCTTAAATATCTGTAGAAGTTTTAGTATTTTGAAGATCATGAATTCATGAAAGAATGAAAACAGAGAAAGTGCAACTTAAATATTTCAAATGTGTAACAAATATATAAAAAATCTTAAAAAATTGTCTGAATATATATATATATATATATATTAATGAATAAACCCAATAGTGTTCAATTTATAAATATTGAATATATATATTATGTTGTAAAATTTATAAATATAAGCTTTTATAGGAAATCTACCGTGGGGTCCAGTCAAAGATGCCAAGTCCTCTTAAAACATAAAGCGCTTTTGAATTGAAATATTATTTTAATCTTTTCTTCTGCCTGCCCCCTCCCACATCCCCTAAAATTTTGTTTGTGCTTATTATATATACATATTTATATCAGATAAAACATTGTATGTTTTACAAATATTTTTCCTTTCTTACCCACCTCTTCCTTTTTACTTATGAAAAGTTTTGTAATCACCGTATTATTATTTGTCTTTAGAGAAGTATTTATAATTATTTCTCATTAAAACTCATCAACAAAACACAGTGAGCAAATGAAAAATGATCATTAAGTATAGAATCGATTAGGTCATGCAAATAGACCCCCAAAATTTCACCAATAAATTATAAAATCATCTTATTTAAATTAGGGAAAACTTATGTGTGAATTTCAGTGAATTGGTTTCAATTAAATTGAACGTGTGACGCTTTTTACCATGCCATGCTTATACGCTATCATTTTTTCTTTTTCTTTCTTTCTTTCTTTCTTTCTTTTTTTTTTTTTTTTTTTTTTTTAATAAAATAATCGGTTGAGACAGAATTATTGAGATTGTAACAATTTCTTCTTCAATAAAATGCTAGCCTTTTTAATTTCTTTCTTTTCTTTTCTTTTCTTTTTTTTTTTTTATTTGTTTAAAATTGTCTTAAAACATTGGTAACATGATTTTCAATACAAAACTTACAAAGTTAGTTTAGTATGTCAAGTTTTAAAAATAGCAATTTTCTATAATTTCTTTTTTTAAATACTTAAGCCAGTTTTACATTAAATCACTTTTCTTGAAAGATTATCTTTATAATTCTCTATTATTACTATTGTTGTAAACTGCTTAATCTTATAACGAATACAGAACTTTTCATTCTTTTCAAATCAAATAAAATAAAAAGAAATCAAAGCTTCTTCTTCTTCTTCTTTCTCCCCCTCCCTTATACAGTAAAGCACCGTTTATACGTCTTTCAAGGGACTGACGTAAAAGGATGTAGAAACGAAAGGACGTAGAAACGAAAGGAATTTTAATAATAACACTTTGATTACTATAAATTAATGATACTTAAGAAAAATTTATATGAAAATGCTAAGTAATAAAGTTTCTTAAGTTAGTAAATATATATCATACTTTTTTCAGGACAATAATTAATAAAAAAGATTTATTACAAAAAGTTAGAAAAATCATGCTATTAATGCATGACTGGGTGCTAATTACATATATCATATATATTGAGTGTTATATTACATTTCTTAAGAACTATATGAAAACATTTTGAATATTAATTATATATATTTGAATATTAATTATATATTTAATAATAAGCATACGATTTATATCCATACACAGATAGTTACTTAATAACATTAAAAATCTTTACTGTTCGTCCGATTTGTTGCTTGTCTATGAGTATTAATAATTCTACTATGATATCAATTGATTCTTTGATCGGTATTCTTCGATCTTTCCTGTGTTCCTCCATTTAAGATGCTTCTTAGGAAAAATCAGTCTTATTTAGAATGGAAAATAATGCCAGGGAGAGAAATTTTGCGAATTTTAGTAAAGTGGAAAAGACGTATAACCGATATTAGCGGAGTATAAACAAAGAATTTTTGCATTAAAACGTATAGGAATGATTCGGGACTTCACTAAAAGGACGTATAAATGTAAAAGACGTATAAACGGTGCTTTACTTTAATAGGTATAAAATTCTATAGAAAACAGAATTTAATTCAGTACGACAGGACATTCATTTCTTAAAATTTCTTTAATACAGCATTTTTTTTTTTAAATATTCTTTTTTTAACTTGATAGAAGATGGGAAAAAGGAAAAAGCAGTTTTTAATTGGTCAAAATATACAATATTCGTAAATGAATAAATAAATATATTAAATTAAAGAAATAACTGATTTTTCTACTTTAAAATATGAAGTAGAGTTCTTTAGCAAAATTACTATAATCATTTTTTAAGTTTTCTTTTGTAAGTTTTTTCTCGATTTTAATGTAATAATTTATTTTAAAAACTTGTTGCCAAAGGGAAAAGCAGCATGACATATTCAAAGGGAAACACACATATGATGACAACGCGAAATATCTGATTAAAAACATAATAGTCATGTCGTACTAAAAAACCTAAATTAGAAATCATATATTTCGAATATTTGTGACTAGAATTAGAAAATTATTATCTATTATATGAGCACTTAAAATTCCCTAAAATGATTCAGTAATTCTAAATTCATTTAAAGCGTGAAGAAAATTTATTTTCACTTCTTACGAACATACTGGAAATTGTTGTCATTCTACCAATTATATCTTCTTTAAGAAGACGTTTTCACCTGAATAGTAAAAAAATAAAATTATTATTGTTTTTCCCAAATTCTTATGTACTTACTGCCATTCACTACGGTATGTCAGAGTTGCCAACTTTTATAATTTATTCCGGAGCAATTTTAGTCCCGCCTTCTTTTCGCACTGGAAATTTTATAGAATATTTTTCTTTAATATGTGACAACGGTTAAATAAGGAAAAATCCTTCTTTAAAATTTCCGGTGGGAGAAAAGGGTGGGGCTAACAGTGCTCCGGAATAAATTATAAAAGTTGACAACTCTGGTATGTTTGTGTATCTCAACAAAATAAAAAATGCGCCTCTATTTTAAGGTAAATACAAGGTTTTTTCATTTGTCTCTCCGTGGTTCAGTTGGTAAGAGCGCCATGTTAGTAATCCGGTATTCCCGCGTTCGATACCTTGAAGATCCGGAATGTTAACTTTTGCAGATAATTAGTAGAAAAGATGTCAATTGATAAAAGAAAATTTATCGTTGACTACACAGTATTCTAAGAATTTTTTAAGAGTTTTTTAAGAAGCCTTTTTCTTACATCTCTTTTTAGAAGCAAAAAAGAGTTTTTTGTGGATTACAAGCGCCCTCTATTGGGCGGAATATTCACTAAAATGTCAATGAAATAATTAACAATACAAAATAAAAATGATTAGGAAAAACACATAAACATTAACCAAATCAGTAAAATGTTAAGTTATAACATAAAAAAATAATAATAAACTAAAATAATAGTAAAAAGATGCCTCAAACGATAATTAAATTGCTGATATTGGCCCTTAATCAGAAAATGAAATCACAAAACTTATAGGTAATCGTGTGGTGCTGCCATCTGTTGTAAATTTTAAGAAATAATTTCTCTTTTCTTAACACAGTTCAAATTTCCTCAATTTTAGTTAATAAACAAAAAAGTTACTTTTTTTTTTTTTTTTTTTTTTTTTTTTCAAATTAAATTTTATTGTAACTTCGAAAAGGTTTATATGATACGCTATATTAAGAATTTGGGTTTTAAAAGTTTTTTTAAATAGATTATTTAAAATAATTGTGAAGACCTTTCAACCGGCTGGTTGAACGGACTTTTCTCAATATACAGGACTGCCAACCATCTCATTAATAAGCGTAGACTTGTTAACGCCCCTTGAAAATACGCCCCTTTTCCCACACCACTTTATATTTAGAGCAATTCTCTCCAAACAGTGTTACGATTAAATAAGAATGAAATTACTCTAAAAAATTACTAGTGTACAAAAAAAGGCGGTGACTAAAAGTACTACGCTTCATAATGAGATGGTTGGCAAGCATGCAATATATATCTACATTTATACCATTACAAGAAATATGTTACATGTGAAGAGGTTATTAAAACATTCGTAATAAGTATTGAAAATATATTTTATTGTAATATTTTACTGATTCGAGTATTTTTAATTTAAAAAAATCTTGATCTACAAATAAATTGTAAATTTATTATCTATTTATTTTTGTAAATTTATTATGTTTTTTGTATAGTTATTGTAAATTTATTATTTATGTATCATTTGTACTCTTTAACATCGTGCAAAGCATTATGGTAGTAATTCTGAATTTTTAAATATTGAACTATCCAAAACTTTTTCTGATTTAAAAAATAATGGTTACCCCCTCGTTTTATTAAAAGAATTTATAAAGAAGAGTTTTATTTTTCATCTAAATCGGTTTATCCTAAAGTTAAAAATTCTATTCACCGTACTACTGTTCCTTATTATAAAGGTATTTTCTGAAATATCTCTAAATTGCTTAGAACAGTTAATATCTCTACTAGCTTTAAATCTCAACTCCGTATTAGTAACTTTCTCTCAAACTTACACACTGTCCCCCCCCCCCCCTCCCCATCCTAAACGTCTTGGTGTAATCTATAATATACCCTGTAAAAATTGTGATTCTACATATATCGGTGAAACTGGCAGAACAGGTGAAATTAGATTAAAGAATCATAAGCGCTCTTATAAAACAGGAGATTTAAGATCGAAATTCGTAATCCATACCATTCGTGAACCATTCGTGATCATATTCCTTATTTTGACAACTTTAAAATCTTAGCCTCTAATGTAAATACATATGAATCCCATATTTTTCTAGAGGGCACTTTTACTAAAATGCAACATTCTGCCTTGAACGAGGCTAAAGATATTCCTCCTGAATATATAATCTTGTTATGATGCGTTATGAATTTTTGTAAATGCTGTGCTTGTATGTTTAACACTGAGGAGGGCTTGTGTTCTAGCCGAAACGTCTGTCATGTATTTTAATTTTTTTAATTAAAATGTATTTTTAAAGTTTTAAAATTTTTGTATTCATTATCTCATTTTAAATGTTACTTTGGTTTTAAATTGTAAATTATTTCCTAAGTTTTGTTACTTTATTTAGTTAAGACTTATTTCTGAAGCAAAAAGAGATTTTACATCCAACTGGAAAATCTTGGAATCTCACAAAAACTATTGTTGTCTAAGAGGGTACTACATTTTTGCACTATTTTCCTTGTTTATGATAAATGCACAGTATGTCAGAAAGAGAAATTTCTACGACAGAGAATAGGCACCTTGTTCTACCGTAAAATCTCAGGTATACAGAGGGAAACTAAACATTTATTACCGGCTTCTCGCCATTTAGGGGTTATTGATAAGCATCAAAATTGCTCCTTTTGGAATGTAAAAGATTAGAGAAAGCAACGAAAATAGCATAATGTCATCTGTTTACCTGTCTCTTTAAAGTATATTTTCGATATGTCTGTGACCCCCCCAAAGCAGAAAATAAATGACTGAGAAAAACAGATATCGTGAGCCATTGTAAATCATTAATTTTATCTTTGACTTTTTGGAAAATTTCGTGTGACTCACATTACCATTTGACTCATTTTCACGACATTGAATTTTTTATATATCAAAGAAATATCACATCTGATTAAGAGAAAAAAAGTCTTTATAGACGTCTAAAGTGCAGTACAAAACTATATATCATGAAAAACGGCAGTTTTTCTAGTGACGCAAGCGCAAAAACAAACGAACGCCACGACACTCAGCGGAAACGGAAAAACGAACGAAAACTGCGACACTTATATATACAGGAATTTTAAGATCAAAGAAACCGCTGAAAGCCGACACTTAATATCTCAGGAAATATGGGAGGTTATGTTCTGATATTTTCAAAATAGACTTTCACCTTCTGTCTGATCCTACCCTGAAATCGCTACATTTCTGCGTGCAATATATTTCGAGATATGAATTGGCTCATTTAAGTTATAAATGGACGGACTATATGTGTAAGAATTTTTTCTCGAATATGGCTCGAGCGAATTTAGTTTAATTTATATATGATATTAATCGCTTTTATCTGATGTGCCTGACATCTCCCTTTTCCCTAGGAAAACTCTTGTTTTTTTTATAACTCAGTTTAAAAATCGAACTATTTTTTACTCCGAAAATACCGTGATGCGGCAGTTTCGCGGACGAATTTCTTCTCTTCCATCTGAAATACAGAATATCAAATAATCGTTTTGGCTCCATCTATCGGAAAGCGTCAAAAATAAACACAAAAAATAAAAAAAAAATATTTTTCTTTTTTTAATATATATATTAAATGAGTTATTTATTTAGGTACTTGTATTTTATATGACATTTGTTTATCAAAAATATTCTTTGTATTTACATTGTTTTCATGCTGATACGTTGTTAACTTTCAAAATTGGTTCTATTTTAAAAGGTGATTGCAACAACAAAAAATTTTTCCTTTATTTTCATAAAAATGACAAATAATATGATAATCATATGCAAATATTTGTAATTTTTTCAAAATTAGGTGATAAATCACTTAAACTACGGATTGAAAAAATTCTTAAAACAGAATTTGAAAATAATTAATTTGCTCATTAAGTTTCTAGTATATATAATATATAAATTACAAAATGTTAAGCTATAATAAAATTTTGAATAGATTAAGATTTTTTTTTTAATTAAATTCATAACAAACTATACTACTTAAATATTTACCAGTATAAAATTTTCACTTTTTAAAGATTTTTCTATTATTATTTATTTTTCTCTTTTAAATCAAATCTATACCTAAAAAATTATAATAAGAAATAAATATAAATAAGAAATTTTTGTCATTTTTAAAATGTACTATATTATGCCTTTGTAATGTTGCATGTGTCCATCATTTTTATCACTTTTTATAAAATTTTGAAATTTTATTTAGTTTGTTATTTTGTTCGAGTATGACCTATAAAACAACACTTTTAATACAGTGTTATAACTCATTACCATGCTCCTTTAATTTTACGTTTTGATCATTAACCCCTAAAAAGTAATGATATCAATACAAAAAACCCTTAACGGGTTAAAAGTTTGTGACGCAGCACTGTACTTTATGGCTATAAGAATTAGAAATACGGGTCTTAAAAATAATGATATAAAATTTTCAGTGACGCTTTGATATTAATTAAATTATACATAGATTTTCTTATTTGAATTTGCTTTTTCCTTTTATTTATATTTACAGTGTAAACGTTATTTTCAACATAAAATAATATATAGCATTTACTCATTGATACCTTTCCATTCACATCTCTTATACTATGAAAGCATGTGTTTTAAAAGAAATTATATGAAATTCCAGTAACGCAGTGGTGTTACATTAAGTGATTTGTTTTTAAATTTCTCTGCAATTATTTTGTTTTGCATATTAAAGTATATGTGCACATTGAAATATTGCTTTTAATTTTCAAATATGCTGTCAAATATATCACTTTCATTAAGCTTATATTATGTACTGAAATATATTTATTTCAATGAATTATTCTATCTTTTGCGTCACGCCATCCAAAACTGTAAGTAAAATATATGGAAATGTTTACTTTGTGTCATTTCATCCAAATAAATTGAAAATGCATGCAAATAGATATCGTGGTGCAAAGAAAAAAACTGTGAAATTTTTTTTCAGTTTTGGATGGCGTGACGCAAAAGATAGAATAATTCATTGAAATAAATATATTTCAGTACATAATATAAGCTTAATGAAAGTGATATATTTGACAGCGTATTTGAAAATTAAAAGCAATATTTCAATGTGCACATATACTTTAATATGCAAAACAAAATAATTGCAGAGAAATTTAAAAACAAATCACTTAATGTAACACCACTGCGTTACTGGAATTTCATATAATTTCTTTTAAAACACATGCTTTCATAGTATAAGAGATGTGAATGGAAAGGTATCAATGAGTAAATGCTATATATTATTTTATGTTGAAAATAACGTTTACACTGTAAATATAAATAAAAGGAAAAAGCAAATTCAAATAAGAAAATCTATGTATAATTTAATTAATATCAAAGCGTCACTGAAAATTTTATATCATTATTTTTAAGACCCGTATTTCTAATTCTTATAGACATAAAGTACAGTGCTGCGTCACAAACTTTTAACCCGTTAAGGGTTTTTTGTATTGATAAGAATTTCTTAAAATTTGTCACGAATAGATGGTATCCAGATCTAAATTTTGTATTGGGACTCATATTATAATAATATTATAGATTTAAAAAATTAAAGAATACGCTTTTAAGCACTAAAAAGCACAAAATATCTATCTTAGTATTAAAATGCAGGGTAAGAGAAAATCGTGTGAGTGACACACCATAATATTTACATACATTTAAATCTTTAATTAAAATAATTTAGAATTAAACAAAAACCATTTTTAAAAAATCTCCCCTGACTGGGCTCGAACGCTAGACTATTAGGTTCGCAGCGCGGAGCTTTACCTCACGGCCACACCGTTCACGTAGTGAAAGTTTTTTTTTTACAATATAGATTTTTTGCTTGTTCCCAGAGCGGTTACAAACATACATTGATACATACAAACATACATACAGGTGAAGCTAATAAAAGCGTGTTAAAAAAGAAAGAAAGTTAAGATTTGTGTGTTAATTAAAACTTAATTATTTCGCATTTTTAAGGAAAGAAAATGAAACTTTCACAGTTATATTAACTTGGCAATAACTTCTAAATGAGCAATGTTGACTTTTAATGGCAAAATTCCAGTTATAAACAGGGGTAGAAATTAAGAAAATTAAAACACTGGTCCACAGGACCAGTAATTTTAAGATTTCACATGTCTGTACATTACTTTGACTAGTCCTTTTATCCATTCTGTTATATTTTTAAAAATATTTAAAAATTTGTAAAACTATGTTTTACTTTAACAGTAATTGTTTGTTTTATAAATTTATGTGGCAAATAAGATAATTTTTTGTAAATTAAAAAATACAAATAAACTCACATATAAATAAAAAAGTTATGTTTTAATAAACAAGCTAAATGTCACATACATATACCATTAAGAATTAAAAATTAAAAAAAAAAAAAAAAGTTATTAAAGTGAAATTAACTGAAAAATTACACAGAATAAATGATAATGACAATTATAATGAAGTACATTTACTATTGTTATAATTGTTACGCACTTTTTTGTGATAGATTTATGGGCAATTTTAGAAAAATGTAAAAAATGAAATAATTGAAAACCTCAGTGGTCCGGTGGACCACTAGAATTTATATTTTGCTGGTGCGTTGAATATTTTTGTGGTCCTGAATCAACGGACGACTGTTAATTTCGAACCCTGGTTATAAACGTAGCTTACATTAAAAATTAAAAGCTAAACCTAGCACTTTATGCTAGGTAAGTTTAGGAAAGATTTATAGAATAATAAAGTTCAATTTTATTTACAAAAATTATGATAAGTCGAACAAATTTGATCTAAGATGTAAAGAAACCGTTTGAAAAAAAAAAAAAAAAAAAAAAAAAAATATATATATATATATATATATATTAAAATGTTTTAAAATTCAAAAAAGTTGGTTTTACTGATTAGTACAAAGTTTTTTATACTTAAAAATGTAAATTTAATTAATTAAAACGAGTTAATTTGAAGCATTTGTTGTCTAAACTATGATTTTCTGAACAACCTCTATTAAATGGCTACCTCCACCCCCCCCCCCCCCAAAAAAAAAAAAATAAAATAAAATAATAATAAAAAAATAAAATAAAATAAATAATAAATAATAATAATAAAGACGGCTCAATGGATGGCCATCTTAGGGAGATTCCACTGTAATTTAGAAGAATAAGAAATTTATTTCCCTTCGCTGACATTAAAATTAGGCTAAAATTCATTTAATAATGGCCAAAACAGAAGAGATTTAGAACTTTTTAAGATTACATTAGATAACTAAATTTTCTATGGTTATTCTACGGATATATAAGGTTACGCTAGATAATTAAGTTTTCCTTGCTCATATTAAAATAAAAGGTTTAATTTTTGATTCTATATTAAACGGACAACAATAACTGATATATTTTAACAACTATTGCAATCATTATTAATAACTGATATATAAAAAATAAAAAATACTTTATTTATTTTTTTATTTTTATAAATAAAATGCTTTTTTCTGTTTTTTTTTTTTTTTTTTTTTTTTTTTTCCCTCCATTATGATACTCTTTTATGAACAATAGGGCAAAACCTATCCTGTTATTTATTTTTTCTTAAAGGAACTGTGGACTTTAAAATTATCAAAACATCAATCAGTAAATACATTAACAAATAATAATAATAATAATATTATTATTATTATTATTATAGTTTTAAAAAATTAAAGAACACGCTTTTATAGAAATGTGAACTAAAAAAGCACAAAATATCTATCTTAGTATAAAAATGCAGGGTAAGAGAAAATCGTGTGAGTGACACACCATAATATTTACATACATTTAAATCTTTAATTAAAATAACTTAGAATTAAACAAAAACCATTTTTAAAAAATCTACCCTGACTGGGATCGGACGCTGGACCTTTAGGTTCGTAGCGCGGCGCCTTACCTCAACGCCACATCGTTCACGTAGGAAAGTATTTTTTTACAATATAAATTTTTGTTTGCTCCCAGAGCAGTTACAAACATACATACATACATACAAACATACATACATACAGGTGAGGCTAATAAAAAGCGTGTTAAAAAAAGAGAGAGAGAAATCAGGGAAATATATTGAATAAAATGCAAAAATACAGCTTGGAATTGTAAGTTTTACAGACAATAGTTATCATATAAACAGCTTTTTATCAACCCGAATACTTTTTTAGAATTCCAAGTCTTAAAATGTTCTCGGTGACTCAATTTTAGATTAGGTATCATACACTGTAAAAAAATTCTATAAATTTACTGAAATGTTTATCTACAGTCTCTGTAAATTTACAATAAATGCTAGTTAAAAATTAATAATCGAGATTCTCAGTCTTTATTCTGTATTTTTATCTGTTTTTATTATTTAATTTATCAATAAAAATGAATGTTTCTATTTGAGAAAAAGTATTCTAAGTCACAAATGTATTTTCGGCAATAATAAATTTTATTCGTATTAGTCATTAATGCACTTATAAAATAGATTTTTTAACATCTCCGTTTATATTTCTTTGTGATTTTACATAAGTCTCAAAATAAATTATTCCCAATAGATTTTGTTGAAATTTTTAACAGTGTAAAGAAAATATAGGGAAGGCTTCTTATAGACATTCAAATGATCATGGATATCCTTTTTAATTTCCGTCTAAATTTATACTTTAAAACACAGTTTAAAGTTTTGAAAATCTGAAATGCAGGTAAAGCTTCACTATTCAAACATAAAAACATATCATGGGCATTAATGTCTAGAAAGTTATACACAAGTATGTTTACCATGTATTTTCGAACAATGACAGTATGAAATTGAGGAGGAAAAATTTAAAAATTAGCATGGTTGAAACATTTCAAAAGTAAATAAAGTCAATAAATAAATAAATATTTCACTATTCAAACATAAAAACATTTCATACACATTAATTTCTATAAAGTTACATACATATGTATTCAAAATATATGTTTGAACTATGATAACCAGAAAATGACAGCAAAATAAAAATCTAGCAAAGCTAGAGTAATTTGAAAAATAAATATTAGATTAAATTAAATAAATAATGAAATTTTCAATTTTATTTTTAATATTTATGTAGTTTTAAAGAAATTTTAATATGTATAAGATTCCAACGCAATTGTACGCAAAATTTCATAATTTTAAGATAATAAAGTACAAAAAAAAAAAAAAAAAAAAAAAAAAATTAAAAATGTCTACCTTTTAAGGCGCTCACCTAAACAAATTTAAAAGTATACATTCATTTCTAAAATTTAAACTTATATAACATTATTTTTTATATTTAGCAATATAAAACTACACATTATGAAATACAGTACCCACCGCTTATTAAAATCACATTCGTTCTAAGGCAAAGTGATTTTATTAAGCGGCTGATTTTTATATTCGGCGAAGGTTCTTGCACTCAAGAAAAGGTATTACTTCCTTGAATTTAAAAAGAAATTTCATAAGTTAACGATTGATGAGTGTAATAAACAGAATTAATTAATTTTCGACCGACAATTAATTAATTGCTCATTCAAAATAAGTAAATTAAACATATACTCCATATAAAATTAATAAACACATAGTGCATACAAAATTAGTCAATATTTATACCTTAATTAAATATTAGACACTTTCAAAAATTTTTTTGCTTCTTAGTTATTCCAGAATGAGAACTAAGAACTATCTTTAAATAATTAAAAAATGAAAAAAAAAAAAAAAAAAAAAAAAAAAAACTAGTGAATCAAAGCATTAATTTATTATTTCGATTTTTAGAGCACATTCCTGGAATTTATTACAAGGACAAGTGATGAAGCGAGTTTATTTTGTTATTATGCTGCAGGTGCAAAATTTTCGACAAAGAGAGATAACGAGGGAGATTGTTGTGCTTTATTTTATTTTTATTGGAAAAAAAATAATAATAACTGTTTATAAAAATATTTTTAAAGTGCATAAATACACATTTTTGCTGATGAAGATATATATACACTGATGGAAAAAAAAAATCCCAACACCAGGAAGGAACTGTGCTAGATAAACGAAATTTGGTAGGCGTGTTTATACATCTGAAAGATGACGTCGATTCAAATTTCGAGCTACGCGCATAAGTGTGGCGCTAGTAGCGACAGCGACACTATGAACATGCAAATGAGGTTTGCTTTAAATAAGCGCTGTAAGGTTCGTGATCGTTATTTACAGTTGAGATTTGACGTAGTGGGTTAATGTTAGTCAAGGATGCCTCTAAGAAGACGAAGAAGCCATTATCAACAGCTCACTGAGTTTGAACGAGGTCGTGTAGTAGGGCTACGAGAAGGTGGGTTTTTTTCCCGCGATATTGCAGAAAGACTTGGCAGGAATGTATCCACTGTGCATGAGTGTTGGCAGCAGTGGTCAAGGGAAGGTACTGCCTCAAGAAGACCGAGTTCCGGGCGGCCACGTGGCACTACTGAGAGGGAAGACCGCCGTGTTTGGCGTATGGCTGTGGCTAATCGTACTGCGTCTGCAGCTGAAATTCGAGCTGCAGTTGGCACCACAGTGACACAACGAACTGTTACAAATCGGTTACTTCAAGGACAGCTCCGAGCCAGACGCCCTGTAGCGTGCATTCTACTGACTCCAAACCACTGCCGTTTGCGACGTGAGTGGTGTCAAGCTAGAGCTCATTGGAGGACGGAGTGGAGATCTGTTGTGTTTTCTGATGAAAGCCGGTTCTGCCTTGGTCGCAGTGATAGCCGTGTGTTGGTTAGAAGGAGGCCAGGTGAACGCCTGCTAGCGACCTGTTTGCGACCTAGACACACAGGGCCTACTCCTGGAGTTATGGTTTGGGGAGCAATTTCGTATGACAGCAGGAGCACTCTCGTGGTTATCCCACGCACCCTGACTGCAAATTTGTACGTCAGTCTAGTGATACAACCTGTTGTGCTGCCATTCATGAACAGCATTCAAGGGGGTGTTTTCCAACAGGATAACGCTCGCCCTCATACCGCTGTTGTAACCCAACATGCTCTACAGAGTGTCGACATGTTGCCTTGACCTGCTAGATCACCAGATCTTTCTCCAATCGAGCACGTATGGGACATCATTGGACGACAACTTCAGCGTCATCCACAACCAGCATTAACCGTCCCTGCATTGACCGCCCAAGTGCAACAGGCATGGAACTCCATCCCACAAACTGATATTCGACACCTGTACGACACAATGCATGCACGTTTGCATGCTTGCATTCAAAATTCTGGCGGTTACACCGGTTACTAATGTACCAACATTTCACATTTGAAATGGCTCTTCTCGCCAATGGCTCTACCTGTGATCTTGAAACTTTAATCAATTAAATATGCTACCTAGACAAATGTATTGCTGAAATTTCATTACTGTACAATAATTTTTTCTGGGTGTTGGGATTTTTTTTTTCCATCAGTGTATATATTGAGTTTATTAACCGGCGATGCTGATTTTATTAAACGGCGGTTTTAAAAGTAGTTTGTATTGATTTTATTCCGGTCCTGACAATTTTATCAGATTAAGCGGATGATTTTATTAACCAGTGAATTTATTAAGCGGCGGGAACTGTAGTTGTAATAAAAATAATTTCATTCTAGTTTGCGTTAATGAAATCATCAATTAAATAATACAGAATAATAAACAAAAAATAAAATAAATAAATAAACACTTGTAGATATTAATCATTAATTAAGAGCTTTCATTGTTCCGCTCGTAGGATTATTAAAATTAATCTAGCGATAGAAGAAGATTATTAATGCTATTTCTGACCCGCTATTATTTAAGAGAACATATTTCATCTACGCTCATTCGTTTTTGTTCGAGTTCACAACAGTATATTATGTTTCGAAACCTCTTAAACGTTGATTTATAGTCTAATTAGTATGTCAATCAGATATCTTAATTATGATAATGAACTTTAATGAAGTCGGCTTTATTTTAATTAATTTTTAAACGAAAAAAAAAAAATATGTAATAAAGGTTAAATTAAGATTATTTTTAACTGCTTTTAATAGAATCGTTTTGAAATAAATTATAATAAATATGAACAGAAAAGTAATATACATTTTTACAGTGGCACTGTAAATATGAAAGTAGATTTTTCTTCAAAATTAATGCAAAATTGATATTATTGCTTTTTTTTAGTTCCCCATCATACTATAGGTATGGGGAACTTAGGTAATCGTGAAAAATTTCGACCTCGGTTTTTTGACTTTTCTACACGTTTTCAGGTGTGAGGAATCCGAAAATGACAAAATTTCTATGGTGTCTGTCTGTAGGGTGTCTGTTAGTCTGTTAGTCTGTTAGTCTGTTAGTCTGTTAGTGTGTTAGTCTGTTAGTGGGTCAGTCCGTTAGTTTGTTAGTCTGTGTACACGATATCTCAAGAACAAATTGTCGCAGAGAGGTCAGATCAGTTTTAAAATATTACTTTCGACACTGGCAAGAACCCTATTCATTTGCAACATTCGATTTTAAAAACTTCGTAAGTTATTCGAAATTTACGATTTTCTTAACATGGGAGAAGAGGACAAAAAATCACTTAAACGTGCAGTAAATGAAAACTTTTTATTGTAAAAATGTCAGACCAGTTTTAAAATATCAGTTTTGATGCCGGAATGAACATCAGTAACTATAAATATGCTACTTTGAAAATTTCGCAAGTTACTGGAAATTTACGAATTTCTTAACATGGCAGTATAGGGGAAATTTTCACATAAACGTCAATTTTGAGAGATATTTTCATCGTAAAGATATCAGACTACTTTTGAAACATTATTTAGGACACTGGCATGAATATTAATGACTAAGAATTTTCCAATATAAAGATTTCGTAAGTTATTGGAAATTTACGAATTTCTTAACATGGCTGAATAAGAGCAAAATTTCACATAAACGTCAATCTTGAGGGATATTTTCATCGTAAAGATGTCAAACCACTTTCGAAATAATATTTAGGATACTGGCATGGATATCATAGACTATGATTTTTCCAATTTAAAAAATTCGTAAGTTATTTGGAATTTACGATTTATTTAACATGTCAGAATAAAGCAAAATTGAGCATAAACTTTCATTTTGAGGATCCTAAATACGTTAGACAACTTCAAAATTACATTTATGATATTTGTTTGAACATGATTGAATACAAATATTCTAATAGGAAAATTTCGTAAATTATTCGTAATTTACGATTTTATCAACATAGCGAAATTGTAAATTTTTCATATAAATATGAATTTGAGGATTATTGCATTGGAAATAGTAGCATGAAAACTAAACAACGAAATTGACCCTGATAAAATAAATTAATAGATTAGAATAAGATAAATATATCGAAATGAACGGTGGATAGCCTATTAGGCGGGGATTTCATTCTGTCACTGTATGAAGCTTTGGTCAAATTGATTTCTTTTAACATTATTGCCGAAACGTCAGTGGAGTCCCTCTGTTGAGACTCAAAACGGTTTTGGGCTGTGTCTGTCTGTCTGTCTGTCGCGCGATAGCGGCCGCCAAAAAAGCGCTATTTACTTGAAATTTGGTACACATGTTCATGAGCCCCACGAAATCAGCTGTATAGTTTTTGGTATGTATTCCATTTATAGTTCGTATACAGGGACACGCCAAAGTTTTTCTTATCATTACGGCCTATGGGAGAAATTTATATGTACCACGATAGCGGCCACAAAAATCACGCTATTGACTTGCAATTTGGTACACCTGTTCATGTGCCCCGCGAAATCTGCTGTATAGTTTTGGGTGTGTATTCCATTTGTAATTTGTGTACAGGGACACGCCAAAGTTTTTCTTATCATTACGACTTATGGGAGGAATTTGTATGTACCGCGATAGCGGCCACAAAAATCACGCTATTGACTTGCAATTTGGTACACGTGTTCATGAGCCTAACGGAATCAGCTGTATAGTTTTAGGTGTGTATTCCATTTGTAATTTGTGTACAGGGACACGCCAAAGTTTTTCTTATCATTACGGCCTATGGGAGGAATTTGTATGTACCGCGATAGCGGCCACAAAAATCACGCTATTGACTTGCAATTTGGTACACGTGTTCATGAGCCCAACGGAATCAGCTGTATAGTTTTAGGTGTGTATTCCATTTGTAGTTCGTGTAAAGGGACACGCCAAACATTTTTTATGATTACGGCCTATGGGAAGAATCTGTATGTACCGCGATAGCCACCGCAAAAATCAAGCTATTGACTTCCAATTTTTGCCGAAATGTGAATGGAGGCCCTCTGTTGAGACTCAAAAGGATTTTGGATTCCGTCTGTCTGTCTGTCTGTCATGCGATAGCGGCCGCAAAAAACACGCTATTGACTTGAAATTTTGTACACATGTTCATGATGCCCACGAAATTAGCTGTATAGTTTTCGGTGTGCATTCCATTTGTAAGTTCGTGTACAGGGACACGCCAAAGTTTTTTTTACCATTATGGCCTATGGGAAGAATTTGTATGTACCGCGATAGCGGCCCCCAAAATAACGCTATTGACTTGCAATTTGGTACACATATTCATGAGCCCATTGAGCAAGCATTTGACGAAACTGATATAGATCTGAGACTGACCGGCTTGGCGAAAATAATGCTCCTTTTATACTTTTCTATCGAAAACAGACTGTTCCTGAAAATTCTCGTATCACATCAGCCAATGAGATTAGAGCTTCCATATTTGGTATATCCCTAATAAGGATTTTCTCGCCAAGATCGCCAAAAAAAATCGTCAAGCAGGGAAATAGTCGCCAAATTTGGCGCCAAATTTATTTCTTCCCTTATAGGAGCTTTTTAATGCGTTTTTAAAGGAAAATTTGGCTATTTTAACGCTAAAACGACTATAAAGGCACAAAATTAGCATTTTATCAACTTACTAAACCTCTTTGAAAGAATTTATACAAAAATAAATGCAATTATTTACAATTTCGTAACACTTTATACCATATACAAATAGGTATACAAAGAGAGATACAACGTGGGGTTGAGGGGGGCTACCGCCCCCCTCAGGAATGTATTTGATTTTGGTAATAAGTCGATCGAATCAATATATACTATTATATAATAAGGAATAAATAAAAATGACCTATTGAATAATGTCTGATGCAAATAGGACGTTGAGGCTCCTGATCTGCAGATCCACTAGTAATATGTCTCGCACTAGAAATTTCTGAGAACATAAATATGATGGGGAACTGAGCAGAGTCCACCTATGCCAACTAGTTTTTTTTTTAAAGAATATACACAGCATCAAAATGCGGGTTTGTGACAAGTGTTTAAAATTTATGAAGAAAAATGATTAAAACATAAAATATACACACATACACACAAAGATAAAATAAAATAAATATAAATAAATAAATAATATCTGTCATATTCTATAGTTACAATTAAAATAAGCAAAAATAAAAATTATGCAAAACAAATGTTAAACTTTTTTTCTTTTTCTTTTTTTGTTTGTTTCGAGAAAAATAAATAAATAAATAACAGGTTAAAAAAAAAAAAAAAAAAAAAAATACAAATAGGATAGGATTTTACTTTAATTTTTGAATTTGAATTTTTACAAAAGGACAAATGTGAAGTTTTAATATAAAAGAAAGAGGCATTGTAAAAATTAAAAAATATTTTTACTTTCTCTTACCCATAAGGTAGAGAAAATATTGTTTTTGGGTGAAATTTGAAAACTGAATTTTTGTTATATTTACACGTTTTGAGGTTCCATGAATCCAACGGTTGTTCTGTGTGTGTGTCTGTCTGTTATCAGCATATCTCAAAAACAAATGATAGCAGGAACTCCAAACTTAGTATTCTAAATGTGTATCATATAGGGATGCTACTCTAAACTTTTCATTTATATGAAGCAAACGGTTCGTGTACAGGGAGAACCAAGGTAAATCAAATGCATTACGTCTATGGGGGAAATTGCAGGTTAGTAGAGTTTGATATCTAAAGACTGCACTAAAACAAATGAAATGAATATATATTTTCTATATGCGTAAAAACATTTCTAATGCAGAATATGGTATGGAAATCTATCATTTTTCGTTTACAGGGATACACAAAAAAAGAAGATTATAGTGCGATAATGCTTGAAAATTGATGAAAGTGTATTTCAGGTTGTGCCATGTGTTACTAATATATTATTATATTTATGTACACCATGTGGTGTGTACATAATCTTCAGCAAATATACAGGGCTGCCAATATTTAAGCCATAACAATCTTTTTTACTGTTAGTGAAAGTACTTTATTTCACTACAGGATTTTACCATGTCTAGGAAAGCTTTTCAGGAATTAAAATTAATTCCTAATAGCCATATGGTAAATAATGTAGTTTTTTAATTAAATATTCATCGCTTGTTTTTTGTATATTTACACGCTTTGAGGCTTCCTGAATACCGAAGTCAAATTTTAACGTTTGATCTTTGTCTGTGTTTTTTAAAGTAAATTAAAAAAAACATAATTTCAGGCGACTCAAGTGTTGTACTTTGAAGTTAATACGTTTGTTACTAGGAAGGATTAGTCAAGATTGATAAGTTTCAAGGAATGTTGCGTGTGGAAGTTTTCTGGATACTTTCAAATGAACTTTTGAAGTTAATAACAGATTTGAATTCTATATAAATGTACAATAATGAAACGTGGGGTTTAGGGGGTGGTAGCCTCCCTCCCACAAAATTACTTGCCAAATAAAGCTGTTCGGAAGCCTAATTTGAATTGTTATAACGTAAGTTTACATAACAGTACTCGTTATCTTACTTCTTAATCTACAATCTGTATTTATAGTTTTTAACTTCAGGGGAAGAGAAAGTCGTGTGAGTGACACACCAGTTTTTTTTTTTTTTTTTTTTTTTTTTTTTAGAATAAAAAAAGTGTTTTATAATGGCGCATTTTATATACTTTTTTACTATAACGGCAAATTATTATCGGAAGTTCAATGCATGCAAATGAGTATATTCAATTCGATTTAGAGTGTTAATGATTAAAATTCTCCATGTCTTATAAATCCAGTTCATTTACTTATTAAAGCGTAAATAAATAAAGAAAGAGAGAGAGAGAGAAAAAAAGCACAGTTTTGTGGAGAAAAATTTGCAAGTAACAAATTTACTTTTGAATTTTTTACTTCATCCTGCATTCAAAATACTATCAGTGTCAAAAAGATAATCGATTAAACAATGAAATACATATTTTCACAACAATGATTAAGTTTATCTTTTTGGAACAGATAAGATAGTAATGTGGGTTACATTAAATATTATATTTGAAAGCCAGAGAAGTATTCCATTAATTAAGTTTTCAGAAGCAAAATTATAGCTCAAATATAAATCCAAGAGTAGGGCAAAATGTTGGTTGATGATTTTCAGACGAGATAGCGAATAAAAAAAAAATGTATATATGTAAATGGAGGAAAAAAAACAAAAGTGAAAGTGTTGAGAAAAGTCTTGTATAATGGATTTTCAAAGAACAATCAGCAAATTATTTCCATAATGGTGTAAAAATTTACATGAATAATAATTTTTTATTTGTTTTTTTACATGACCAGAAAGGGGTGAACAATGATTAATGGAAAGTGTTTTCGCGATAATATGTTTATAATTAAAATAATCTGGTGTGTCACTCACACGACTTTCTCTTACCCTGAAATTTAATACTATAAATACAGGTTGCAGATTAATAGGTAAGATAACGAGTACTGTTATATAAACCTATGTTAAACAATTCATATTAGGCTTCTGAAGAGTTTTATATGATAATTAGTTCTGTGTGAGGGGGCTACGACCCCCCTCAACCCCCCGTTTCATTAATGCACCTATATTTATATAGAATTTAATTCGGTTATTAAAAAATAATTCTCTTTTTAAAAAATAATTTATTAAAATTATTATTTAAAAAATTATCTTTTATGATAAAGCAGACGATTTCCATATTAGAGAAGTAGTATAACACCAAATATTCAAAAAAAGTCCATTTTATTCTCAATATATATATACATATATATATATAAAAGTACGATTTTTTTTTCTGTTTTTTTTTTTTTTTTTTTTTTTTTTTTTCGTTAAAAGTAAAAAAAATCGATAACTTTGTTTTAAACTATCGCAGATCGATGGTTCAACCATTCGTTTTAAAGGTATTGGCGAGCTCTATTGAAAGATACACATCATGAAAATTTACTCCCCTCGAGCGGGGACTTCCCCCCCAGGGAGGGAGGCAAGGCTCCTACATACACAAAAAAATTTCCCCAGTTAACTGTCTCTATTACAAAATATACATATTCGTTTCATTTGGTTTAGTGCAGTCTATAGAAGTTAAACTCTACTTTCCTACAATTTCCCCCATAGACGTAACGTATTAGAATTCTCTTGATTATGCCTGTACATGAACCATTTGCTTGATCTTAACGAAAAGCTTACTGTAGCATCCGTATATGATACACATTTAGAATACCAAGTTTGAACTTTCTGCCATAATTTGTTTTTGGGATATGCTGATAACAGACAGACACACATATACACACACAGACAGACACACAGACACACACACAGACATACACACAGACCATTTGCTAAAAACATGATTTTCGTATTCAGGGGACCTCAAAACGTGTAAATATAACAAAATCTCGCGTTCGAAAATTTTACCCCAAAACAATACTTTCTCTACCTTATGGGTAAGAGAAAGTAAAAAGAAGGAATTATTTTATTATATTTCATCAATGTTCAAACTTTTAAGAGAGGAAAAAGTAGACAAATATATATTTAAACATTTGTATAAGTAAGGAGAATTTAAAATAAATAGGAAAAAATATTTTCCTAAGTATTATCATATTTTAAAGAACTAATTTAATTTTAATTTTTTAGGCCACACAACGAAAAAAATTTCTGTGACTGACATCTAGAAAATTGGGATCCGGACTTAATATCGCGGGACAAAATATCGCCGGACAAAATATCGCGTCAAAAAAATAGTATGATCTATTTAAAAATTTGATTTTGTGTCACGTGTGATCTCTGGCGGGGACCAGAGGGCCTTATAAATATTAATTAATTAATTAAAATAAGTAAATAAATAAATCATAGAGTTGAATTTCATTATTTTATCTATGTTTATTTTTAAGTTATTTTATCTTTTGCTTTTCACTATTCAAAATACATTTTAAAAATCGTGTACATCACTGCTGACACTGTTCACAAACTTGAATTAAAAATTTTAAAATTGATAAGCACGATTGAATTCATTGTGAATAATCGTGACAAAAGTTAATAAATATAGTCTTTAAACTATTTTAAGTTAAATTTATAAAAAATTTTGTTGTAGGTTTGTCAGAATGTCAGTGCTTTGACTAAGGTATGTGTTGTCATGTAATTTTATACAACATTAGTAATATTTACCAACTCATTTTTGCTTTGTATTCATTTACGTCGACGATGTTTTGACCTCGCGAGATTTTGTCCCCAACCTCTAGAAATTAAATTGTGGCTATAACAAAAATAATTCCATGTTATCCTCATAAATTCTAGTTCCCTTTACTAGAAAGTTCAAACAATCCTATTATAATTCTAGAGCGTTTTACTACTATATTATCGTGGCCAATCTTATTCACACATCTCTTAAAATAAATATAATCACAACGGGCGAGTTTTAGTAACTATACTCTGGGTTTATAACGCAATTCTAGAAAATAAAGCAAGAATTTCTCGCAGTACAAAGGATTCATAATATTCATAATACTGTTTCACCATCTAGAAAAGTATAGACTAGAAATTCTCGATTATTTCGTCTATCCAGGTTATTTGTTTACCTTATACGCATAATACGGAAATCTATAATTCTAGTTTAGGGATTCAGAAAATGGCTATTTATTCGTTCTGGATAAAAGCAGTATATATATATATAAATGATAGATATCTTAATAAACTTTAACCTTATTTTTTTAGCATTTAATAGATACATGTCAATACCAACATAACAAAAATAAAACTGATAATAACACATTGCTAAAACTATCACAAAAAGGTTGCGATACATGTTAAGATCCAATAAGAGACAAAAACAATTTAAATTACTTACGCCCACTTGAACAAAAAAAAAAAAAAAAAAAAAAAGACCGTTTAACATAATGGCGGAGAAAGTATTAAAGGACTTCAGAATAATAATTGGAATAAAAAATGGATTAATAATTGGAATAAAAAATGCTTAAAAGTAGAAGTTTTAACTCATCAGGGGGCAAGTACTTCATAAAGCTGTGAAAGCTGCATCGATTTCGTAAAACAATATAGCTAACAATAGCAAATTTATATTGTTCTGGCTCCAATTGAGCAGCAAAACCATTCTGAATGAGAAATGAAATAAAATATTAAATCAAATCATCAAGGAAACCAGTGAGAAAAATAGAAAAAAAAAAAAAAATCGGAGTGACCACATGTAAAGCTATCAACCCAACATGATGAAAAGGAAGTTGCCATCATGTTAATGAAATTAAATTTTTTTTTTTTTTTTTTTTTTTCAATTTTCGATTAATTGATAAAGAATTAACAACTGAGCATTTTCATTAACGATAAAATTCACAGTGTTATATATATATGTATATATTTCTTAGTGTAATAGCTGATCATTTTAGAAATAAATTATGGTTTCAAATAAGGATCAAGCAATGGAATTAAAACTAAACTAAATTTATTGAACTTTTGCTTTGAAGCACCTGAAATTTTTAGTTTGTTTTATAAAGTCCTGTACTTTTTTTCTACACAACTTTGCATTTGCTGTATCTATTTAAGATGAATATGTAAAGAATTAAAATTGAAACTATAGTTTTTCTAACACCCTGTATTTTTAATAATAAACTGTCTGAAGAAAAATTTAAACTTAAAAAAAAAATAAAAATAATAATAATAATGACTTTATAAATACATATATATATAAATAATTTCGTTATTTAAACAATAGTATTATTATAATTAGCAGCAGTAAAAGAAAAAGTAGTAATAATAAAAAAATAAATTGAAACTGAAATAAAATTTCTGGCATTCGTCTAAGATTTTATATTTTCTTGACGATATGCATTCAGATTTCTATTTGCTTAGAAATTTATATAAGTACCGAAAAAAGTTTGCAAATGATCTACCCATTAGTTATTAGTGTATACCAATTCGAATATTTCAGTAATTCTATATTATGTCATCTCAATAAAAGTTAAAATTTTCAATAAAATTATAAGTTAATTTTAAATAATTACAAGATATACTACGATAGATTTTTATATACCACATTTTTAAATTTCCTGTTGAATCATATAAATTTGACAATTCTGTGCATTAATAAATAATTTATTTATTTATTTATTTATTTTTTATTCCATGAACTTGAAAAAAAAAAAAAAAAGTAATAATAATAATAATAATAATAATTAAATGCGTAATAAAAAGAGCAATTGTAAGGAATTTTCAAACATATATTAATTGAATAAAAGTATTTTAAAAATGCAATTGTCAACATGTTCTAAGCTATTCTAAAAGTTTCAAATGTATAGCTAGTCGGGACGTTAGTTAAAAATCGATTGCAAGAATTGTACTGAACAAACAAACAAGAAAGCAAGTTAAAAAAAAAAACATGGTAAAATGTATAATTCTTATCTCTCTCTATATATAAACTGTTTGCATTTGTTTATTTTGTTTTATTTAGTTATTATTATTTATTTATTTACTTTGTTATAGTGATGTTTATCCTTTATTTTAGTTCAAGCAGGTTGCAATGGATTATTTCATGTAAGTATATATATATATATATATATATTCGAAGATAATTAAAAAAAAAAAAAAAAAACGAACTTTTTTTTTTTTTTTTTTTTTTTTTTTTTAACCTCACAAAGCTGAATTCGTTTTTCTCTTTGTGCGTCTGCTTTACAAAATGTTATTTTTTAATTTTATCTAATAAAGAATTTATATACATTACAGACCATAAAAATCCTTTTAAAACATTTAAAACATCATAAAAATGTCAAAAATCTAGATTATACCACCAAAATTATACATCTCAACATTTCACAGTATGCAATCCTAACTGGTACTATGGATAAACTTTTACTGATAAATCGTGATTGAAAAGCACATTATCTTTAAAGCTTTTGCTCATGTAATAATAATATTATCAATAAGTGTAATAATGGAAAGATGACAATAATACAGTGCCTGGCACTGTAGCAATAATAACAAAATTATTGGAAAGCAAAATGTCGCCTTTCTAGATGTCAATATCTCAAAGTATGCATTACCATCATATGGATAATTTTCTTTTACTAAAAAAACAATGCAAATTAGTCTCTTTTTAAAGTACTTACCTACTCATTTAATAATAGCAATAATTGTAAATGTAATAATCTTTAGAACAGTTTCAACAATAACAAAAAATATTGATATTTTTTTCAACAGTTTGTGATACAAAAGAAAATATTCTTATTAAAACCTTAAAAAGAACAGTTTTAAAATATCGATATTCTAGGTATCAGAATTTCACAACATCCATTTCTATCTGATATTATGGCTTATTGTCTACTAATATAAATTAGAAATCTGAATCAGACTCTTTTAAAAGAATTTTTTGCTCATTTAGTAATAATAGTTACACATACAATAATTGTCAAGACAGCCCTAATAATGACAGAATTTATGTACTTTTTTTTAGTTCTCCATCATACTATAGGTATGGGGAACTTAGGTAATCGTGAAAAATTTCGAACTCGGTTTTTTGACTTTTTTATACGTTTTCAGGCGTGAGGAATCCGAAAATGACAAAATTTGTATGGTGTCTGTCTGTAGGGTGTCTGTTAGTGTGTTAGTCCGTTAGTGGGTTAGTGGGTTAGTCCGTTCGTTTGTTAGTCTGTTTACACGATATCTCACGAACAAATGATCGCAGAGAGGTCAGATCAGTTTTAAAATATTACTTTCGATACTGGCAAGAACCCTATTCATTTGCAACATTCGAATTAAGAAACTTCAGCTATTAGAAATTCAAGTTATTAGAAATTTACGACTTTCTTAACTTGGGAGATAGGACAAAAATTCACTTAAACGTGCATTAAATGGACACTTTTTACTGTAAAAATGTCAGACCAGTTTTAAAATATCTGTTTTGATGCCGGAATGAACATCAGTAACTATAAATATGCTACTTCGATAATTTCGCAAGTTATTGGAAATTTGTGAATTTCTTAACATGGCAGTATAGGGCAAAATTTCACATAAACGTCAATTTTTAGACATATTTTTATCGTAAAGATGTCAGACTACTTTTGAAATATTATTTAAGACACTGGCATGAATATTAATGACTATGAATTTTCCAATATAAAAATTTCGTGAGTTATTGGAAATTTACGAATTTCTTAACATTCCAGAATAGAGCAAAATTTCACATAAACGTCAATCTTGAGGGATATTTTCATCGTAAAGATATCAAACCACTTTCGAAATATTATTTAGGATACTGGCATGAATATCATAGACTATGATTTTTCCAATTTAAAAAATTCGTAAGTTTGATTAAAAATTCGTAAGTTTGGAATTTACGATTTACTTACGTGTGAGAATAAGGCAAAATTGAGCATAAACTTCCGTTTTGACGATAATAAATACATTAGACAACTTCAAAATTACATTTATGATATATGTTTGAACGTGATTGAATACAAATTTTCTAATAGGAAAATTTCGTAAATTATTCATAATTTACGATTTTATCAACATGTAATTAACGTAATTGTAAATTTTTCATATAAATATGCATTTTCAGGATTATTGCATTGGAAACTGTAGCGTGAAAACTAAACAACGGAATTGACCTGATAAAATTAATAGATTAGAATAAGATAAATATATCGAAGTGAACGGTGGATAGCCTATTAGGCGGGGATTTCATTCTGTCACTGTATCAAGCTTTGGTCAAATTCATTTCTTTTAACATGATTATAATTTGTCTCGCTAGAAATTTATGAGAATATAAATATGATGAGGAACTGAGCAAAGTCCACCTATGCCAACTAGTTTTTTTTAATGTAGTATTAGGTCTTATCGAATGAGCTTAGCAATATTTTTCTCTGTGAAGATACATCATCATTAAGATATTGTAAGAATTAAATTTTTGACATTGGTACTCTGGATATCAGCGCTTCACTGAATTAAATTGTGTTCTGTATTATTAACCTATGCGGACGAATGCCTGCAAATAACAGATAATATTTAAAGAAAAAAAAAAAAAAAGAACCTTGCCTTTAGTCGTACCTATAAAACAATACATTGTTTCAAAAATGGTATTTTGCGTATACTTGTTACGCCCGTAAAGTGCCATAAGCGCATATATATGTTAGTGGCATTTACCTCTTCGATTGCTGTGAATAAAGTATTAATTATTTTAGGACGAATATGTAAAAATCTTTTGTTAAATACTGAATTTCTTTAGAGGAACACCAGAAGCGAAACTTACTGTTTAAAATGGAAAATCCGCCGACCTCATAGGGTTAATAATTTCTTAGTTAAAAATCATGAATTTAAAGAAAATTCTTTTTTTAAGTATATTTACTCACTAATTAACTATAAAATTAGTAATAAATGTAATAATTCCAGAACAATATCAAATGTAATAACAAAATATGCCGAAAAATGTTTTAAGTAGTTTGAGATTTAATGAAAAAAAAAATATGTTTCACTAAAAAAAAAAAAGAAAAAGAAAAGAAAAAAGAAACACGAAAATTTAATTAGAACTCAAATTTTGAATCTCGACATTTTAGAGGTACACACTCTGTTTTTATAGGACTTTTTTAATTTATTATGAAAATGATAACAATAATAGTAAATGTGATAGTTATTAGTATAATGCGAATAATAACAACATTTGTTTATTATTATTATTATTATTATTATTTTATCTACATTGACTTATGTAATATGGCAACAATTTTTTTTTTTTTCACTTAAAAAGTTCTCTCTAAAATGTCATATGAAATCGACATTTCAGATATCAACATTTTCTCTTGAAACCATTTATTCATTTAATAATAAAAACAATAAGAGTAAATGTAAAAAAATTTTAAACAGTTACATTGACGACAAAACTCTAAACCGTAACTTACAGAACACAGCGATATATTTTCCTGGAAAAAAAAAAAAAAAAAAAAAAAAAAAAAAAATCCCCCACCAAAATGTAACTTAAATTTCAAACCTCAGCAATCCTAGATTTATTTTTACTCCCCGTTTTATTCCCAATTGGCCTTTTATCTCTTGAAAAATACTCCAAATGAAATCACTTCCTCATTCGCAGGGACATGACAATGAGCAGAAATTTGCACTCAATGAATTACATTCACGGGAGCCCAATAAAAAAAAGACACACAGAGAGAGAAAGTGAATGAACGAGAAGACACATAATCACACCATGCAAGACTTCTTGACAAAGGGCAATACGATGGGGCAGAGAGAAATTTCTCTCCTTGAGTATTATTATTTATTTATGTTGGGGGAAATTACGAAAGAATTTTAGTATTGAAACTCACAAAATAAGAAATATTGCTTCAGGGCAAAAATTACTTAAAAAAAGAAAGTGATTTATGTAAGTTGTATGCATTGGCCAGTGGGCCATATACAGTGTTTTTTAAAATCCTCGTCTTTCACATTAATCTCCATCCTCTCCGTGTAGGATCAAAATTGTGATGGCATGTCTCCGGACCGCCTCTAAGGGTGAGTCCCAGACCGTCACGAATTGCCCATTGCGCGGCACTAGTGCGACGTAAAACCCAATCAACCAACCACATTAATTTCGTAGTATCAGACATATATTTAAAAATCGCGTACAAAAAAAAAAGAAAGAAAAAAAATTAGAGTAGTTCAACTACATACTCTTAAAATATGTTTAAAAATAGCGTCAATATATGTATATGTACATACATAACTTATGAAATCCAATAAAAATTTCAAGCGATTCAATTTTGAGGATAATAAAATTTAAATTTTTACACAGCTCCATGAAAAAAAAAAAAAATAAAAAAAGTGGGGGGGGGGGTTAGCACAACTTCACATTTCGAACAGTTATTAAGCGGTTAAAAATTTTAATCAAACAATTTTCAGTACAATTATTCTGTAAGAAAATTCTAAAATGTATATCATCAGTTTTATTCTTTTTGATAGATTTGATGCTGTATGGTGTGTCTATGTCCTTCTATGTTTCCCTGCAAATAAACTATATTTAATATGTACATCATTCACCATAATGACCATGCATTTGAAAAGCAATGTAACATATTTCCTTGTTTTAAACAATTTAAAGTTATCGAAACGAAATTCATTTAATTTGAGTTTATAAACCACAATATATTAGAATTCTGTTTCGTATATCTATGAAAAGACTGTAAGTCTTACACTGATAAAATTTAGATAGTTCTTGCGATGATAATCTATAACAAATCTACATAATTTTATCTTATTTGAATGTGGACTTTATATGCTAGCGCACCTCAAATAATTTAAGTCTAAAGGCCTTAACGATAAAGAATTTATCTTTGTGTCCACACAGAGAAAAAATTCTGTAACTGACATCTAGAATCTAAATTGTGGCTCTAGAAAAAATAGTTCCATGTCATCCTTATAAATTCTAGTCCCCCTTTGAAAGCAAGTTCTAGAAACCCTTATTAGAATTCTAGAGCGTTTGCCTATTTTCTCGAGGGGAAAGTTATTTACAAATCTCTGCAAATAAATGCAAATACAAGAGGCGGGTTTCAACAACTATAATGTTGGTTTATTATCCAATTCTAGAAAATCAAGCGAGAATTTCTCGCAATACAAAACATTCAGAATATTCAGAATATTGTTTCACCATCTAAAAATGTGTAGACTAGAAATTCTCTATCATTTCGTCTATTCAGTTTATTGGTGTGCCTTATGCGCATAGCTCGGAAATCTATATTTCTAGTTAAGGGATTTAGAAAATGACCACTAATTCATTCTAGAGAAAAGCGGTATATATTTTTTTTCTCAGTGCATGTAAAAAAAACTACTAGTCGTACACTCATCAAAATTTATACCGATTGTGCAAAGGGAACTTATAACATACCTACAAACTTTGAGTTCAAACGCATAAAGTGTTTAAACATCATCGTGTTCCCTCATTCAAGTTAATGAGTGTAATCTGACTTATAAACTAATAAAATTACACGTACCATTTCAGCATAGTATCATAAAAAACATCTGAAACAGGGTAATATAAAATTTGACTTAAACCCATAATTGACAACTTTTACACTTTTTTAGCTACCGGAAATTTCTAATAAGAATTTTTCTTTTATTTAATCTATGAAAACTGCGGCAGAAGTATAAAAAAAAATTCTGTTAAATTCATCCGGTAGCCAAAAAGCATAAAATTTGGTAGCTGAGTAAACCACTATTTTCAATGTCTCCTTAAAGTTCTTCGATGCATAAAAACACATCGTTTCAAGGGCCGAATATAAGTTACGAGTAATGATATTGATAACATAAAATTTTAAACATTTTTACTTGCGAGTATTTTAACTTTTTTTACGTCATAAAATACTCATTAAAAAAAAAAGTAGAGGATAAACGGAAGGGGCAAGAATAAAAATACGGTAAGTTTCAGTTAAAAAAACTTCAATAAAAATAAATAAATAAATAAATGATCTGACCCAAAGGATAGAGTATAGACGACGAAAAAGTTTTTTTTAATAACAGATAGAAGATTTTTTTTTTTTTTTTTTTGAAGAAGAAGATTTTTTTTTTTTTTTTTTTGAAAAGAAGAAGATTGAAATATGTTGTAATTGTAACAAATGATTATGATGTTTCTTATAATGATCTACATTCATTACTAGTTAGTTGCAGGGTGACTAGGGTGCCTGTTGAAAAATGATCATTTCATCATTTTATTTATTTTTCACTTCAAATAATTAATTTACTAGCAAGCGCGTGCAAAATTTTCGAACTTTATTTATCTCTTCGTTACCTTTAAAATTTAAATTTATTATTATTATTTTATAGACGTCATTTTTTAGATCATCACGACGTCATATAGACGCAAATTTAATATTATTTATAATCATTTTTTAGCATATTTGCATTCTACCAGGCCCTTGATAACGTTAGAATTCAGATAATGCTTTTTTCTCATTCCAATTTGCTATAATTCATTTAGATTTTACTTTATTTCTTTTTTGGTTTGATTTGGGTGGTCTTCGTTTTTGATCAGAATAATTGTTTGATTACTGATATTAAATCATCTTTAAATTTCAAATGTTTGCACTGATAATATTATATTACTACTGAACGTTCTGTTTTCTCTCTCTCTCTCTCTCTCTATATATATATATATATATATATATGTAACGTATTTTAATTGCTTGCTGAAAGAGAGATGAGAGTCGCAGCACACAATGGAGACGAGGCGTTCGTTCAAGCAAACATCTTTATTGTTTCATCATTCCAGAGTCGGGTCGAAGGCAAAGACGAATGGAGTTATCCGACAAGCCGCCGAATTCGCGACGGCCTCCGGCCGCGGCCGTTCGGTGGGGTATAATTACAAGATTACGTTAATTTCGGAGGGCTGGCCACATGGAAAAGTTTAGCAAGTCAAGAACGTGTCAAATCGCTCCGTTTGTTTACTGTTTGGGCTTTTATACCCGTAATTTTTGGTGTAATTTGGTGTAGTTCTAATTCCATCCCATTTTATTTAATTGGTTATTTCATTCAAAACCAACGCCTTTTCCTGCCTTTTCATTATATCTAATTGGTTATATTTTTATATTCTGCAGACCTCGCGATTCCGATCGGCGCCACATTTTGCCAAACTCTGCCAAACCATTAA
The DNA here is from genome assembly GCA_963930645.1 of Salticus scenicus. NCBI lineage: Eukaryota > Metazoa > Arthropoda > Arachnida > Araneae > Salticidae > Salticus > Salticus scenicus. The sequence goes on from OZ005650.1 coordinate 96,308,179, forward strand.
AACATTATTTATTGCTCTGTATCTGATATGAAATAATCAAACCGCAAATTAGACTCATTAAATAATAGCAGGAGACTTGGCGTTGGAATAATAAAACAGGAATAAACTACTACGTCAGAAACGCCAAAGAAGAATTATTGAGGTGCATACAGCTGTTTCGGTAGCCTAAAGCGTACCGTCTTCAGTGCAAAAAAAATTACATTGATTAAAAAAATTACATGGATTTTTTTTGCACTGAAGACGGTACGCTTTAGGCTACCGAAACAGCTGTATGCACCTCAATAATTTTTCTTTGGCGTTTCTGACGTAGTAGACTCATTAAAACCTTTAAATTTATTTCTAGGCCAATTATAAAGCTATTTCCAGACATCAAAATACTTAAATGATTAACTTGTTTATTTCACATGATCGCGACTGCAATTTTCGTTCATTATTTTTTATGCTTTTAATCTTACAGCTTAATATGAAATCTCCTTTAATTTATTTTGCCATATTACTTTGAAATATAACCAGAATACCCTGAAACTCTGAAAATGTTAATTTAATTCTTAGTTCTTTTTATCTCTTATATTTCTTATATTTCATATCCCCCCCGTTAAAGCGAGATCCCCCGGGTTTGCCTGCAAAGCCGTGGGAGCTCACCTGGAGGTAGACGATGTTCCAGGTGATACGGACCTAACAATTTTGATTTATTTTTCACAAATTTTACTCCTATCATGACTCCATTTGCCTTGGGAATATACAGAGCAGGGGTTACAAGATTAACAATAAGCTTGCTGATGAATAAACATATTAAGCACATTTCAACTTTCTAGATTAATTGATGATTACACAATATACTCTTCATTATATTTAGTAAGCAAACACACATGAATACTTCATATTAAAGATTACTAGTGCAACAGAACAACTGTATGATATTATATAAAAAAAAAATAAACATATTAAAAAAAGTATTATATATCATATTCAATAAAGTAGTATATAAAAATAAAGTATTGGTCAATATTTAAACAGAAACTTTTCCGTTTACATGTAGAACACCACCATAACAATATTTTGTGTTCCTTTGCTTTGTAATAGTTCGTTCATGTTCGAAAAAGTTTTTGATTTAGGTCTTTTCTTAAAACGTACCGTCCAGTCAAAGTTTTTTTTTTTTTTTTTTTTTGAAAGTCATTATAGTCCTAAATCGCACTTTGCTATGAACACACTTTTTTTTCCCCATTTATTCAATACAACACTTAAAAGTTAATACCACAAACATAGGATGCTTGATGCACATAATACGTAATGAAAACATAAACAATGTTATAATATGCTATACTTAATCTGACAAAATAATAATATGGATATTAGAAATAATACTGACACTTAAAATTATATACTAATTCTTGACAATAGCAATACTTAAAAAGTAAAAAAAAATTATTCGACACAATAGCTTCTTTAACTTGCTGGTAATAATCGATTCCTTCAACTTACCATAATGATACAAAACACTAAAAATGTTTATTCAAACAACTATGTTTATGGGTGCAGAGACCCGTGAAACTCTGTGAGAGCTTGTCAACCAAAAAGTAATATCTGTAAAATGTAAAAAGTGGTTTTTAGACAAGTCTCATCAGAGGAGGGAGCACACTTGTTGCCTCATGCTCTTCGGGGGTCTCCAATCAGATTAAGTCTAAAAGAACATGAGTAAACAAGGGCCTAAAAGAAAAAGGAGTAAGGAGTGGAGGATACTCATTTCGTGAATACGTCTACTAATATTTGTAAATAAATTAATATTTGTAAAAATTTAAAAATAAAAAGAGTTAGAGGCACGCCAGTGCCGCTGAGTGGAAGAATGGAAGATATGTCTCCCGACATCCCTCCGAATTCTCCGACTCAGCTAGGATCCTCATCCAATACGTAATGGGACGATAGGAAAGCAAAAACAAAAAAAAACTTATTTGGGTTACCTCCTGACTGCTAAAGGGGTTTATTCATGATACAGTTTAAATTTTTGTGGATTATTGTAATATCGTAGTTTAGATGAATGTACAATTTCAGGCTGTCTTTTAAAATGAGGATTTGGTCTATCAATTTCAAAATTTACGTCAGATAACTGTTTTAAAATGGTATAAGGTCCTGAGTATGGAACAGTTAGCTTACGGGTATTCGGATATTGAAATTCTTCATATAATACTTCATCACCAACTTTAAATGTCGCAGGGAGAAATCGAGCATCATACCTTACTTTATTTTTATTATGATATTCAATTGTATGTTCTTTTGCCAATTTTCTCGCTTCATCAACCTTTGGATAATAATTGTTATTAGGAATTAAAGGGTGATAAGGTAAATTTCCAAACAATAGATAATTAGGTGAAAATTTTGTAACAGAATGAGGGGTAGCATTATACTGGCTTAAGACCTCCTCTAGCAATTTTGTCCACGGTACTTTAGATGAGGCCGAATTTACTTTACATTTTAATCTAGTTACAATAGTTTGGTTCAGACGTTCAACTTTCCCGTTTGTCTCCGGGTGATGACTGCTAGTTAACAGGTGTTTAACCTTATAATTACGTAAGAATTTTTTAAACCGTGATGAAGTAAAGGCAGCATTTCTATCAGTGAGTAATTTCTCAGGGACTTGAATTTGGAAAATCTGTTTTAAAAAGTTGATATAAGTTTCCGTTGTCACACTTTTGGATGGAAAACCCCACACTTAACGTGTTGCATGGTCGACGACCAAATGCAAGTATTTTTTAGTTGAATTGTAATAATTAAACCCACCAACAGTGTCTAACGACAAACATTCAAATGGTTTATCTGTTGGAGGTACCTGCTGCAATAAGCCAAATCTTTTTTGTTTGCATTTTTTATTTACTTGGCAGGTATGGCAGTGCTTAACAAAATTTTCTATGTCTTTATTAATGAAAGGCCAGTAATATCGTGGAGTGATTAAATTGATCATTTTTTGATTTCCTGGGTGTCCAAATTGTGTGTGGGCTTTATTTAGCAATGTTAACCTTAGTGACATAGGAACGATTATTTTATATAAACTTTTCTTTTTTGTTACTATGAGATCATTTATTTCAACATACTTTTTACTATTGACTATTGTGTTCTCTTCTTTTTGTGAACGTTTTAGGTCATTCAAGTCAAGGAGATGTACATGGTGAGACATATGCTGTATTACAGGACAGGTAATCGAGACAGCATATCAGCTTCTACATTAGTGGTTCTTTTCTGATATTTGATTTCATAGTCAAACATACTAAGCTTAAGGGACCAGCGGAAAAGACGTCCTCTAAGATTTTTAACATTTTTAAGCCAAGTTAATGCCGCATGATCAGTATGAATGACAAATTTTTGCCCATGTAAATAGTGATAAAATTTATCTAAAGAATCTATAATGGCGAGACATTCTAATTCAGTTATAGCATAATTTTGTTCATAGTCTTTTAAATTTCGTGAATGGTATGCTATTGGATGTAATTTTCCTTTCTCATCTGGCTGTTTGATTACACAGCCAACTCCGTGACTTGAAGCATCTACGAATAAGTGACAAAGCCTCCTGGGATCATACAACCTTAAAATAGGTTTTTCAATTAAGGCATTTTTCAATTTTTGAAATGAATTTTCGCATTTTTCATCCCATACATAGGGTACATTTTTCTTGAGTAGATTGTTTAAAGGATAACGAATTTTAGCATAGTTAGCTATAAATTTATTATAGACATTTACAGATCCCAGGAACCTCTATAACTCTTTAACAGTAGTGGGACGCTTTAAATTTCTAATAGTTTCAATATTAGCATTATCCGGTGTTATAGTGCCATTAGACACTTCATAACCTAAGAAGGTTATTTTAGATTTTACAAAATTACATTTAGATAACTTTAACTTTAAATTTTCATTGACACAAATTTGAAATATGGTTTCTAAATGCTCTAGATGTTGTTCTTCTGTTTCAGAAAAAAATGATAATGTCATCAAAATAATTACAAGCAAAATCAATTTTATACTTATGTAAGATTCTTCTAATAGTGCGATTAAATATTGCAGGGGCATTTTTAAGGCCAAATGGTAATACGAGCCATTCATACAATCCAAATGTGGTAGCAAATGCTAATTTTTCTGTATCTTTCGGGTGGATAGGTTTATGCCAATATCCACTGGCTAAATCCAATGTGGAAAAAATTTTTGCCTGAGCCAATTTATCTAGAAGAGTATCAATTCTGGATAATGGTTCTGCATCTGTTTTAGTTATAGAATTTAATTTACGAAAGTCGATACAGAATCGTGTCTTCTTTCCCTCTTCTCGTTTATACTCCAATGTTACAGGGGATGAATACGGAGAATGGCTCTCTTTAATGATTTTAGCTTGCAAGAGATTTTGTATTTGATCTTTAATTTCAGCTTCCTCTTTAGGAGAGGTGCGGTATGCTCTAAGGGAAACAGGTAAGTCTGAAGTTAAGTGATTTCTCTGTGGCTCCATTCGGATACGACCAACATCATATTTCGAGTTTGCGAAAATTTTCTCATACTTATGTAATAACGTAGGTAAATCATTATTATTTTCAGTTGGCACTACCATAGGTCTAGACGCGCTTTGTACAACACTCTGTGGACGGTGCACCCGGTTTACAGTGTGTGTATTTACCCTGGAATTAGTACCTACGTTACTTTCAAAAACATGCAAAGATTGATAATTCTGATTTACCTGATTTAGTAAGGGAATGTGTTGACCATTTTGAGTTACAGAAAAAGTTGTTAAATTAAGATTCAATTTAAATAATGCACAATGAGGTAAACCAATAAGAAGATATGGCAACTGATTAGAAATAACATAAAGTCCTATTTTTTTTCTAATGTTAACAATTCTTAGAGATACTTCACATTTTTCTTTAATTTTAATGATTGCATGAGTTTGTCTAGCTATGAGTGGTTCATGAATGGGAGTCTTTTTTAATTTTAACTTCTTTACTAAAGTGCATGAGATGCCAGAAATTGAACTTCCCGTATCGAGGAGACAAGACAGATTTTTGTCAGGGAGAGCATTTAAGTTAGCTGGTTGACGTGTTTTTTGCGATCGCTGCTGTTTTTGTGTTATGTGTCCGGACACTAATAATTGTCAACAGCCACTCATTGTACCCTCACTGGCCATTTCCTGACTGACCACCTCTTCAGGGGGATTTGTACTTCTAGTGGAATTTTGAGGGAGAGGTGCTCTAGGCATTGAGAAATTATTACTTTGTTCAAACCTAAAAGGACATGTTCGCTCCCAATGGCAAGCATTACTAATTCCGCGATTTAAGCATAGACGACAAGGGGATGGGGGCAGCCTCTCTTGGAAATGCACATGATTTGGGCCACGCCCTGGTCTGAATGGTCATGGATTGTTAGGAGTAGGAGCTGCATACGCTTGTGGCGGTTGATTGTGACAAGGGTATCTATAAGGTCAAGGTCTCGGTACAGGGGTTGACAAATATTCAGGCCTAGGCCAATTATTTCTCCATTGTAGAGTAAAGCTAGGAGCCTGCGTGTTAAGTCTAATGTTGCTTTCTTTTTTCTGTTCGGTTGGTTGCATTTTGGTTAATTTATAGACAATTTCACGCCACTCATTAGTATCTTTAGGCGAGTGTACCAATACTAATTGTCTTAATGAGATTGGGAGACCATCTGACAATCCCTCAAGTATAAATTTGGAATCCAGTCCGAGTCTGCGACCCATTTGTATCTTACTATTGTAATAACTATTAACGTCATCCCCTAAATTAAATTTAATATTAGAGATACTACTGAACGTTCTGTTTTCTCTCTCTCTCTCTCTCTCTCTCTATATATATATATATATATATATATATATATATATATTTTTTTTTTTTTTTCACGTGAAAGCATATTTCCTTTTATGCTGGAAAAAAAAAAAAAAAAAAAAAAAAAAAAAAAGTGGTAACAATTAAAAATTTAAATGTTTATTTTCATATTTTTATTAATTTCAAAAAATCTAATCAAAAAATCGTTACAAATAAGGTACCAAATGAAAGGGTCGATTTTTCTGAATCCGTCGGATTAAACAGCTTATCGATCGGACAATTACATTTTTTTAAATTAACTAAAGTATGAAAATTAAGTGGCAACTTGCGTTCACACACAGAGTCCGAGGAAATATCTTAGCCTTTTTAAGCGTGACAGAGTCAGTCAGTCAGTGATGAGCGTAACTATATAATAAGAGAATATTTAATTTAATAATGTTCAGGAGTGTTCAACCACCACAACTTATAAATAAAGATATGGATCTTTATATCCATAGGAGGTGGTATTTCAACCCCATGCAATGCCATTTTTAAAAAACTCAACATATTGTATAATACAGATAGCATTTTGTAATCAAATAACAATAATATTAATAATAATAATAATAACAATAAGAAAAAAACCCTTAAGCCTTTTTTTAATTTCTAAGTAACAGATAAAAAATTCTGACCTATTTTAATCTCTTCTTCTATATAAAAGGCATCCAGTAAATGTGTTTCATTCCCTAACGTCGTTTAGTATAGCTGTACCATAGAAAGCCGTTGGCGGCTTTTAAATTTTTCTCGTCATTTTGGCCATTAATTAAAAATGGCTATCGAAATTCCACAAGTAAAAATCTTGGTGAGTGTCGCCCGAGCTTCTTCGGTGCCGAATTTCAAATTCCGCCAAGGGTTTCTATGCTGAAGCTGTTCCATTTCTTTAGCTCGATTCTTCTCAATTTTATTTTAATTATTAAAAAAGAAAAAAAAAAAAAAAAAAATGTTTGCACACTCATATTTTTTCCGAAATATAGAGAAATATATTTATTTATATATTTATTTATTTTTGGTATGAATTTGCTTTTTTTCTTTTTAACAATTTTAAAATTAAAATGGTGTCCTTGTTTAATATCTTTTGAATCAATTATCTGATTGGATTAAAAAATACAGCGTTAGCTACATTTTATCCAGACTAATAAATGAACCAATATTTGATAAAATCTAATTATCCGGATAGATACAATGATAAATTGTCAGCTTTATATATTTCAAATAAAAAATATTCGCGCTTTCATTCAAGGCGGTAGACAAAAATTGGTAGTGGCACTGTCTGAAAGAAATAGTACGACCTGTAGTACTAAAAATATTTGATAACATGTTCTTCTTTTTACTAAATATTTTTTAATTGCTTGCAAACGAAATTTTGCGATATTTTTTGCTTGCAAACGAAAACATTTTTTTTTTTTTTGATTAATTGAATATAGTTACCTACTTATATAAAATACTCAAGCATGCATCACGAAAATTCAAAAAGTTATCATCGATAGATTAAATTGAATTTCAGTTGCTCTTAGAAAATAAAAAGAGGGTGGGGAGTGGTCAAAACTACAGGAGGTTCTGAATTTTATTTTAATAAAGTTAATGGTAGTATAGCGTACGGTAATAGTATGTGTGTCGCAGCAAAATTTATTGATTCAGATTCTATAGTTGGAATATCCAGACCTAGAAATCGGACAATTCGGGAAACACATAATTTTATACCTTTTATATGCCTTACTATTATTCTTCTACCAATATGGTTTGTTCGAGCATTTTTTGACGGTTTTTTTTTTTTTTGAAAGCCATAAAAAATATGTATCATATTATTTGCTACCACAGTGGATCACCATTTATCCATCTTTCAAGCAATTATTACTAAAGAAAAAAAAATTGTAAATTCAAGAGTTTATTTTAACACACTAATACATAATAAGGTGTTATATAATAATAACACAATATTTCCATTATTTATTTTTCATATGTTCGATTATGATAATTTTTAAATGGTACGATAATGTTCAGTGGGGGTTAATATAAAGATAATTTTTTAGAGATTCCTTCCTCTATGAATAGAAACAAAATATATTTTAATATGTCATCATGGAGCTAAAATACCGTAAAGATTCATTTAACAAATATTTTAATTTTACAGTCTATATAGAGACTGCATCTTTCTTCTTTTTTATTAGGATCAGAGTCCTATTTCTTCCAGACAGAAAAAAAAGAAAAAAAAAGAACGACGTCACCATTTGCAATAAGTGTAAAAAAATAATTAAGAAGAGACAGAAACTGCATTATTTTATATAAACGAAGAATACTTTTTTTCATTCATACAAATTGTGAACTTTTATTATGTTTATGTGACTGACAAGACATTTTTATGAGGAATGAAATAATTTTGATAAGGAATAATGAATCACAGAAATGAGTATTAAATTAAATGGAGTTTTAAATAACTAGTTGTTGTTGTAATTCATTTGATTTTAAGTCTCTGCATGAAACTGAGATATAAATCCGAATAAAAATAAGATAATATTATCACTCGAATAGTATATAAGATAATATGATGCATAAGAAAATATAATTCTTGAACTCTCGTAAATTTGATACACGGTTTCATTTCATTTATTGCCTTGAAAAGTGTAGATAACTTTATATTAAATATAGGATACGCAGACTGTATTTCACTGTAATTTGTTAACCAAGAGAAAATAATAATGAGACATCATGGTTGAAAGTAAAAGAAAATAGTACTTTACATTGAACATCTGGAGAAAGTCACCATTCTTCTCTAAAAAAATTTTTCTTTGAAAAGTTCACAGTTTATTTTATTATCTCACAGTACAGTATCTATACAATAAAGAAAAACTAATACGCTGTCGCCATCACAAAACTTTCTACTCTATCATTTTATATAACATTGCCGACCTACCTGTAAAACATGCACAAAAATTAACCTACTCGCAAGTCCGTTACTACTTGAGCATGTTTTATGATTGGAGTTATACAGTCAGCAGCAAAAGTATCCGAGCACTAGCAATAATCCCTGTCTAAAAATATTACACTTAATATTGCTTTGTTAAATAAATCCTTGTCGAGTCATGCTCTTAGTCAGTCTAAGAACATGATTCGACAAGTATTTGTTGAACAAAACAGTTTTAAGCGTACTTTTTTGATATCGGAATTATTGGCTAGTGCTCGGATGCTTTTGCTGCCGACTGTACATGCAAGCAAAATTTTAGCTCAATCAGATGATAGGAAATGCGTTAAAATTAAAAGAAAAAAAAACTGAATTGAGGGTTTAGGACGTCCAAATACCCCCTTTCCCGCCTTAAGTTCGTTACTGCTTGAGCATGTATTGTCATCAGACTTATACATGTGTGCAAATTTCAGCTCAATCAGATGATAGGGAGTGGGTTAAAATTTGAAAACGGAGTTGAAAATCCAGGACACCCAAGGCAAGCCTCCTCCCTCCTTGAGTTTAGGGCGTCCAGACTGAAGTCTACTGCTTAAGCGTGTATTGTTAATGAAATAGATACATGCAAACATAACTTGAGCTCAATCGAATCATAGGTGTGGGTTACAATTTGTTTACAGGAAAACATGCAAAAAAACTGAGAGAAGAAAGTCAGTCCGGTAGTCGAATGGTTAGGGCGTTGGCTTTCACTTACTAGGTGCTGCGTTCAGGCCTGGATATTCTTCGTCGTTCAGAATTCGTTTTATTCCACAGGTCTGCTCTAACGAAGCTTAATGTGTAAAAAAAATGACAGTACAGCGTTAATCCCAACTTAGTCAATCTCTTTGCTCATGTAATAGCGGAATGATAAGTACTGTGTTCTTCAGGTGCTGGGTGTGAAGCCCATTTCAGCCCTGTATGTTTGGAATTTACTTTAATCAACTGGTCCCGTCTAATGAGCCTGAATGTGCAAAATTGATCGAAGAGTGACAACCAAACCAAACCAAACCGAGAACGCAAGTCTCGCAACGTGAAAATGCTCCACAAGAAATCCACAATTAGTAATCTCTATTTGCATACTTTTTTTTTTTTTTTTTTTTTAAGTTTTGGTGAAAATATGAAAGAACCTCCCTTTCAAAGATAAAATATGGATATCCGCCGGGTATAGACACACTACTGTCTTTCAGCATTCATCGACAATCTAAGGGCAGCAAAATCAGCTGTCAACACTCGCAAGTGTGAAAGAATAATTTTAAGGAAACACCGACTTATATTTATATCTTTATTTTGTTATATTTTATTTTTATTCGAGCTTGTTTCTCTTATTCTTTCGACACAAACAGTAGCCGAATAAGTATTCCTTTCAAAAGCTAGATTTTATCACGGGTTCTTTGAACTGAAAAAAATAAAGGCTTACATTAACGGCCGCATCACAGAAGCGAAGTTGTTTGGATTCTTTGACAGTTTATGCTGTAAAGAAGAATAAAGTGATAAGTGAATCATTCCGAAGCAAATAAGTTATTAAAAATTAAAAATCCTTCATGGTATATATGAAAGTTCTGTTATGTTATATCTTTATAATTTGTTCTCAAAGAAAAAGAAATAGGGCAACTGTCAAATTTAGTAATGCGTACAAATAAAGAATAAAACCAGTATGTTGTGGTCACCACCACAAGATTTTATTCTGTATTATCTTATACAAATCCACGCAGTACAAATTATTTATTAAATTAGTATCGTTAAAAAAGAAAAAAAAATCGACAACTTTGTTTTAAATTATCACAAATCTATGGTACAACCATTCGTTTCAAACGTATTGACGAGTTTTTGTGAAAGATACCCAAAATTAAAATTTTCACCCTGGGGGGGAGGGGGGGGGTTAGCAATGCTCCTACACCCACGCATTTTTACTTTCTCTTACCCATAAGGTAGAGAAAATATTGTTTTTGGGTCAAATTTTCGAATGCGAGATTTTGTTATATTTACATGTTTTGAGGTCCCCTGAATACGAAAATCATGTTTTTAGCAAATGGTCTCTGTGTGTGTGTGTGTGTGTATCTGTTATCAGCATATCTCAAAAACAATTTATGGAAGAAAGTTCAAACTTGGTATTCTAAATGTGTATCATATACGGATGCTACAGTAAGCTTTTCGTTATGATCAAGCAAATGGTTCGTGTACAGGGTCAAACAAGAGAATTCTAATACATTACGTCTATGGGGGAAATTGCAGGTAAGTAAAGTTTAACGTCTATAGACTGCACTAAACCAAATGAAACGAATATATATTTTTTGTAATAGAGATAGATAACTGGGAAAAAAAATTTATGCATGCAGGAGCCTCGCCTCCCCACCTGGGGGGTAAGTCCCCCCTCGAGGGGAGTAAATTTTCATGATGGGTATCTTTCAAAAGAGCTCGCCAATACCTTTAAAACGAATGGTTGAACCATCGATCTGCGATAATTTAAAACAAATTTATGGATTTTTTTTTACTTTTAACGGAGAAAAAAAAAAAAAAAAAAATCGTATTTTTTTTTTTTTTTTTTTTTTTTTTTAAATATTGAGAATAAAATGGACTTTTTTTTGGATATTTGCTGTTATACTACTTCTCTAATATGGAAATCGTCTGCATTATCATGAAAGATATTTTTTTAAACAATAGTTTAAATAAATTATTTTTTAAAAACAGAATTATTTTTTAATAACCGAATTAAATTCTATATAAATGTAGGTGCATTAATGAAACGGGGGGTTGAGGGGGCGGTAGCCCCCCTCACACAGAACTAATTATCATATAAAACTCTTCCGAAGCCTCATTTGAATTGTTTAATATAGGTTTGCATTGCAGTACTCGTTATCTTACCTCTTAAACTCCAACCTGCATTTATAGTATTAATTTTCAGGGTAAGAGAAAGTCGTGTGTGACACACCAGATTATTTTTTCTAGTTTACTACTCGCATAATCAATATTTCCCATTAATTTCACAATCAATCGTTAAAAATAACTCTCATTATGTACATTCATACGAAATCTTGTCCTATACTACCATATAAAAATTATGAAAAAAATGGAATAATAACGCCACCTGTTGAGCGATTGATCCCCAAATGTAATCAGCACCAGTTCAGGTTAAAGTCCAACTAAATATCAAGTTTGGTTAAATTTCCTTCATTGGTTCGTGAGATACAGCGTCCACAAAATTTTTGATTCCCACACACATAGACAGACAATTTCTAAAAATAATCAAATCGTGTTCAGAACATCTCAAAACGTTTAAATCCGACAAAAATCGGAGATCGAAAATTTTCACAAATCCAATACTAGAAAGTAATAATTTAATAATAAATATTCAACTGAATACAGCTGCAGTAAAAAATACTAAATCAGTATAACAAGAATAATAATTTCTATGGTTCCAGTAGAACATTAAATCATGGATATGTATAAGAATAACAATTTAACAATTCATATAGTATATACAGGGTAGCTATTAAGTACACGGGAAAAAATTGAGGAGCTTTTATGGACTACCTACTTTGATATAATCACTTTTTTGTTGTTGTAATGCTTTTACCTATAAATGTTATTTATTAAAATAATTTGTATTTACTGAACAGGCAGTTTTTGAGCGATCAGCGAAAGCAAAATCTATTAGATAAATGAAAAAGTTTTGTGATTTTTTTTCAAAGTGCGGCGCATCTAAGATATTTTGTGATCCGATAAGAAAGTTTTACTGTTTAAGTCACTAAAAACTTTCAGAATCATCACAAACTTTTGGATCTAGTTCTCAAGAACTCCAGAAAACGAAAAGATGCAACAAGGTCTTTGTTTCTAAAATGTTTGGTGGTTTAAGCGGAGATTAGCAACAATGGGAAGACTCAACTGTTTTTTTTTTTTCTTTCCAAAGAAAACGCAAAAAACAATGGAAAAGTTTATCAAAAAGTTGTTTTAGAGAAATCTGTACTTCCATGGAAGCAAGATCTTTCACCAAGTTTGTGCTCTGGCCCAGAGTCAAATCAACGTTTGCTTTAATCGATGTCAAAGTGAAAAAGTATCTGATGTAAAATTTGTGTTCTTGTAACAGCTCTGATTTGTATCCAATGGATTTTTCAGCGTGTAGGTTCTTGGAAGAACAATTGCGAACACACAAAATCATACATCTGATAGACTCAAAAAAGCCCTGAACAAAATATCGGAGGGTTTAGATCCTACTTGCGCCGCCCCGCCACATCACTTTCGAAGAAGATCGTATAGCTTGTGTCAAAGCCGATGATCGTCATTTCGAAAATTCATAGTAAAAATAATTGTTAGACATTACTTCTTGCAAAAATAGAAGCATTAAGTTTGTTTACCATTTCACTAATTGTTTATTATCAAATACTTTTTCCAGATACTTAATAGCCACCCTGTATAATATATGTAAAAAGTATTCATACGGATTCGAGTTTAAAGTTTTTAACGAGTATTTAAAGAAATACTTGATGGATCCTCTTGGAATTTCAGGATTGTAAAAAACATGTTATACCCCAATATTTCAGCGACGGTTTTGTCTCAAAGTCAAAAAGGGACCAGTAATAAGGAACAAATAATGTTTGGTATCCCCCTTTAAAAATAATGCCTGAAATGTGTTGTAGCTGTAGTATATGATTATAATGATGCTTCTTTTCAATTATCCGTAGACATTTATATGAGACTAGTATACATCTTCGCTTTCATGACGAAAAGGCTTAACTAAAAAAATTGCGTTTTTGATAATTGAAGAATTTTTGAGTAACTCAAAAAATCGTCATTTTAAGTCAGTCAGTTTATTTATTTACTTACTTATTGAAAGGCGCATAGTGGTACCTATGACATGTCAGAGTGGCTTAACTCAATTCCTACTGGTTTCTTAGCTATAAGGGATTTATGGTTTGTATAAGAAAGTTTGTAATTTTGTTTTAGATCAGAGTGACGATATATCTAGGAAGATCGATACGTTTCTTTAATAACACATAACATTTTTCAAATTTTTTTTGTTTATAACATGCAGGCTTTTCACAACAATGCAAAGTCATTTTTGAAAGACTTAACACAGTACTGTAGAGACAACATAGTGTAATCAGAATATAAAAATATTATATATCCGATGATATATAAGCATTTATACTAAATAATATTTAATTGTGCATGAGCAAACGTTAACAAACAACCATTGTATTAGTTTATTAACCAAATGTATAGAGCTACCCTTATTAAAAAAATTAAGACTATCTATCGTGAAAATTCAGAAATTATCCTCGATACAATGAGTTGAATTTCAGTTGTTTTCCTCAATATGAAGTAAAGCGGTAAGCACATTTTATCTATATATATAAAAATGAATGTTTGTCTGTATGTCCTTTATAAAATCGTAAACGGCTTGACCGATTTCGATCATTCTTTTTTTGTTTTTTTCCTTATAGGTCAGGGATGGTATTTAAAAAAAAAAAAAAAAAAAAAAAAAAAAATTGAAAAAATTCGCCCCTCAAGGGGGGGGGGGGAGGGGGCAAAACGTGAATTAAAAAAATCCTTCATATCTCAAACAAAAAGAAAAAAAAACAGATATCCGTAAAATTTTTGCTTTAAAATATAGCTAATATAAATGTCTAAAAACCAATTTCTGGAATTTTCGAAATTCGGTCCCCAAGGGGGGGGGGGCAAAACGGGATTTCACATGCGTAAAACGCGATTTCGCATAATCTTATATATCTCAAACAAAAAAACAGATATACGTGAAATTTTTGCTATAAAATATAGCTAATACAAATATCTAAAAACCAATTTTTGGAATTTTAAAAATTCAGCCCCCAGGTGGGGCAGCAGGGGCAAAAACAATTAGAAATACAGTTAGGCCTTTCAAAATTGGTACAGATAGGTTTCAATAGCCTGCAAGTCGAATGGGGATATTTTCGAAAGTGTAAAGTTATTAGGAGGGGAGAGAAGGGGGAGGGGAGAAAGGGGAGGGGAGAGGGGGGGGGGCAAAAAATCAAAATAGAGTTAGATCGTTCAAATTTGGTATATAGAGGTTTTCGATACTTACAAATCGATTGCGGATATTTTCGAATTTGTAAAATTATTAGGAGGTGCGGGAAGGGGGTGGAGCGGTAAGGGGGGGGGGGGCTATGGGCAAAAACAAATAGAAATGCAGTTAGGGCATTCAAAATTGGTACAGATAGTTTTTAAAGGCCTGCAAGTCGAATGGGGATATTTTCGAAAGTGAAAAGTTATTATGAGGGGGGAGAAGGGGGGAGGGGATGGGGGGGCAAAAAAATAAAAATAGAGTTAGATCGTTCAAAATTGGTACACAAATGGTTTTCGATACTTAAAATCGAATGCGGGTATTTTTGAATTTGTAAAATTATTAGGTGGGGCGGTAAGGGGGGGCGGTAAGGGGGGGCTATGGGCAAAAACAAATAGAAATGCAGTTAGGCCGTTCAAAATTGGTACAGATTGGTTTTAGAGGCCTGCAGGTCGAATGGGGATATTTTCGAAAGTGTAACGTTATTAGGAGGGACGGGAGGGGGGGCGGAGGGGCAAAAAAAAAAAAAAAATAGAGTTAGATCATTCAAAATTGATACATAGAGGTTTTCGATACTTACAAATCGACATTTTTCCTAATCAGATTTTGTTTCGCTTTTTTTTTTTTTTTCACGTGGTAAAAATTAATGCAATTTTGAGAATTCAGTAATTATAGTGATTCATTTAAAAATAGGGTCCAGCGAAGCGGACGAAGCCTGCTAGTTACTTATAAAAACTGAAACTCTGGTTTAATATTACGGTAATATTTAATAAAAAAGAATTGGATGTCAGATATTTGTAATGTACAAAATGTATTTCAACGGAAATATGCTATACAAAATAGAATTAAGGGAGACCGGGGCACAGTGGACCACTTTTACACTTTAATTTTTTTTTTTTTTTTTTTCACCAAAAATAAAAAAGCAAGGTACTTGAAAAAAATTAGCAAACATTTTTTAAACCTTTTTTGACATGTCCTAATTTTTTTTATGATACTACTTCTAATACATTACGAATAAAAAAATAAATTGCGTGCACTCACAAAGTGGACCACTCTGCCCCATCACCGGGGTACAGTAGCCCACAACCCGGGGTACAGTGGACCAACCTCTATTGTTCATGATCAATTAATATAAATTACTTATTTTTTCTCTTCTAAAATTAGTTTCTTATGCAATTCTAGTCTAAATAACATAATTCGAACATTTTCATGAAATAAAATTACCAAAATTTAAAGAAATCAAAATAAATAAGAAATCAAATTAGAGGAAGAATCCTATATCAGATTTCCTTTGTCTTTTACCTGCCATCCCTAGAAACAATAAGATATATTTTTAATTTGTTTATTAATGTTATATATTTATTGAAATATATAATTAAACATTATATTACTATTCAAACATTTTTATTAATTATTTTGAGATATTAATACTTTACATTATATTTGTGAGATAAGTTTAACTAAAAATATTCTACTTTTATCTTTTACATGTTATTTCTAAAGACAACAAGAATAAATTTATATAATCTACTATTTATTATATTACATAATCATTTTATTTATTTTTTTAATATTAAACAATTCAAATAGTTATTAAATTTAGATATTCATAATTATTATACTACTATTCAACTATTTTCCCTTTTCAGAAATTATTATTTTTATTAATTATTTTGAGTCACGTTATATTTGTATATGTAAATTTAACTAAAATAAATAAGGTATTAAATATTATTTGGACTTTTAAGCACACTGAAAGGCGGTCCACTGTGCCCCATATAGGGGTGGTCCACTGTGCCCCATGTCCAGACAAAACAAATAATAATATTAAAATTATATATAGACTATAAATATGCTAATAATTTTTTATGAATTTAAAAACAACAATATCTTACCTTTTCTTAACAACTATCCTATACTTGTAGTCAATAGTTCAGTTCTGATAAAATTAAAAAAACTTCAAACTTGAAAAATTACTTTGAGCAGCTCAAAACATAAAAATTGTATAAAATGCCTACCTTAGCATTTACCATGTGGTTTTTTGGATGCATACAAGTAGGACCATGCTGTCATCTATGAGTCTCAATATAAACTAAAAGAGTTAAATATTAAGAGATTTAAATGGGGGGGGGGGGGCACTTTGCCCCAAGGTCCACTGTGCCCTAGTCTCCCCTATATACTACAAATTTTCTGCAAACGATTTTTGTTTCCCAATAAATTTTTCCTGAGCTTTGGTTTTACCCACAGGTTTTAGTTTTGTGGGTAAATATTCTCTGTTGTCCATGTGTTTATACACAAGAATTATTGCCGTAACGGACAATTCGATTGATTTTCTTGTTATTATAAGTTTTTAAAAGACAGATTTGATGTAAAGTACATTATTATTATTGTGTTCTTAATCTATACTGTCTAAGGAAAATATTTTAATCAGGAAGAAATCAGACTATGAGATTTTTGTAAAATTATACGTTATGTAGTACGCTGAATTAGTTTTTGCGGTTATTCGTATGTATTAATGTAAATAGCGGCAATTTTTTTTTTTTTTTTTAAATCTGTTGTGCAACACACACACACACACACACACACACACACAAAAACGCATTTTTTTTTTTTTTTTTTTTTTTTGAGATATTTAGCAATTAACATTGCGGTGCATTATTTAACCTTTCCTTCTTGCTGCACCAGTTTGAACTTTTTGGATTTGTAGCAATGATATTTAGATAATTTTTAGAAAAAGCATTGTAATAGCAATTTTTAGTAACCCAAGACTTCTTTAGTACTTTTAACAATCGGATAAGTGTGTTGTTCTCTCGATGCCGCATTGACTGGTTTGAAACTCGAATTCATTCAACTTGATGGGCAACCTCGGATTGACAACATGTTCTTTGGCAATTTATTTGGATGTAATCGTTTAGTATCAATTAATTAAATTAATCTTAAGGCTTAACTCTCAGAAGTTTAATGTTAATAAACATATTGACAAACATCACAGTGGAGAGGTACTGTGGTAAAGCATTTTATTTTTCCTCATTGGTCAACCAGATTGTGGCAACGAGAATGTTAACCAAGATTTTTTTTAGTTCTTATGGCAACTAGATAAGCATGTTATTCTCTCGATGTCGCATGGACTAGTTTGTAACTAGAGTTTATTCACGTCGATGGACATCTTTTCCCATTACCGACATGCTTCTTCGCAATTTCATGCATGTAATCATCCAGTACCAATTAAATAAATTAATGTGAATGTGTAATACTTTGTAGATTTAATATTAATAAACATCATATTGACAAGGGCCCTAACTTAATGTGTTCACATAAAATATTGGCAATATACAAATAAATATTTCTTGCAGTTTTTAGTCCGTATGATTATGAAAAGTAAAAGGAGAAAGAAAGAAAAAACAGTAAAAATGGGTTTTTAATATATATATATATATATATTAAAAATTAAATATTATATATATATTTTTTTTTCAGTCAAGAATGAAAACAATGTATGTTACTGTCGTTATTTTTATTTATTTATTAATTTTTTGAAACCTTACAACCTACATAAACACAGAAAGAATATAAAATTAAAAAAAAAGTTTTGAATATTTTTTTGTAACCGGGATTAAAAACTCACTCGACATTGCGCGCAGTTAGTGTGATTTACTAGCGTAAATCTAATAAATTGATTTATCAGAAGAAATTAAACGTTATTTAATGCGGTCTCTCACCAATAACTTACTTGGGCAAAGGGGAAATAATAATCAACGTGGGAAGAGATTCAAGGCCCTTTTCTAGAGTAGGTGTAAGACCACCTGACAAGATAAAGACGGAGGCTTGTCGACTTATATGAGCCTTTCAGAATAGTGGGCAGAGTATGTATTTGCGATATATGAAAGTTTGTAACACACACCTCAGTAGTACCATGGTTTCAGACATTGGAAAAATTGAGTGTCAATAAACTTCTGTCATAATTACAATTTAAGATTCGTTCTAATTCCTTGATTGGTGATTCGAGTGCGGAGGCGAAAGAGATATGTTGATACGTTATGTAGTTTTGTGAAAAATACTAGGAAATTTTTAAGTACACGTGGGCTGTATAGGAATCAAGGCAATCTGTCTTCTCTAGCGACTATGGCCTGGGGAGGTTTCGGAGAAAACCGCGGAAACTCCGAACAGCTAGGAAGAATGCGTGGCCTGGTATTGAACTTAGCACCTCCCGTCTGCCAGCTTAGAAGTACATTTGGGTAAAATATAATTGCTCGTAATCCTGATAAAATTTTGTCGTATACAATTCATAGTAAGTTCGAATTATATAAAATTACGTATTTGGCATTTACGAATAAAGTTCATAGAAATACACAGCAATTAATGTATCATACTTTGACGAAACGATTTTTATTCTAGTGACATCATTTCATTTACAGAATTTACACGTGAATTTTTGTGATATAAATTATACGAAGAAATACACTTGAATTATGTCGTTATGCTTAAATTTCAACCTGTGATTATGAATGTCATTTTTTTTTTTTTTTTTGTGTGTGTGTGTGTGTGTGTGTGTGTGTGTGTGTGTGTGTGTGTGTGTGTGTGTGTTTTAAGAGCTGAAGTGACAAAAAGTTTTCAGGTGAATGATATGATGGGGATTGTTATTCTTAGTGATAAATTAGAATCTAGAGACAGCTTTAGCTTTAGTAATAATGAAATAGTGATGAGATAAAGAAAAGAAAATATAATATGTAAATTTCTGAAATTCATTAAGTCCTTTGTAGAATTAGTTCTGATAATTTTTTCCATCGTTTATTTATATGTTGCGTCATAGTCATATTTTCGTAAACATGCCGTTTATTATTTTTCTTAAGTTTTCGTAATGTATATGCTTATTTAAATATATTTAACATAGCAGTTTTCGAAAACGGATCTTTATTAAGAAACGAAACAAAAGACAAGAAAAATTATACCGAAGGAAGCTGCCACCAGTCTTTGAAAAAATATTTAATATTTTACATATATATATATATATATATATATTTTCGAAGTTTTGATCTTTTTTCGATTTCTGTGTACCGATGGCACTTTACGTTGTTAATGTTATGTTATCTCATTAAATACTTATCATGACGATTTGATAAATATAATTTTACTGCTTATACACTATCTCCAAAAAGTATTCGGGCACTTTCAAATTTATCCGTTTAGTCAAATATCTAGAAAAATTCTTTAGAAGATACCTTGAAACTATAAGAGTATTAAGAACATGTTACACCTCAAACATTCCAGCAAAAGTTTTGTCCCGAAAAGGAAAAGGGGACCAGTAACAGATTAAAGAAAAATCAAAATGTTTTGGATCACCCTGTAAAAAGTAATGTTTGAAACGCCTTTGAGCTATGGCATGCGATTATAAGAATTCTTCTAATTATCTGTATAAATTTTTATGATGCAACCACATTCATTCATGAAAACATAACGATTTCTTAAAAAAATTGAAAAAAAAAAAAAAATAAATAAATAAATAAAAAAATAAATAAAAAGCCACTGTTTAAATTATAATACCACATTGGGTATTAGATCCAGTGCAAAGCTATTATGAGAAAACTTGGCATGCTACATTACACACAGCATACTGCAATCAGAATGCAAAAATGTTATATAGAATAAACAGAATTTTTGTTCCTCTCAAAATAAAAGCTAAAAACTTGAATAAAGAAGTAAAACAACTGGGATGAGACTGTGATCGCTCAAATTGGGAGCAGAACGTTTAGGATTCTTGAATTTATATAGAGCTTTATCGACAATAGAGGGATTATAGCCTCGAAAAAGAGCAAGAGATTTTAAATAATTAATTTCTTTCGAAAGGCTAGACGGATCAGAACAAATGTGTAAAGCACGAATAATATAAATATGAAAAGTAGACATTTTATGTTGAGGGACGATGTTAAAGAGAGCATGCCGCGGAAGAGAGACAAAAAATGGTTTTCTAAAAACAGTGCTTATACAGTGATGCCAGGTTGGAAATTTTGTCCCCATTTTGGGGATTTTTGAGGCTTCTGGGGACAATTTTGGGGACCAAATGTTTGTGGGGACTATTTTTTGGGACAAATCTGGGGAGTTCATAGTGCAACTTTCAGTCAATGTTGGCAACATATAATGATTTATCCTTACGACTAGGGACTTTCAATAACTTTATTGTTATTTGCGGATTTTTTTCAAAAACTGCCTTCATTTGGGGGAAAATCTCAGCTTTCTATGGCTTCAATCTGGTTGATATTTTTTTTTTTTTGAAATTTCTTTTTTTTTCCCTTTTTAGTAGAAATCAAGTTGGGGATTTTTTTGAAAAATACCCCTGATTTGGGGAAATTTGAAGACCTGTTTGGAGAAATAATTTTCGACCATCTGGCATCACTGAGTGCTTGAGAATCAATCCTTGTCTTTATACACAAAAACGTCAAGGAATGGCAAAGAGCAATCCTTTCCAATATCGAAAGTGAATTGCATTCAATTCCCATTCGAAATATAGAATAAATGAGCACCATCGTAATGTTCGTAATGCAGAGATCTCCAAATCTTTTATGGCTTCCCACTGATGAGATTATGGTCATCGTTTTGATTTTTCTAAAACAAACATAATTCCATCTCCTGTCTCTTCTCCCCATTTGGATATCCATGAAGCTACTTACATATTTCGAAATTCGAAAAGTCTTGCTAATGATATTTCTTCCACTCCGTTCTTGTCTGATGCTTGGAAATTACTCACATAAGTTCAATTTTTGTTTAATTTTGATAAATTTTAGATTTTTAGATTTTGTTACATGTTTTTACGTTATTTATTTATTTATTTATTTATTTTCTTCTTTTACTTCATAATTCTGCTCACACTAGTATTTGTATTTACATTCCTTTTTATATATTTTTGCTCTTCTTTTGAAATGATTTTTGATTGCAGCCTTCGTGCCTATGTTCGTCTGACGAAGGGTCGTGTATTGTTTCGACTACACGTCCGCGCATGCACAGTAATAAATTATTTACTACAACCATATCTCTTTCGATATTATATGTATTTATTTTAAACTATAGTCGAATGATTTAGGCATGCATTGTTACATTTTCTGAAAGTTTCATGAAATTTCGGAAAAAGAACTTTAGAGTAATAAAGTAAAAACTTGCGAAATTTTTTTCCATTTTTTAATATACCAGTTATAACTCCTTAAATGTTTGAGCTAGCCTCACAAAACTCTACACACGTATAAAATGTATCATTTATAACCACACCTATAAAATCTGCAGATGAATGGACGCATTTCCAGATACAAGGTAATGACAAATATTTTTTTATTTTATTGGATTTGTTGTTCGTCCCCTAAAGACGTTCGTGACAAAATCTTTGCTGAAAAATATTATGAAAGACCTGTTTTCCTTATTCTCAAAATTCAAAAGCTAACACATTGAGACTTTTTCGAGATATTCGACAAAACGTAAAAAAGTGTTTCCATTATTTTGTCCAACACCTGTATACATATAAACATTAAGCGAAAAAAATAAATGAACAGTACATAAACCAGCAGACATTATGAATTATGAACAGTCTAGAATAGGAGTCAATAAAATCATTGAAAGAAGTTAAGTCGATTGCAAGGTATTAAAATCTTGACACTTAAGGGGTCAAGTAATTCCAGTATCTTTTTTCAATTTAATCACTGTTTTTTTTTTTTTTTTCTCTTTTTCCAGCCCTAAACCGCTATTTCTTTTTCAAAGTCCAAATCATTTTACTTTCCGAACATACATATGTAAGGAAAGTATTGTAATCATGTCAAAAATCCGAATTCGAGATTTTGGTGGGACTTATTTTACAGGGACTTATAATTTTTTTACAAGAACACCAAGAAAAATTCTTTATCATTATGGCCTATAGGGCCAAATTTTTAAAAGTGCGATAGCGTCTAAACGCCTTATTAAACTGTGCAAAAAAATTTATACACATGTTATAGGTCATGGTTGCATAAACTGTATAGATTTTGGTGAATCTAGCACTTACAGTTTTTTTTACAGGGACACAAAGAAAAATTCTTTATCATTATGGCCTATGGGACCAAATTTTTAAAAGTGCGATAGCGTCTGAACGCCTTATTCAGTTGAGCAAAAAATATATATACACATATTACTATAGGTCGCAGTTTTACGATTTGTACAGGTTTTAGTGAATCTAGCGCTTATAGTTTTTTTAGAGGGACACAACAAATAATTCTGTATCATTATGGCCTATGGGGTAAAATTATTTAAAGTGCGATAACAACTAAATGTCTTATCAAAATGATCTGAAAATTTATATATATGTTTTAGGTCACCATCACACAAACTGATTTTGGTGACTCTAGCACTTAGGGGCTGTCCATAAATGATGTCACGCTTTTTTTCAGAATTTTGGACCCCCTCCCTCCCCTTTGTCACAAAGTGTCACGTTTCAATATAAACCCCCCCCCCCCCTCCTTGTCACATGTCACGGAACATGACATACATCAATAATTACTTGAAGTTCAGAAACAAAATATTAGACTAGAGATCATATTTCAAATTTTATTTTCAAATGTTGACTATGGATCTTAATGACATCTGTAAACATAACCATAATAATGAAACGTGTAGTTATTTTGTATGAACTAAGAGTAAGGTTTACAAAAAAAATCCAAATTAATATAGAACAGTTGTAAAGTATTCATAGAAAACAGCAATTGAAAACAGTAGTATTTTGGAAAACTGAATAAAAATTAATATACAGTCGTACCTCCATTTAACAAAGTCGCCAAATCCAGCAAAAAAGTTCATTTTATGGAAAATTGATTAAAGATTCACATTTTATAATGCTTTAAACTATTCAAAGACAAATCTGTAATTCATAAGCACTAAATATTATATGAAAAATATATTGAATTAAAGTGAAGATATATTAAACATATCTTCACTTTATGAACACAAAACACTCTAAAACAGTTTGATTTTTTTTTTTTTTTTTTTTTTAATGTCTCAATTGTTAGTTTTACTTAAGTGAATTGTCATTTGCCACATTAATTATATTACATTTATAAAATTACACACCCAATCATACAACAGAAATTAATTGTAATTGTTTACCATGCATTATGACTCTTCTTCCCATGGAGAAGATATATGTTCATTCAAAAAAGTTCATTTTATGGAAAATTGATTAAAGATTCACATTTTATAATGCTTTAAACTATTCAAAGACAAATCTGTAATTCATAAGCACTAAATATTATATGAAAAATATATTGAATTAAAGTGAAGATATATTAAACATATCTTCACTTTATGAACACAAAACACTCTAAAACAGTTTGATTTTTTTTTTTTTTTTTTAATGTCTCAATTGTTAGTTTTACTTAAGTGAATTGTCATTTGCCACATTAATTATATTACATTTATAAAATTACACACCCAATCATACAACAGAAATTAATTGTAATTGTTTACCATGCATTATGACTCTTCTTCCCATGGAGAAGATATATGTTCATTCATTGAATACACGGGCATTTTGATATTTGTATTATCCTCGGGTATAGTAACCCCTGTGATGTCAATGTCATCTTCATCCACCCAGTCTGCAAATTAAAAATTTTCTTTGAAAGCAGTTACAGCCATGATTTTTTTTTGTCTGTGTGCAGCAATTCGAAGCGGTCTAATTTTGCCAACTTCTGGCTGACACTTTTTTGTGGTTTTATGCATAACAGTTATGTGTTTCTTCAACATGACACTGGATGCAAAATACAAATTGCAGTGCTCACAAACACGAGTAGGAAGTACGCGAGTATGAAGTTTAATCTTTGATAATTTTAAAATAATTTCAAAATTTGAACTGCTGAATATAAATGTTTGTATTTTAACTGAAATATGTGATGTCACACTTTTTGTTACCCCCTCCCCTCCCTTGTCACAAACTGTCACAATTTCACGAACCCCCTCCCCCCTCCATGCGTGACATCATTTATGGATGGCCCCTTACAGAATTCTACAGAGACACAATTAAAAACTGCTTATCAATATGGCTTATAAGCTCAAATTATTTAAATTGCGACAGCGACTAAACGCCTTATTCAAATGAACTGAAAATTTATATACATGTTATAGATAACCATCACACGAACTTAAGGAACTTTAGAGAATCTAGCATTTATGGTTCTTTTTACAGGGACACAATGCATATTTCTTTATCTTTGGGGCATATGGGCTAAAACTTTAAAGTGCGATAGCGTCTAAATGCCTTATCCGATGGAGCTGAAAAATTTTATAAATATTATAAGTCACTGTTGCACTAACTATAAGCATTTTGGTGAATCTAGAATTTACAGGTTTTTACAGGGACATAACGAAAAATTCTTAATCATTACGATCTGTGGGCTCAAAGTACAATAGCGTTAAATTAATCATCGTGTACTATATGGAGAAAAATACTCAAACACCCTATTATAATTTTCTGGCTTTTGTTTATTTAACAACTCCCCTTACTTTACTTTACCTACAAAACCGTTGATTATTCAATGTTCGGAAAGTCGAGTGGAGTCACTCCAGATCTCTTTTTTTTTTTTTTTTACCTCTATGCACCGACGATATTTTAATGTACCAGCTCATTAGATTCTCATTAATGACTGTGATAAGGTGATAAGAATTATTTTTATTACTTATATCTCTTGAAAAATTGCTTCTAAAAAACTAAAAATAATCATAGTTGAAATACATTTTTGTTTATTTTGTAATGCGTTAAAGAGAAGGATTAAGTAGAACTAAGCTAGTGAAAGTTCTTACAGTAGTTAAATCTTACATTCTTAAATGAAAAAGAAACCGCTTGAAAAATAAAGGCGAGGATAATTATTATATTTCTTACCCTTTTGAACACGAAATTCGATAGAAAGAGAGAGAGAGAGGAAGTCATATTTTAGATTCAACAAGACAAGTTGTCAGTATTTTTCTTGGCTGTTACAAAACTAACTTTATTTTTATTTTCATTGGCTTTTTGCCTTGCATATGGAAAAGACTGTCGTTATCCTTTTGAGCAGGGGTAGCCAACTTGCTGCTCGCAGTGTAATATCTTGCGATCCGCAAGGAAATTAATGTCATTTAACATTTTATAACTTCGATTAACGCATCAAAAATTAATCAATTCGTTCTGAATTTTCAGAATAACAGTAACTTACAACAGATACGGTAGCTAAAGAAACAAATACCGCACTGATTGTTGGGGTGAAATATTAGTAGATCATTATCCATTATTTTTATCATAGTTATTAATGTATAGAAAGATATTAAAACTTCTTCAAACACCATAAATTTTAAGTCAGCACAACCGGTTTCGAAAGGACGTAGCCTTTCTGCATCAGGTGCAAACACGTGCTACTGCCTTGGAGGCAAAAGCAAGACATTGAAGAAGTTTTAATATCTTTCTATTGATTGTACGCCAGTTTTTGAATTTAGTTTTATTAATGTATAGCCATAATTTTTTTTTTGGATTGCTAATTTGAGTAAAAATAAATTTAGCATGAATGTCTTTTGCTCTAAATTTTCCATTCCCCTCCCCCAAAAAGTATATGTATACATGATTCCTATACACAAATATACATACACATACACACATACATACACTGCTTGTCTGACCGAGTAGAATAGATTTTCTATGTTGCCCGCTAGGTGTTTTGAATTGGACAGGCCCTGGCTATTGAGATTGAGCAAAATAAAATATTATGTCTGTTATTATTATTATTATTTTAAAAACTGTCTTTAAAAATTGCGGCTTCCAAAAAAATCAATACGTTTAAATTTTTTAATTTTGCAGTACTGCACACCATTAGAATGGATATTGAGGTCATAGTTACTGTAGAATAATTAAAAAATTAAGAAAAATGTACGAATGAAAACAAATATTAATACACATTTATTAGTAAAATCTCTTTTAGAATTTTCCTGATTAAATATTTATGTCAAATTTATTTTTTAAGTTCATGAAAAATTTTATAACTATTTCTGTCTACAGTGATATTTGACAAGCTGTATAGCGAAATTTAGTTCTTTTATTTCAACTAGTATTTCTACAGTATGTCAAATGCTTTGCCTCTTTTTGTGAAAAAGGAGGCGATGGCCGTGTATAGTAACACTTTTTTGGAACAGGTTGTAGCTAGGGTGCCTATATCTAAGTACCCTAGTTGTAGCTTATCATATTTTTAATCTGTTGATGTTTCTGTGTATCTATGATGCTTTCATCAACATCCGTTTCATCTGCAGAATTATTCAAGTTATTATTTTGATCAGTTAATATTTCAACATGCTCATCACGGTAATCATTGAGTTCAATATGAAACAAATTCCCAGTTTCATTAAATCTATTGCTTATAACAAATATATTTATTCCATATTTATGACAAGGACAACTAAATTTATTCTACGTTTATAACAAATATATTTATTGTACTTCTACGTTTATAACAACTATATTTATTCCTTTCAAGTTTTGAAACTTAAAACTTTATAATTAATAAAAAAAAAAAAAAAAAAAAAAAAAAAAAAAAATGAAATTAAAACAAAGAAATTGTTTAATATGTTAATTGTTCTTATTGTAAACAGAATTTAACCGTATTATATGTCATACGATAATACGGTTAAATATTTAACGTATGTTCATTTATACGTCATACGATAGATAAATTGAAACCCAACATGGAATAACCCTTAACACGGTTTTGTTTTAAATGGTTATCATTTAAAACAAACTAAATCAACAAATATTTAACCTTATACTTTCTTCATTATTTATATCATCAAATAACAAATCTAGCTACGATTGAAATCGCAAAGAATAACTGAAACAAATTAAAGTAAAATAAAAACTTAAACTTGTCAACAGAGCGCCGGATTCCACCTTGATTCACAGATTTCGTTATTACTTAAACGAAATAGCTTTAGTTACCAAATTCCAAGAGTTGAAAGTTGATTTCAGATTCTTTTATTATAATGTCAGGTCGGATTTTGATTGTTTTTATAAAATCTAACGCAACCGAAGGAAGCATTGAAACATTCATTTAAATGGATGTCAGGTGTCAGGAGGTTATATGTCATTTAAAAAAAAAGGCTGTAATTATACAGTCGGCAGCAAAAGTATCCGAGAACTAGGAAAAATTCCTATATAAAAAAGGTACACTTAATTCAGTTTTGTTAAATAAATCCTTGTCGAATCCTGTTCTTAGTCAATCTAAAAACATGATTCGTCAAGGATTTATTTAAGAAAACAGTATATTTGAATAATAGCAATCCAAATTTCCTATTAACTTTTGTATATTACATATAATTTAATAGTTGCATGTAAATACACCAAGATGAATAAACTGGTGTGTAATATATTTTTAAATATCTTAACATGTTTTTAAAGATTAAACAAATTAAGTTTCCTAACGTTTTAAATTTTTAGATGAAAGCTTCATCAAAATTTTCATCTTCTTCCATATTTCTTGAGAAGTTTTTAATACTGATTATAGAACAGAATGAGTTGTACTTCTATTTCTTGAAAATTCTTCACCAGATAACATTCAAATTTATACCAAAATCTAAAGATAAGAAGAATTAAACATGTGTGAAGAATTTTCTTTTTCTTTTTTAAATATTCTAATATCTTTTTAAGATTCTCAAAATTTATACTAATGTTTCAAACATCTGGATGCATGTTTACATTTTCTTGTAAATTTCTTCTCAACAAGTTTTTAATATTGATCCTATAAGATACTATAAGTTTATGCGGATTATTTATCTCTTCGTGAAAAGGAAGAGCATAAGTATTTAGATTGTGGTTCAAAATATTTTATCAAAGATAACTTTGAAACTTCAAAAACTATTAGTTACACTTCATACAAAACTTCCTTTGAAAAATTTCTCAAATTTTATACAAATACTTCTGATAAATTCGAAGTTTGCTTCAACATCCCAATAACTTTTTCAAACGTTAAGTCATTAAGAATGCCAAATATAGCTATGTCAGATTGTTGAAAATAAACTCTTGTTTTTTATAATACTTAATGAGCATTTCAACCATCTTGTCTGTAACGTTAAATGACTTTATTTTCTCTTTCGACGCAATTAGTGGCTCGTAATTCCTCTAAAATTTAAGGCTTTATTTAAAAATCGTTTGTTTTCGGAAGCCAGATAATTGCAAGCACAACAGAAAATTCGTGATGACAGACAAATTGTCTGACTGTTCATTTTGACTTTGATGACGTTAATGGAGAAACTCCACCTACTCATGTAGAATTAAGATTAAGATTAATTTATTCAAGGTAGTAGGGTATAATCAACGAGAAATTTTGGGTGATGTTTAAAAGTTAGGTTCTTTGCATTTGCATGGGAGAAGATTGAGCGCCGTGCTTAAAATTTTATTCCGTCAATGTGACGTTATTAGAGATGTTTCTCTAGACGACTGAATAATTTTCTTCTTGAATAAACTCGTTTCGTTAACAGCCTCAATGCCTTCATTAAAAGAGCATCTGATGAGAAAGTTAAATTTCAAGGGGGCAAGATGAAGAATTTAAAATGAAATTTGAAGATACAAAATTCTGTAAAATTAATCGTCTGGGGAGGGCAAAGCGAAAATCCCATTCTAAAATGCTTTAGAGACGTTTGGTCAAATTATCAGGTAATTTTTATCTCTATAATGCTTCTCTAACGTGGACCAGTTACAATTAATTTTTGTCGAAACGATACGGCAGTCGGGTAATTAATAAAATACGCGAAGATAAAAAATAACATTTAAAAATAAACAATATTTAAGCACGCGGACTCAGCTCAATGAACTTATAAGAAAGAATGACGATATTTTTCTGATGAAATCATTTTACGTAAAAATGTATTTTTAAAAGTTGCTTCTTCAGAATCTTTGCAAGCGTCATTTTAAAAGTAGCAATATTTTAAAGATATATACGGAATATGAATTAGTATCATAAATTGACTAAAAAACACAATCATAAAAAAATATAAACAAAATAAGAATAAGTTTTTTTTAAACAAAAAATTATACCGAAATTAATAAAAAGTCAACGCCAACAAAAATTTAAAAGGTGTCGTGGGAATCCTATACTAAAACTGCACTGCCTGTGGAAGTACGAAAACTGGATCACGAACTATCAATTTTATTTTGATACTTTTCTTTGAATGATTTTGGTTTCACTATTGTGCAATATATTAATTTGGTTCTAATAATGATTTGGCTTCTGGTAAATTAAAATTTTAATTAGGTGGTGAAATTGGGATAATATTTAGGAGTTATGAATGAAATAAACTGCGAAAATTTCGCACGGGTTTGCTAGTAGGAAAATATGTTACTTATAGGGTTTCAATAACAATTTTATTTTATTCGACCACGTTTAACAGTTTCATGAGATCTAATTCAGATTCTAATCAGCTCAATATCATTTAAATGTAACTGTAAAAATAGTAAATATTTCGGAAAATATTATTTGTGATAAATATCTTAAATGTTAGCAGCCATTTATTAATCGAGTTTAAAAACATGAAAGTAATAATCAATTAGTATCATTTATATGAATAATATACCGACACATATAAACAGTTAATGGTTTTTGAATTTGAATTAGATCTTATGAACACAAGAATGAGCTTTATTTTCATTTGCAAAGAGAGAAAATTATTATATAGATTTTAAAACTTCTTTACGCACCATAAATTTTAAGCCAGCACAACCGGTTTCGAAAGGATGTAGCCTTTCTTCATCAGGGGAAAAAAAAAAAAAAAAAAAAAAAAAAAAAACACGTGCTACTGCCTTGGAGGCAAAAACAAAACTGCTTTCGCCTCCCGTCTTGCTTTTGCCTCCAAGGCAGTAACACGAGTTTTTTTTTCTTTTGCACCTGATGAAGAAAGGCTACGTCCTTTCGAAACCGGTTGTGCTGGCTTAAAATTTATGGTGCGTAAAGAAGTTTTAAAATCTATATATTGATTGTACACCAGTTTGGAATTTTGTTTTGGAGAAAATTAATGTTTGTATCTTTAGAACTTGTTAGAACATGCCAGCAAATTTTATGCAGATTAAAATTATTTTGTGTATGCCAAATTGTGCTGTTATCGGGTTTAAGAATTATTTTAAAAGAAGACGAAAAACCAAAATACGCTCTCTTTCAGTTATCAAAATTTTGTATTAAGCAATGGGGTATTTTAAACTATTCATTACATCATCAGATTTCCAAATCTTGGCTAATGCCATAATAATTTTAACATTTGGTACCAAAACCTTCCATAAATACATTTTCTAAATTAAAGTATATTTCAAAATACAATTTTTATTAAAATCACACAATCAACTGATTGGAAGAAAACCATATTTATTGAAATTTTATTTTTCCGACTGAGTGAAAATAATGCCTGGACCGGGAGTCGAACCCCGGATCTTTGACTTACAAGGTCAAGGCTCTACCAATTGAGCTATCCAGGCCGACAACCGGTCAGCATTACTCACTCAGACTACCTTATGGCAGAAACATCTGGTCTATCATGTAGATAGCTCGACAGAAATAAGCCACAGGTAATGGAAAACACCATTAAAGAATGGGAGAAAGAAATACAATTTTTATTAAAATCACACAATCAACTGATTGGAAGAAAACCATATTTATTGAAATTTTATTTTTCCGACTGAGTGAAAATAATGCCTTATAATCATAATGTAAATAATATAACGTGTAATCATAATGTGTGTATCATAATGTGTAAATAATGCCTTAATGGCTTATTTCTGTCGAGCTATCTAAATGATAGACCAGATGTTTCTGCCATAAGGTTGTCTGAGTGAGTAATGCTGACCAGTTGTCGGACTGGATAGCTCAATTGGTAGAGCCTTGACCTAGTAAGTCAAAGGTCCGGGGCTCAACTCCCGGTCCAGGCTTTATTTTCACTCAGTCGGAAAAATAAAATTTCAATATATTTCAAAAGTTCATAAAATGTGAAAGCTCACTTATAAATCAGTTTTATTGTTTAATGATGCAGTTGCAGAAAAATGGTAATACATGAGCAAGCTATAAAAATATATCAGGATAAAACGAATCCTGTTTTTAAATAAAATTTGTATGGCTGATAAGAATGAGTCATAATAATTAAATCTATCGCAGAAGGTTTTGCAAAAGTTGTAGTAAAACGTTTTTAACGCTCATTTTATGAAACAACTTTATCTGAATATATTTTTCAAAAAATGAATTATGTTCAGTTATATAATTCTTGAAAAACTATTTCTTTATCCGGTCTGATAATCTTCCATTTTTCCTTTCCTTATTAAAAACCAAATATGCATTGATCGGTCAAATCCTTCTCAACTTTTTTTTTTTTTGAAAATTAAATGCAATCTTTCTTATAACCAATTACAAACTTCAAGAATAGCCTTAAAAACCAATTTGTTTTCATTGTTGTGTTTTCGTTGCTCTTATAAATTAGTGAATAATTGTTATTGTAGTATCGAGTTAGCATTGCAGTATTTTGTAGTTTTGCTAGAAATGGGGGGGGGGGGGGAGAGATTTTTCTTTCTTTTTCTTTTTTAATTCGGATCTAAAAATAATTCATTGCTGTGTTTTCATTGCTTTTATAAATTTGGGGAACAGCATTGTAGATTTTTATGTAGTATTTTGTAGTTTCGCTATGAAAGGTGGAAGGAGTGTAATGGAGAAATTTTTCTTTTATTCTTTTTTTTTTATTTTTTTAATTCTGGTTTAAAAGATAGTTCATAGCTGTGTTTTCATTGCTTTTATAAATTTAGTGAACAACATTGTACAGATTTTTGTGTAGTATTTTGTAGTTTTGCTAAGGAAGGGGGGCAAAAAGAAGAGATTTTTCTTTCTTTTTGTTTTTTTAATTCTGGTTTTAAAAATAATTATGAATTATAACACAGCTAAAAATAAATTTCACCATTTTACTAAACAAAGGATGCCATAGCTTAATTTAACTACAACCAACATTTTTAGATATTTGGTGCTAAGTTTGGTTACTACTTAAAATTGTGAAATTTAGTACCAAATTGCTAAAAATTGTAACTGCACCTAAACTGGCATTATTTTCTCGGTGAAACACTGGATTTTATTTTTAACAAAGAAGGATAGCTTTAAAAATAAATTTTTCATTAATTAAGAATTTTTTGAAGCTACATCTTCATTTTGGAGCTAGAAAATGCGAAAAATGCACTTAATTCAATGAAGAGCTCTTTTCATTTCTTAGCATATAGGGTAAGTGCACCAGTGGTTGACACTTTTAGAGCAATCTCTAATGTTTTTAATGTTCTAGTCATCAGAAAATTTTTATAGAAATCTTAAGTTAGTACATATGGTATGAAAGACATTCAGAACCACATACATGTTAAAATATATACATTTGATTATTATTTTTTTTTTTAAAGAATTTTTATTTGACACCCACTCAGTGTTCCAGTAATTGACACTGCCAGTTTTTCCTTTTATTAGTAATTGTCACCCTATGTTCCATTGTTTGACACTGCTAGTTATTCATTTTACCAGTTATTAGCCCCCTATGCTCCAGTGTTTGACATAAAATGTTAAGATTCTCTTACATAAAATATATGATTTTATTATTTTTCTTATTTATTAATTATTTCGGGATAGATGTCAATTACTGGAGCATGCCAATCACTGGAGCACCTACCCTAATACATCAAGAATTGTACATGATACTCATAATACATAGCTTTAAAAATCAAGTATATTCATTACAATGTTTTTATAATTTTGTTTCATCGACATGACCTTCAAAATACATTTTCAGAAAAATAAATTAGGGACTGTCTACAGATCCCTAGTACAAGAAAAACAAAATTTTAATGAATTTTTTTTTTTTTTTTTTTCTTTCTTTCTCTCTCCGACTCTTTTTATAATCTCTCATCAATCATCAGTTTGTGGAATTATAAGTTCGTCACACAGACTCGGGCGAGGTCCATGTCCCTTGGAGATTCCGGATGAGCTGCTTTTTTTCGATGGGGAGTCGAAGTAGTCCACCTGCTGAAACGTGGGAATTTGCTTTAGGAGATTGGTAAAGTGGGTTTTTATTTTGTTTCGAATTCATTTTTAGAAAGAGCGTAGAGCTCGACATGCGAGTGGCATTTACACACGCATCGTTTGAATAGAAATCAAAATCTTAATAAAGCAAACAATTTGACAGCTTTCCAGTTCTTTAAAGTAGCTTCAGAATAAATTTGCACCTGAAATTAAATAAATAAAAAAAATAATCAATTAGTTAACATAAAACATGAACAAATAAAAAATTGTTTAAAGAGTCTCATACCTTACAAAATGTTCTAGTACAAATGAAAAACAAGTATGATGTGGCCACCACATGACTTTCTTCTATATAATTTTACACAAAATTTATTCAATACAAATTATTTATTAAATTATCAAATTATTTTCCATTATAAATGCAGGCGATTTTTATCTGACAGTATTATATTATCACTAAATGTCGAAAGATGCCATTTTTTGCAAATCAGAAGAAATAGGATCCCCCCCCCCCCTCCCCAAGTTTATTTTTCGTTAAAAGATTAAAAAAAAAAAAAAATCGATAGCTTTGTTTTAAATTCTCACAGATGTATAGTTCAACCGTTCGTTTTAAAGGTATTGACGAGATCTTTCGAAAGATACCCATATTGAAAATTTACTCCCCTCCCCCGGGGGTGGGGTACTTCCCCCTCCTGAGGGGGAAACGATGCTCCCACATGCACAACATTTTTTTCGTAGTTAACTACTACTATTATCAATAATTCATATTAATTTTACAATCACATGATTAAAATAACTGTCATTATATACATTTATACAAAATTTTGTCCTATACTGCTATGTTAAAAGGGTAGAAAAAAATGCGATCACAGCGCCACCTGTTGAGCAATTGTTCCACAAATATAATCAGCACTAGTTTATGTTAAGGTTCAACTAAATACCAAGTTTGGTTAAATTTCGTTCAATTCTCCGTGAGATACAGCGTCCACAAAATTTGTGATACACACACACACACAGACAGATAGACATTTTCTGAAAACAGTGAAATCGTGTTCAGGACATCCCAAAACGTGTAAATCCATCGAAAACTGGAGTTCCAAAATTTTCACGAATTAAGTACTTTTTCTATATATACATATAGAAGAAAGTAATAAGCCTCAACCATTTCATCAGAAATTTTATAATTCTTAATAAAATTATACAAAAATTCATTTGTGTGTTGTTTAACGCTTGTTTCATTTTAATTTGAGTATTAATTTAAATGAATTACACTAAAAAATGTAGCAAATATTTAATGTAGCAAAAGTGTTAATTGTTATTATTATTTTCACAATATGAAAACTAATTTTTTTTTTTTTTTTTTTTTATTTTTTTTTTTTAGAATTTACATATTATCCCGTAAGAGGTGTAGAAGTGTTTCCAAAGATATATTTCAGAGAATGATTTAATTATATAAAAATAAAATATTTAAAAATATCAATTCAAATTCGAAAAACGTAAAATATGAAGAAATTTTGACTAATTAATAATTAAAATTTTATTTTATTGTTTTCCGAAAGCTCAAACAAGGCTTAAACATCCTACTTATTTTTGTGCAAATTTTATAAGAACCTGCGATTAATTAAACCTGGGATCCTGTGAATCACTGTGATAAGTTGAAACTGTGATTAATTGAAATCTGTGATCAATTGAAACACCCGTTTCTCACACATACTGTGACTTTAAAAGCTGTGAGAATCAATAAATAATTTTATTTGCAGTGAAATCTATTCGTAATATGAAAACGACCAGAAAAAAGTTTTTGATAGAAACACGATAATTATTATTTTTTTTTAATTACACATTTTATAATAACATGCAAAGTGATATAAAGGGAATAATAGAAAGATAGAAAGATACTATTCACAAAGAAAAGATGGGGATGAATCGAAAAGTTTACATCAAAAACCTAAAAATTAATGGTTTTTTTTTTTTTTTTTTGTTTAACCAGTAGTTAGCTTTAAACGATTCTAAATTAGTACAAAAAAGTGTAATCCTAAGGGGAAAAAAATCATTTTATAACTTTCTTCTTCTTTTTTTAACTATATTTTTTTTTCACATATGTTCTTTTTATATTGTCATATAATGTGATCGAATAACGCGTAGAAATAACATTAATTGTTTGTTCTTGTAAAAAGAAAATAATCTGGCGTGGCACTCACACGACTTTCTCTTAAACTGAAATTCAGTACTATAAGTACAGATTGGAGATAAAGGGGTAAAATAAGAGTACTGTTATATAAACCTACGTTAAAAATAATTCAAATAAGGTTCTGAACAACTTTAGATGATAAATATATCTGTGTGAGTGGTGCTACTGCCGCTGTCAACCCCTCGTTTGATTATTGAACCTACAGTCATGTAGAATTCAAATCTGTTAATAAATTTAAAAGTCCATTTAAAATTATTCAGACAGCTTTCACACACACTGTTAAAAATTTCAACAGGAAACTCTGTGTAATCTATTATCTTACGTAAAATTACAGAGAAAAATAAACGGAAATGTTAAAAAACTTATTTTATGCATTCATTTTAATAACTAATATTGATTTAATTAATTATTGGCGAGAATATATTTCGGACTTGGAATGCTTTTTCTAAAGCAGAAACAGCCATTTTTAATTTTAATTAAAAAATTAAATAATAAAATTAGGTAATAATACAGAATAAAGATTGAGAATCTCGATTATTCACTTTTAACTAAGAATTACTGTAAATTTACAGAGACTCTGGATAAATATTTACATTAAATTTACACAAATTTTTAACAGTGGCACACTATTCCTTAAAACTGATCAATCTTGATCAAACTTTTCAAGTAAAAAATTTATATTAACTTCAAAATACAACATTTGAATTACCTGAAATTATTCGTTTTTAAGTTAATTAAATAAGAGACAAAGATCAAACGGGAAAAACTTCACACCGGTATTCAGCAAACCTCAAAGTGTGTGGTTATACTAATAACAAACGATGAATATTTAGCTTAGAAAAAACTTTATTTACTGTATGGGTGGACGGTTGGATGGTTGGGTTTTTACGTCGCACTAGTGCTGCGCAGATGGGCAATTTGAGACGGTCTGGAACACACCCCTAGAGGTGGTCCGGAGACGTGCCTTCACAAGTTTGATCCTCCACGGGATAGTTCTCCAGCTTCGGTGACCCCCAGAGGCATAAATTTTGATGGAAACATGGAGGACATTGCGGCCACGACAGATTTTACGTGCACCAGCCACCAGTATTGTACACGACAGTCTTTGTGCGGCTCGAGTACTGAACCCGCAACCTTCCAATTACGAGGCCGGAGCTTTACCGACTGGGCTACCGCGGCCCTTATCGTATTGTAAGGAATTAATTTCAATTCCTTAGCATTTTTCCTGCACCCCTGTAAAATGTTATACTAAAGCACTTCCCCTAAATATATTCAATAGAAAAGAAAGTTTTTGCTTAATTATTGCCAGCCCTGTATATCGTCTAAAAATTATGTACACACTACATAGTGCACATAAATATAGTATCATATTAAAAACAGACAGCATAACCTGAAATACACTTCCATCAATTTTCAAGTATAGCCCCGATATATCCAAATACTTTGGGTAGCCCTGTAAATGAATGATAAATGATTTTCATGCCATAATCTACACACAAAAATGCTTTTATGTATAGAAAAAAAAATGTGTTCAGTCCATTTTGTTTAGAGCAACCTACAGATCTTGCACTGTACTTACCAAAAATTTTCCACATAGACGAATATAGATATATTTGAATTCTCTTGTACACGAACCATTTGCACTGTATGATCTCTATATATGATGAACCATTTGCTTGATCTCAACGAAAAGTTTAGTGTTGCATCACTACATGATATAGATTTAGAATACCGATTTTGCAACTATTTGTTAATGAGCTATAATGGTAACACGCAAATACAATAGACACACACAGACCAACCGCTAAAAATATGATTTTTGGATTCGGGGGATCTTAAAAGGTGTAAATATAACAAAAACTCAATTTCGAAAATTTGATCCAAAAACAATACTTTCTCTACCACATATATGGGTAAGAGAAAATAAAAAAGTAGGGGGTGGGGGAAAAAGAAAAAGAAAAAAAAGTCTCTAGCATTTTTATGCTTTTGATAAAAATGGCATCTTTCTACTTTCAAATCTCCTTTCTATTTTTATTTTCCTTTATTATTATTATTTATTATTGATTAATTTATTTTATTATTTTATTAAAATAATTTTTCAGCCTGTGGAAACTGGTATCCGGAGACCACTCATTAGTGGTCACGGATAACTCATGATAGCTTTCGCCATATAGCACATCTGTTTCTCAGGGCATCTCGGGGATGCACAAGACATCTCTGACATATTCTGAGGATGAAGATATGTGCTAGAAAAGGTATCTGAAATTAAAAATCTTTGTTATTGGTCTAAACATACAAAAAGCGAAAAAAGAAAAAATCTCTCAATTTAAATAAAAGAAAATTGTAACACCTTCATTTTTTTCATTTTTTTTTTTTTCGACATAAAAATAAATATATTTCTTCTTGCGTCGGAAAAGAAAAAAAAAAAAAAAAAAAAAAAAAAGCATATTTTTTCCATGTTTTTATTAACTTCGATTCTTGTTTGTTTGTTTGTCCATTATAAATCTTGCAATCGATTAACTATCTTCCCCGCTAGCTAGACATTTGAAACTCTCAGGATAGTTCAGAACACAGTGACAATACATTCTTTTAACACTTTTAGTCAACTGTTTCAGGTCCCTACTGCCTTCGGCAGCGTTTATATGATTCGACAGAAAATATATTTAACTAACTTCCCGACTAGCTAGCCATTTGAAACTTTCAAAATAGTTCAGAAGACGGTGAAAATGCATTTTTTAAATACTTTTAGCCAACTGTTTCGGGTTCCTGCTGCCTTCGGCAGTGTTACCAGTACAAAGTTCGCAATCGATTTTTAACTAACTTCCCGACTACTAGACATTTGAAACTTTCAGGGTAACTCAGAACACGGTGACAATACACTTTTTAAATACTTTTTGTCAACTATGTCAGGTCCCTACTGCCTTCGGCAGCGTTTATATGATTCAACAGAAAATTTATGTAACTAACTTCCCGACTAGCTAGACATTTGAGACTTTCAGAATAGTTCAGAACATGGTGAAAATGCATTTTTTAAATACTTCTAGCCAACTTTTTCGGGTTCCTGCTGCCTTCGACAGCGTTACCAGTACAAAGCTTGCAATCAATTTTTAACTAACTTCCCGACTAGCTAGGCGTTTGAAACTTTTAGGATAGCTCAGAACACGGTAACGATACATTTTTTAAAATACTTTTAGCTAATTGTTTCAAGTCCCTACTGTCTTCGGGAGCGTTTATATGATCCAATAGAAAATATATTTAAGTAACTTCCCGACTAGCTAGCCATTTGAAACTTTCAGAATAGTTCAGAATACGGTGAAAATGCATTTTTTAAATACTGTTAATCAACTGTTTCGGGTCCTTGCTGCCTTTGGCATCGTTGCCAGTACAAAGCTTGCAATCGATTTTTAACTAACTTCCCGGCTAGCTAGCTTATCTATTGGAACTTTTATAATAGCTCAAAATACGATAACAATGAATTTTTTAATACTTTTAGTCAATTGTTCCGGGTTCCCGCTGCCTTCGGTAGCGTTTATATTCGATTCAACAGAAAATTTAAAAACATGGTATATAAAAAGTTCTTTTTATCTTGTAATTATTCTTTTTTTCATCAGCTTATTTTTCCGTTTAAATAATTTGAAAATTAAAATGGAGTTCATATTTAATATCTTTTAAACTAATTACTGAGTGGAAAAAATAAATAAATAAATAAATAAATAAATAAATGGTGTTTACCAGATTTTATTCTGATTGACCAGTGTGCCAATTTTTGTATCGATTAGTTGAACGGTGTAGCTTTGTATAGCGAATAAAAACCAGGCACATTCAAGGTGAAAAATAGCATTGATTGAAGGTGAACTGCTGTAAATTTCCCCAACGCTGAAATCGCTTTCTGTAAACAATAGTCCTGCTGTACAAAAAATAAATAAATAAATAAATAAATAAATAAATAAAAATAAAAATAAAAAAAATTTTTTTTTCTTTTTTTTAATAATAATAAAAAAAAAAAGTGTTGAAAAATTCAATAAAATTTATAAGTATTAAAAAGAAAGTTTGAAATTTGCTCGAGATATAGCCCATAAAGTGGATCCGGGTCTTTATAAAACACGGACAGACAAGTCCCCTTTTCTCAATAAAATATGACATATCTCCGCGTATTAACTGTAATAGGAATAATATCCTTTCAAATAGATTTCTCGATCGCTCTGTGCGTGACTTGGATGCAGCGAGGATTCGATTAGATTGCATGCCGCTTCAAACCTGATCAACAAGACATTCTGACACTGTGAGAAGCCGAGAAACATTTCCCAGTTAGTAACCGGGTGTGTTTTATTTCCTCACTTATCTTTCTGTTCATTACACATTCCATCATTCTTTTTTTTTTACCAGATAAGTAGCGTGCTCCAATCAAGTTCATGTCGGAATGTTCGGATGAACTCGACCAATAAAATCGCAGCCTTTCGTGTACAGAGATGTAAAAGAAGGGAAGAAAAATTAAGACAATAATTTTGTAACCGAGATATGTAATAACTCAGTTATGAAATTACAGTCTTTTCGGTAATTTCTTAAGAGGACGGTATTTCTTTGTTATTCATCACAGTAAAGCAATAATCTCTACGTATAATAAAAGATCTCTGCATGTTTGTGTTTGTGTGTCGGTCGCTTTCTGGGTATAAACGGATGACTGCAGAGCATGGAGGTCTATTTCACCTCTCCTGATGCAGCTCGAAGCCAAATTTTCAAATTTTTGTTTAGGTTTTTTTTTTTTTTTTTAAGTATTTTAAATATGAAAATAAAAGCCTTATGAAATTATTTTTGCTTTGAAATTATCTTTAAAGCATATTAAGGTGATACGAGAAAAGTTTACGGATTCATTTTTTTTTTTTTTTTTAATTTGTTTATGCACTTGACGAAATTGACGTCATTATAGCGTTAAATAATTTATACCTATCGATAAAGTTTTATGTCAATTTTATCATTCACGTGTAAATAAGTATAAATTTCTTTTTATATTAATAATAATAATAATAATAATAATAAAGAACATGAATTTATAATATTAGAATATTTGATTAATTAAAATAAA
Organism: Salticus scenicus; assembly: GCA_963930645.1. NCBI lineage: Eukaryota > Metazoa > Arthropoda > Arachnida > Araneae > Salticidae > Salticus > Salticus scenicus. Next base: position 96,349,305 of record OZ005650.1, read on the forward strand.
TAAATATATAAATAAAATATTTAAAATGGGAAATATGTAAAACCACAAAAAAATTTGTCTGGCTGAAATAGGATATTTTAATGCTATATTTGGCGTGTAATTGATGCCATTTTATGGTCGATCGAGTAAATCAAATGAAGTATGGAAAATAACGGGGCAGTAAATAGCATGTATAGTATGCATAGTGATTTACATGTAACCGCGATTTAAATATGAAAATGCTACTTCTTGCCCCCCCCCCCCCGATACTGTGCGTTTTGAAACTGCCGTCCACAATTAGGAACTGTCGCAAGCAATAGGGTCTCGGACCCGAGATTTTTCGTGTAAGGAAGTCGCTAGGACTCTCTCTCTCTCTTTTCTTTCTTTCTTTCTTTCTTTTCTTTTCTTTTTTTTTTTTTTTTTTTTTTTTACTTTCCGAACATACATATGTAAGGAAAGTATTGTAATCATGTCAAAAATCTGACTTTGAGATTTTGGTGTTTCTACACGTTTTCAGGTCCCCTGAGTTCATTTTTGCTATGTTTACCAAGATGCATGTACGTGTATGTGTGTATGAATGTGAGTGAACACGAGAGCGTCTAAATGTTTTCTTCAAAAGAGCCGAAAGTTGGTATGTATGTTATAGGTCACCATAGCACGAATCCTATTGATTTTGGTGAATCTAGCATTTATAGTTTTTTTTTTATTTTTACAGGGACACAAAAACACTCTATATTATTATGGTCTAGGAGCCCAAATTCTTTAAAGTGCGATAGCGTTTGAAAACCTTATTCGATTGAGCTGAAAACTTATACACATGTTATAGTTCATCGTCGCATAATTTTATAATTGTTTGTAAATCAGCTAGTCTTTTTACTGGGACACAACAAAAATTCTTTATCATTATGGTCTATGAGCTCAAATTATTTAATGAGCGACAGTGTCTAAAGGCAGTGTTCAAATAAACTGAAAATTTATATACACGTTATAAGTCATCGTTGCAGAAACTGTATGAATTTTGGTGAATCTAGCTCTTATAAATTTTTAAAGGGACACAAAGAAAAATTCCTTATCATTATGTCTTATGGGCTCAAATTATTTAAAGTGCGATAGCGTTTAAACGCCTTTCTCAAATAAACTGAAAATTTATATACTTGTTATAGATCACCGTTACACGAACTGTATGAATTTTAGAGAATCTAGCACTTATAGTTTTTTTTTTTTTTTTACAGGGATATAACGAAAACTTTTTTACCATTATAACGTATGGGCTCCACTTTTTTAAAGTGCGATAGCGTCTAAATACCTTATCCGATTGAGCTGAAAATTGATATGCATGTTAAAGGTCACTGTCGCAAGAACTGTATATATTTGGGTAAATCTAGCTCTTGTAGGTTTTTACAGGGACACAACGAAAACTTCTTTATTATACGGTCTATGGGCTCAAATTATTTGAAGTACAATAGCGTTAAACGACAAACTATATGGAGAAAAATACTGAAACATCCTATTATGATTTCCTCTTTTGTTTATTTAACGACTTCTCTTTCTATACAACCATTAATTGCTTAATGTTCGGAAAGTCGAGTGGAATCACTGATTTTTTTTTTTTTCTTTAAGTTATATAAAAATAATTATAAGATAAAAAACTTTTATAAACCATGTTTTTAAATTTTCTGTAGAATCATAGCTATAGAACTAACTACATTAGCACTTTATCAATGCGTATTGTTACGAAATTGTAAATAATTGTATTTGTTTTTGTATGAATTCTTTCAAAGAGGCTTAGTAAGTTGATAATATGCCAATATTCTGCATTTCCAGCTCTTTTTCGCGTTAAAATAGCTTAATTTTCCCGTTAAAACGCATTAAAAAGCTCCAATAGGCAAGTAATAGATTTGGCGCTAAATTTAACGACTTTTTGGCGATTTTTGGTGAGAAAATCCTTATTATCAATATTCCAAAGATGGACGTTCTAATGTAATTGGTTAAAGAGTTACGGGAAGTTTGAATTAAAAAAAAAAATTGGTTTTAAAAATAAAATATTAATCCTTTCAGAACAACATAAATTTGCATCATGAACTACACTAGCACTTTATCAATGTGTAGAAATCTTTAAAGTGATAATGACGTCAATTTTTGCCAGATACATAATTTAACTTTTTACAATTTTTTAACGCTCACGTTTAGTTAAATGTATTTTTATGTCAAAAGAAAATAAACTTGTAATTTTTTTTTTTTTTTTTTTTTTTGGCAACAATTAAATTATAGCTAATATTTTAATGATTATTTTTATTGCTATTAGGAGCTTATTATTTTCCTATTTTAACTAATTAAAAGAAAACTATTCGAAAATTCGAAAATCTGACTTCGAAGTATTGTGTTGTCACCGAGTTCTGAGCTACTGTGAAAGTTTCAAATGCCTAGCTAGTAGGGAAGTTAGTTAAAAATAGATTGCAAGATTTGTACCGGACAAACAAACAAACACACAAATAAACAAGAATAGAAGTTAATAAAAACATTTAGTTATTATTTTCTGTTTATTAAAATTTATTTAAATATAATAACCAGACCAATAAAGCGAACAAAGCCAGGTAATAACGAATAAATTAATAAATGAATAAAAACTAACAAAAGTTATACCAAATGTAGTATATTTATGTTTGGAATATTGGAAAATGGGAGGTTGGAAGTTCTCTTGTTAAAGCCTATCGAAAATGCACGGATGACACAATCAAAGCCGGTTATAATTTCGTCTGAGGGATCGAAATATTTTTGACGCTATAGCCGAGTGACATAAAAACAGAATTTAATTTAAAATCATATTAAATCACTCTAATTAAGAAAAAAAAAACTGCTTACATTTTTTGTAAACAGAGTTTATTTTAGTACGGCATGACTTCTTTTAGTCCAGGGGTGGCTAGGCTAATCCGCGGATATATATAGTATGACATTTTTCTTCAATATATTAAAAATTAACAAATTCGTTCTGACTTTTCGGAGTGGAAATACTGGTTATGGTAGCTAGAGCCAAATACCGCCTTAATTATTGTTAATAAGTTATTGTCAAATCGATTGATGAATTTCATTGTATAATTATTAATGTATAATCCTTTTTTTTTTTTTTTACTCCCCATGCCCCTCCGTCTTTTGACAAAAATAGATACATTATAAGTTTATATATATATACATATATAATATTAATGATTTATTAAGCGTAGTGGAAGCCAAGCAACAGATACAAGATCACTGAAAGCCCAAAGACCAATAAGAACGAAAAATTTCTTTATGCAGGCGAAGCTCAGAAAGGTGAAAAAAATCATCAGGGGATGAGTTACACATATTTAAAGAAACCAAATTTATTAATTAACATTCTGCATAACAAACGAAACAATAAACTAACTCAACAAAATCTTAACAGAAAAACATAAATTAAATCAAAATTTGTGTTAAATTAATTTAAGAAACTTAAGGAAGGAAGGAAGGAGGTAGGCGGCAAGACTTGTGACTTACTTGTGGGGTTAAACTAGTTTCATGCCGGCAACTCTCCCCCAGTCTCCCAAGACCAGAATAGGAGTGATATGGATTAAAAGAAGAAAATTTTCATAGCAGATAAAGAATAATGAAACTGTGAAGCAACAATGAAATGTATAGATTGATTACTATGTGTTTAATAGTATGATTAGATTTTTAAGAATAGTTGACTACCCAACAATGAAGAAACTGAAAATTTAATGGAAAAAGAAAGATCGCAGATTAATACAAAGTAAATGCAACAAGCCTTCTGCTTTTTTTTTTTTAATTTCACAATCCCACCCAACCATCCAGCCAAACAGCACCACCAGGGTGTTCCAAAAGTCCCCCCCCCCCCATCCTAATTCAAAAAGGAGTAGAAATTGTGAAAAATGGCGAAACACGTGTTCAATGTATTCGAGAGGGACCTCTTTTGGTGAAAAAAGTTTGGTCCCAAGGGGTTAGGGGGGCCGCTAGGGAGGGCAACTTTAAAAGTTCATATAGGAAGGTATGTCTTGTGATGCATCCCTGGATACGTCTCTTCAAAACAATGAATTTGATATAAATAGTTTTGCCCTACGATGATTATTAAAAGGGATACTTGAGTTTTTAGACTTTTGAAATGTGGGTTTTATACTTATGTATCCCCCTTTAATAATCATTGCAGTACAAAACTATTTATATCAAATTCATTGTGTTGAAAAGACGTTTCCAGGAATGTATCACAAGACATACTTTGCCCAAAAATGTTTGGGCCAGGGCAAGGGTTATTAGTAATGCCGCTAGGGAGGGCAACTTTAAAACTTCAAATAGAAAAATATGTCTTGTGATGCATCCCTGGAAACGTCTTTTCAACACAATGAATTTGATATAAATAGTCTTGTACTGCAATGATTATTAAAGGGGATACATAAGTATAAAATCCACATTCAAAAGTCTAAAAACTCAAGTATCCCCTTTAATAATCATCATAGGGCAAAACTATTTCTATCAAATTCATTGTTTTGAAGAGACGTGTTCAGAGATGTATCACAAGACATACCTTCCCATTTGAAATTTTAAAGTTGCCCTCCCTAGCGGCCCCCCTAGCCCGATTGATCAACCTTTAGCAGACAAAAGGCAAAATGCTTTTTGTTATGAGTAAACTTATTGCCAAAATGATTGAGTAGATATTAACTTATAATATGAAATATCGAATGAAAAAATGCGAGGAAAATTTTCTAAAGCTTAACAAATTTCCACTTATGATGACGTGGAATAACTTGTATATTACTTATAAACCGAATTGCTTCAATGTTATTTATATTGTTTATTTACCGTAACATTTAACTGTTCTTGAGATTTTAAATAACAATATTAATCTATCCTGTTTATTCATACTAAGAAAAAATGTTTTTATTTATTTATTGCTTTGTTAACATTATTTGTGTTTATAAGTTGATGTTGATTTCTATATGCATTTTTTCCGTATACATTTGATGTCACAAAAATAAATAAATAAATAAATAATAATAATAATAATAATACTTGTTTACGGCATTTACTTATATATACTCGTATATATATATATCTTATTGTATTATTTTTATTATTTCATAAAACAGATTTTGAAATAGGCAATTAAATTTAGTCTTTTCATTTATCATCATCTGTTAATTAATAATAATAATAATAAAAAAAAATACTTTACAAATTTTAAGTCACATTACATTATCACATACGAAATATTTTATGTTTCGTCAGATTCATGAAAAATATTTTGTTTTGTTTTAAAATATTGATATTCACTTGACATATAAAATGAAAAAATAAGTGTATTCTGTGTTAAATATCGCATATATGTTGCTGAAAATCTTTCATTAAATGTAAAGAAAAATGTGTGTCAAGGAGCATAATTGATTTATCTTTGTCGTCTATAAATAACTCGGTAAAACTCGTAATAACTCGTAAAATAACTCTGGTCTTTGAACAATTTGGTACTTTTATTGAAGCAGTGTAGTGCTGCCATCTCGAGGAATAACTAAAAATCATTTTCTAACATTCATTCTGTCACAAGAATTTAAATAGGCATTCATTTATAGATATATCTGTAATCATGACGATTATAAAAAATATATACAAATATTTTATGCACATGAATCATCACGTTATTTAATATAAGCTAACAGATATAAAACACTAAGTAATTCATATTTTATGAGTGTTACGTATAAAAAACCTAATATATCCAGCGATTCAATATTATCCTTTAATAATAATAGAAATATATTGACATTAACTAATGTACTTGCACAAGAACATTCTTATTATATAGATAATAAAGAAGGAAAGAAAAATCAGTAAAAATATTCATTTGTTTTAGAAATGTTCATATATTTATTATAATATAATAAGTATTACAATATTTTTTATTATAATAAACGTATATGGTTATATATATTATAATAAATATATCATGTATAAATATATGTGTTATAATAAACATATGTATTTATCTAAGATCGTAATTTTATCGCTCAATTATTTTAAGTCAACTTCAATAAATAAATACCATATTGATTAAAAAATATAGAATTTTTGAATGCCATTTCAAATTTCCTGTGAGAATTGTAGCTTCCGATTTCCCGCCAGTGTACATATACATACATACTGTGTAATCTTCCTTGTTCCTTCTGCCACATATGTTATTAAATATTTTTTCAAACCGTACAAAGGTACACTAAATCAAAAAGGCAAGGTTTTTTTTTTTTTTTTTTAATAAAATCTTGAAGATCTGCAGAATTATGATTCATCAATATAAAATCAAACATGTGATTTTCAGAATTAATGAAATAATTCCCTAATTATGGTAATGGCATCTTAAGCTATTCAATCATTTACACCTTTTGCCTCAAAATTCAGGAATGGAAAAAGCACGTAAAGTACTATTTTAAATGAACTTAGTTTTTAATGCTAATTATGAAGATTTAAGGTGTGGTATATTTTTTAAGGCCGATTAACAATACGAAGAACCTCAAATAGGGGAAATTCTCTTCGTAGTTTTTTTTTTTTTTTTTTAAGGAGTACAAGTTTCGTAAAAAAAAAAAAAAATACAGAAAATTTCGAACGGCTATGGCATCGAACCAGGTACTTCTCGTCTACCAGTACCGAGAGTAGATCCTCTCGGCCACTGTTGGCACATGAAGATTCAAGACCTTTATCAGAGTTTCTCAAATCAGCATTAAATTTGTCTAAAAACAGTGTAGTTAAGAGCAGTAAAAAATGTGACCACAACTGACGAAATATTTTCAAAATATTTATTATTATTAAAAAAACTGCATATGCAATGTATATTGTTATAAGTTTATTATATACTTGTATAGGTCTCACAATAGAAGATGAGTATAAATGCTTCTATGCTCGCTTTTGGATGTCGCCAAAGAAAATTTATTTAAATGATTTTCTATGAGATTTTTTTACTTCCATTACCCTACTACCGTAGGTAATGGAAGTATTGTATTCGGTCTGAAAATTCGATATCGGGTTTTCACCTGATTTACACGTTTTAAGGTCCCCTGAGTCCAAAAAAGTGGTTTTTTGGCAATTGGTCAGTGTGTATGTGTGTGTGTGTGTGTGTATGTGGAGAATCTTCTGGCTATTATAGTTCAGAAACTAATAAAGATAGAGCTACGAAACTTTAGAATTGAAATACGTCTGGTGTACAGATGAAATTTCCAAATTTTGGTGAAAATTGAAAAACCGGAAGTGGGACCGTAAGTCCGTATCTCAAAAACGGCTCTAACGATTTTCTTCAAACTTGCTATATAAACACTCTATTAGATGTCCTTTCGAATGATATAGTTGGTTAGTTCAGGAAAATTGATAGGCGTCCTGTATAAATAGCTCAATTTCAGGCCTCGCAAAAGCGTTCCTTTAAAAACGGTTGTACGGATTTTTTTCAAACTCGCCATTTTAACTCACTTTTAAATATGTTTTTGTATCTAATTATTGTTTTCCTGTCAGTAATTGAGTTTAACCGGAAGTGGGACATCGGAAACTGGAAGTGGGACCGTAAGTCCGTATCTCAAAAACGGCTCTAACGATTTTCTTCAAACTTGCTATATAAACACTCTATTAGATGTCCTTTCGAATGATATAGTTAGTTAGTTCAGGAAAATTGATAGGCGTCCTGTATAAATAGCTCAATTTCAGGTCTCCCAAGGGCGTTCCTTTAAAAACAGCTGTACGGATTTTTTTCAAACTCGCCATATTAACTCACCTTTAAATATCCTTTTGTATGTAATTATTGTTTTCTGGTCTAACTATTGATTTTTCGTAAAAGTTGGTATCTCAAAAACGGCTCTAAGGATTTTCTCTTTAGTTCACTTTTATGTTTTCTGATTGCATTATCTCTCAAAAATGTATATAATATGTGTAATAGTTAGTAATGGAAGTCGTGTGGTTGTTTCACACCAGATTTTTTTTAATACAGCTAGTCTATACATATAAAGCTGATTGTTTGTTTGCCCGAATTTTTAGTTCTGTATATAAATCTATACCGTTCAAACGACAGCTACGAAAAGTGGCACACTTATTGATCAGGAAAAAAATCTAGCTAACACCGTACTTTTTAGCTCATTCGGATAATTGGATCAAAAGATATTAAATAAAAACCCCATTTTAACTTTAAAATGGATTTAAAGGAAAGAAACGCATTTAATGCCAAAATAAAGAAATAAAATACATCTTTATTTCATAATTTTTTTTTTTCCGGAAATGAAATAAAATCTATATATTAATAGGTAAGAATGAAATTTGTGGCGCACTTTTAACATATTATGGGAGTAGAGGGTTGAAAGTGGTATCATTCGAACGGTATATGACTACCAGATTTGCAGAATACAAAAATTATTTTCTCACGATATCAAGAAGGTATTTAAAAATACTTTTATTTTTTATGCACTTTCACTTATTTACACCCGTAATAGTTTTATTTAAAATTCCTTTCATTTTAATTATCTGCGTTCCTATAGCAACGGCTCGAAATTTTATACTTTTCGCAAGTACTGCTTTAAGGCCGAAGAGAAATGCCAGCTGATAAAGCTAGTTGCTTGCGATGCTACAGTTTCAATGCCATCGAAACAAGATTCCTGGTGTGATAAGGAAGTTAGACAAGCCCAGTTAGAAGATCCTGACATAAAGCTACTACTATACATTTCAAGGGGATGACCAGCAACAGAACTACCTGGCAGTACATTTCCACATTTAGCCCCATCACGAAAAGTCACTGAGCAGTCTGGAACTCTCTTCATATTAGAAACGGCGTACTGTACAGAAAAGGAGAGTCTGGAGATGGACAGAACTCTTCAAGTGGCAGATCTTTCTACCAAGATCGAAAATTCCAGATGTTCTAGAACAGGTGCATAGTAGCCCTACAGGGGGCCATTTTGGAGTGATGAAGACTCTCCAAAAAGACAGAGAACGCTTCTACTGGTGCAAGGCAAGTGAGGACGTGAAGAAATGGGGAAAATCATGCGATGCTTGTGCAGCACGTAAAGGCCCGAAGGTACGAAGCCGATTAAGATTTCATCGGCATAATGTTGGAGCACCATTTGAAAGTATCGCACACGACATCTTGGGTGCTTTCTCACGAACTCCAGAGGCGATAAGTACATCCTCGTTGTGATGGATTATTTCACCCAGTGGCCTGAAGCGTATCCCATTCCCAATCAAGAAATATGCATAGTTGCAGGAGTTCTAGTGCAGCAATGGTGTCAAGGTATGGCAACTACTGTTTTCAAAGGATTGTGTCAGCAACTCGACATAGACAAAACTCAGACAATGCCCCTACATTCTTAGTCGGACGGCATGGTCGAGCGGTTTAACCTCACCATCCTGTATAACCTCTCTCTTCTATATCAAGGAACCACCAAGATTGGGACTTGAAGTTGCCGTTGTTCCTACTGGTTTATCGAAGTGCTTCCCACGAAACCACTGTTATACTCCAGCTCAGACGCTATTTGGACGAGAACTTTGTCTTCCATGTGATCTCCTATTTGGTTGCCCACCTGATGCGCCTTCATCGCCAGAGGAGTACATCCTATACTTTCAGGCCCGATTTGAAGACGTACACCAGCTTTACTCGGGAATGGATTCACATGGCAACGGAGAGAATGTAAACGAGATATGAACTGAAGTCTGTTCTCCACGAATTCAAAGAAGGAGACAAAGTTTGGTAATGGAACCCTGTTCGACGCAAAGGAATCTCTTCAAAGCTACAATGCAACGAGACGGTCCCTATACAATCCTAAAAATAGGCAATGACGTTGTTCTTAGAATTACTAAACACCTTCATCAAAACCGAAGGTAGTACATTACGACAGCTAGCCAATTATCGCGGGTAACAGTATTTTTTAAATTTGTTTGAGTACTTTTTAAGCGTTGTAAATATTTGTACACAAATATTTGTATATATTTGCAAATTTAGTAAATAATTCAATTAATTTTGCAGTCTGTATCGTTATTTTATTGTTATATGCAGTTCAGTGTTTGTATTCAAGATTGTACAGTTTGTTTAGTTTTCACCTCCTAACCAAGGATTGTACTGCCCGAAACATGCAGTCCTTGGGAGAGGGGGCAATGTTACGAATTTGTAAATAATAGCAGTTATTTTTATTACATTTCATTCAAAGAGACACAGCCAGGTTGTAAAATGTTAATTTTCTGCATTTCTAGCTTGTTTTTGAGTTAAAATAGCTCATATTCCTTTAAAAAGCCGTTAAAAACTTCACCAAGGCAGGTAATGGCATTGGGGCCAAATTTGGCGAATTTGGTGAAAAAATCCTTATAATTGATATCTCGAATATCTAAGCACTAACTCCATTATTTGAGAAGTTACTAGAAAATTCTCGTTTAATAGGGGGCTATAAAAGGAATCCCGATCCAGCAATTGCAGTCAGTTTCCTCGCCAACCGGCTTACTGTGAAGAAGTCTGTATGACTAAGTCTCCTCTATTGATTACAACTTTTTTCTATGTGTTAATGCTATGGTATTACAGTTTATGCTGTGAATTTGATGTTGTCATCTGTTATTTAAGCTGAGTTTTCTGGTGAGACTGAGGTTGATATTTGGTTTACAGACCTGTAATCTTCTGGAAAATTTTGTAAATAAACTTTTAAGCCTTTGCAGGATTAGTCCTTCATTCACAAATAATTCACGAGCCCCGAGTATGCAAAAATATGTACACATATCTGCCAACATTCTAATGAATATTACATAGCATTGTCAAGTACCTACCTTTTCTTTCCCATATCTTTTCTGTAAGGCAATTTTTCTCCAAATGTAATTCGCCGAGCTCGTAATTGGAAGATTGTGCGTTCGATACTCGAACTGGCCAAAGACCGTCGTGTACACTAATGGTGACTGGTGCTCGTAAAATCTGCCGTGGCCGCGATGTTCTCCTATTCCAATTGAAATTATACGTCAAGGGATCACCTTTGAGGGTATTCCCTTCGTGGTGGATCAACATTGTTATGTCCCAGATAGTCGTCCATAGTGTAGCAGTAGTGCGATGAAAATCAACTCAATAGCTTAATCAAATGTAATTTCGATTAAATAAGGAAAAAAAAAAAAACTCTCTCACCTCTCTCTCTTAAAAAAAAAAAAAAAAAAATGGTGTGAAAAAGAGGCGGGTAAAAACAATGCTTATAGAATATTAATTAGAATGTTGACGAGCATGATATATATATATATATATATATACATATTATTTCAGATATATTTTGCCATACATAATGCATTCTTCTTTTTACAGCGATGTGGGATAGCAATACATTACTCTCGCTTATTACAACTGATATCGAATACGAGAACATTTAAACTGCGTGACAAAACGCTTTGTCGATATCAGGTTGACACCCGTTTCATAACATTCCCATAAATCAATTGAAAATGATTCTCATTTATGACGTAATCGTGATAGTGGCATTCAAATAGTTAATCAATTCAGTTGTCGTTAATTCTCTTGATCATTTTGTCTTTTAATGGCATAAATATGCAATAACGATATCTCTTTTGTTATTAACGTTTGAAATTAAATTAATTATGTTAGTCGGAATATATCTGTGAAATAATCATAAATTATTTCTCTTCAAATATTCAATTTTAATACAGAGAAAACTAAATATTTTCGTTCTAAAAGTAATATGCTATTTTTGTTTTTATGGAAAAATGTATGATAAAATTTGTCATTTATATTGGATATATATATATATATATATATATATATACATATATATACTAACAGTTTAAAAATGACCCTGTTTATTTTTATTTTTAATGTTATAGTTCTTGGGTGTGCTAAATTATACGTTGTATACTTGTACTTGAAAGCTTTGACAGTTTTGATTAAAAGTTCGCATTAGGTAAAGTGAATATGAAACATTAATAGATAAATACCTATATTGAAACATTACTCAACTGGGGAAATGATTTATAATTAAAGAAATATATATATATATATATTATAATAATAATAGTAACAAATTAAAAAAAGCAATAAAAACTTAAATCTAAATAACTTTTCATTTTAACTCATGTTTAGTGATCAACAAAATAAATATTAAAGATATTTTTAATATTGAAAAGCCTGCAGAAGACAGGACTAAAAGTGCGGCAAACAAACGCAGAATTTGTACTTTCTGTTCATCATAAGAAACGCAGAATGTCGAAATACGTACGCAACTACTGCAACAAGGTTATTTGTGCAGAGCACACTTTTAACATCTGCCAAGAGTGCAAACGATAATTTTTACCACTTTTCTATTTTTTAATTGAAATATTATAATACTTTTTTTAAGTTACGCTAATTTGTTTGAAATAAATAAAGTAAGTATAAAAACAATTATAAGAAAAAAAAAAAAAAAAAAAAAAAACGTTCATATACCATGTTTTAAATTTTCTGATAAATCATAGAGCTCTTATCAATGTGCATAAAATTTTTAAAGTGATAACGACGTCAATTCTTGTGAGTTGCATAATTTAACTTTTTATAATTTTTTAACGCTCACGTATTATTAAATGTATTTATTTTTATGTCGAAAGAAAATGAACTCGTATTTTTTTTTTTTTTTTTTTTTTTTTTTTTGGCAACAATTAAATTATAGCTAATATTTTAATGGCTATTTTAACGCTATTAGGATGTTATTATTTTCATATTTAAATTAATTATAAGAAAACTAATAAAAAATTCGAAAATCGGACTTCGAAGTATTGTGTTGTCACCGGGTTCTGAGCTATTGTGAAAGTTCAAATGTCTAGCTAGTAGGGAAGTTAGTTAAAATTCGATTGCAAGATTTGTACCGTACAAACAAACAAACAAACAAACAAGAATAGAAGTTAATAAAAACATGGTAATATACTTGTTTTTAATTTGTAGTCTATGAGTTGAATGATTAGTTACAGAGTAATATTGATTTAAGTTTAGTTATCTAGGGTTAATATCTTTGAGATATTGTGACCGAGAGGTTCATTGTCGAGTTCGTCTGATTAAATGTTCGGAATTTATATTACTACGTGCTAGCATCCTGGAGGATTTCCACAGTGTCGTGAATCGACATTAGCCGTCGCTCTACGTATCACTCTTGAGAAATAAAATAGAGAGCCAATACAAAAATGTGCGTGTCAAAATAGTATTTAAAAAATTATACAGTGACATGTAGGACAAAATCAAGAGATATTTAATATATCGTATCCATGCGTTTTGCATTTATAATTGCTTGTAGTTTGTTTGTCAAAACCTGTAGTTTGTTTGTCAAGTCGTAATCATATCACCGAGCATCTTTGGACATTCAGAAGTAAGCTGAAGTCTTCAGACAAAATTTGTTGTTTTCTGACTACTATGTTCATCGTGTGAATTTGTGACAACTGAGGTTGGGTTTTCAACAGACGAGGTGCATATAGAGTAACTATTTTTGTGTTTTGCGCGCGCAATATGCTTAGGATTATTGTCATGGTGAAAAAAAGACATCTTCAAGTCAAATTTTCCAGCTTTTGTCTTTCATATACAGCACAACGTGTAGATAAACTGAAACTCTGTATTTTTTGCTAATATATTCATTGTAATACAAGTTATCGACTCCAATAGCAGTTTTACCGCTAAACCGTATTTCAAAATGGCTAAGCTTCGTGTTTCAAACCCATTATTCTGGCCTCTCCTAATATCGCCCTAAAATATTGTCAAAATGTTGAATTTCGATTTATCTTAAACTATGACTTTATTACAAAGCTCTGCTGGCTGACTAATACTGCTTTTGTAAAGTCTAATCTCTCACTTTCGTACTCTCTCTGAAATGAAAGAATTCTTCTTTCTCTTTCGTAAAATATTTTTTATGTATTGTATAATAATTTGGTACACTAAATGATTTTTGTAATTGTTTCTTACTGTTAAAAAATATTGTGACTAAAATAAATAAATAATAAATATAAAATAAAATAATGAACGAATTGTATTTCTTAAACCTTTAACTTTTACTACATATTTTCTTTTGAAAATTGCTAGAATAATTTCAAAAGTGACAATTAGACACACTTAGATTAGCTGATCATAAATATGTAAAAAGTTGAGGTTGAGTGGTCTTTATGTCGCACTTGTGATACACTTACGGACAATTGGCGGCGGTCTTGGACTCACTCCTGGGGATGTTCTGGAGGCATTTCATCACAATTTTGATCCACCACGAAACGGATGGCTCACCCGCTTCGGCGACCCCCAAAGGTATAATGGATGGGAACATGGAGCCTCGACGGATTTAACGTGCATCAACCACCATTAGTGCACAAGACGGTCTTCGGCCGGCTCGCGTATCGAACCCGCAATCTTCAATTTACGAGCTTAGCGCTCTACCGACCAGGCTATCGTGGTCCCAAAATATGTAAAAAAAAAAAAAAAAAAAAAAAAAAAAAAAATGCATTTTTAGTTTTTGAGAAATTTTTGGTTTGAAACATCTCCATATTATCTGATTAAATTAAAAGAATAATAATGATTACTTTAAGAAATAAATAACTTTGTACGTAAATACTATCAACTGCAAAACCCACAACAGCTGTTTAAGGTCAAAATCGTAGCATGATCGTTCATGAGGTGAAAGAACTAGGCATCAAAACAGCAGGTGCACTCACACCTACTAAGAAATTTGAAGTGACTTCTGCATGTGACTTCCGACTTCCTCTATAACAACATTTTTTAATTATCGGATTAGTGTTGTTACCTGTTGAACAGTGAAAATAAATAAATGAATAAATAAATAAAAAGAACAGAAAAGAAAAGTCCATTAAAACAAAGTGAAATTGTTGAAAAAAAAAAAAAAAGAAAGAGTTTCAAATTTGTTTCAATGCAAAACCATTGAACGGGAAAGGGTTAAAAAAATTCATACAAAATAATTATTTTATTAATTTTTTTTAATTACATAATATACACCAAGGCATTGTAAAATAATGTGCCATAAAAAGCAAAACATTAAGCTATTTCTTCTTTCCATGGAAAGTTGCACATCTGCATATATTTTACATCATTTTTGCATTAGACCATTTTTCTTGGCAAAAATATTTCTTTGGCTTCAAAAGCTACTTTAATATTTTACATTCCCCGCTCATTACCAGCGATATATATAATGTATAAAAATATTCTCCATACATTCTTAGTCTCATGCTTTCCAATTTGCTCCTCAAATATTTTATCCGAAACTCTAATACTATTTTATTTCGCCATTTATATTGACTAGAAACCAAAAACTAGGCTAGAATTTTTCAAACTTCAAACGCAGATGAGATCCGATAACATAATGTTGGAAATTTTTCAGATAAAAAACACTTTGTGAAAGACCTAACATATACACTATTATTTTCTTTCTTTGAGTGTTTTTTCCTCTAATATAGCTCGTTTAAGATCCATTATGTTTCCAAATGTTATCTATGAAAGGATTTCATAAGCATGGTGGAAATTTGCTGCTCATATTTTTAGATGACATTTGTCGCCATTTTTTTTTTGTGACGTCATCTCGTAAATAATTCAGAACAGTAGTTGCTTTGTTCTTCATATGGATTTATGTTAACTTTAAATGTATTATAAAAGAGAAGAGCACATTAAGGTTATTTTTTTCCTTAGTTATTTAGAAAAGAAAATGATGTTGGTAAAATCTGTTTTGAGCCATGGTAACAGAGATTTTAAGGCCATTTTGAAATATTTTTATTCATTTGTTTTTCTTTTAAAGAAAAAGTAAAACAGAACGAAATTATCGGAAAATGTTCTGTATTCTCTGAATTAAATTTTTCATATAAGTCAAGTAGAATTAGAAAATATGTACTGTAAATTCTGTCGAATAATCCTTACTTCATTTGCTTTTTTTACCCCTGTTGATATTGTAACAACGGATTAAGTCTTTTCCTCTGCCTCAATTGTTTTGTTGCGGTGAAAGTAGTTTTACAGGCTAAGCGAAAATAAAGAGGCAATTTACTCTGTGTATAGGAAGGCTAAGTTTCAACTTCTATGGTATATAAGTTCACGAAACTTGATATGTAAGATAAACATTTTGCAAACGAATGCCGAATTAATTTAGGTGCATAACAGCCAGCAGGTGGAGCAGCTATTGTGATTTTTCACATGGCTACATCTCAGCATCTGTTGATTAAAATTGCACCGAACTTCATATGTGAAATAGTTATTGTGAGAAGCTGTGGTTAAACTTTTGTACATTTTAAACTGTAAGTGGCGTTGTTACATAGAATTATATAGAAGAAAGTTTTGGGATGCCCACAACATACAAGTTTTCCTATGAAAATGACACTTCAATTATGATTATATTAATAAAATATTTTATGTTTCATTTTTTTAATACTACTAGTATTGCAAAAAGTATGTAAGTGCTAAGTTTTAGCTTTATAATTCTGAAAAAAGCTATCTTTTTGCGACAATGTTTTTCTCCACAAATGGCAAGTGTAGGAATGAGTATGTTTAAAAGGCTTAAAGTTTTATTCTTCATGGCAATATTATATTTAAAATGTTTTTTAAAAGAATAGTATGTAAAACACGTTTATACTTTTTCATTTTAAAATAAAGAAAAGAAATATACAACACGACAAAAAGCAAAACTATGCCGCATCTGGCAGGTAAAAGAAATCCGGATATCCGATATCCAGCAAAATCACTATCCATTTCATCCCTAATGTAAATAGAAGTCACAGTTAATTATAAAGTTATTTAATCTTTGAATACACTACACTTACGACACTGTTATTAAAATATCGCTCATCGTCAAATCACAGATTTATTTTTTATTTTTTATTTTAGTATATTCTTTTTAATTCTTGTTTTTATCATCATTAGATAATGACGCTAGAAGATTCTCTTCGAAAATAAAAGCTAAATCTATTCCTAATTTGGCTGATTTTTATTTCACTTATATAGCGATATTTAAAATTAAGAGGCTTTTTCATCTATTACCTGTAGATCTGAAAAACATTAAAATGTCGCCTCAACATTACAAATAGAATTTAGTTTATGATGCTTTGAATCTTCATTAATATTCTAAAATACCCTTCTATATTTTATAGATTTTTTAACCATTACTTTACACTGAATTAATTTTAATCAGTATTGATCACCCTCTCTTCTCTAAAATTTGGTGAAATCCCAATTGTAATATCGGTAGCAACTGATCAGAGATTGATTTATGTCTTTCTTTTTTAGAAGCATCTACAGACTATTTATACTATCTAAAATAACAAGTGAGAGCAATATATAGTAGAAAAGTTTAATTTTGTGAATAAAATTTTAGCCCGTTGTCATAATTAATATTCAAAAACATGAACAAAATTTCATGCGGTTCGCATAGATTATTAACACTTTCCAATTATACGTGATTGTTGCATCATTTAAACTTCAGTGTATTTTGCCTACGTGGTCACACAACGGGCAGGCAGAAGGACAGAAATAACAGAGAGAGAGATTAATTGAATTCGCAATCACTAAAGATTATTAGAAAGTGTTAAAAGCACTTAATGCAAACGAAAATGCAGTTTCAGCAATTTCCAAAAATAGCCCTTAATATAACTGAATATTTTTATGTGGACCTGTAAATCTTAAGTCAAATCAAACTATATTCTGCAGAAAGCATTTTTTTTCCTGTATATAAATAATAAAAGTCAATTTCATAAAAATTTGTGGGGAATAAAAAAAGACAATAAAATAAGATTTATAAAAATAACTCTCATAGAACATAATGCTTTCGAATTCTTTCAGGTGTCCCTGTACACAAACCAGTGGTGGTATTTACCTTATTTTCAATATTAGACATTCCATTGTGAACTTGAGTAACATACATAAGTTTCAAGCTATTCCATGAATAATTACGTGAGCTTATGCGCGGACAGACAGACAAACCAAAGTCATAAATGCTTTTGAAGTTTAAAAAAAAAAAAAAAAAAAAAAAAAAAAATTAAAGAAAGAAAATGAAAAAGAAAAATGCTAGTAATAGTTTAAAAAATGTTTTTCATTATTATTATTATTATTATTATTTTAATTTAGAATTAAACTTACTCTTTATTGCATCTCCTACATTTATAAAGATGTAAATATTATGTACGATACTTTTCTAATTTATTTACTATTTATTATATTATGTTTTATTTTATAGCATATTAAATAGATAGGAGGTATATATAATTCAACTTATAATAAGATGTATTTAAGAGGATCAAAATATTTTAGTTAAAAAAAGTACTAGTCATTTATATAATTGTTTTAAAACACTTTTTGAAAGGGCTGTAATTTCGTTTAAATAATAATTGAAAAATTCCGTTACGGATAAAAATTTCATTCACAGGAAATTTATCAAAATTTAATTCGCTTTCTTTTAATTAATTTATTAAGATAATCGAATGTTTGGATAAGTAGAACTATTTATTTACCATGAAAATATGGATAATAACACCCTCTCCCGGGAAAATAAATAAATAAAAATAAAATAACAAGAAAAAAAAAAAAAAAAAAAAAAAAACATGTGATAAGCATTGATTATCAACATTTTCCAACTGTAGATACTAGTTGTATCGTATAACCTTCAATCTTCTTTGCTTATCACACAATGGACTGACAGAAGGACAGAAAACCAGTCATATAGATAGACATATCGACTCAATACATAACCACTCTTAAATATTGTTGGAAAGTGTTAAAAATGCTTAAGACAAACGGAAATGCAGCCCTTAATTTCCAGTTACAGCCCTTAATTTATCTGAATATTTTAGTGTAGCCTTGTAAATCTGGAAGTTAAACATATTATATTCTACAAAAAACATTATTTTAGTTTATTGACAATATATGTCAATTTCTTTATGAATTATGCAGTTGAAAGTTATTTAAATGTGATTTATAAAATTGTCTCTCCTAAAACGAAATGCATTGACATTTTTTTCTTTTTTTATCCTTGCACACAAATAAGTTGTACAGGACCTCTTAGTGATATTTTAAATATAGAACATTCCATACTGAACTTGAATAACATATATCCTTTTTAAGAAATTTTGAAAATATTTACGGACGTTGGAGGTGGGCAGATGGACAATTGGACTGACAGATACACTAATTCACATCATATTCGCCCTTAGAAATCATTAGAAAGTGTTAAAAACGTTTAATGTAAACGGAGATGCAATTTAGAAAATTTCCAATAACAGCTCTTAATGCAACTAAATATTTTTGCGTGGCCTGTAAATTTTAATGTTAATCATATACTATATTCTAAATATAGCATTCTTTTGTGCATATGGACATGAATAACGTATTTCAGTTTCATTAAGATTTGTGCAAAGTAAAGTTATTAAAATATGGTTTATAGAATCAGTTTCAAGAAATTCCATGAATATTTAAGGGAACTAGAGCGCAGACAGACAGATAGAGAGACATACAAACTGATGTCCTTAACACTTTTTAACCTTGTTGGAAAGTGTTAAAAAGATAGATAGAAAAGAAACTATTATTATTATTATTTTAATTTATCATGAATTTTATTTGAAAAAAAAAAAAAAAAAAAAACATTAAAATATGGTTCTATAAAAATCAAATGCACATTAAAAAAAAAAAAAAAAAAAAAAAAAGGAAAAAAACAAAGAAAGAAAGAAAAAGAAAAATCTTAATTTAGTCTTCTTTTTCATTCTTTCCCCCCTGATGACTCTTGTTTGACATTCTTCGATTTTTATTTTTATTTTTAAATTACGAATACCTAAACACCAATTGCAACTTCTGAAATATATGTGATGAGAATAACTCTAAGTAAGCTTCCTGGGAATACCATAAATAATAGAAGCAATATAGCTGCCAGTATTATTATAGATTGCCGATAAAAGACATTTGTACAAATGGTTTCCTTTCTTCTTCCGCACAGTTTGCGTTCTCCCACCTTTCAACCCACTATTTATTTATTATTAATGATTGTGGGAATAAAAGGTCGTTCAGGGGAAATAGCTGTAAAAATCCGAAGATTTGATAAAAAAGAACTATAAAATCTTATGAAGTATAACTCTTCAGACAAATTAATTGGGATTATCATTTTCAGCTGTTTTATAAATGATAAATTAAGTAATCGAATCTACCACGAACTGGCGTATATCTGGAAGTAAAAATCTAGATATTTCCTGAATGATACTATAAAATAGTGTTAACTTCCGGTCAAGCATAGGAGTCTAATATACAGGGTTCGCCAAAAGTCATACATTACCTCTTGTGTCTTGGGAACGCGTAGCAGTTTCTGAAAACCATAAAACACGTGTTTAACCAATTTGAGTGGTGCTTCATTTATAGTTAAAAATCATGGACCTGGAGGACACAGGGGGCAGCTAGAGGGGCAAATTTGAAAGTTTTGAATAGGAAAAAGAGTCTTTTGTTAGCTCGATGAAAAGCTTTTTTAAGACAAACATTCTGAGAAAAATCGTTTCATCCTATTTAGTTTTTTTTTTTTTTAAGATGTTATGAAAACTTAAAGTTTTTATTTAAAATTCTCCCATTTCATTGCATCTGGAAAATACCTTGAAAATTCTAAAAACTGCAAAAATTGTGCTTAATCAATTTGAGGAAGATTTATTTTGAATTAAAAAATTGGTGCTGGGGGAAATAGGGGACATCCAGAAAGGCAACATAAAATTTCAAGGGAAGATGGTCTTTATTAACTCGCTGGAAACATCTTCTCAAAACAAACATTTAAAAAAATATTTTTTTCTTAGGATTTTTTTAAGGAGATACATCTTGTTGAACATTTCACAAAAAATTCACTCTATGCCCTATTTTTCGGAAATATCGTAGAATGTTTTAAAACTATAAAAAGCGTATTCTACCAATTTAAAAAAGTATTTCGTTTGAATAATATTAATAATACTAAAAGGCTGTGTGGATATAGGGGGTACCTAGAAGGGCAAATTGGGAATTTCAAATGGGAGGGGATTGTTAGCTCATTGAAAAATTTTCTTAGAGATTTAAATTAAAATTTCCCGCTTTTTAGAGTTTAAAAAAATGTATTGAAATTTCAAAAAATTTCAAATTGCTCCCCTGCTTTTCCTAGCTTCTTTTTTTTTTTTTTTTTTTTTTTAATCAAACGAAGTCCTCCTGAAATATATGAACATTTTTACAGATTTCAGAATGTCTATGCTGTTCTTGAGATACAGTGGAAAGGCGGAAGGTCTTTAAACTAAAACAAAAGCATAGTAGGCCAATTTTTTTTTTTTTTTTTTTTTTTTTTTTTTGACAAAGTGTTTGTTTTGAAAAAAACCTTTCCTCTGATCTAACAAAAGACCCCCTCTTTCCACCCATTTGTTATATAAAAGTTTTCTACCCAGCTACCTCCCGTTCCCTCCAAACCCAAAATTTTTTAATTAAACGAAATTTCACTCAAATTGATTTAGTCCTTGTTTTACAGTTTACAGAAATTCTGAGATAATGCCAAGATAACGGTAGGATGTGACTTTTGGTGGTTCCCATATATGAAAAAGCGCCGATATAAACTATTGTAAAGATTTTTTTAACTTCTTAGACAGATAATTGGAATAATCATTTTCAGCCGTTTTATAAATGATAATTATATATCGAATCTACCCCGAATTGATTTATACCTCAAAACAGCTGTAAGTAAAAATATGGAGATTTGATGAAGACTATAAACGTTGTAAAGTATTATATTTAACTCTTCAGAGCTTCAGACAAATTAATTGAAAGAATCATTTTCAGCTTTTATCGAAAACTCACTATCATTACCTTACAGTATACAATGTTATCAAATATAAACCAAAAGAATGTGCTTGGCGATCAAAAATGAATTATTAAACATAAAATATTATATAAATGGGAAGAATAAGATAAAAATATAAGACCAAACCCAAACATTTCATACTTACAAGCAATCACTAAAATGTACATTAAGAGACAAGCTGAGATGTAGTACAAAGAAGTATAGAATGTAAATAATTTAATGAAAATGAAAATTAAATTAATTAATACTTAAGATTCAGTATTTCAAGGATAAATTCAAATTACATAAATAATTTATAAAGGACTTTACTAACTAACAGATTATAATAGATAAAAATAAAAAGAAGTAAAAATTATTCGGTAAATTAAACCGCATGATAACCTGAATAGACTTCTACGATTAATTTGGAAGCTATGAAATATTAATATTAGTTTGATTTACTCAAGCTAGTTAACATTATATGTATGTATAATACTTAAGTGTAATTAATATTTAAATTCAGCTTATGGGGTTTCAATTTTATCCCGTATACCAGTTCAAAATTATGTATGAGTGTTTGAAATTTAATAAAAAATCTAAAATTTTGAAGACCGAGTTCGTTGAAAGTTGACTATAAATTAATTCGTTCAATATAAAAATTATTTTCAGAGAATTCAAGAAAGTGTTTGAACAATACAAAATTAGAATCATATGAATAATTCCCGCATGATATAGCAGAAATTGCTGGAAAAAAAAAAAATACACCGCCTTCATCTAGCACAAATAAAGGATCATTTTCTAAATCCCTAAGGTAGAAATATAGAAGAATGGAACTTTTCTTCTTAATTAACTTTAATTACATATGGGAGAAAATTTCACTACAAATAAGGTGGTATGAAAATAAGGGCGCGTATTAATATTGCACCGGAATAAATTAAAATGTTGTCATGTCTGTAATCACAACTGATTTGTAAAGTCTACGGGCTTCTATTTCAAACTGACTGTCATGGAGAAGAGACGTTGGTAAGCTTACGCTTAGTACAGTGACGATCAGAAAAAAAAAAGAAAAAAAAAAAAAAAAATCAGAAAATACGTTCCAGAAGCTTCGGAAAACCCTGAAAAAAAAAATTACATTCCCCTTACACCAAAATAAAATAAAATAAAATGAAATAAATAAATAAATATATAAAATGAAATAAAACAACTAAATAAAAACTGCTGATACCGTTATTGTAAGATGGGTATAAAAAAATATACCAATCCTATAGTCAATAAAATATTCATGAATTGATTTCTTTTAGATTGATATTAAAAAAACTTTTATAAAACAATTTACAAACATAATAATATATTCTGAGTACAATATTATACATGTCCGTGTAAAATAATAATGTAAAATAAAACTTATTATTTCCGTAGAGAACATAATACAGTGAAATTCAACGATATAAATTAATTTCGAACCATTTAAAATAATACAAGCAACAAATGTTTCCGATTTCTTTTGTGTATCCCTGTCAAGAAAATATAAATGAGTGCGATGCGAACCACTTTCATCCTTTTGTGATCCTTAATAATACATTTAAATTTTGTAGCAGTAACAGCTCTTATATGAAAGTTTGTCATAAGTTGGAGTCATAAATATATTTCAGATTTATTGGAGAACGTTAAAAAGACAAAATCATTAAAGTATTGAAACGTGTCGTGCCAATTATTTCGTTGCATTAAGTTTATTCATTTGACATAATTTTTGAAAATATAAGAAAGAACCAGAAGGGAAAAGGAAATAATCCATATAATACATTATTGAACGAAGTTTGAAAGATGTTTTATTTTGACTTTATCATTGAACACCAATAAATTTTGCATCTTTAGTGCCTGAGATCAAAAATTGCAAAACGTGCCATTTTGCAATTTTTGATTTGATTGGAAATAGTTTATTTCGATTTAGTCAATAAATCAATGTAATAGGAAAGAGGCGTTGATCCAAGAAATATTGGCAATACACCTTTTAGAATGTTTAATGTATTCTTGATTATTGATTGGTACGTAACAAAATTTGATAAATAATTCACTTTTCTGAAAATTATTGACTTTTGTTAAGATGTTAAGAGTGATTTAATGAACGAAGGTCAAATCAATAATATCACCGGCGAATTATGTTAGAATGTGATTTAGTGATCCAAAAACTGAATGAAAATAATCAAAAACTTTAAATTTTTTTGTTTAAATTTGTTTTGTATTCAGTAGAATTTTTCCAGTGAATTAATGCAAGAATATTAGTGCCATCAAAACGTTTAGTGAGTTGAATACTGTGCGAAAGTTAAATTTAATTACCTATATATATATATCAATTCTAGAAATTTTAATGATACATAATAATTAATTCTTATTTATATTTGTATGTTACATTTCTCCCATTTGTATAAAAACCTGCACTCTATATATTCCTTTGTGGGGCGATGCAACTTTGCTCATTTAAAATCGAAAACCACCAGACTTTACGAACAAAGTTAGAAAAGAAGAAATAAATGGAGTTTTTCTTCTAAACTATAAAAGTAAAATTTTATTTAAAAAAAAAAAAGAAAGAAAGAAAATCTATGGTGAATTTTTGGAATTCACCCCTTTAAAGGGACATACCGACATTTTCTTTACAAATCATATTACATATAATAATAATGATAATAATAATAATAATTCCGTCGTAAATAACGATGAAAGCAAAAATTCCAATGCAATACAGAATTTCAAAATCTTGTTCGCAATTTTAGTTCTTCCTACAAACATGAGTCGTCGGCCTATCAGCAGATAATGGTTCGCGCGGTTTGAGCTTAGTTAGTTGGGATAGTTGCAGTTGGCGCAACGTCTTTTTTTTTTCCTTTCGTTGACATTTTATTAGTTGGGGGACACTATGGTGGGCTCACCATAATGAACAACATTTTGAGTCCGACAATAATTGCTATGTTAAATTTGCATTTAAAGGTTCATTTCGAACCATTGCGTAACTTCAAGGAAAATATTTATTACACGCATTCAAATATGTTGATTATGCGCAATAAAGTATAAAAATAGTAATAATAAATGCTGAAATGTACCGCCAAAGTAAAATATTGCATATAGGCCAACGGTTTACCAATAATTGGGTCATCAAGCTACTCAACGGCTATTTATAACCGTTGACAAACAAAAAACCCACCATTGTTTCAATGTCGGCTCTTACATATTTTGCTTGCGAGGATCGTATGTGATTGACCTGTACTTAGTCCGTAGGTTTTTTTCATTAGTTTATTTCGAAACAAATATTGTGGAAATTTTTTATAGCCACGCAATGAAAGTTTTATAGGGGTAATTACC
Source organism: Salticus scenicus (assembly GCA_963930645.1). Taxonomy (NCBI): domain Eukaryota; kingdom Metazoa; phylum Arthropoda; class Arachnida; order Araneae; family Salticidae; genus Salticus; species Salticus scenicus. The sequence goes on from OZ005650.1 coordinate 96,374,402, forward strand.
TCTCCCAGACATCTCAGTTTTAATACACACGCACACGCACACACACACACACACACACACATATATATATATATATAAACCATTTGATAATAAAAGAAAAGAATGAGAACGAAGAATAGTCAGTCGAATAAATCACCATAGAAACATGCACAGGCGAAACAAAGTAACTATGCAGTTGTCTTAAATTGATTTAATTTTTAAGATTAATAATATTACTTACTTTAATTTATTAGACTACAAAACCCGTTGAAAATTAAGATAGGAAAGTATAATTTGATGCTGAAGAAAATAAGGATTAATCTAGGATAGTATTTGAAGGGGAGGGGGGGGGGGAATAGTACTATGTATTTAAAATAACCTATTAATTTTGAGATGAGCAAAAGAATTCCGGACAAAAGCAGAACAAGACTAAATTTTAATTGAATAGCTCAAAATGCTATAAGACGTTTTCAAGTGCTATCCTCATAACATTGAGCAAATAATTGTAGGTTTTCTGTATTTGATATGCATTTTAGCAAAATATCAAATGAAAGCACGAACCTACAAGAAAAAATTACACCGAAAAGAATTAAATGAGACAAAGACAGAATATTTTCCAGAAAAATAAAAACACAACATGAACCTTCGAGAAAAAATGAAACCAAAACCTGAACCTTCAAGAAGAAATTACCTTGAAATGAAAGAGACGTAATTTAGACATAATATATCCTGATGTTTTAAAATACCATATAGAAAAACTAAAATCAAAACACGATCCAGAAAAACTAAAATCAAAACACGAGCTAAACAGAGATTATCGTATGAGAAAATGGCTATCCTAGAAGTTGAGTTGTAGGAAGTCTTTCCTTGAAAATTTATTTAAAAACCAATTTTCAACCAATTAAATTTTAATTTAAACTTAGTTTTAATTTTAACCCTTTTTTTTAATATTACAGTTGTGCATAGAAGATTTACTCATTTTACAGAATTTTGACCGTTTAATTTTAGTTTTAACTGTGAAACTACAGACATGGTTTGTTGCACATATTGATTAGTAATTCCTTTGAAATCATTTAAATTGTAAAAAAAAAAGTTTCCTCTTGTCACTCTTTTCAAGCATTTCTATACGGAATTTTCCTCGTGACAATTGAGGCCCACCAGCGGCCGAGCGGTTCTGCGCTCAAAGCTGGTAGATGGGAGGTGCCGGGTTCGATCCCAGGTCGCGCTCATCGACCTAGCCGTTCGGAGTTTTCCGTGGTTTCCTCCGAAACTCGCGTAAATACGGGCTAGGACCCCTTAGAAAGACCCCCACGGAGGGCATTCCCCCTATAGGCCTAGGACACATAAGGAGTCAATCGGCCTTAATCCTCCAACCAACCTCGTGACAATTGTCAAAATTATTTACGAGAAAAAGAAAAATCGCATACTATCATAAACACATGCAATTAAAAATTTTAAAATAAAGGTATTTTTCTGTAATCATGGTTAATTTTTTCTTTCTGTAGGTCTTTATATAATAATATCATCATAACTGTAATCAAGAAAATAGTTCGAAAAAGAAAAGAAAAGAAAAAAGAAAAAACATTAAAATTTTCTTTTATTATTTCTATTGAAAATGAATGTTACCTAAAAGAGAAAAATTAATTCAGTAAATGTCAAATATAACACTTAAAATTTCAATCTTTATCTTTCAAGACTACCTTTTTTAATAAACTTCAGCAAAACAATTTTAAAATACTTTTCTATATAAAGTTATAATTTTTGAGGCATAAAACTTAAAGAAAAATACTATTGTTTTTACCTTTTTAAGGAATTGTGGTGCCATGCGAAGACATACTTTGATACAGGTACCAAATAAATATCAAGAGCACCCCCCAAAATTGTATGTTTGTCTAGACTGTAATTCTCATAAAAATAGGTCAATTAACACGAAATTTGAATATATTGTTAATATTAATAATAATAATAACAGGAGACTTGGCGTTGGAATATTAAAACCCGAATAAACTACTACGTCAGAAACACCAAAGAATAATATTGGAAATGCATACAGCTGTTTCGGCAGCCTTAAGCGTGCCGTCTTCAGTGCAAAAAGGATTCTGAATCTGCAGAAGTGCTCGTATATATAGGAGAGGGTCCGAATTTAGTTCAACCAATAGGATTACGGGAAAGGCCTGACTCTTGGAAATTTTATATTCAGTCCACATTTTCTTAATTTTCCTACTGTTTACACACTAACTTTAATAAATTCCTATTGGCCACTCTCCCCACCTTTCCCGTAATCCTATTGGTTGAACTAAATTCGGCCCCTCTCCTATATATACGTGCACTTCTGCAGATTCAGAATCCTTTTTGCACTGAAGACGGCACGCTTAAGGCTGCCGAAACAGCTGTATGCATTTCCAGTATTATTCTTTGGCGTTTCTGACGTAGTAAATTATTCGGGTTTTAATATTGTTAATATATTTCATATTCAATACCTCACGTTTAAATAATAGTCTTTATATATTATAAAGTTTTTTTTTTTTTTTTTTTTTTTTAACATGTTTTATTAGTGGGGCATCAATGTATATCAATGTATTTATTGATGTAACTCAAAGTGACTATGAAGTACAAAATGTAAAGCACACTATCTTTTTTTTTTTTTTTTTTTTACAAAAATACAGTCTTAGTTTAAATTAATCAAGCTAAAGTAGGGCAACTTTTGCATAATAAATGAATCAAAAGAAGATAAAAATAAGAATAGTTTCTTTTTTATCTAAAATTATATTAATAATTTGTACAAAAAGGTTTGGCTTGGGTTTGGGAGGATGTCTCTACGTTAATATTTTGGACAGTAAGGCTCATTAAATCAAAAATCTGCAATTGTACAAAAAAACATTATTTTTACTAAAGACTTATATATGTGTTTATGTGTATAAAAAAGTTCACATACAAGTATAAAAAATTAGTACTTCATATGATATCTAAAAAGCCCCAAATGCTGTCTGTTTTTAAAAATTTCATTTTAACGATTATTTTTCATGTTACGGCGAGAGTTAACTGCTCATACAAACTTAAAAAAAAAGTCAAATATATATTAAAAAATATATTTTATCCTCCAGACTGTTTAACCAATAAATTTTCCTTTGTAAAATCGTCAGAATTCTCTTCTTTTACCCCCCAGAGTAGTTTTAAAACGAAGTTTAATTTAAAACTCACAAAAACTTTTTTTTTGCGAATATGAAATATTTTTCAGTTTTTCAGCATTTGAATGACTAAAAGGTACACTACATTTATTAAATAAAACTTAGTTTGCATTCACTTAAAAATAACTTTCCCCTTTCATAACAGTCGATTTCTTAAATGTGTAATTCCTTCCATTGTCATTGATTTTTGCACGATAAATTTTTCGATATGTTTAAGAGTTTTAAGTTTTTTGTTATAAACGAAGAAAAATGTCGTATTAGATCACGGATAAGAAATGAACATGGCAAAATTCCTTTAAACTACTTCTAGATGAGTTATCGAGAATCTATATAAATGACCAAACTTTCATGTTTTAACTTTTTTTCCCCCTCTTAAAATAAATTGAAATGAACAACATTCCAGAAATAACTTATATCAAAAGCAAAGTATTTAGAGTTGTCTTTTTCTTTTTTTTCTTTCTCAAAAAGAAAAAAAATCCTTTTTAAAACTATTGTAAACAACATTTAATAACAGGGAATAACTTTTATAATGTGGTCTGTTTATTTTGTATAACGTATTATAATGCTTGCATTTTTTCACGGAAAGAAACAGGGGAAAAGTGAACATTTTAATAAAGAAAGCATTAATAATAATAATAATAATAATAATAATAATAATCACAAGTATGAATCAAAAATTTAACTGAAAGAAGTTAAAAATGAGAGAGAGAGAAAAGTCACAGAAAAGCGGAAAAAGTGGCAATGAATCGTCGACAGGAACTCAAATGAAACGTTTAAGCAAATTTAACATTTATTCATTAGCAACTGATCCCGTGTGAATCATTCTTTTAGTATTTACAAAATTTGCCAGTTTTAAATGCAAAATACCACCTGGTGGACATCTTTTCTATTACTTTTTATTTCAAATTCTTAAGGTACAACTGATAAATCTCCACATATTACAATGCTGGTAATCTCCTCGTCTATTTTAGAAGCAGGATGCTCTTTGCAACAGAATTTTAATTACAACCACATCGTATATTTTTTCTCCTAGAAGAGTATAAAGGATAGACAATTTCTTCTACAAGAGCGACTCCTTTTAAGTCTGCGACAACTGTGAAATGGGAAATTTAGGTTGTTGCTTTTAATAGCCATATATTTTTTAATTATGTATGTATCAATAAAATTTTTTTATGAAAATATTAACAAGAAGTTCAAAAAATATTTGATGCAAATTATTTACTCTTACGTGTTACACTTTTTTTTTTTATAATAGCACTGTAAACATACATATTTTACTCTTAAGGATTTTTTCACTTTGGTACACTTTGTGAAAAATCTGTTGATAGTAGTTCTTTGAAATTTTAGAGAGAAATAAAGTAAGTGTCTCTGCATATAGTGAATCTATTTCTTTATGTACAGGGTGGTCATAATTAAACTGCAAGTGTTCAAGGGGTGCTGGAGAGAAAACTAGTGAGAATATTCCAGTGAAATTTGGTATCTACACGTTTCAGAACATGCGCAAATCAAATATGAAAAAAAAAATATATCGCCATTTTCATCCGATAGATGGCGCTGTACCGTATTTCAACGCTCACCGGTGGCATATACAACTTTCAAAACCGATAGACAGAGCATAATGACATTCTAAGAGGCATATAAACAGTATAAAACATCACTTACAGTTTATCAAAATTCCATACAATTCGCTTCAGTAGTTAAATTTTTACAGTATCCTGGAATCAAAAATTAACATAAATTAAGATCACAAATTAAACAATCCATAAATTTTAATAAACTGTAAGTGATGTTTTATATTGCTTATATGCCTCTTAGAATGTCATTATGCTCTGTCTATCGGTTTTGGAAGTAGTATATGCCATTGGTGAGCGTTGAAATACGGTACAGCGGCATCTATCGGATGAAAATGGCGATATTTTATTTCATATTTGATTTGCGCATGTTCTGAAACGTGTAGATACCGAATTCCACTGGAATATTCCTAGTAGTTTTCTCTCCAGCACCCCTTGAACACTTGCAGTTTAATTATGGCCACCCTGTATATACCTTGTGATATTTTTTTTTAAAGAGCGAAAGTATGTGTTCAAAAATGCATATTTCTAATAAGTAAAAATTGCCATTTTTTTTTATGTATAATTTTAAAAATAGAACAACAAAACATAAAACAGGTTCAGTACATAAACAAAGGTATTTTCTATCATCATGTATGATTTCAAGGTAAGATTTTCATTATTTTTTTTAGAAAAGTGTACCAAAGTGAAAAAAACCTTAAGAGTAAAATACATATGTTTAAAGTGCTATTATAAAAAAAAAAAAAAAAAAAAAAAAAAACTGTAAAACGTAAGAGTAAATAATTTGCATCAAATATTTCTTGAACTTCTTGTTAATATTTTCATAAAAATCTTTTATTGATACATGCATAATTAAAAAATGTATATGGCTATTAAAAGCAACAACCTAAATTTCCCACTTCACGGTTGTCTCAGACGTCTCAGTCCCCTTAAAAAAACTTCAAGCTTCATACATGAAGAAACAGTTCGTCTATAGGCAACATTTTAAAATCATTATACGTAGGGTAAAGTAGTAAGCAATATCATTAACAAATAACTAAGATATCTGGATAAAATTTATTTTGCATATTAATTGATCCTTATGCACAAGGCAGCCATAAGATAACATTCGCCGTTCAATATAATTCGTCACGTGGTAACAAAATTCTATGACATGCCAATTGCGTATAACACACATAAAAGTAAATTAAAAAAAAGGCGAAAATTATAAACAGGGACCACTTTATACAAAACCCTTTATTAAACACAAACAGCTTCATAGAACGTACAGTGCCATATAGTGAGATTAAAGCATTTACATGTGATCATTAAAAGTACATTTGACATTTCTTCTAAAAAATCGATTTTACACACTTTTTAATTTGATGGTATTTTAAAATAGCATCGATCGGTAAATGGTTAAATCTATTTTTCAATGAATATTACTTCAATAACCGTATTGAAGTAAACTGTTTAATTTACAACTAATAAAAATAATATTTTTAACAAACAATTAAAAATTTATACCTCATGTTTTCTCTAATTTATTGAGACTGAATGGTTTAAATATATATATATATATAGATTGGAAAAAAAAATTATTGCTCGAGAATAGTTAACTTTGATAACACTTTCCAACAAAGTTGAAAAGTGGCTTCGGTTTGTCTGCCTCACCCTCTGTTCGCGTTCTAACTTCAGTAAATATTCATTGAATTTAGTGAAAGTAATATATGCTATTTAAGTTCACTATGAAATGTTCCATGTTGAAAATGGGAGTAAATGTCACCACTGGTATGTCTACGCAGGGACACCCGAAATAATTCTAAAGCGTTGCGTTCTATGAAGAGCATTTCTACAAATCTTATTTTAATATTTTTATTTTGAATAAATCATAATGAAATTGATATTAATAATACATATAGAAACACAAAAAAAAAAAAAAAAAAAAAATTGTTTGCCTCAATCATTTTAAACATTTTCTAACGATGTTTAAGAGGGATTATGATTTGAATTTGTGTATCTTTCTGTCGATCTGACTGCCTATGTGTCTATCTATACGTCTATCTGTCTCTAGCGTCTGTACAGTCGGTAACAAAAGTGTCCGAACACTAGCAAAAATTCCTATGTAAAAAAAGTACACTTCATATGGTTTTGTTAAATAAATCCTTATCGAATCCTTATCTTAGTCAGTGTAAGAACATGATTCGATAAGGATTTATTTAACAAAGCCGTATGAAGTGTACTTTTTTTGCATGGGAATTTTTGCTAGTGTTCGGACACTTTTGTTACCGACTGTACATTTTTCCAGAATGTCTTCAAAGTGATATGTTGTTCAAGTTCCCTATGACTTGCTCCCTATTTAAAATGATATAAATAGCACAACTTGTTTATGTACAGGGACATCCAAAAGTAGGCCAATGCATTGCATTTTATGAGCGACATTTATTTAAATCATAGTATCTTCGGTCTGCAGAAACAGAAATCATATAAAATTGACATCTATAGTTCATATGTATTCTATAAGATGTGGTGTGTTTAGTATTAAAATTTATAGGAATATACTAAAATATTCAGATACATTATGGCGTTTGCGCTAAGCTTTTTAACACTTTACAATAATGTTTAATAGTGGTTATGAATGCATTTAGTCTATCTGTCAGTCCTTCTGTATGCCTGTCTATTGTTTAATCACGTCGGGAAAAAGTTAATTGAAGGATAAACATTTCAAAGAGTGCATACAACTGGAAAGTGTTAATTATCTATGTGAAACGCATGATTTTTCGTTCTTATTCTTGAGTTAGTTTTAAATTTTTACTTGCAAATGTTACTGAAAAATCTGTTTCTTTTACGGAAAAGAATATTGAAGATTTCATTATGCAGTTGTAAAACAATATTGCTCGTTCCTTTAAATTACTAGCTTGTAATTGTCTAACACAAAATAATTTATATCATTTTCATACTCTATCAGAGGTTTTATCTGTATTTATCTTTTTTAATTTATGATTTATGACTTAAATTTTATCTCGGAAGAAGGTGAAAAATAATCTGTTCTACTTTATTAAACTGTTCAATTACGATATGAGAGAATTTTCGTGCGAAATGGAGCCCCGAATATATGTTAATCTTTTTCAACATTTTTGTGTTGTTTTCCGATAATTTTGCAGCTTCCACACATCGATGACAGGAGAAATTACCTGTAAGATGATGTTCAACCGTTCGTGTCAGATTATTGATGAAACCTGGCCGGCGAACAATCTCTTGCCGCGCCAAAAGCATTGCCCTTGCAGTGATTACTTCACCGGGAGAGTTAAATCCATCATGTTGATGGCACACTTTCCTGTTACTCAACCCCACCAAAAAATCTGTTACATTTACCTTGCTTCCAATCAAAAAAAAAGAATAATAAAAAAAATCGATAACAATGTATTACTGCAGCTGTTTACTTGCTGAAAATTCCCATGAGTATATTTTTCTCTATTATATTTTTTCTCCTCCATTGCTTGTGTTTAAATATTTTTCTTTTAAATAATATTTAACAAGTACATATAAAATAGAGAAATTAAATTCATTGTAGAGTAATTCGGAAAAAAGAAAGAGATAAATAAAGTTGAATCATGTTTAATGTAATTGGCTAATTTAATCAATACATTTCTTGGAAAACTACTTTCACTTCTATTTCAGAAACATTTATTTAAAAAGAAAAGGGTGTATGAAAAAAAAAAAAAAATCACAAGTTCCTTTAAACTCGTAAGCGATTCTTTTCCATTCCCCAAATTTTATTAATAAGCTTGTTAGATATTTATGAAGCATTATTGTTAAAACAAATGTTTACATAGTTATATGAAAGTTATTTGAAGTTGGCGACTCAAATTTTCTGAGATAAATTTATTTTATTACTAACATTTACCGGATGATCCAAAAGTCACTAGACTTTTTAAGACCTTATAATTACACTGATGGAAAAAAAAATCCCAACACCAAGAAAAAATTACTGTACAGTAATGAAATTTCAGCAATACATTTGTCTAGGTAACATATTTAATTGATTAAAGTTTCAAGACCACAGGTAGAGCCATTGGAGAGAAAAGCCATTTCAAATGTGAAATGTTGGTACATTAGTAACCGGTGTAACCGCCAGAATTTTGAATGCAAGCATGCAAACGTGCATGCATTGTGTCGTACAGGTGTCGGATATCAGTTTGTGGGATGGAGTTCCATGCCTGTTGCACTTGGGCGGTCAATGCAGGGACGGTTAATGCTGGTTGTGGATGACGCTGGAGTTGTTGTCCAATGATGTCCCATACGTGCTCGATTGGAGAAAGATCTGGTGATCTAGCAGGCCAAGGCAACATGTCGACACTCTGTAGAGCATGTTGGGTTACAACAGCGGTATGAGGGCGAGCGTTATCCTGTTGGAAAACACCCCCTTGAATGCTGTTCAGGAATGGCAGCACAACAGGTTGTATCACTAGACTGACGTACAAATTTGCAGTCAGGGTGCGTGGGATAACCATGAGAGTGCTCCTGCTGTCATACGAAATTGCTCCCCAAACCATAACTCCAGGAGTAGGCCCTGTGTGTCTAGGCCGCAGACAGGTCACTAGCAGGCGTTCACCTGGCCTCCTTTTAACCAACACACGGCTATCACTGCGACCAAGGCAGAACCGGCTTTCATCAGAAAACACAACAGATCTCCACTCCGTCCTCCAATGAGCTCTAGCTTGACACCACTCACGTCGCAAACGGCAGTGGTTTGGAGTCAGTGGAATGCACGCTACAGGGCGTCTGGCTCGGAGCTGTCCTTGAAGTAACCGATTTGTAACAGTTCGTTGTGTCACTGTGGTGCCAACTGCAGCTCGAATTTCAGCTGCAGACGCAGTACGATTAGCCACAGCCATACGCCGAACACGGCGGTCTTCCCTCTCAGAAGTGCCACGTGGCCGCCCGGAACCCGGTCTTCTTGAGGCAGTACCTTCCCTTGACCACTGCTGCCAACACTCATGCACAGTGGATACATTCCTGCCAAGTCTTTCTGCAATATCGCGGAAAGAAAACCCACCTTCTTGTAGCCCTGCTACACGACCTCGTTCAAACTCAGTGAGCTGTTGATAATGGCTTCTTCGTCTTCTTAGAGGCATCCTTGACTAACATTAACCCACTACGTCAAATCTCAACTGTAAATAACGATCACGAACCTTACAGCGCTTATTTAAAGCAAACCTCATTTGCATGTTCATAGTGCCGCTACTAGCGCCACACTTATGCGCGTAGCTCGAAATTTGAATCGACGTCATCTTTCAGATGTATAAACACGCCTACCAAATTTCGTTTATCTAGCACAGCCCCTTCCTGGTGTTGGGATTTTTTTTTCTATCAGTGTATTAAACTATTTACAATAAAATGTTGCGGTTTGCATAGAAATGTTCAGAAACACGGGGGATTTTTGTTTTTAATGAAAAACAATATATTTAAATTAGTTACAATTTTGGACAAAAGGTGGCGCTGGAGTTCAATTAAGAGGCTTAAAAAATTATAATACAGTTCACTGATATGAATAAAAGTGTTTCAATTCCTATAGCTATTCAATTTGATTCCCATCACCGATAATTACAGCCGTCAGACGATTGAAGACACCCTGCAAAGTGTTAAAAGCATGTCAGAGGGTATATCTGGCAATCTGACACGTGGCGGCGTATAGCTTCTTTTAACTGTGCCAAAGGCGTAGACCAGAAGTCACAAGTGTAAGATCTGGAGACCTTGGGGGCCATTCGTGTGAAAACATCGACTAAGGATATGTGTCGTGACAGGAATAGCTATGTGCCGAGGAGCTCCATCATGCATAAATGTTATTGAATGGAGTGCTTGCCTCTCTTGCAAGTAAGAGATGACTTTATTTTTTTAATGGCGCTTCATATCGTTCACCTGTGACAGAAATTCTAAGACTCTGAGATAATGCGCAATTAACTCATCTGCTTATTTAACGCATGATAAGATTTTATTCTACATGAAACACTAGCGCCCCCTTTTGACGAAAATTATAACTAATATGCAATATATATATATATATATAGATAGATATATTAAAAGCAAAAATCCCCCATGTTTCTGTGCATTTCTGTGCAAACCGCGTGGTTTTATTGTAAATAGTTTAATAATTATAAGGTTTTAAAAAGTCTAGTGGCTTTTGGATCACCCGGTATTTTTGTCCTCACTTGTGAACTAAGTACTAACTTTTTTTTTCGCTTTTTATTATTTAAATTTGGTGATTGTAGTTTTTTTTTTTTTTTTTTTTTTTTTTTTTTTAAGCAATGCTTTTGTCTTTATTTCTTATTTTGAAATTGGAGACACCATGCTGATTTGTCCTTCCATTTCCTTTAGAAAAATTTGGTAACCTTAATTTAAGAGAACAAGGGATGATGAAAATTGTCAAAGTCGATAGAATTAAAAATGCCTAGATTGTTATTACAGGAAGTATGAACCTATTGGGCTGTTCAGAAAGGAATTTTGTTTTTTTCTTTGAAAACTAAATAATTTTCTTATAGTGTATACATTTTATTGAATTATATATTCACCACTTCGGTTGATCTCTTAGCGATTTCACGAGTTATTACTTGGTGATTTTCATACATCAATACTTTTCTTTGTCTTCACCGGCATCAACTGGCTTTCCAGAACGTAATGCATCTTCATCAAAATTGCCAGAACAAAATTTCGTAAATCAGTTTTGATACTGGCGTTCTGTCAATAAATCTTCTGCATACACACCGGATACTTTTTTCCTTGCTTGAACAGTATTTTCGCCTTTTTGATAGTAAAAAACAAAGTATGCCGAAAATATTGCTTCCGACTTTCTTTATTTGATAGGGCACCAAGCAAAAACTTATTGTGCAGAATGAAACATACTTTTTCACAAGTAGGCTTGGCTATATCAACTGTCACAATATATAATGGTAATGCAACTTAATTGTGAAGATCGTGAGAAAAAAAAATACAATTATGTCAATAACAACCCGATATGTAATACTTTTAAAATAATATCATTCTTACAGATTCCCAAACATTATTTACATTTTTTTTTTAAATAGAATTTCAAACACTAAATTCATTTTTCTTGTGTTTCAAATTTCGAGGGACCACATAAGTCCTATCGGTAGAGCGCCGAGCTCATAATTCGAAGATTGCGGGTTCGATACTCGAACCGGCCAAAGACCGTCGTGTACACTAATGGTGGCTGGTGCACGTAAAATCCGTTGTGACAGGTAAAATCCTACATGTTCCCATTCAAATTATACCTCTGGGGGGGGGGGGGTCACCGAAGCAAGGGAGCCTCCGTGGAGGATCAAAATTGTAATGGTATGTCTCCGGACCCATCCTTAGGAGTGCGCCCCTGACCGTCACCAATTACACTGTAAAAAATATGTCCTATTTGCTGCCAGAAATTCTCCGTAATTTGAGAAAATACGTTCTGACAACGCAATTTTTTTCATAAATTCTGCGTATTTTCTCAAATTTCAGAGGATTTATGCCAGCAAATAGGACATATTTTTTTACAGTGTACCCATTGTACAGTATTTGTGCAACGTTAAAGCCAACCAACCAGCCAATCAAAATCCAAGAATAATTAGTTACTTATAATGTTCCTTGCTAATTTGTTTTCATCTTAAAAATGTGTGGGAATCTTAATCAGTGTGTCTGTCACAAAACTGGGCATTTATTTTTAAATCAAGAAATTAGTAAATTAATTAGGAACTCATAAATTCAGACGCATGATAAAAAAATTCATGAAGATTTCCAATTTTAAACAGTATTTGTTTGTAACTGATGCTGTAATCGATATATATAAAGGAATGCACAGGTGTGTTGAGTTATATGCAAAAGACACGCAGCAAAAAAAAAAAAAAAAAAAAAAAACTAGTTGGCATAGGTGGACTCTGCTGAGTTCCCCATCATATTTATGTTCTCATAAATTTCTAGTGAGAGATATATTATAATCATGTTTAAAAAAAAAGAATTTGACCAAAACTTGATACAGTGACAGAATGAAATCCCCGCCTAATAGGCTATCCACCGTTCACTTCTATATATTTTACTATATATTCCGTTGTTTATTTTTCATGCTACTATTTCCAATGCAATAATCCTCAAAATTCATATTTATATGAAAAATTTAAAATTTCGCTATGTTGGTAAAATCGTAAATTACGAATAATTTACGAAATTTTCCTATTAGAATATTTGTATTCAATTATGTTCAAACCAATATCATAAATATAATTTTGAAGTTGTCTAATGTATTTATGATCCTCAAAATGAAAGTTTATGCTCAATTTTGCCTTATTCTGACATGTTAAGTAAATCGTAAATTCCAAATAACTTACGAATTTTTTAAATTGGAAAAATTATAGTCTATGATATTCATGCAGTATCCTAAATAATATTTCGAAAGTGGTTTGACATCTTTATGACGAAAATATCCCTCAAGATTGACGTTTATGTGAAATTTTGCTCTATTCTGCCATGTTAAGAAATTCGTAAATTTCCAATAACTTACGAAATTTTTATATTGGAAAATTCATAGTCATTAATATTCATGCCAGTGTCCTAAATAATATTTCAAAAGTAGTCTGACATCTTTACGATGAAAATATCTCTCAAAATTGACGTTTATGTGAAATTTTGCCCTATACTGCCATGTTAAGAAATTCGTAAATTTCCAATAACTTGCGAAATTTTCAAAGTAGCATATGTATAGTTACTGATGTTCATTCCAGCTTCAAAACTGATATTTTAAAACTGGTCTGACATTTTTACAGTAAAAAGTTTCCATTTAATGCACGTTTAAGTGAATTTTTGTCCTATTCTCCCATGTTAAGAAAATCGTAAATTTCTAATAACTTACGAAGTTTTTAAATTTGAATGTTGCAAATGAATAGGGTTCTTGCCAGTATCGAAAGTAATATTTTAAAACTGATCTGACCTCTCTGCGATTATTTGTTCGTGAGATATCGTGTAAACAGACTAACAAACTAACGGACTAACACACTAACGGACTAACACACTAACGGACTGACACACTAACAGACACCCTACAGACAGACACCATACAAATTTTGTCATTTTCGGATTCCTCACACCTGAAAACGTGTAAGAACGTCAAAAAACCGGGGTCGAAAATTTTCACGATGACCTAAGTTCCCCATACCTATAGTATGATGGGGAACTAAAAAAAGGGGGGGGGGGCATTAACCTAATTTGGATTAACACGAAGCATTTTGAAATTGCCCATTATTTTGTATCATTTTTGCCATAAAAGAGGCTTCTTAATTTCAAAAATTACTTTTTATCATTTAACCCTTTGCGGCGCAAGACAATTTGAAACATTTAAATTATACTGCCACCGGAATTTATGAACTAAATTAAATTAAAAGAAATTTTTAATTTTAATGTTTAAAAAACCGCCCTTTTCTCATATGTTATAAACGTGAATTTTTGCTAAAAAATTTCTGGGATGAATTTTTTTAGCTGGATCTTAAATTTCGCTTCCTCGTAGCGAGGACAGCGCGCGTTAAGGGGTTAAAACATGTTATTATGTTATATGTATAAGATTGTTATTACATGTAATGTATATTACATGTTATATGTATGTATGTTTCAAGGCAGCACTTGATTTGAGAATGGATATAGAATGTAAAACAAAAATAAATAATTTCGATGTCCCTTTTTACTTTCTTCTATCTTCAATAGAAGAAAGTATTGGATTCGTAAAAATTTTCGATTTCGGGTTTTTGATGGATTTACACGTTTTGAGAGCTGTAGAACACGATTTTACCATTTTTAGAAAATGTCTGTCTGTCTGTCTGTCTGTCTGTGTGTGTGTGTGTGACAAAATTTTGTGGCAACTGTATCTCTGGAACTACTGCACAGAATTTCATACAAATTGGTATGTAGTTGCACCTTGACATAAATTAGTGCCTATTAACTTTTGGTAAAAATCGTCTTACAGGTTGCGTTGCCATCCCGCTTTTTCTAAATTTTTAACAGGGTGATATAGGGCAAAAATTTTCAAGATGGGTATCTTTCGAAAGGTCTCGTCAGTACGTTTAAAACGAATGGTTGAACTATAAATCTGTGATAATTTAAAACAAAGTTATCGATTTTTTTTTTACTTTTTACGGAAAAAAACTTAGAATTTTTTTTTTTTTTTTTCTCCCCTTAATTTTATCAAACTCCCACGGTTTCCGTGTTCTGACAAACTTAAATTAATTTTTGCTTTTTTCCCCTAATTTTGTCAAAGTCCTACGGTTTCCGTGTCTTGACAAACTTTAACATATTTTTGCATTTTTCCCCTAATTTTGTCAAAGTCCCACGGTTTCCGTGTTTTGACAAACTTTGACAAAATTTTGGGTAAAATGTGAAAATTATTCTAAGTTTGTCAAAACACGGAAACCGTGGGACTTTGACAAAATTGGGGGAAAAATGCAAAAATTTGTTTGAGTTTGTCAGAACGCGGAAACCGTGGGAGTTTGATAGAATTAAGGGGAGAGAGAAAAAAAAAAAAAAAAAAAAGTGGGACTTTGACAAAATTTTGGGTAAAATGTGAAAATTTGATAAAGTCCCACTTTTTTTTCCCCCCTTAATTCTATACTTTTTTTTTTTTTAATTATTATTATCATTGTTACTGAGTGAATTTGTATAGGTAAAGATAGAAGAAAGTCTCGTGGTGGCCACAACATACTAGTTCCATTAACCACCAGGAGAGGCTTTTAACGAATTTTCTTATATTAATATTTAAATTCTAATTATAGTAATACTTTGTTGGATATGATACAAAGTATGGTTAATGTGCAATTTATCACCAAAAAAAGCTTAAATAATATCCTTTTTTTTTTTTCTTTTAATGAACTCTGAATTTATAGATTATTATTATATGTAAAGTTTAAGGAATGGTTTATTGGTATTTCTCTACGGTAAAGTTGGCAAGCTTTACCTAAGTCTTCACAGAAAACTTATTCTTATTGCGATATGAACTAAATTCAAAAACTTATTGACAATTTTACTATAGACTAAATTCGTAAATATCTATTCTTATTTTAATCTAGAAATATAATGAAAGAAATTTGGACATCGTAATTTCTTTGAGTGAAATGTCCAGCTAATTTCGGAATGGTTAGTGCTATAGCCAGTGCCGGGTTCGAATCCCAGATCACATATGATGTTCGTAGAATTTATTTAAATCATAAGTATCGATATAATGAGCTATCATTTGTAAAAACTAACTGTAGAATGTCATCACAAACCCTCGAGTAATATATGTATATATATATATATATATATATATATATTCTCTCTCTGGATTCCCTGATGATTTGATTAAAAAAATTATTTAATTTCTCATTCAAAATGGTTTTGCTGCCTCGATCGGGGCTGAAACAATATAAATTGCTATGACTAATTATATTGTTTTACGAAATCGATGCAGCTTTCACAGCTTTATGAAGTACATGGCCCTTGAAGAGTTTATACTTCAAATTTTAAGCATTTTTATCTAGTTATTATTTCTGTGGTCCTTTATTTACTTTCTCCGTCATTAAGTTTAATGGTCCTTTTTTTATTATTATTATTCATGTCGGCGTAAGTAATTTAAATTGTTTTTGTCTTTTATTGGTTCTTATTCTGTATCGCAACATTTTTGTGTTAGTCTTACCTATATGTTACAATCAGTTCTAATTTTGTTGTGTTGGTATTGTTTTGTATCTATAATTGCTAAATTTTAAGGTCAAATTTTATTACGTACTATCATTTATATATATATATATATATACATATAACCATATTAATGAAGCATTTCATCGTTTATATCATTAATTGTCTTGATACAGAAGCCCCAGTTTCCCTCTCTTTTAAGCAAATAATTAACAAAGCATCAACGAAAATATTCAGCTAGATTGAAAAAAAGTACTTTAATACTGGATATTCTTGCAGTTAACATTTTTTAAATGTTAATTTAATATAAGAATTTTAGCCGATACACTACTACTATTAATTTATGATAATATTTGCTAGACTTGTGAAATATTTAAAAAAATTTCTTATGTATTAAAAGAAGACTTATTGCAATGATGACGATATGCTACATGCCACCGAAACAGCTGTATGCTATTTCATTATTCCTTTAGAGTTCAAGACGTTGAAGATTTTTCATGTGTTTATTAGATCTTTGATGTACTTTAAAAAGAAATTCGAATCTTATGGAATGCACCCTGTTTTGAATAGCAAATAATTTAATGTTATTTTCAAAGATGACATGCCTTTTAATTATTACTTTAATTATTACTTATTTTTATATAGATGTTTGCTATCACTGTTTTAAATCTTTATATTATAATAAAACATTTTATGACCATTCATTTAACCTAGTACCTGGAATAATAATTCATTGTATAAAACCCACGAAGATATTTTAAACCTTAAACAAATTACATATTTGTCACCAAAATCTGAATATATAACGTTTACTGTTTATTTTAGATGAACGTTAAATTAAATATATATATATATATATATATATATATATATATATGTAACAGAAATACCTTAAGCTTTCTTTAGGTACATATCTCAGCTATAAATCAAAAGACCAACATTACAACTCTGAAACTATTCTTTGTGGAATGAAAAGAAACTAACATCCATTCCTTATAGATTTCCAATAGAAAAAGAAAAGTGGTTTTATAGAAATATTTTCACCTCCCACTTATTGTGATAGAATATTCTTTCTTTTTATATCCCCTGTTTTTCCCAGGTGACAATTGGTATTGGAATCTCCTGGAAAAGGAGGAGAAAAACGTTATTCTAGAGCCGGTTTATACGAAAATTCGATATTGGCTAGGAGTTCTGTTTAGCCAGAAATGTTTCTCCTACCAAAAACAAAAACGACAGAAAGATAAATGCGCATTCAAGAGTATAAGAAAGGAAGCTTATTATTGTTTTCTTAAAGAATTAGATTTAAATGGCTGGTAAAGGGAAAATTAAAAGTAAAACGAGCGTTTATTTATACATTTATTTAGTTTTAAGTTTTGAGAGATTAAATGTTTTTGATTTTTGAATGAACAATTATGTAGAATTTTACGAGATAATTTTTCTTTCAGTATATTCTTAAAGAGCTGAGTTTGTAATGTTTATTGGATCAGGATATATTTTTCAATTGCTTTTTTTTTTCAGCTTAGTCCATATTAAATCTTTTTTGATTCAATTTTATTTTTTATTAAAAATTTTACTTTAAAAAATATAAATGTAAATATAATATTTTGGTAGATCTACGTAACATATATATAGATGGTAAAGGTAAAAGCAAAAGTAAAATGAGCATTTCTTTTTACATTTCTTTCTTTATTATTTTATTTTATTTATTATTTTTTGAGTTTTTAGAAATAGTCGGTGGAGCGCCGAGCACGTAATTGGAAGATTGCGGATTCGATACTCGAGCTGTTTAAAGACCGTCGTGTACACTAATGGTGGCTGGTGCACGTAAAATCTGTCATGTCCGCAATGTCCTCCACGCTCCCAACCAAATTATACCTCTGGGGGTCATCGAAATGAGGGAGCCATCCGCTACGTGGAGGATCAAAATTGTAATGGCATGTCTCCGGATCATCCTTAGGGGTGCGTCCCAGACCGTCGCCAATTTCCTATTGTGGAATATGTACTAATGTGATGTTAAACCCAACCAACTTTTAGATATTAGATGTTTTTAATTTTTGAATGAATCAAAACAACTGTGATCAAATGAGTGATTTGAATGAATCATTCAGCTGTGAAATTTCTGGAAATTTCACAGAATTTTAAAAGAAAATTTTTCTTTCGCTATATTTGTGAATTTATTTGGTCAAAATATATTTTTCAATTATTATTTTTTATTTTCAGCTTAGTTGTTCTCTACTAAACCCTTTCTTTAAATGTAATTTTGTTTTTTAAAAGATATAAATAGTATAAGAGACAGGATTCAATAGTACAGTTATAAATATGATATCTTTGTATAGGTCTACATAACATGCAAGCAGATGCTAACGTAATGAAAAAAGATGCTTTTTATTTTGTTTTAACTCGTTTTTATAGATTTCCACACACAGTTTGAAAGAAAAAACATGCATCCCAAAAATTTAATGAAAATATTATAAAACAGAATTTAAACGACAAACAAATTGGCCATACAAACAGAAACTGAAAATATGGATTAGGGATAGGTCACATTCGCGGCTAACTGTATATAAGGAAATCCCTCCTATAAAATAAAATTTCTAAATTACAAAATAGTCTATAAGATACTCCAAAATTTTTGCAAGAATACATAATATCATCTATAATCTAATTATTATTCTTTTTTAAGGTTTTGCGTTCCACATGTTAGTTTAAAGAAATAAGTATGAATAAAAAAAATATAGTAAAGTGAAATGGAATGGTCGAGAGTCTCCAAGCTGAAATATGCCGTCTATAATCGTATTCTCGAATCTCAGCTTTTGTAATACATGCAAGATCGTCGCAGAGTACTTTAAATAATTCGAAGGAGAAGTGATTACAAATCAATTAAGTAGTCGTAAAAACTGTACACTTCATTAAAACACATAGCTTTTTTTCTTTTCTTTTCTTTTTTTTTAATCAAAGAAAATAGAGTTAGATTATCGAATTCGAATTAGATAATGAAAATGAAAATAATTCACGACTAATGCTTAACATTGTATACCTTTTTTACTTTCTCTTACCCATAGGGTCGAGAAAGTATTGTTTTAGAGTCAAATTTTCGAACGTCAGTTTTTGTTATATTTACATGTTCTGAGGTCCCCTGGATACGAAAATCATGTTTTTAGCGAATGGTCTATGTGTGTGTGTCTGTCTGTCTGTCTGTTATCAGCATATCTCAAGAACAAATAGTAGCAGAAATTCCAAACTCGGTATTCTAAATGTGTATCATATAGGGATGCTACAGTAAGTTTTTCGTTGAGATGAAGCAAATGGTTCGTGTACAGAGACACTCAAAAGTATTAAAATACATTACGTCTCTGGGGAAAATTGCAGGTAAGTAGAGTTTAACATCTATAGACTGCACTAAACCAAATGAAACGAATATATATTTTTCCTAATAGAGATAGTCAACTGGGAAAAAATTTTGTGTATGTAGGAGCCTTGCCTCCCCCCCCCCCCCTGGGCGGGGGGAAGTCCCCCCTCGAGGGGAATAAATTTTCATGATGGGTATCTTTCAAAAGAGCTCGCCAATACCTTTAAAACGAATGGTTGAACCATCGATCTGCGATAATTTAAAATAAAGTTATCGATTTTTTTCATTAATTTATTATTATTTTTTTTTTATGTAATGAGAATAAATTCAACTTTTTTTTTTTTTTTTTTTTTTTTTTTATTTAATGTTATACTACGTCTCTAATATGGAAATCGTCTGCATTATCATAAAAGATAATTTTTTTTAAATTATAATTTTAATAAATTATTTTTTAAAAACAGAATTATTTTTTAATAACCGAATTAAATTCTATATAAATGTAGGTGCATTAATGAAACGGGGGGTTGAGGGGGCAATAGCCCCCCTCACACAGAACTAATTATCATATAAAACTCTTCCTAAGCCTAATTTGAATTGTTTAACACAGGTTTACATAACAGTACTCGTTATCTTACCTCTTAATCTGCAACCATGTATTTATAGTATTAAATTTCAGGGTAAGAGAAAGTCGTGTGAGTGACATACTAGATTATTCTTCTTCAGCGTAATTAAAATGTTAAAACTAACTATAATTATTTTTTAATGGCGTGATTATCCCTTTTCTAATATTTTAAATCTTATTAATAACTCAAACATAATAATTTAAATATTAATCCTTTACAGCGATAAAGAACTTTTCATATATAAAAACTATAATTACTGACTTTATTTCTAGCTAGTAAAAAATCATCCGTTAAATGCACTTTATAAATAACCAGAAACAAAAAAAAAAAAAAGAATAATCTTATTATCAATAAAATATTAGCATGGGTAATCATTTTTATATTTATACACTCGATTAATGTTTTAACTTAATGTAAACTATATTATAAATGTTTCAAAATTACATTAAATGCGTGAAATAAGGTTTAGTTCCTATAAGACCAGTTTATTTGCAGAGTATAATGTTTCTTTCTCTTTCTCTTTTTATTCTTTTTACTTATTGAAGCACGAGTCGGGAATTTGAAGATAAATGACCGTATGTATAAACTCTATAAATAGGAAACTAATTTATTACACAAAACTGCAAGCTTGCTTTAAACTCTATCGAAAATCCAACCATATTTTAAACATGGAATTGAAAGTTAGATATACGGTAGAAAATACCTGATTTTATTTATTTATTTATTTATTTTTTACTCGCATTACCCGCTTAAAACATTATGATTAATGTATAAAACTTGAATAAAAAAAATAAGAATACAAATTTTATCACAAAGAAAATATAATCTAAAACACACAGTTAAGAATTTTACAAATCATCTTCCTCCAAAGGTTTACCAAAAGAGAGTAAAGCACCAATTTGGATCTTCAAAAGATTCCTTTCCACTATATAATGTATCCACAAACAGAATTTTCTAATCTTTTTCTCGAGGACTATAAAGTCTTTATCGATGGTTTTCCGTCACGAAAGGGTTTTTATAAGTATCGCTGAAGTGAAAAAAGATCTCGAATACCGATGAAAACTCGAAATTTTTTTTTTTTTAAATACATCTGAATTTTTTCTCCTAAAACGAGCTCTAAAATAAAACGATAATTCTCCATAATGATTCATTAGGGGATTAATTAATTACGTGTTAAAAAAGCGCTCTTGTTTAAAAGTGTAAGTGGAGACTTAATTAGCGTGGATTTTTTTTTTAATTGTTCCCTATTATGATTAACGAAAGAAAAATAAGTGTTATCGGTATAATCATATAGCATTAACTTTAATTACCATCATTTTACGCCGACTTTTAATTTTTATCTCATAACTGATAATTTATACGCTACAGAAATAGACAACTCAATGAAAGTTAAATTTTTTTAATTCATTCATTACATCGTTGTACATGATGGTTAAAAATTAAATGAACGGCTCTTTGAAGCTAACAACTCTGGTTCTACTGATCGAATTCGAATAAAGATTCAAATATGTGTTATGCAGATCACGGGGAAGGGGGCAAGGTTAATGTTAAAAAAAAAAAAAAAAAAAAAAAAAAAAAAAATCAATAGATGGTATTTTTTTGTACCTAAAGAAAATGCAAATGAGTAAGTTTCAAATAAATTCTATTAGGAAAGCAATATCGATACCTGCTGTTAGAACAAATCATTCAACAGCAATATTAATATCATTTAACAGGAAGGAACACGCATTAGTCGTGAAACTGTTTTATAAGAAAGATAACAGTCTTTCGGAAGTATTTCATCATTTTCAACAAACGAGAGATTTAAGAAAATTATTCATGTTTTTAGATGCAATTAAAGACATGATTCGTAAGTTCGAAGAAACAGTTTTTTGCAATTTTGCACCAAAAAGAAGACTGTGCAACTGTTCCAACCATTGTGGAGACAGTTTCAATTTTATTAGTTTTTTTGCGGTAATTTTGACAGATACTATCGCAATTCGCAAATTTATCGGTAGTCACTCTTACTTTTTTCTTTGTATTCATTTGAATTTCTCTATTTTTGTTATTGTTAAAATTATTCATCTTAATTTTGACAATTTTAAAATGAAATTTCTCATTTTGAGCATTACGAATAACATTAATTCATTCATTTGGCTCATAAAGCTCATTATCATAATCGGTTTTCAAACGATCTTAAAATAAATTTAACAGCGACGTATGGACATTTAAACTCATTAACTATCCACAATACTCTCGTAACCTTTTGGTCATTATTTAAAATTAATGGCAAAATAGCGTAATCAAATTTAAGTTATACATAGTCAGCCTATCACTAATGCAATTTTCTCCTAAGTTATTAGAAACATAAATAATTTATTGTCAATAACTCCACCCAGTCGTAAGGTATTTAATGTTCATTTAAGTTTGCAATACTTAAATCTTTTGACAACTTTTAGAATTATTCATTTAGCATTAAGTATGCTCATTTATCATTCAGAAAATTAGAGACTATTTTGCATTTATCATTTTCATACTTATTTATGATACTGAAAATATAAGCGAATCTTATGATATCATCATTGTCTATGAAATGAGTGCGTAGTATTTTTATGTTACTTGACGTCATAGAGCGGAACGATATCATATAATATCGTTATCAATTCCACTGTCTATAGTATGGCCAAATTTTTAGATTATTATTATTTTTCTTTTTAGACATTTTTCTCTTTTGTATAAAAATACTGAACGAAATGACCCCGAAATTTAGACATGTAAAGAACATTTACAAACTCATATTTTCCACTATCAATTTAGTCACGAGTGATGCAGTTAAGGGAGCAACTACAAATTGATAAAAACACCAATATTTTGGATTATTCTATATCATAAAATGCTACAAATGACTTGCAACTTTAACACGTAATTTCACTTTCTATGTACAATATTTGTACGATTCTTTTGGGGGGAATTGCTCGATTATTTAGATTTTTTTTTTACCCAAAAATTATTATTTTTTTTCTTTTTGCTTATAACAAGCATGAATTTTAACAAACTTTTATAAAACTTTCAAAGAACTTGACAAACTATTAAAGAATCATTATTTGAAATATAAAATTCACGCGTTTATTTGTGTAAATTAACACGTACTGCATGTTCACAAGAAAGCAGTTTTGAAACGTGGGTTAAATAACTGGATCTCCAAAATGAATACGTGGGGTGTAGTAAATCCCTTATAAAATTTCAACTCTAAAAAATATCTCAAATCTTGTTCATTCTTTTGCCAATAATTTGGTTAATTTTTACTGAATTCAAATGAGATTTTGACATAAGTTGCCTAATTTGTCTAACTTTCCACCTATGTAACAGAAAAATTTCTATCTTTTGCATATTCGCAGTAAAAAAAAAAAAAAAAAATACAAATATTATAGCGAAAATTATACGTGTGAAATTTATGTTTCAGAATAAAGATTCTCTGATGTTTTGTCAAGTTTTCTTAAAGTTTTGTAAAATTTTGTTGAAATTCATTCTTGTTATATATATATATATATATATACAATTTATATATATATATATATATATATATATATATATATATATATATATTATAGTTATATATATATATATATATATAATCGCGTGATTCCTACAAAAAAGCATACAAATATTGCACATAATATTATGTGAAGTTATGTGTTAATGTTACAAGTCATTTGTAACATTTTATGACATAGGGTAATTCAAAATATTTGAGTTTGTCTTCAATTCGTGGTTGGTCCCCTAAATGCCTCGTGATTAAATCGATAGTGGGAAATATGAGTTTGTTCTTTGCATATTTGAAGTTCAAGCTCATTTAGATCAGTATTTGTTTTAGGGGGGAAAAAATCTTAATAATTTGGCCAACACTGTATGAAATGAGTGCGTATTTTTATTTATTTATATATTTATTTATTTTTTGTTGTTGTTATTTAAAGTCATGAATTAGTAACTCGTTGTGTTATATCCTTAACGGCCCTCTTCACTCACCGTCACCGGAAGCCCGAGCCAATGGGGAAATTCTATATTTCCCCATTCTATGGGGAAATTTTCTTTACAAATAACTTATTAAGTGATACATATTTTTAAATTCTGTTTTCACATTCAGAAAATTCCCAACTGTTAAATTGACGGACCTTTTTTAAAAATGTACTTTTTTAATTTTTAATATTTTATTTTGAAATTGCAAAATGAAAAAAATTCACATATTGAAAATTCGTATTTTTTAGCTTCAAAATAAAATATAAAAAATTAAAAAAATATTTTTTTAGAAAAGGTTCGTCAATTTAACAGCTGAGAATTTTCAGAATATGAAAACAGAATTTAAAAATATGTATTAGTTAATAAGTTATTTGTAAAGAAAAATTTCCCATAGAATAACATTAGGTTCGGCTTTCGACGGCAGTGAGTGAAGAGGGCCCTTAATTGGAAAAATAAAGTCAATATTTTGCTTGTAAAATAAATTTCACAAGGTTTTATTTTACGAACTTATAGTATTATTTTTAACGTAAAAGAAATACTGTACATTTTTAATAAATATATGATTAATCATATTTCTAAATTTAGACTTTAATCTTTGATTTTACTTAGAGATAATTTTTATTATTGAAAAATTTAGTTTCTTTACCAGAAATACACAAAAATTAATCAAAATTTATGTAATTGACATAAAAATGAAATTTAATTTGTGTATTAATTATTTATAGTTTTACATTTCAAATCTTTTCTTTTCTTTTCTTTCTTTCTTTTTCTTTTTCTTTTCTTTTTTCTTTTTTCTTTTTTTTTTTTTTTTTTTTTTTAATAAATTATCGTTACATAAAAAGCAAAAATTTAAAACGAACCATGTGATATTAGTCATGACTTTGGCAAAATATTTTATCTTATGGTATCCAAAAAAATTTTAAGGTTACATTAATAATTGAATGTCACATAATATTAATGAACTGGTGAAAAATCTTGAAGGAAAACGTTTTAAAGAAAAGAGAATTTTAAATTTTGTATTAAATGTGAAGGTAAAAATCTTATAAATTATATACACTTGCTCAAAAGTTAGCAACATTTGAGAAAAAAATTATTTTTCTAATTTTTGAATAGACAGGGTCATAAAACGCTTTGAAGCTATGAAGA
Organism: Salticus scenicus; assembly: GCA_963930645.1. Taxonomy (NCBI): domain Eukaryota; kingdom Metazoa; phylum Arthropoda; class Arachnida; order Araneae; family Salticidae; genus Salticus; species Salticus scenicus. The sequence goes on from OZ005650.1 coordinate 96,399,936, forward strand.
ACATGATTGCCTCATATTTTACAGTGAAATTTCATTTGCATATATATATATATATATATATATATAGAAATACATTAATATAATCAGTGCAAAAAAAAAAAAAAAAAAAAAAAAAAAAAATTTATGAAATTTAAAGATGACTCTACTTCAGTATTAAAACAATTCCTTGGATCACAAGCTAAGACTACCCATATCAAATCAAAGAAGAATTAAAGAAAAATCGAAATAAATATTGTAAATTGGAATAAGAAAAAAAGCATTATTTGCATTCTAACGTTTTCAAGGGCCTGGTAGAATGCAAATATGCTAAAATATGGATGTTTTTCTGTAACAAAGAAAGCAAAAGCTAAGAATTTCTTTGTTCGCAGGCCCGAAACACCCATAGAAAAACCATTAAACGAGAAGATAAAAACAAAACTATAACCTAATATGACAAACCAAAACCATAAAATTAAGATTAAAATAAAAATACAAAAATTCAACTTACTGAATAAAATATTTGAAATGAACACAACTCAATAAAGAAATAGACATAGTCAATATAGAAAAACGAAGATCATAATGAAACGATAATAAATCGATAATCATAATAAAACCTTTACCTAAATATGAAAAACCATAACCATTTAAATATAAGATTAAAATTAAACCCATAAAACTGTAGAATAATAAGATTACTTTAACCTTTCTAAATGAAATTGAATCAATAAACGTCGCACACTCGCACATGTAAAAATGTAACAATCAGTTAGCAGTTAGATCCACAGTTAATTAGTTCAAAATAGCATTGACCATAGAGTAATTTTTAGGATTCACAGTGGAATTCATGTATGATAAGGATTCAAATCCTTGAAAAAAAAAAAAAAAAAAAAAAAAAAAATCAGATGATGATTCCTAATATTGAATCATGAATAGTGCTGCCATCTGGAGTAATAAGATGAAAATAATGGAAAAATAAAATCAAATAAATTTAGGAATCAAATAATCAATGTATTTGATGAAAACCAAATAATAATACCTAAACGTAAATTTAAATTTGAATAAAATGTATGAGGAGAAAAAAAAAAAAAATAAATAAAATAAATAAATAAATAAATAAATAAATAATAATAATAATAATTAAATAAATAATTAAAAGAATTTTTTTATTAAGTGTTTGGGATAGCCATTAATTAATGCTAAATTTTTAAAGAATCGAAATTGTAATTTTTGATGTTTATCAGACACTAAATATTTGATCCTTAGAGTAAAATTAAGAAGAATATTGACAAATACAGATTTATGTAAGCATGTTTTAAAGTTAGTGAAAAAATTTACCTTAAAGGGGAAATCTTTCTTTTTATCGTATAAGTCAAATTCTAATTGGCCATTACTATTAAGAATAATTTTTAAATCTAAGAAATTAATGACACTAGAATCCAAATCAGTACTACTTAGAGACAGATTTTCAGGATATTTGACAGGTAAGTCTAGATTGGTGTGATTTTTATCCCAATATAATATAATTATATCATCTATGTATCGTAGTAATTTAAAGTTAGTACACTCAATGTCACGCTCATAATAATATAAGTATAGATCAGCTAATATGCTAGAAGCAATTCCACCTTGTGGCAATCCTAAACGTTGTTTATATAAATATTTATTGAATAAAATATAGTTATGGAAAAGGATAAACCTAGTCATATATATATATATATATATATATATATATATATATATATATATTAATGCATTTGTGCAAGTGTAGCATGTCAAATTTATATATATACTTTTTGTTTTTTTAAACTTCAAATTATTCAGCATTTTATATTTATAATTTTCAGAGTTTTCAATAACTTTTAACATAACTTACAGATAAGTTGACAAAGCACTATAGAAATAAAATATTGAAATTAGAATGGAATATTAAATAGATTACAAATAAAAAATGTCCTCCCCCCCCCCCCAATAATTCGATACTTTAATATATAGGCCAACTCACATTAAAAATCTTGTAAAATATCATGAAAATTTTAAAGAATAAGATCTTTTCTTGTTGTGGATTAAAGTTATCTATTAATAAGAATAAATTTACATATAGTTTTTCATTACAAGTCAATGTATAATTACACTTAATTTAATAAAAATCGACTAATACTTTAAATTAGCCGGTTATATTTATATACATATTTTTATATACATGTATTTATAAAAGAAGAGAAATTTGTTATGTACAGGGTGTTCCAAAAGTCCCACCCCCCTCCTAATTCGAAAATGAGTAGGAATTGTCAAAAATGGCGAAATACATGTTCAATGAATTCGAGAGGGGCCTCTTTTAGTAAAAAAAGTTTGGACCCGGGGGAGCTAGGGGGGCCGCTAGGGAGGGCGACTTTAAAATTTCAAACAGGAAAGAATGTCCTGTGATGCATCCATGGAAACGTCTCTTCAAGACAATTAATTTGATATAAATAGTTTTGCCCAACGATGAATAGTAAGGGAGACACATAAGTATAAAATCCATATTTCAAAAGTCTAAATACTCAAGTAACTCCTTTAATAATCATCGTAGGGCGAAACTATTTATATCAAATGCATTGTTTTGAAGAGACGTTTCCAGGGATGTATCACAAGATATACCTTCCAATTAAAAAATTAAACTTGCTCTCCTTAGCAACCCCCCCCCCCCCCCCGGGTACAAACTTTTTACACCAAAAGAGGTCCTTCACGATTTCATTGAACACGTGTTTCGCCATTTTTTCTCAATTCCGACTCATTTTCGAGTTAGGAGGGGAGGGGGTGGACTTTTGGCACACCCTGTATATTGTATAACTTACACACTTCATCACAAAACAATTCGCAAGATTTCTTAAGAAATTAATTATAAATAAATAATTATAAGTTATATAGTTCAGTAATATCTTTTGAAACATATTGTACTACAATTCTTAAAAACTATTTAAAAGAATAGTTATTAACATTTTAACTGTTTTATTCATCGTCACTCTCCTCATAAAATATTTAACATTCGCCCTGCTAATTTAACGGTTGTGCCACTACCGCAGAAGTCAAGACATTGAAATCTGTTTATTTTCCAAGCACTTTTATTCCAGTATTTTTATTAATTTCGAAAACGAAAATAACTGAAATATATACTGAAATGTTCAATTAAAAAAAAAAAAATGGAGTTTTCATTTTTTTATTTGCCATTTTAGAAGGAAAAAAAAAAAAAGACTGAAATACATATGGAATATCGTCAGAGGAGTAATGTGGATATTTCTTTTATTCACTTTTTATGTGAATCGATTTTATACATAGGGTAAAACTTAAATTATTTTTCTTAAGTGCGTTATGATACAAATTACCATGAATGAACTAAAATCAGTTAAAATCTTTTCAAAGAGAATTTTTTTTCCGAACATATGCTATTGAAAGAAAGTATTGTAATCATGTAAAAATTCGTGTATGATCTTTTGAAGTATCTATTCCTTTTGAGGTCTCCTGAGTTCAGTTTTACTTTAATTACAGTAACATGTTTGTGTGAGTGTATACGCATGAGAGTTGGGATTGATACATAAGGTCGCCAAGTCACCAATGGCGACCTATATTTTATAACTGGCGATCATTTTTTTTTTTTTTTATAATTATTCTTAATTTCCTCATTATATTTAAAATTTTCATATCTTGATATTGGAATGAGAGAAACAATATACCAAAACTACAATTTCTAATTTAATCAATTTCTTTTTCATATATTTGTTAATTGTTCATTATGTTTTTGCATTATGAAGTAAATTTCATTTAACCTTTAAAAGCATGAATTTTTATTTTTAATAAAGAACATTTGAAATGAATCGGGAAATGGGTGTGGTTAATGGGGGAAAAAAAAAAAAAAAATCCACATAAGAATATTAGGGAAAAAAAAAGAAAGAAAGAAAAAGAAAAGAAAAATATATATTGATGTAATTTTTACATCATAAAAAAAAGAAGAAGAAAAAACCTACAGTTTTCTTGCATAAATTTATCCGTATATGCAAAAATATAAACATTATTCGTTACGCGCTGACAATGAAAATTACCACAGATAAAGAAATAAACTGTCAAAGATTCGAATTGCGTTTGGAAACAATAAAATAGTTTTGGCAAAATGAAATTTAAAAAACCTTTATATAAAGGTTGCTATCATAAAGAGCTTTGTTTTAAACATACGATCCAGGTATACATAGCTATGCATTTAAGGGTTATTCTTAGGATTGATGGTGTAGTTATATGAAAACTTTATTCAAAATCATAAGATGATCTAAAATTTAAAATTTTATTTTTTGTAATTAAATATTGATAAATATATTCAAGAAACGATTTGCATTGCACGAAAAAATTCGGTTTTTATTGTTTAAGATATAATTGTACCAAAAATTTTAGAAAATTATCATGTAATAATTGCTTTTAGTAAAAATTATTATTATAATTATTTTTAACTATCCTTTTTTTTTTTTTTTTTTTTTTTTTTTTCAGAAATAAATAAGTGTGATAAATTCTATTGAATATTCATATTAATTTTAATTAAAAGTTTAATCAGTTTTAAAAAAATAAAAAATAATAAAAAAAAAGAGAGAAAAAAGAGAATGAAAAAAAGATGATAATAATAATAATGATGATGATCTTTAGTGAAAAAAAAAATTTACTTTGAATTTATTTGTAAAATTTAAGTTAAAAAATAAATATAAAAAATAATAATTTGAAAGACCATTTGATAATTTATTGGTAATAAATTTTAAGGTAGTTAAAGTTATGCTATTATTACTATTGCAGCATTATCCATTCCTCTTTCTCAATTTATGTACTAAAAATTTCACGCACTTTAAAAAAAGCACTTTTTTTCTTTCTGGCTACTAAAAATTTTTTCGGTTACATTTTTTTTTTTTTGTTTGTTTGTTTAGGTTTGTACGTGAGTAAACACGATAACATCTTAAATGCACAATTATTTATTAGACAATTGAGCTGAAAATTGGTACATATGTTATAAGACACCGTGATACGAACTGTATGCATTTTCATGAGTGTTACGACTTGTAATTCTTTTACAAAAGCACAAATAAAATTTTTTTATCCATTACAGCTTATGGATTTAAATTATTTAAAGTCCGCTAGTTTCTAGATTCTACATTTGAATAAATGATAAATTTGTAGGCATGTTATAAGTTATCGGAAAAAAAAAAATATTCTGATTTACATAAGTTTTGAACTTACAGATTTATTTATTTATTTATTTTGAGAAGAGGCAAAATAGAATTCTTATACAGTCGAACCTCGTTAACATGAATTACTTTTAACATCAACTAATTTCACAATCCCAGTCAAAATGACGATTAGTTTAGTTAAAGGATGATTAGTTACTGATAGCATGAACTACTGATAACATGAACAAATTTTTTATCCCTTTGAGATTCACGTTAACGAGGTTCGAGTGTATATTATAGTCTACGTACTTAAACAATTTAAAATTCGTTTCAGTAATCTTAAATTGTTTATATCATAAATAAAATAAAATGAACTTAATAAATGTTTATTATTGATCTCTTACCCTTAACAGACTTTTTACAGCAGCGAAAAATAGGATTCAGATAAATCATGGTATGTTGTACAACATACAACTCGGGAAGAGATCCTCAAGCACCCTGTTAAGATGTTTCTTATTATTTATTTACTAACTACCGTGATTTAAATTTATTTAAACAACCTTTAATTAGTAAATGCTGGGAAAGTCAAATGAGTCACTTCAAATTGTTAGTACCCTAAAAACCGGCGTATGGGCCGCACTCGGTGCTTTATTCAGTAGCCACCACTAAAATTCAACTATAGCGTTTGTCTAATTACTTCAAAGAGTTGTCGCCTATTACATATATGAAATGTTACGCTTAAAAATTATTGGTGACTATTGATTTAAAAATTCCCTCAGTTTGACGGTACTGACTGCACCTCATACGCCGGTTTTTACGGTAGAACACGAAAAATTCTTATTTCAGTCCCTAATAGAATTTTGTGCAATGTCAGAAGCTAATGGGAATTCATCACATTAAATATCTTCGAGTTGGTGTTGGTATTTGGGAATAAAGCCAATTGACTTCTCTAGGATCGTAGCGGATCTTCTCTATTTACGCAAGTTTCGGAGGAAACCACGGAAAACTCCGGACGGCTAGGCACGCTACTTGGGATCGAACCCGGCACCTCACGTCTACCAGCTTTGAGCGCAGAATCGTCCGGCCGCTGGTGGGCCTCAAATATCGCGGAACCTAGCCGAAATAAGCGGTTATTAAAAGAAAAAAAAATATGGTTCGTTTTTTTATAAATATCATACCTCATAAATAAGAAATGAAAATATCATTATTATTATTATTATTTAAGAAGAAGAAAATCTTTACCCTTAAGTGGAGAAAAAAATTAGAATATTCTTAGAATTTAAATAATTTCAATCATTTTTGAAATCATAAAGAAAATATTTTTAAACTTTTCCTAAAAAATTCGGTAAAAAAACGTTTCTTTTTCTAAAATAATCCAACCTTCATTTAGATCCTTTTCTAATGAAAATGGTCTTTCATTCATATTATTGGTTCCATAACTTCTCTTCATAGCTACAATTACCTCTTTCTGAATCAAAAAGGAAAGTTGAGTTATTTCAAAAGTGAATTAAGTCGTTTTTAAAGGGTTTCTCATAGTCTTCAATATTTACAAGAAAATTTCTGTTGCATACCTAAAGCAACTTATGCGGGAAAAAAAATTATAAAAAATTATTATATAATATGTATTTCATATTTTATAATAAACTTTAATGGCACATTTTAAGTTTGATACATTAATTTTGATATATTAATTTTGATAGATTAAGTTTTATTTATTTTTTATTCCAATTTAAACTTTAATAGAACAATTAAGTTTTTTTTTTTTTTTTTTTGTAAAAACATTTATAGTTTTCTGTTTACGTATCAGTACGAAATATTTGATATTATTGATACATAAATTAAATTGATACATTGTCAGAAATGAAGATTTTTTTGAAATTTTTATTTGTACGTATACATTATATTTAAAATATTAATAGTTGAAATTACGCAATGAAAAAAATCAGTTACTTTAAATAACCATCACAGAAAGTATACCATCATAATATACATATGTCTATTGATGTAAATATAATTTAATTTCAAATATTTAAGGAATTCACTTTTACATTATATTTGTCGAATTGCAAAACAAAATCATGTTTAACGTAAACAATAAAACATTTTTCCTTTATTTATTATTTTTTCTGTTTATATATATAATTTTTATTTATGTATTTTTGTACGTACATATCCTTATTTGACGTTTAATTATTTGGCTATTAATTTATTTTTTATTTGTTATTTCCCTTTAAATTTCTATTTTCTGGTTAAATTTAAAATAAATAAATAAATAAATAAATGAAATTGAAATAATAAAATTTAGAAATTACAATACAAAGATTGCTTGATATAAGTACACTGAAACTAGTTTTTCATTAAGACTGAAATAAATCTAGTAAAACATGCATAAATCAATTTACATATTTAAATACAATTCTTTGAAAAATAAAGTTCAGAAATAATGTTACATATTTCACAATAAAGAAGTCAGCTTGATATTTTCGTTTCAGGATAAACTGACACCCCTAATGTACACCCAATAATGTAATGCCTACCTCCCTTAAATTTATGAAAATACATATCTACTCTCGCTGATTTAATGCATCTTAAATGAGGTGCAAAAAATAATGCATGTAATGTCAATAAATTTTGAATACTGGAAGTGTTTTTTATGCTGGAAAAATTCAAACTTTCAGCAATCAGATATCATCAGAGGTCATTCTGGGGAACATTTGAGCATTAGTAAAATTCACCCCTCTCTCTACAAAGTATAATGACGCCTTATACCTGTATAAATTTGCAGCTGAATTACCTTGAAAGAAATTGGAGAGATTTAGAATCTTGAATGTTGGAATACATTACATCAACTTTCCATCATTTTAAGTGAAGTTTAAAAAGAATAAAAAACATTGTAAAATACCTTGAAGTGTAATAAGAAAGTTTTAAAATAAAAGTGGTGTAACTTGGTATTTTATATTTCTTGTAAGATATGCTGAAGTTGGAATAAATTTAGATTTCAATAAATTCTTTATAATTCATGTAAATATTTATATCATAAAATGTATTTTTACAAAATATTATGACTCTATGACGTTGAAATATACTGTCAAATATAAATAAGACATCTATTTATATATATATATTTTTAATTAATAAAATGATATAAAAAGGTATAAATTAATCATCCGACCACATAGTACATTTTTAATAATCTGTATAAAATTTCTCTAACGTGGAACAGTTCCGATTATATTTTGTTAAAACGATACGATAGTGATGTAATTAATAAAATACTCGAGGATAAAAAATAATATTAATAAATGGATAATATTTAAGCACGTAGACTCAGTTGAATAATCGAATAAGAAAAAAATGACGAAATTTGTCTGATGAGGTTCATTTATGGAAAAATGTATTTCTAAAAGTTGCATCTTCAGAATCTTTGCAAGCGCCATTTTAAACATAACAATATTTTAAAGACAGAATATGAATTATTATCATAAATTGACTAAAAAAACACAATCAGGAAAAGTGTAATCAAAAGAGGATTTTTTTTTTTTTTTTTTTTTTTTTTTTTTTTAACAGAAAACTGTGCTAAAATAAATAAATAAAAAAAGTTATCGCCAACATGACGAGATAAATTTAAAAGTCATCATAGAGGTCCTATACTAAAACTGCACTACTGCAGAAGTGTGAAAACTGGGCTGTCAACTCTGAATTTTATTTTTAAATCTTTCTTTGAATGATTTTGGTTTCACTTTGTACTATGTTAATTTAGTTCAAAAAATATTTTGGCTACGTGTAAAGTAAAATTTTAATTTGGTGGTGAAATTAGTATAGTATTTATGAGTATCAAATTTTAAAGGTAAATAAGAAAAGAAATAAAAGTGCGAAAATTTCGCACGGGTTTGCTAGTTATTTATAAATAATATTAGTTTTGAATAGTCTTTATATTAAAATAAGGGTCATTAAATGATGTGGAATATAATATTTACAACAAATTAAACCAATTATTTTATTTATGTACCACATTCAAAGGAGCCCATTGAAACTTCTTTACTATTTTATAATATTAAAATACTAGTTGGTTTGCGCCCGACTAGACATCGATTTTTACATATGTATTGCCAAATTTATTTCTCTTTGCCAGTTGTTCAAATTATTAAGCTTTCGTTTGCATAATATATTTTTGAAAATATCACATCATTTGCATTACAATAGTTTACATATATTTTAGAGCCCATGTGGCTCCAGAAAATTAAAAATGTTATAATAATCTTTTTAATTCAACCTTTATAACTACGTGTCTATACAATTAATTTTTCGTAAGGTACCTGAATTCTACATATTTAATTTATTTTTATTATTATTTTCCCATCACGGATCGGATAAAAATTCCACATAACAACAAAAGGAGTTCATTCTAAAAAAAAAAAAAAAAAAAAAAAAAAAGGAAAAGAAAGAAAAAGAAATTGTCTTGTCTTATTTAAGCTTTGTTTTATGGATAAATAAATTCCGGAAAATTATCTGAGCATTAATAATCTTTGTTTTCTGCGATAGTAACAACCATATTTAAGCAATGAACACCCTATGGGGTGCCCCTTCACAAATGGTCCTCAAATTCGGTTTAACAAATACTTATGTAGAAACTAATGACTAAGAATGTTGGTCTCGATAGCTTTTTAAAATATTTCGAATATTTAAAAAAATTCATCGCTTGCAAAAGTGAAATATTTATATTTTTCTCTAAAATTTTCTTAGTGTTGAATTTTTCATTTATTTATAGCATGTCTTTGCAAGAATAAATTTTTATTTTATGCTTTTGATGGCTCCACAATAAAAAACTTCTACTGTTAAAAAATGTTTTTTTACTCAAATTTTTATTTTTATGCAGGTGCGTCAAATTTAAAAATGTTCCACCAGTCTTATTTTTTGTTGAATTTTCAAGAAATTTCCTTTAAAGGTTTTTATATATCTTCGCACAAAACTTCGTTACAATTTTCCATTTTTTGCTTTTTAAAACATCAAAATTTTGAAACTAAAATTAACTAGTTGGCATAGGTGGACTCTGCTCAGTTCCCCACCATATTTATGTTCTCATAAATTTCTAGTGCGAGACATATTATAATCACGTTAAAAAGAATTTGGCCAAAGCTTGATACAGTGACAGAATGAAACCCCCGCCTAATAGGCTATCCACCGTTCACTTCGATATATTTATCTTATTCTAATCTATTAATTTATTTTATCAGGGCTAATTCCGTGGTTTAGTTTTCATGCTACTCTTTCCAATGCAATAATCCTCAAAATTCATATTTATATGAAAAATTTACAATTTCGCTATGTTGATAAAATCGTAAATTACGAATGATTTACGAAATTTTCCTATTAGAATATTTGTATTTAATCATGTTCAAACAAATATCATAAATGTAATTTTGAAGTTGTCTAATGTATTTATGATCCTCTAAATGGAAGTTTATGCTCAATTTTGCGTTATTCTGACATGTTAAGCAAATCGCAAATTCCAAATAACTTACGAATTTTTTAAATTGGAAAAATCATAGTCTATGATATTCATGCCAGTATCCTAAATAATATTTCGAAATTGGTTTGACATCTTTACGATGAAAATATCCCTCAAGATTGACGTTTATGTGAAATTTTGCTCTATTCTGCCATGCTAAGAAATTCGTAAATTTCCAATAACTTACGAAATATTTATATTGGAAAATTCATAGTCATTAATATTCATGCCAGTGTCCTAAATAATATTTCAAAAGTAGTCTGACATCTTTTTTCAAAGTAGCATATTTATAGTTACTGATGTTCATTCCGGCATCAAAACTGATATTTTAAAACTGGTCTGACATTTTTACAGTAAAAAGTTTCCATTTAATGCACGTTTAAGTGAATTTTTGTCCTATTCTCCCATGTTAAGAAAATCATAAATTTCTAATAACTTACGAAGTTTTTAAATTTGAATGTTGCAAATGAATAGGGTTATTGCCAGTGTCGAAAGTAATATTTTAAAACTGATCTGACCTCTCTGCGACAATTTGTTCTTGAGATATCGTGTACACAGACTAACAAACTAACGAACTAACGGACTAACGGACTAACAGACACCCTACAGACAGACACCATACAAATTTTGTCATTTTCGGATTCCTCACACCTGAAAACGTGTAAAAAAGTGAAAAAACCGAGGTCGAAAATTTTCACGATTACCTAAGTTCCCCATACCTATAGTATGATGGGGAACTAAAAATAATAATGATTTTTTTCTTTTGCATAATTATAATTGATAATAAAACTTTCAATTAACTTTTGTTAAAATCATTTAAATCTTCATGTAAAAGCTTAATTAATTAATACGCAAAGAGCATTTTGAATTTAAAAAACATAATAATTTTTAACTAAGATATTACTTAATTATAATGTTAATGTTACTTTTAATAAGACATTTTTCATCTCTAAATAAGACTATAGGAGATCTGTAGATCAGAAGCCTCGACGTCTCATTTGCGTGACCCATTACTCAGCAGATTATATTTATTCCATATCATTTAAAATATTTATCGATATCAGTATATATATATATATATATTGATACATAACACACATACATTTATATGACTCACACGATTTATAACGAGATAGGTTGCTGTGTGTCAAACCTTATCATCTCGTTGTATCTATTTTTATATGTGTGTGTGTATCTATCTATCAATATATCTCTCTATATATATACCCTTATAACTCATAACCTTGTGATAATTCTGTGTAACTCATAAATACTTGTACCAATTTGATGTCAAATGATAGCATAATACGTCGTGATTTTTTTTTTTTTTTTTTTTTTTTTTTTGAGGAGCTTTTTAAACTAATTATTAGTTCATGTGTCTATATTTTCTACAGAAAACATACTTTTAAATATTTTAATGACGTATAATAATTTCATTATGTTGAATGCATTGACCATGTTAAAAGAAATCCAGTCTACGGATCATAATGAGGGGGGGGGGATTCTTTTATGTGTCACTATACACTATCCAGAAATATATTATATACATAAATAAGAACTACACAGCTGATTGCATGTAACCTATAAGAAATTACATCAAATTTGACATCATTTGGATGATTGTAGAGCTTTATCGGAATACTTTTGTATGTTCCTGTAAATAATTATTAAGTCTATGCGCACCTTTATCTACAGAACAATGCATGATTTTAAGTATTTTCAGATTTTATGTTAATTAAATTATTTTAAATGTAATGCAACCACATTGGAATTTGTTTAAACGAAATTTGGTCTGTAAACCAATGATAATTTGGTGTATACTTGTACACGAATGATAAAGAATAGATACACTAAAAATGATACAGATAATTCTGTATTGCTTATGAACATTTATACCAATATACAATTTAATCGGATGATCTTTACAGGCGTTTTCACTTTACACACAAATTCGTCCGTACGCCATATTGGTAAGAAATACTTTGGTATACTCCTGTATACGAATAACAAACAGAATACATACCCCAAAACATAAAGTTAAGTCTGTCTGGCTCATGATCATGTGTACCAATTTGCAAAGTAATTGGGTGATTATTGAGCCCGCTATCACAGTACACACAAATTCTGTAAATAGGCCGTAATGGTAAGAAATAGTTTGATGTGTCCCTATACACGAACAACAAACAGAATACATACCAAAAAGTATATAGATAATTCTGTATGGATCATAAACATGTGTACCAATTTGCAAGTTAATCGGATGATTTTTGCAGCTTTTATTGCGGTGCACACATGCAGACAGAACCCAAAAATTTTTTAGTCTCATCAGGGAGGCCTCCACTCACGTTTCGGCTGTAAAACTGTGATATAATCTGTGATGTCTGCACTTTTTGGTGTTTCATTTTCAAGAGGGAAAAATTTTTTATTAGAATTTTAGAGCAAAATATCGCAGTATAAAGCAAAGTTACGTTCTCGATTTTAATCGTAGTTTAATTGTAGTAAAATTTAGCAATTTCAATATTGTATATCATTTACAAGAGTATCGTCTTTTCGTTATAAATATCTAAAAAGGAACAATCTGAGAAAACTGCACTAAACACGATGCATTCTTTTAATATCAGTTTGAGAAAAGAAATAATTGGATTTGAGATTTGTAGACGTTATATAAATAATTTATTATACTTGAGGCGTTTATGCATAAATATTTCTGAATGTCTTTTTAACTTAAAAGCAGTATACGTTTCTGAAACTTTTGTAAAACTACGCAAATTTTGTAAATAAGATTAATTGGTATTTAAAAATTTTCTCATATAAAATAGACGTTTATTCACTTATAACTCATAGACACTACTTATATAATATATATACATTCAATACCCTACGTTATTTGACGCACATTATGTTTATTACCTTTATTCTCTTTTTTAATTTGTTTAGTAGCTTCTTTTCAACAGATAAAAATCTTTTACCTTTCTCAGCTAACATCCGAAATTAAATACTGTAATAATTCTCAAGAATTTCTATACGCTTCTGATACAAAAAAAAAAAAAAAAAAAAAGCAACTAAAACTGTATTTGGGTTTTCTCCTATTTATGTAAGTGGTCAAGAGTTGCATCCAAAATATTACAATAAGAAAGTAAAAAAGAAAAACTCTTAATAGCAAAAAATAAATCTACTCGTATGGAAAGTTGCCAACGAATCCAGCAGGTATGTTGGTAAACTATAACCTCAGCATTTGTATAGAAACAGCCCTTCCAAGGAAAGAATTCTTAAGTAACATAAGAATTGGCCGTCATAAATGATGGATACGGTTTCTGTGGCCGCAATCTCTACCGGAGTATTTTACCAAGCAGCTCCTGGATATTGCGCTGGCCTTCTCAAATCATTAATAAACTGACAAAAACCTCTCCTTTTATAAAATGTTTTTCTCAGTCCCTGAGTATCCGGAGGTTGCCACAAAAGGAACTTTTATATCCCGCAAAAATGTGAGAAATAGACGGCTGAAATTCGCCAAATAGAAGAAAATTTTGATTGGATGCTTTACATAACATTTTTGAAGTTATTTATATTTTTGTTCAATATCTTTCTTGTTTGCAAGGAGAATTTTCGCAAACTGTCGAAATATAATATTTTGAGACATGTTTCATGTTTATACTCATAACTTAATCCCTTAATTGGACAATATCGAAAAATAAAAATGTAAAGGAATTGCCTAATTAAAAGTTTTAAGCAGATGGGGAAAAAAAAAAAAAAAAAAAAAAACTTTTTGAAATGCACTTATAGCGATTTTTCATACCTTAATCTACAAGAAGCATGTTTTTATGTGTATAAAAAATGCATGTTCATTGATAATAGACACACACACACACACACACACACACACACACACACGCACGCACACACACACAGAGAGAGAGAGAGAGAGAGAGAGAGAGAGAGAGAGAGAGAGAGAGAGAGACTAAAAACTTTTTTTTGGATTCAAGGGACCTCAAAACATGTAAATATTGCAAAATCTCATTTTCGAAAAACATTACTTTCTCTACCATATATGAGCCCCTTAGCTGCCAAGTAGTGTATGTCCAAAATTTACGAAATTGAGTTACAGGTATAATAGTGTTCCTCGAGGGGTTCTCTATTCATTTGCCAAGTATATAAACTATAATATAACTAACTATAATAGCCACTAATATAAACTAGGACTTATAGCACTTTGCAAATGAATAGAGGACCCTTCGAGGAACAATATTATACCTCTAACTCAATTTCGTAAATTTTGGACTTACACCACTTGGCAGCTAAAGGGCTCATACATGGGTAAGAGTAAGTAAAAAAAAAAAAAAAAAAAACGAATGACTTTAGTTTTTTTTTTTTTTTTTTTTTTTTTTTTAATTCAGAGGGAAAAATGATTTATTTTAGTAATCACCCAAACAACTTTCTAAAGAAGTGGTAAGTAAACTAAAAGTATCGATAAGCCACTGGTGAACAAATTTAAAATTTCGATTTTCAGGTCTACCATGTGTGTTTGTCTCGGATGGTTTTTTCCACCCCTTTGCTTTGTTCTCTTAATTTATTTAAGCAGTATATAATAAAATGTTGTAGCAACTACTCAATAAAATGAAAGTAGGTAGGTAAATTGCGTTCTTTTGGAAGACAGAAAAAAAAAGATAAAAGAAAGAAAGAAAGTAATCCACATGAAACTCACGACTTATATCTTTATTATCTAAATGAAGTCACAATACGGAGTTTTACATTGCTATATATTAATAACTAGGCAACATTATTTAAAATAGATAATCACTTTCCTAAAATTTTTACATTTTTATAAATTATCTAAGAAAGGGAGTTTATTATCCCCTAGATATGTATCAGAAGTTATGTACAGTTATCCCCCCTTTTTCCCGTACAGGTGTTATTTATAATATCCCTTGTAAATCTTGTAGTTCTGTTTATATTGGTCAAACTGGCCGTTCTCTTCATACTCGAATTAAGGAACATAAAACAAATTTCAAAAACCGTAATATACGTTCCTAAATTGTACAGCATGCCATAGAAACTGACCATTTACCTGATTTCAACAGTACTAAAATAATCATATCTAACTGTTTAAATTATCATTCTAGAAATTTCCTGGAGGGCTGGTACACAAATCAACATTTTTCACCCCTTAATGAGGCATGCACAGTTCCCGATGAATACGTTGTACTCACTAAATGAAAGTCTGTTGTTCTTCTCTGCATTTACATTTGATGTTTTTTACTGATGAGGAGCCTGTAAAAGGCTCGAAACGTTTAAATTTGTGTTTTGTGTTTTTATTGTTTTGAATTGTATATTTTTAGTGCATATTGTCTGTCTCAGCTTTTAATGTGATTAAAAATTTAATTAGTTCTGTAAATGAAAGATAAATTTTTATATAAAAGCTTTTCCATTTAATATTTATAAATTGAACTATATTAGATTTGTTCAATAGAATACATATTCAGGCATCAATTCTCATGGCTTTTGATACTTTTTTTTTTTTTTTTTTTTTTTTTTTTTTTAACAAATCTAATATTTTTAGGTTTTCTCAGTTTGCATTTTTTCATGAATTCGTGGTCTTTAAAATGCTAAAACTTCTACAGATATACAAGAAAAGAATTATTATTATTATTTTTTTTTTTTAATGTTTAACGGAACATGATTAAAAGAAATAGGGAGGAGTTTTGAAATTTATTAAGTAGTTTTCGAGAAAAAAATAAATTAAAAAATACATATCTAGGTAAAAATTTGAAAAAAAAAAATGCTTTTTGTTATATTTTTAATATTTTTTCTTTTAAAGATATCGCAAAATCCATCCCTAAATCTTTTAATTAGGTTCTGTTAAACATTTAAAAAATATATCAAGTCTTTTCTTAAATATTTGTAGAAGTTTTAACATTTTGAAGACCATGAATTCATGAAAAAATATGAACTGAGAAAATGTAATTTAAAGATTTCAAATCTGTAAAAAATATTTCAAAAACCATAAGAATTATTTCCTGAATATATATTTTATTGAATAAATCTAATATAGTTCAATTTATAAATATTAAATGGAAATAGATGAAACCTACTTCAGTGGTGCCAAAGGTGCCAAAGGTGCCAAGTGCCCTTAATAATGTACGCTAATATCGTAGTGTTTTGTGCAGTATAAAATTATTAAAATATTCTTTAAAGACATATTTGTTACAGACGCGGTAATGTCATGATATAATTTTATGAGTTCTTTTGCAGCGTTATTTATATAATTTTCAATCAGAAGCATGCAATAGTTAACCTGAATAACTTATATAGTTTTAACGTTCTTCTAAAAATATTTAAGGATGTTAGAGCGTAGAAAGATGCCCTGATTGACCGAAGTTATAAACACTTTTCAGCTTTGTTGAAAAGTGTTAAACAGCAACTCACAACATTGTAGATGTACGAGATTTTTGTTTAAGATTTTTTAATAAAGGGTACTTTCTTTCTCTTATTTTTCGGGAATGTTTCGCAGTAAATTTTACAAGGCATCAAACACATTTGTTCTTTGTTTAATAAAAGATAATAATAATAATAGTTGTTTTTTCGCATCTTTTTAAAGATATTGTCAGAAATTTGTAAAATATTTTTTATAATACTTTTAGTTTAATTAAATACATTTTGGAAATTTTATTTAGTTGTTGAAAAATTAAAAATATATATGAAAGGATACAGGCAGTCCTTTTTACTTTCTCTTACCCATAAGGTAGAGAAAGTATTGCTTTTGGGTCAAATTTTCGAAAATGAGTTTTTTTATATTTACACGTTTTGAGGTCCACTGAACCTGAAAATCACGTTCTTAGCGGTTGGTCTGTGTGTATGTCTGTTATCATAATATATCAAGAACAAATAGTAGTAGAAAATCCAAACTTGATATTCTAAATGTGTATGATAGAGGGATGTTACAATAAGCTTTTTGTTAGGATGATGCAAATGGTTCGTGTACAGGGACACACAACAGAATTCAAACACATTGCGTCTATGGGAGAAATTGCATGCAAGTAGAGTTTGACATCTATAGACTTACTAAACCAAATGAAATGAATATGTATTTTTTATACACATAAAAGCATGCCTCATGTAGAATATGGCAGGGAAATAATTCACTGTTCATTTACAGGGCTACACAAAAGAACTAGATTGTAGTGCGACAATAGCTGAAAATTGATGGAAGTGTATTTGAGATTGTGCCGTATATTATTACTATAGGATTGTATTTATGTGCACTATGGGGTTCGTACATATTCTTCAAAAGATATACAGGGTTGCAAATATTTAAGCGATAACGTTCTTTGTTATTGTTAGTGAAAGTGCTTTACTATAATATTTTACCATGCCCTGTATATACAAAGGAATTGAAATGAAGTCCTCATAGACATATGGTAAATAATGTATGTTTTTAAGATAAATATTCATTGCTCATTTTTTGTATATTTACACGTTTTGAAGCTTTCTGATTACCAAAGTCAAGTTTTTTAACGTTTGATCTTTGTCTGTCTCTCTTAGAGTAACTTAAAAAACGAATAATTTCAGGGTGTCCAAAAGTTGTATTTTCAAGTTAATATAAATTTGTTGCTGGAAAAGTTTGATCGAGACTCTTTACGTTTCAAGGAATGTTGCGTGTGAAAGTTGTTTAAATAATTTTAAGTGAACTCTTAATTTGAAGAACAGATTTAAATTCTATATAAATGTAGGTTCAGTAATGAAACGTGGGGTTGAGGGGGGAGGCTCCCCTCATACAAAACTAATTATCATTTAAAACTCTTCCGAAGCCTAATTTGAATTGTTTTAACATAGGTTTACATAACAGTACTCGTTATCTTACCTCTTAACCTCCAACCTGTATTTGTAGTATTATATTTCAGGGTAAGAGAAAGTCGCGTGAGTTACACACTAGATTATTTTCTAATTATATTATTATAAATCCGTCAGACTGATATTTTTCTTTTAAAAATATAAATTTATTTTAATAAAATATATATTTTACATATAATAAGTACACTGATAAGAATTTCAACAGAAATGCTACTAAAAATCATTTTCTTAAGTGTTAAGTAAATTACATATAATAATAATAATAATAATTATAATAATAATAATAAGCCTCTCATATTATAGGTATGGAGAAATTAGTTAATAATAAAATTTTCAACCTTGGTTTTTGAGTATCTTCCACATTTTCAAGTGTGAGGAATCCGAAAATCTCAAAATCGGTAATGTGTCCGTTTGTAAAATGTCAGTCTGTTACTCTATTAATGCGTTACTTTGTTAGTTTGTGTACACGATATCTCAAAAACAATTCACCGTAGAGACGTCAGAATAGTTTTTAAATATCACTTATAATACTGGAAAGAACTATATTGATATGCTGTATTCTAATTTAAAAATTTAGTAAATTATTCAAAATTTGCGATTTTTTTAACATTGGAGAATAGTACAAAATTTCGCTGATAGAGGCACAATAAAAGGAATATAGTTTTATTGTAACGATGTCAAACCAGCTTTAAAGTGTTAGTTATGGTGCTTGTATGAACATAATTAACTACGAAATTTCAACTCCGAAAGCTTCGTAAGTTATATGAAATTTATGAATTTCTTAACACAGCAGAATGTAGCAAAATTTCGCATGAACATTAATTTTTTGGGATATTTTCATCGTACAAATATTAGACCACTTTTAAAACATCATTTAGGATATTGTCATGAATATAATCGACTACGAATTTTTTAATTAAAAAAATTCGTAAGTTAATCCAAATTTAAGTTTTAACATTGCAGAATTGAACAATATTTCGTGTAAGCGTCTATTTTACCGCTTATTAACTCTGATTCTTTTATTTAATTTTTATTAACCCCGATTCTTGTTTGTTTGTTTGTTTATCCGGTACAAATCTTGTAATTGATTTTTAACAAACTTCCCTACTAGCTAGACATTTGAAACTTTCAGAATAGCTCAGAACCCGATGACAACACAATACTTCGAAGCCCGATTTTCGAATTTTCGATTAGTTTTATTTTAATTAATAAAAATATGAAAATAATAACCTCCTAATAGTTTTTAAAGTAGCCATTAAAATATTAGCTATAATTTAATTGTTAAAAAAAAAAAAAAAAAAAAAAAAAAATTCGAGTTCATTTTCTTTCGACATAAAAATAAATACATTTAATTAAACGTGAACGTTAAAAAATTGTAAAAAGTTAAATTATGCATCTCACAAAAATTGACGTCATTATCACTTTAAAAATTTTATACGAATTGATAAAGTTCTAATGTAGTGTTGATAAAGTGCTTCTATAGCTATGATTCAACAAAAAGTTTAAAAACGTGGTACATAAAAAGTTTTTTTTTATCTTATAATTATTTAGGAACATTTTCATCGTAAATATTTCAGACCACTTTTAAAATCTGTACCACGAAAATAAAGGTACCATGTCCATTTTATGAAAAAAGTTAGCACCATGCCCTTCGTGTGCATTTTTTGCTTTATACAGATGAATTAAGCATTCCGTCTAGTTACTATTAAGTAAGCACGATAGTAAAAATTAATACTGCCTCCGTTTCCTTTATTCATGACAAATGTATTTCATTATAACGTCATTACTAAAAAATTTCATTTTTGTGGCATGATATCCTGGCATGATGATACTGGCTTAACCCGTTAACGCCCAAATTAATTTTGCAAAATATTATTAGATGATTATTTCACTTCTAAATTAATATAGACAACTGACAGTAAAATATATTAACTTAAACAATTCTTCTGATAGTTTTAAATTTAAAGCCTATCCTCATTTATTGACGTTTAGTGTTCCAGCGAGAAAACTTCGAGATAGAAAAACTTTGAGATAACAGATTAATTTCCTTTTCTATTATACGTTGACAAAGATCTCGAAAGTAAAGTATTATAATATATATTATATTATTCAACTTGATTTAAGTTGGTATACCTGCGCAAAAAGCAAATGTATGTGCGACGAATGAAAAATCATAAAATGACTACCCAAATTATGAAATAATAATTAATAGTAGGCACATATAACTATCAGGGATCATTTAGAGTGACGCTATAAACTGCCACTAAAAAGCTGAAATCATTCGAAGAAACCACAAAATATATACGTGTCATTTCATTAACTGTCCTCAAATGAGGACACTGGGCGCTAACGGGTTTAACATAATTGGCAAAGAATTTGAAAATTTCATAAGTTATTCTAAATTTAAGATTTCCTTAATATAACAGAATACAGCAACATTTCGTCTAAACTTGGATCAGTGCATTAGAAATAGTATCTAAAATATGAAACTAATCTTAGTAAAATTAATTAATGAATTAGAATAAAGTAAATGTATCGATCAAAACGGTGGGTAGCCTATAAGGTAGAAAATTTCAGCATGTCACCCTATCAAGCAATCGGTCAAATTCATTTCTCTTAGCATGAACATAGTATCATAGGGTGGAAGAAGTAATTAGAAATTTATGAAAACATATTTTATTTCTAGTAGTAGAAATTTATGAAAACATATGTATGATTGAACCAACTACTTAGTAATTATTGACGTGGGTATATTAGTGATTTCTAATCATGTCAAGTCAACGGGATGCTTCGGAGTACCTGCATTTGGTCACGACCAATACTTACCTCCATCAGAAATTAAGAAAAACATAAAAATAATTTTCCATATATAAAAGAAAAGCCAAAGAATTGAATTTAGAATTTTAGTCTCTGAATAAATCTCCGCGTAAGCAGAAATCATTCAGAGTAAAGCACCAGGAGTTAAATAATAATAATAATAATAATAATAATGATAAATAAATAAATAAAGATAATAAAAAATATAATAAATAAATAACTCCTTGAAAAAACCTAAGTGTAACAGGGAATCTGTTAACGTGCGTTGACAACACGGTCTGGAAAGCGAAAAGGAATTAAGAGTTGAGCAGGGCGCCCCAAGGGGCACAGGAGACAGCTCAGAGTCCCTCAAGAAAAAAAAGGGGGGGGGGCGTATACATCCCCCCTTCCAATGGTAATTAAAATTCAGAAATTTTTTAACGAGAAGTAAAATGTAGGACTTCGAGTCGGAAGTAGAAACATTTATTTTAAAATTTTATTGAGAAATAACAGTTTTTAAAAAGAATAGAAATATTGAAAAAATAACGAAAATTCCGATCATGTATTTTTAGCTGAAAATTCTCATGATTTTACAAAGATCCTGGATAAATATTTCATTAAATTTTCACAATTTTTTTACAGTGTTTCAATGCACTGGGTATTTATATATTTTGAAATTTACAACAATAGCATAAATGTATTGAAAATACATTCATTTTCCATCCTTAAGCTGTTTTTTTTTTTTTTTTTTTTTCACGTAAAGAAAAAATTCGCAACATAAAATGTGAAATGTTCTTTTTATAGTTTATTCATCGATGTAAAAATTGTAATCATACATATTCACTGAGGAAAAAAATTATTACAAAAAGATAGTTCATGACATTAAAATTTAGCGATTATGATTTAAAAAAAAAAAAAAAACGCGCAAATTTTTCTGTATTGTTAAAAGCAGCATTTTCTTTGTGGTGATTACGGCAATGCGAATAAAATCCATCATGTGTGACAGCACAATTTTAGGTTGCGATGGAATCTTTCAACGGAGGTACTTGGGGGTTAGGAGAGAGCTTTTGCTAGTTGTATGTTCAAACCCAATTATTCTTTTCTGCCTCTTTATGTATTATGTAATTTATGTAAAATGGGAAATATTTTTTAAATATTTCACTGATGCATAAATTTCAAGAAAAAGTAACACATTGGTATAATTTGAATTCGGTAGTTTCAAAATGTGCTGTAGTCGAATTTGTTTATTGCAAGTCCTATTGAACGAGAGTCTTCGTTTAAAGATTTTTTTTTTTTTTTTTTTTTTACAGTTTAACTAATCTTTAATGGTTAATTTAGCCTAGTTAACCAGATATACTTCCTAATAAATCCGAATTCTTTATATGGTGATATGAACAAATAATGAATGGCTTCTGTACCGTATTATATATATTCTATATGAAACATTTTTTTGTGCGTAAGAAATATGTATGCGTATGCTATCTTTCTGTGTGTGTATATTTTTATATGTATATTCTCGTGTACGTATATATGTGTGTATATCTGTATGTATTTTTTTTATTTTTATTTATTGCTCTCTTAATTAATTAATTTATTTGATTCATTTTATATATAATTTTTGTTTGTTTGCTTGTTTGTTTATTATAGAAAAGCAGGCTTTAAGAAGTTTCGCCCATAGACATAATGTTTTTTGAATTTATTTTGTATGTTCCTGTATACAAACTATTTGTCCGATTTTAACAATATGCTGCAGGTAACATCTCCATATGATAAAGATTTAGACTATACCGAGTTTGGACTTCCCACTAATATTTGTTTTTGAGTTATGCTGATAACATACTCACACACACAGGCAGGCATACATACCAACCACTAAAATGTTATTTTCGGATTCAAGAGATCTCAAAACGTTTAGTTATTAAAAAAAAAAAAAAAGAAAGAAAAGAAACTCAATTTTAAAATTTCGACTCGAAAACAATACTTTCTCTATACCATACATGGGTAAGAGAAATTAAAAGATTACAAAAAAAAAAAAAAAAAAAAAAGTAGTTCATGCCATTAAGATTAACAAGATTTTTACTTTCCGAACACTATAGTGAGGAAAGTATTGTAATCATGTCAAAAATCCGAATTGGAGATTTTGATGTTTCTATACGTTTCGAGGTCCCCTGAGTCCGTTTCCACTATTTTTGAGATGATGTATGTATGTGTGTGTGTATGTGTGTATGTGTGTATGTATGTGTGTATGTCTGTGAGTGAACATGCTAGCGTCTAAACGCTTTGTTCGAATAAGCTGAAAGTTGGTACGTATATTGTAAGTCACCATGGTACGAACCCTATAGATTTTGGTGAATCTATCACTTAAAGTTTTTTTACAGGGACACAAAGAAAAATTCTTTATCATTATGGCCTATGGGACCAAAATCTTAAAAGTGCGATAGCATCTAAACGCCTTATTCAATTGAGCAAAAACTTTATACACATATTATAGGTCACAGATACTCAATCTGTATAGATTTTGGAGAATCTAGCACTTATAGTTTTTTTACAGCGACACAAAGAAAAATTCTTTATCATTATGGCCTATGGGGCCAAATTTTTAAAAGTGTGATAGCGTCTAAACGCCATATTAATCTGAGCAAAAAATTTGTACACATGTTATAGGTCGCATTTGCACCAACTGTATGGATTTTGGTGAATCTAGCACTTACAATTTTTTTACAGGGACACAAAGAAAAATTCTTTATCATTATGGCCTATGAGACCAAATTTTTAAAAGTGCGATAGCATCTAAACGCCTTATTCAATTGAGCTGAAAATTTGTATGAATATTATAAATCACTGTTGCACTAACTATAAGCATTTTGGTGAATCTAGCATTTATAGAATTTTACAGGGACACAACGAAAAATTCTTTATCATTATGATCTATGTGCTCAAAGTTCAGTAGCGTTAAATAAAACCTCGTGTGATATATGGAGAAAAATACTCAAACACTCTATTATGGTTTTCTCTCTTTTGTTTGTTTAGCAACTCCACTTTCTTTATTTTATCTACAAAACTGTTAGTTACTCAATGTTCGGAAAGTCGAGTGGAGTCACTCCAGATTTTTTTTTTTTTTTTAAATAATTAGTTTTTTAAAATACTGTTTTTAAATATTTCCCTTCTGCATTATTTTAACTTTTTAAACACCACTGGGACATACATGTCCCAAAGAAGACACTTTTAATTCACCCAATTTATGGGAGTGCATGTCCCACTGGTTTTCTGTGATTACATTCATATGTTAGTGTAATTGTATGCATTATCCCATATATATTTTCAAAAGTATTGTAAAATTAATTTAGAACTAGGGAACTGAACTTTTCACTGTATTTTATATTTTGTGGAACATACATGTCCCACTTCCACAATTGCCCCTACAGTTAATTTTTATTTTATTTTGTCAGAATATTGCTATATTTTATTTGATATACTAAAGTCCTAATTTACCTTATTTTTGGATAGTAAAAAACTGCAAATTCCGATATAATGACAACTCGGAATTTAAACAGCAACTTAAAAAAATATTTTGGTGTAATAATCAGACCTGTTATAAATATTTTTAAATATCAGCACAACTAGAATTTTTAGATTACGAAAATCTTGAAATATTCTCTCTCTCTCTCTCTTTATTCCTTTTCTAGAAGAAAATTTTGCAGACATTGCTATCCTCTAACACTGAAAACGTCAGAAACTTTGTATTTTAGAACATTTTAGAACATTATTGTACTTTAGAACAAAACCAAGTGGGAGCACTTGGTTGTTCTAAAATACAATAAATATGTAAATAATAATATTAATAATAATAATAATAATAATAACCCCTCCTTCCCCTTCGTTCATTTCTCTCTTCATAAACTCCCCCACCCACAAAAAAAAAAAAAAAAAAGTGACTCCGTGTATTAGTAAATAAATTTCCTCAATTAAAAAAAAAAAAAAAAGGATTTTACAAGCTAGACCTCACAGTACAGAAAAAATTTTCGTATAAATTTTGATAATGAAAATTATTTTCAACTTTTCAATCTGAAAAAAAAAAATATATATATATATATATATATATATATATATATATATATATATATTTGTAATACAAATAATCATTTCTTTTTTTTTTTAATATATCGGGAACATCGCTTCCTCCCAAAGGGGCTGTACCCCCTATAAGGAATGAAAATTTTCAATATGGGTATCTTTCAAAAGAGCTTGTTGGTATATATAAAATAAATGTTTGAGTCCTATATTTGTGATAATTTGAAGCAAAGTTCTCGATATTTACATTAACAAAAAATAAAAATAAAATAAAATAAAGAGAGAGAGAGAGAGAGAGAGAGAGAGAGAGTTGGAAAAAATTCCGGTTATTTTCTGTATGGCATAAAATTGACCTTCTTTGGACTTCTTATACTTCTCTGAGGTGAAAATCATCTTCATTCATCACGAAAAATAATTTTGATAAGCAATAATTTTAGTAAATATTATATACTACTGCATGAATTTGTATAAGCAAATGTTTTGTGGTAGTCACAACATATTAGTTTGTTGGTATATTGTGGTTTCTAATGGGTTCAAATACAAAAATGCTAGAAAGACAGCGTATTTTAGTATAAAAGGTGTGTTGGGGTGGAGGGGCAGGGACAGGGACAAGGAAAAGTTCTTTAGAACCTCTAACTTTTGAAAGTTAAGTTCGTAACTAAATATAAATTTTCCATTAAAAAAAAAAAAAATATATATATATATATATATATATATATATATCTGTTCCAAATGCTTTAATGGTCGTCCTGTAACAGATATTTTATTTTATTTTTATGATAATTTTATTTGTAGGTTCATGACTCATGAGATAGAATCACAGCAGTCACCATCAACGACTATGCTACTGGAAATCAATGTGGTTATTTCAGAGAAAGAAAACTTAACCTTCAGTCAGCTTTCTGAGAATATTATTGGATGAAAAAAAGAGAGAGAATATATATACTCTTTAAAAATTGAAAAATGTATAATAACAAACATTTGAAATATAAATTAACTTAATTTAAAGAAAGTAGACATAATATTTATGAAGTATCTATAAACAAAAAACCCCCTCCCCCACCTTCCTGAAGCATAATAAATATACTAGACAATTTTCAATTTTAAAAGACGTACATACCTGTAATAGCTCTTGCATGTGGGAATTTTAGCTTGTATTAATCTGAAGCCAAAAGAGATAATTTATAATAATTGACTTTTTGGGTTATTCTATCGATCAATTCTTTCAGATATTAAGAACATTTTAACACATTTTAAGTAAAAATGTTGTCATAAATAAACTACACTTATCAATATTTTTCACTTGTCGATTTGTCGGTGCAAACCACCGAAACAAATAACCGATATTCAATTTTGATTTATGAATTTCAATCAAAAGTTTATTCTTCATGTGACTAAGAATTCACCAAATTATTTTATTCGTAAGAATACATCACTGAAAGTATAATTAAAACAAGTATAAGTATCTTTAATAAATAGTGTATATGTTAAAAGAATTATTTTATTTTTAACCCATTACCCGCTGGTGTTGCGTTCACGCAACACCAGAAATAATTGCGTTTAACAGTTAACTAAAAAAGATCTTTTATATTAAGTATTATTTTTTAGTAAGTAAATAGCAGTTGTTTATTTTATTACAAAAAATTTGGTCTGAAAAATAATTTCATGTTTAAAAATGAATTTCAAACTTGAAGCACTCTTCAAACCAAAACTTTTCAAAATTTTCATATTTGTATGAGTTTACATAACTTGTAAAAAAAAAAAAATCATAATAAAAGAATTACTTTTAAAGCTATCTGTAGTTTTTGTTGTTTTATGCTCCCTCAAGGAAATTTCCGCAAACATTTGTTTGTATTAATTTTATACTCTTATTCCGCTGAAGTTGTACAAATACAACACTCTATTTTTAGTAAGGTAAGACCAATTTTCATAATTTTATTTTAACTTATTGTTTTTTTTTTTTTTTTTTTTTTTTTTTTTTTGGGGGGGGGGGGTAGGTTATACATTTTTTGTGTACTATAGCTAATTAGACAGGAACTTTTTACTCATAAGGGAATTCGAACCGCTAAATTTTAACGAATTCAGTACTTTCTTGGTGTATATAGAATAAAGTAATAATACGCAATATCAGAAACCTATGCCTAAATATTATGTTTTGCGCTATATTTACCTTTCAAATAACCATTTGTTATTTTAATAAATAAATAAATAATCGATTCTTTACCAACATTATATGCAAATTCACTAAAAATATGAGACATTTTAACTGTCATTGTTTTCTTTCTGCCAAAAAGAAGAATAAAAGCCAAATGTAACGGCCTCAATATATATATATATATATATACGTATATATTTTATGTTAATAAAAACAGCTGTTCCTTAGCATATCAATTTGTGGATGACACAATACAAATGAAAGTGTCATTTAAAATTGATTTTTTTTCTTTCAGAAATTGTGCTAAACAACTTTAAGAAAGAAGAAAGTCTTAAAAATTAATATACACTTTAAAATTTATTATCCGGACCATTCTTTTAATTTTGTAATTTATTATTATTATAATAATGTACAATTCCAAATAGTTCGAAAATTTTCTTTCTCTTCATTTCATTTAAAGTCTTACGTGCATTCAATTTCTGACAAAAGCAATATTTCTTCATTTATCGTAAAATTAAAAAAAGATTCATTAAAAAAGAAGAAAAAACAAAGTGAATCTATAATAATTAATTGATATAAATTTTAACTTCTATCTTCAGAGTTTACAACGACTTTATTCTATAAATAAAGATTCTATATGTTTTCTTTCTATTTAGGCAAACGTATGGTGCTGCTAAGTTCCCCTGTAAGTAATATAGCGTATATTTGTGTGTATGTATGTGAGTGAACATATAACGTCTAAAAGAAATTATTGGTTGAGCTCTAAGCATTTTATCTGTCACCGTAGAACAAAATTCATATATTTTATGTGACTTATAATTTTCTTAACAAATAATTCTTATACATTACAGCCAAAAGACTTTTTTTGTGTACTTTAAGTTATTAAAATATTTAAAACAGAACAAAACTGACGTATGTTATATTGCAAGGTATTGCCATTAAGGGAAATAATGTGCGCATTACTTATAGTTATTTTATAGGGAAGCATAAAACATTTTACATATATTACGTCCTTATGAGGCTAATTAGCTGAAATCCATTAAGCTATTTACAACAAAAATTAAACTCATATATGTTTTGAAATTTTTCGACAGCATAGTCGATTTATGTAAACTGCATACTTATCATTTGTTTACATACCGCTTATATTTATTTTACATGAAAATTGGAATAACATACAAACGTTATGCCTAATAAAACTTTATTGTCTGATGTGCTCTAAATTATTTTAAAGAAAGTAAAATTAATATATGTTTTGCAATTTTGCTAGAGCATGTGAGGTCATTACTATGAATTGCATGCTGTTCATTTATATTTATGTTAAAGAGGCACACAAGAAAAAATTACCTAATACAATTTGTACATTCTGATACGGGGAGAAATATTCAAATCCATTTATATTTTATTTTTTCTATAGCTAAATAAAGGATGATCGTATTAAAACTTTTCCTTTTTAGGGTACTCTGTAGCTGTAACTAAAATCTAAATTGAGTAAACAATTTGTAGATAGACAATTTAAAAGCTGTGCTAAAAGAATCTATAATAATAATAATAATAATGATTTCGCTAGGGGGGGGGGGGATTACATCGAAATACAAACAAGATACAAATTCTAAAATAAACTTAATAACAATACAAAAATTATTTATTACCCACAGGGCCCGCTTTACCATTAGGCGAACCTAAGCGGTCGCTTAGGGGCGCCGAAAAGGTGGGCCGCCAAAAAAATTGAACCATTGTCCAAAATTTGAGGGGAAAAGAAATAGATGGAAGAAAAGCGAAAATCATAAGCCAATTTTTGATTTTTTTTTTTTTTTTTTAAGAATATGTGTACATTCATTTGTAAATTGAAAGTAACCTTCTTTAAAGATTTTAACTTTGCATAAAAGCACCTTAACCTTTTCAGGGGCAAGAAAATTTCACTCATTTAAAATAAACTACCACCGGAATTTGCGAACAAGTCTAAAATACAAGAAATAAATGAAGAATTTTCTTCATGTTATTAAAGTAAATCTTTGAAAAAATTTCCAAGATGAATTTTTGCAGTTGGGGATTAAAATTAAGTGCTCTGCTTAAGGAACTAAAATATTGATTTTTAATAACATATGCTTTGATTTGTATTGTGATAATGAATGGAAAATTAGATCTTTTCAAATTAGATAGAAAAAATGATGAGGAGAGGCTGAATGATTTGCAGTTTCAATCAGAACAATTTGGTTTTAGATCTAAACATTCCACCACCCATTAGAATAACAGAATCTATTCACGATAGTTTTATTAAATCTGAAAAAAAAAAAAAAAAAAAAAACCTTTAACTTGACATCACTAACGCGTTTGACATTTTCGCATGGCGGCCTAATTTTTAAGCTCATTCAGCTTAAAATTCTAACTCCTTATATCAAATTCCTCCATAATCAACTAAATAATAGAACTAGAAAAAAAAAAACTATTAAATTTATAAGTTTCTAAATAAAAAAACCCTGAGGGTTTTTTTACATTTGTGAAAACTAGTAGGCATAGGTGGACACTGCTCAGTTCCTCATCATATTTATGTTCTCATAAATTTCTAATACGATCTATATTATAATCATGCTAAGAGAAATGAATTTGACCAAAGCTTGACACAGTGACAGAAGGAAATCCCCGCCTATTAGGCTACCCACCGTTCACTTCGATATATTTATGTTATTCTAATCTATTAATTTATTTTGTCAGGGTCAATTCCTTTGTTTAGTTTTCATGCTACTATTTCCAATGCAATAATCCTCAAAATTCCAATTTGTATAAAAAATTTTCAATATAGCTATGTTGATAAAATCATAAATTACGAAATTTTCCTATTAGAATATTTGTAGTCAATCATGTTCAAACAAGTATCATAAATGTTATTTTGAAGTTGCCTGATATATTTATGATCCTCAAAATGGACGTTTATGCTCAATTTTGCCCTATTCTGCAATGTTAAGTCAATCGTAAATTCTAAATAACATATGAATTTTTTAAATTGGAAAAATTATTGTTTATGATATTCATGCCAATATCCTAAATAATATTTCGAAAGTGGTTCGACATCTTTACGATGAAAATATACCTCAAGATTGACGTTTATGTGAAATTTTGCCCTATTCTGCCATGTTAAGAAATTCGTAAATTCCAAATAACTTGCGAAATTTTCAAAGTAGCATGTTTATAGTTAATGATGTTAATTCTGAATTCCAAATTGATATTTTAAAACTGTCCTGACATCTTCACAGTAAAAATTTTCTACTTAATGGACGTGAAAATTTGCCCTATTCTCTCATGTTAAGAAATCGTAAATTTACAATAACTTACGAAGTTTTATAATTCGAATGCTGCAAATGAATAGGGTTCTTGACAGTGTCGAAAGTAATATTTTAAAACTAATCTGACTTCTTTGCGACTATTTGTTCTTGAGATATCTTGCACACAGACTAACAAACTCACTAACGGACTAACAAAGTAACAGAAACCCTACAGACGGACACCATACAAATTTTGTCATTTTCGGATTCCTCACACCTGAAAACGTGTAAAAAAAGTAAAAAAACCGTGGTCAAAATTTTCAAGATTACCTAAATTCCCCATACCTGTAGTATGATGGGGAACTAAAAATAACTTCGTAAACAAGTCAGAAAATAGTTCAAATTTCAGAAATTTCTTAAGAATATATTTAAAATACGCAAAATATATAAATTATGATTAAAAAATAAATAAGAGTAAATTTAAATTACATAAGGGTGACCTTTTCTCGCCTATGGTGTCTAGAAAATCTGCTTCATGTGTTTACTTTAGAGTATTTTTTGCAAAAGGTTTTACCTTCATGGAGAAAAATTAACGCTACTTTGATTCGCATCACAGGCCCATTAGTGGTGGAGCAGTTCTGCACTCAAAGCTAGTAGATGAGAAGTACTCGGTTCAATCCCAGGTCACGCTCATCTGTCTAGCCGTTCGCAATTTTCAGTGGTTTTCTCCGAAACTCGTGTAAATACACGCTAGGATCCCTTCGAAAGACCCCCCCTCAGAGGGCTTACTACCTGTAGGTTACGGAACTTAGCGTAGTCAATCGGTCTTAAACACTGCCGATCGATTTGTATCACCATATCTAAATAATAATACCTAATTATGTTGCGCGTTTATGAATGAAAAGGTTTCGTAATCGCGTTTGAAAGTTATTAGTTTGCAATTAATAATAGCCGACACAAAATTTCATATGACAAGTCAATCCACTGAGAAGTGAATTAACAAAAATTTTATTTCACATAGACAATGAGTTCAAGCAAAAGTGAAGGGGAAAGCATTTTTAACACTTTTCAATAAAGATTTAAAATGTGACTACTTCGGTTTATCAGTACGGCCGTAGCTAATGTTCTCTATTTACAATGGTAGAAATAGACTAAGTAGCTTGTGTACAGGGATACCCAAAAGAATGACAGTTAATTGCTTTCTATGAGATGTATTTTTATAAATCACATTTAAAAACTTTGTACTGCGAATGTCGTATCAAAATTTAGATTTATTATTAATATGAAAAAAAAAAAAAAAAATCTATAGAATATGGTGTGTTTAGCATTAAGATTTACAGGATCACACCAAACTATTCAAACACATTATAAGAGCTTAAGAGCTACAATTGGAAATTGTTATAACCGCATTTTCGTTTGTGTTAAGGTTAAAACTTTTCAACAATGATTATGAATTCAGTTAGTTTGTCTGTCTGTATTTTTTTCCGTTGTGTGATAACATAGGCAAAGTACATAAAAGGGTAAAAAAGGCAACAAGTACATACAGTTGGAAAATATTAATAACCTACGCGAACCAAAAGATTTTTCGTTCTTGTTTAAAGAAGGAAAGGAATCCTTGTTACCATCTGATTTAATGTAAAATTATCATTTATTATGAAAGGATTAAAATTACAACGGATTTCAAATTCCCTTTTCATCTGGCCATTTAAAAATTTTCTTTTTCCTTCCATTGTAATACTTTTTACTCAAATTTTTGGTCAAACAGTTTATGGTACAAGCTGTACATATGGTATATGAGTACATGTACAGATATAACCGTATAGATGTACAATAGTTCCATTGTACATCAATACGTGCGATGTCATGTACTAAAGATTTGATTAAACTTATTTTTTCTTATTTCTAAATATGCTGGATCCAATTCAGTTTTTACAAAAAAAAAAAAAAAAGTTATTTAAATTTATATTAACTTATAATATTAGAATAAGTCGAATCTTAATATAGTAATAGCTTTTTCTTTTGTAAGGGAGGAGAGGGGGATGTAGGGATCTCAGTGGAAAATTTTACCTGGGGTCACATGCAGGGCCTGATTAAGGGGGAAGCTCGCTCATACCGGAATATTTTTACAATTATTTTTTACTTCATGTCATAGAAATTCCACGCTTTGACGAGGAAATATTTTTTATAAAAAATGAACGGTGTAAAACAATCCAATTTACTCACCGGTATTAGACACCAGAATTCTTTTAAAATAATATTTAATGAAAATTTTCTCTTTATTATAGCAGGAAAGTATTTGTTAAAAAATAACGGTGTAAGTATAAAAAATTTGTGAAGAGCGAGCTTCCCCCTTAATCAGGCCCTGGTCACATGAAATCTATAAGAAGCCCTGGCGTAATATCTATTAGAGGGGGCCGCCAAAAATCTATAGCTTAGGGCCGCCAAAATTGTAAAGCGGCCCCTGATTACCCAGATAATTATTACAACTTGTTTAGCTGTATAAAGCATATTGTTCAATAGAAATCCCATCATTAAAAAAAAAAAAAAAAAAAAAAGAAAAGAAAGAAAGAAAAGAAATGTGCAGCCGATGAATAGTGTGTTAAAAAGCTGATCGCCATCCGTACATACAACGTTATGCGCGCCTTTACTTGCAGTTGCAGTGTGATAATTATATAATTTTTTTTTATTTCACAATACTTCAAAATGTAAAAATAACTGTTTTAAATGCCGTAATGTTTGAAAATGTTAAAATAGATCACAGTTATTTATTATAAATCGTTTCACACGATTTGACTATATTTTTAGAAAATGTCTGCCTGTACATACCAAAAAACTTGTAGACACTGTATCTCCCGAACCAATGAACGGAATTTAACCAAACAGTTATTGGACTTAAAGTGGTATTGATGACAATTGGGAATTAATCGCTCAACAGATGGCACTAACATTCCCTTTTTTTAACAAAAATAATATGCCAATATAGAAACAAATTTCGTATAGATAATTTTTACATAATGAGAATTATTTTTATCGAAGGATTGGTAACGAAGGAAATTAATAAGAATTATTGATAATAGTAACAGTAAAGTAGAAAAAAATTGTGTGTATGTATGCGAATCGCTCCTTTCCCCTCATCTTTCAAAAGAGCTCGTCAATACTTTTAAAACGAATTGTTGAACCGTACATAATTTAAAACATTTTCATTTCGACATTTTTCATTTAAAAAAAAAAAGAGAGAGAGAGAGCATTTCTTTAGATGAGCGAAATTGACTTTCGTTGGACATTTGGTGCTACACTTCTCTGAGCTGCAAATCGTCTTCATTGATCATAAAAAATAATTTGAATAAATAATTTGCACTGCGTTAGTTTACATAGGAAGAAAGTATTGAACATTCTCGTTTTCACTTATATTTATTTGCTGACTTAATTTGTTCAAACGCCTCATACTAAGAAAGTCGAATGGAGCCACTCAATAATTTTTCTTCTCCATTGACATATTTTGTACTGTGTTTCACAGGCTTTCATATCCTTTTACAGATAACCTACCTCTTACATGAAAGCATTTTAATATTGGGAAACGAGAGTATAGATTTATAGATGCATTTTTCTCCAATGATGAATTTTATTGATTCAATTTTGGAAAAACTAAAACATTTCGCATTAAAGACATATCCACAGTTTTTATTGGTAGATTAATACGCTAACAATATAAGTAGCTTTTGTGAAATAAATTCTTCACAAAGTTCGTACAATATATTCGACGTTTCTTATACATTTTTTGTGAGTTTTTGTCTTTTTTTTTTTTTTTTTTTTCAAGTGAAAACTTCTTTAGGTGCGTTGAGCACTTTTAGGTGAACAAAAATCATGGAACTCGCGTGATCGTCACCGAACGCTTTCCATTTGAAGTGAAAACTTCTTTAGGCGCGTTGAGCACTTTTGGGTGAACAAAAATCATGGAACTCGCGTCATCGTCACCGAACGCTTTCCATGAGCTATATGTATACTGTGTATATATGTACATAGATATACCTCCGTGCGTTATTAGTATACATTATATATATACAGAGAGTATATCTCTCTACATATATATCCATATATGTAGCGCACGGCGCGGCATGCCTCATATACATACATATATATATGTATAAAATGTATACTAATACGAGTAGTATACTGGCTACTGGCATCTGTCTCTTTCTAGTTCTATACTCTGTGTGTGTATGTACATTTTCCACAGTATATACATAGTTCACAAAGTACAAGCACGTGTTTTTATACAGACTGTTATATTCTTCTGTTTGCTTTCAATATAAATTTAAAGTTCAAATGATTAAAGTTTAAATTGGTCATTAACACTTTTTTACAAACCAAAAATAATTTAAAAATAATAATCTAATAGCTCGACGATGCAATTCACAAGTTACTTAGTTTTCACTTCTATCGGCAGTCCCCCCCCCCCACATTTATTTATTTATTTATTTATTTTTTTCTTTCTGAAATATAAAATTATAACTCACATGTAATAACAATTCTGTGAATGGATAAATAAATAAAAATTTAAATTTTGAAAAAAAAAAAAAAAAAAATATTTTTTTTTTTCTTTTTTGGTTTGATTTGGGTGTTCTTCGTTTTTTATCAGAATAATTGTTTGAATACTGAAATTAAATCATCTTTCAATTTCAAATGTTTGCGCTGATAATATTATATTACTATATATATATATATATATATATACAACTTTTTTTTCCCCTAACTTATGTTAGTTATACTTCTCCATTTTTATACAATCTAGAAAAATACGATTTCAAAGTAATATATTGTTTCCATCACAACATTTTCTCCTATATATGCCCATGCAATAGTGCTTAGCTGTATAATGATCTGAGAACTTTCATTATTGATTAAACTTACATTAAAAAACTTTGAATAGTCTAAATTACAATTATAGAACCAAGTAATATTAAACAAGAATTATTTATTAGCATAATGAATATTTATTAAATTATGTAGACCATTTATTCCCCTTCCACCCCCCCCCCCAAAAAAAAAATAAAATAAAAAATAAATAAATAAATAAATAAATCACATCATAATATCATGTCATAACCTAAATCAAAATCATATATTTTATATTCATAAAGAGACAACACCCGTTACTTGAATTTACTACAGTGCTGCCATCTACTCGGCAAAATTAAAAATAAAAAGCATAAGCAAACTTGTCAAATTAAGACAAACCAATTATCTTTACAACAATTAAAAACAATTTATTTCACTCTTAACTAATCTTAACTAAATTTTGATAGAAACATTTCAGTTAAATATTAGGAAAGAAAAAAAAAAGCAATAATAATAATAATAATAATTATAATTATTATTATTATTATTATTATTTCTAATAATAATAATAATTATTATTATTCTTTCATAAAAATCCTTATTTAATGTTTATCTAGTTTATTTATTGCATAATGAAAGTAAATTTTCATTATTACAGTAGCTATTAACAATTCTAAAAATTATTTTTTATGTTTATGCACCTATAGTTTGTATTTCTAAGAACCATAATATGAAAAATGAAGACGAGTATTTTTCATATAGTAATTAATTTTAATTAATTAATTTTGGTAAATTAATTTTTAATTTGTTTTAATTTATTTCTAATTTAAAAGGAATACAGAGGCTGTTCGCACATTTTTTAGACGATTTTGATTGAGTGTACTGAAACAATTTCACTCATATTTCGTGTTTTATTTGTTCAGTTTGATAGCCCTTGTTCTTCACTATCATTCTACACCGTAATTTCTATGATAATAATACTTTTTATAATATCGGAAGAGGTATATTTTTCTACTCCTCTTGAACGGCTTTCCAAAGTCCACAAGGCGTTGTAGGTCGGTGTTTGGATAATGCTGATTTTAAGAGTCGAAAAACACAAAATTCCAACAGTGATACATCAGGAGATTTAGCAGTAATATCAGTGAAGGGTATGGTTTTAATTCCCGGTTTTTTTTTTTTTTTTTTTTTTTTTTCCCATTTTTTTCTAGAAAAGCAATTGTGGATTGTGATGTGTGGCTGCTTGTTTTGTCTTGATACAGTTCAACCGATTGATAGCATTGTGGATAAAGATCTGGATTTTCATTTTTAAAAATTGGAATTAAAATATGTTCTTGATAGTATTTAGAGCTGATTTTGACATTTTTGTCACATTTCTTTTGCTTTTATCTTGCGCTTGTATGAAAAACCAGTGACAATCATAAATCCTTTAAAAACTTTCTTTTGATTCTTTGAACAATGTAGAAAAAAAAAAATTCTCCACTTTTGTGATAATAAATTGATCTTTTTTTATTGCAACCACTTAAATAGACCCAAGATTCATCTACTGTTGCGACATTTTTCCATTTTTCTCCTGATAAATGCTTTTCATAAAGATTTCACTAAAAACTCACTTTGGAAAGAGCGGAAAAGCATCTTTCCATCCACTGCCTTTTTAAAAGAGCATTTTTGCATCTCAACAAAAATTGTAAATATCAGAAGATAAATAGAACTTCCAAAAATATAACTGTTGTGAAAATAAAATTCTCCATGCAAACGATTTTTTCTTACTGCGAAATAAAATCGTCTAAAAAATGTGCGAACAGCCTCTGTATATATAATTCTTACTTATGCACATTCTTTAAAAACAATGTTTTACCCAGAAATACTGTGTTCTTACCATATATGAAGCTAAAGAAATCGGAAAATGATGCCTGAAAGAAAAGGGGGCGAGACGAAAATATTACTTCACTTTTAACTTGAACAAAAACGATATTTTCAAAAATGATTAGGTATTACTTGGCGATATTGAAAAAAAAACGCAGTAACCCAGTTTTAGCTATGGAATAGAAATGAATAAAACAGAATATGACACATCTGTTTGTTTCCTGAAACCAGATGCTGAATTTCTAATAAGTTCTACTTGAATTATTGTGAAAACTTCAAAAGTAAGTCAAATTATCGTTTACATATTTTCCACAAATTTTGCATTTTTACAAATTGACATCTCACCAGAATATGTGTAGAAATCGACCCAATTTTGATTTAAAAAAAAGAAAAGAAAAGAAAGAAAGAAAATCATATTTTTAAGTGCTTTAAAATATTTTTAATTATTTCTCAAATTTCATTAAAGTTTCTACGAAAGCTAAAAAAGTAAGAAATTTATTGAGGGTTTCCTAAAATTAGAACATTTCGAAAATAGTTCAAAAGTAGCGTGTTTTGTAATGAATAAATATTTAATATTTTTTTGGAGTTGTAGAAATTTGATCATTCTGCAATAATTCATTGATTATAAGTACACGTGATTAATTGAACAACGAACAAGTACATGTGATTAATTGACAATTTATGGAAATAATTTACTACCCACAAAAATTAATGCACTTATTATACATAAGTGAGCAAAATATTTTTAGAACACTTTTCAATAGATTTTAAAAATGTGAGATGAATAAAAATAAGAGTGAAATATTTCTAAATACTCATAAAAATTCTTTATCTTTAGAAAATTTTGAAGAATAGATTTTAGATAGATGTATATAAAAAAAAGTAAGAGTGAAAGAAGGCGTTTAAAATTTATTTAAAAATCACATAAAAAACTATTTATTTATTGTATACTTAAGACTTAAGTATACAAAAATATGTTATATATAAAACACTTTTGTAGAGCAAAATTTTAAAAACACTTTTTAAAAAAGAAGTAAATAAATAATTAATAATAGCAAAGAAAATTTTTAATAATTACTTTCTTACACGATCGTATGTGGAATTACAGATTACAATTAGTATTTAAGGGTTAGAATTTATATCTGTGTAATCAAAAACTTATGTAAACATGCACTTACAAATTATGTACTTTATGAAAAAGAGTGATTATTATTTATACTTTGTATATTAGGGAGATTTATTTAAATAAAAATGAAATATTTTTGTTAATTAAATATGTTGTTTAACATAGAATCTAAATAATACCTTTTAGCACCCCCCATATATATATATATATATATATATATATATATAAGTAGTAATATGTAGATATGCAAACGATATCTAACTATAGTAATTTATGATATCTCAATGGGACAATATATCCGATTAGTAAATTAGGGTTAAATGAATAACGTTCCTTATTTTTAAAGCTTAATTATATTCGACTGTGCTGCGACGTTGCAAGTAAAGAAACTTTCAAATAATGAGAAAATTTTTATAATATTCTAAGCAAGTAATGACAAAAAATATTCAATTTTCTGAGTAACAGTACATAAATTTTTAACCATTATAAAAAACAAATTTTCATTTTTATTTATTTATTTATTTTTTCAATAGGCATTTTTATACTGTTACAACAGAGAAACATAAAAGTTTAGAATTACAATAAACGAATCATGAAAGCTGCCTTCATTCTACCAATTGTATTTTTGCTGATGTATCACTTTAGTAAGTTTTATATAATTTTCATTAAGATATAAATTAAGTTTTATAATTGTGAAGCATTATAACTTTCATATACATTTTGATTCTTATTAATACAAATGTATTTACCAAAGCTTCTATTACACACAAATGCTTTCTGATAATTACTTTTTAATTTTTTTCTCTTCATTTTATATTATAGCGTAACAGTACATGCTAAAAGTTTTTGAGTAATATTTTGGAGATTCATTCTCGTAAAAGGGGATATATATATATATATATATATATATATATATATATATATATATATATATTGGGAGGGGTGGGGGTAAAGAAAAAATAGTTAACATTTTCGTTGATAGAGGGTAAAAACTGCAAATCAGATTCCTATAAATTACACTGTTTTACGATTAATACAGATTATTTCTTATTTTGCCTGCTACTTGTGCATACTTGGTGCATAAAGCGTTATTGGCGATGATGTTTTCCCTCAGGTAAGAACTGCCGACTGTAGCTTCAGTTAGCGGTGTTGTAGCTTGTTTGCAAACTGTAATTTGTGGTGGTGGTGGACGACATTTAGAACAAAATATATATACCTGTAAATATTTGCGTGCAAATAAATGTATTATAGTTTTCAAGGAAATGTGTGATTTGCTCACGTATAGTGCCATCTATCGGCAAAAATGTAACTATTATTTTTTACTTTACAAAAAAAAAAAAAGAGTCTTACAGGAATAACTTTTTTTTCAAATACAAATTTCTTTAATTTTTCTGAATTTTTTAAATGTCTACAGACTTATGGGACGTCCACTAGATAGGTAGATAGTGTTTTAAATTATTAAAATGATATATTAAAGTTTTTTTTTTTTTTTTATCTTTATAATCGATATCTATATCGGTACCTATCCATCTATCTACATTATTTATTTATTCAAATACAGGGTCTGCAAAAGTTCATATTATACTCAGTATATCTTCATAAGGCGTCAAAAATTCTCAAAATTGTAAAAAGTCTATTCAATCAGTTTGAAAAGCCCTCCTTTGATTAAATAATTTTGGCTGTTGGGTTTAGGGGGAATTTAGGGGGTCAAACTTTGAAATATCAAATGGGACGGGGGGGGGGGGTCTTTTGTTAGCTCGATAAAACGATTACATAAAGAAAAATATTAAAAAGAAAAGAAAAATTCAGCAATGATTGATTAAATTTTTCACTAAAAGTCTCCTTTCCCCAAATTTCCAAATACTGGGGGGGGGGGGGGGAAGAGAGAGAGAGAGAGAGAGAGAGAAAGTCTTAGAGAGAAAGAAAAGAAAAAAAAAAAACGTGCTTAATAAATATGAGTGGAACTTCTTGAAGGAGACTGAGAGAAACGTTTATATATACAGGGTGATCAATTTAAAAGAGTACCCGTTGGTTTTTCTTATTACCCTTAAATATGGCGGATGTGATAACTATTCTAACACTGAACTATAATTGTTTGAAACTTGTTTAAGTGTGGGAGACAATTTCCAACACTGTTGGACTGTCACAACTTTATTTGTGAGGTAAAACAGAAATGGAGACGCACAATTTTTTTAATCCTGTAATAATTTTATTTATGAAAAACAAAATTTAATTAAAATTTTTTACATTATCATTCCTACATTGCATTTACATTATAATTATAATTTAACATCATCATTTCATAGGATTTTCCAGAGAAGTCCTGCAAACATCGATGAATTAAAACAGATCATAACTCAAGATATCTCGTCAATAACACCAACAATGCTAGGAAGTGTGTCAAAAACTTCGTTCGACGTGTTCATGTTTGCATTCAAAATGCTGGCGAACATTTTCACCATTTTCTATAAAGAATGATGATGTAAAAAATTTGAATTAAATTATATTTTTCAAAAATAAAATTATCACAGGATTAAGTAACACTGTGCGTCTCCATTTCTGTTTTACCTCACAAATAAAGTTGTAACAGTCCAACAGTGGTAGAAATTGTCTCCCTCACTCAAACAAGGTTCAAATAATTAAACTTCAGTGTTAGAATAGTTGCCATATCCTTCAGATTTAAGGGTAATAAGAAAAACCAACGGGTACTCTTTTAAACTGATCACCCTCTATATGTGTGTGTGTAATGCTTTTTTGATAGTATTTTGAAGGAAGTTATTGCTGATAAAATATCTCGCAAAAATTCCCCCTCCCCCCCGCCACTTCGTATTTTGAGGAAACAGAACAGAAATTCTGAAAACTATAAAACTGTGTTCAGTGAATTTAAGGGGTCCACGTATGATTTAATAAAAAGGAGGTTGGGGGTTTTGGGGGTATCTAAGAGGCTAAACTTTGAAAGTTCAAATTTGAGGGACTGTTAGCGCATTTGAAAAGTTTTCCAAAGATAATCATTTTAAAAATGTCCTATAATGCTTTTAAAAAATGTTTATGAACGATAACATTTTTCAAAAAGTCCCACCTGTATTTCTTCACCCTCTCCTGCATCTTGTAAACGCTTCAGAATGTTAGAAAACTGTAAAAAAAGTTCTTAATCAATTTAAAACTCTTAAAAGATCTTTTAAAAAGCTAACAATTTTAACTCCCATTTTAAATAAAAAATTTGCCCCCGTAGGTAATCCTATGTACCTCAAACGCATTTTTTATACATTAAACAAGGTTTTGATAAGATTGACTGAACTGGCTTTTTATTAGTTTTTAGAAGTTTCGAAGTGTTTCTGAAATTAGGGGAAAAGGTGGGACTTTTTGGGAAATATTTATTCAGATTTAACCTCCATAAGAAAAATACTATAATAACAAACCGCCTAAGTTTCCCAGCCCTAATTTTTTTTTTTTTTTTTTTTTTTTTTTTTCCTTTTAAGGAAATTCATTAACCCTGTTAGGGTGAGGGGAAAAAAAAGTTACATTTGATATGAGTAAAAAAAAAAAAAAAAAAAAAGAAAGAAAAAAAGAAAAAAATATCCGAACACCATAGAAAGGTTAAGTACGTTTCTTACAGTTTTAGGAAAATCTAAGGTATTTTCAAGATACAATGAAAAAAGGCGGGGATTTTTAAAACAAACTTTATTTAGTCACAAGTCCTAAATATGAATAGTAGGATAAAAAAAAAATTGACAAAAATATTGTCTTAAGACCTTACCATCCATTTAAC
This sequence comes from Salticus scenicus, assembly GCA_963930645.1. Lineage (NCBI taxonomy): Eukaryota > Metazoa > Arthropoda > Arachnida > Araneae > Salticidae > Salticus > Salticus scenicus. Next base: position 96,442,334 of record OZ005650.1, read on the forward strand.
AAAATTCCCGTTTTCCTCATTTAAAGTTTGCCCTCCTCATTTATGCACCTCAGCTTCTTTTTATTTCTTTAGTTAAGCGAGATCCCCTTGAAATTTGTTGAACTTGTTTTCCATAGTTTTCAGATATTCCCACTCGCTTTCCAAGATACAGGGGGTTAGAATGTGACTTTTAGCGGATCTTGTATATGTATATATATTTTTACAATGGGTGTAGAATGCAAGAAAACTGATGATCGTATGCTAGAATTACTCACAAGAGCAAAAATTTTATTCAATTATAATTTTATTAAAGATATGAAAAATCCCATAATACTCACTTGATTATTATCCATAAAATTCTGTTTACAAAATAAATAAATAAATAAAATATATATACATATATTGTTCATATTATCTTTTAAATGAAAATATTTTTAATGACTAGATTTCTTCTTTGTAGTATTTTATTATTTATTTAGTTTAATTATTTTATTTCTAGTTTTATTTCTTGTTTCATTTTTAAAACAGTTATTTTTTAAATCGTTCTCCACGTAATTACTTTCTCGTGATCAATCGCTTTCATCATTAATTGCTAACTGTGTTTAATATTGTATATTTTTTATTTCCACATGTTGCACCCTTAATTTTCTACGTACTTAGTATGTAAGAATAAGTCTTGATTTTTTTTTTTTTTTTTTCCTCTTACAAATTTTCAATTCATTTTTATATTTTAGATACGGTTTGAATCTGAATAATTGTGATTTTCTTCGTGCAATGTTCACAATTACACAGAAAACCATATACCTTGCATACAATTATTCAAATTATGCCCTTGAAAAAGTTTAAATATTGTAAGCTTTGGCTTCCTTTAGGTGATTTTGTCTCAGAGTTTGATTTGATTTGATTTTCTTTTTTTCTTTTCTTTTCTTTTTTTTTTTTTCTCCCCTATCCAGGTAATTTACTATAAGTTTGGGGTTTGGTCATATATATAATAAAAATTTATTTCAGTTAATCTTGACAATTTCACTGTGCAATAGTTTATTTCTAATTTTTAATTCTTTTTTTCTTTCATAATTGCTTTATAAAAAATACACATACTATTTTAATTCGTATAATCAGTTACAACTTTTGAAATTATACGTGTTTGTTAAAATAAAAAATAAATAAAATAAAAAGACTTTTTCCCTTATATATTTTAAAATAATAAAATATATTTTCTAAAACATTCCTTTTCAATATTGAAAATAAATGGGAAATGAAATATCAGGTCATTAAATCTACTACACAAATAGGAATAAATATAGAAAAATATTTATGAATGCTTATATATTTTTTCAACTATTCTTTAATAATTTTTTGTTCGAAAATCAAACTTAAAAGAAATTATTAATCCTATTTTTGAGCATTTATAAAATATCCTGCTCAATGATAAATATTGAAATGCATCCAACTTTCTATCCAGTAATAGAAAACTTCAATATTTCTCATGAATTTTTCCAATTATTGAATTTTATAATTATTTAGTTTAAACCGAAATGTTTTGTATTTCGTCGTTATTATCAAATACTGATTTCCATCCTTTTTACATAATAGTAATTTTGCTTTTAAATTTTGAAATGTTTGATTCTGCATTAATATCACGAAATAAACTAAATGCATATTAAAAAGCTCTTTTCTAAGAAAACACTGCATTCTATTTTTGTTCTCAAGTTAAATGAGATTAAAGACAATGCTCACTTTTCTCTCTATTTTCCTTTTCTTAAGCGTTGTGCGTCACTATTTGAAAGCAAGGCAATTTACCAGATTTCAAATTGGATGTGTAATCGTATATATTATTTTCTGGCGAATAAATTTGCAAATATACAGAGAAAGCTAATGTAAATCAAAAGCCAAATTCTCCTCTTCTCTAATCCTATTATTTCAATTTACTTACTTTTTGCATATGCAAATATAAATGCTTTCAATTTCAGTATATAAATTCCATTTATTTATGATACTTATATGATAACATGTAAATATTTTTCAGATCTACAGCAAAAATTCCTCAAAACAAATTTAATACAAAAAAAAATGCAGCATGCTATGTTATAGTGTTACATAATTCTTTTCCTCTTGAATATATGCATTTATTTATTCATGCAATTATATACATGAAAAATTCTAAACATTCGATTGGTGATATATTTATATGCTTTTTCAATTTAAGTGAAGAGTCTTAAAATATTTTTTAGAAAAATATTAGTTTTTGTATGATAAAAATACGAAATCGTAAAAATGAAATAATAAAGATTTATAGTAGTTTATTAATTGCCGTAATGTCATTTGAGGCCGCCAATGGAGACTCAGTGGAGACTCAAAAAGATTTTGGGTTCCGTCTGTGTCTCTGTCTGTTTGTCTGTCGAGCTCTAGCGGCCGCAAAAATCACGCTATTGGCTTCCAATTTGTTACACATAAAATTTGTTGTATTGTTTTGGGTGTGTATTCCCTTTGTAGTTCGTGTACAGGGACACTCCAAAATTTTCCTTATCAAACTATGGTTATTCCTTATTATTCCTTATCACTTCCTATGGTCAAAATTTGTATGTACCGCAATAGCGGCCGCAAAAATCCGCCGATTTACTTGCAAATTGGTGCGCACGTTCAGGTTCTGTATAGAAATAGCTGTATAATTTTCAGGCTTATATTGATTATGGATTGTATACAGGAACACGCCAAAGTTTTTTTTATCATTGCGGCCTACGGGGTGAATTTCGATTAAACGCATTTTAACATCGTTACTCTGCATCCAATGAAATGTAATTAGCATACATTACTGAGATGCTTAAACTCATGTTTTCTGCAGAAAATATGTGTACTTAGGCTTCATAATTAATGTACAGGGCCTTACAAAAGTGTTCCGACAATGTCACGTAATCATCCAAATTATGTCAATTTTTGAATAATTAATCATGAAAAACGTAGAATTGGTTGAATAGTTTTCACTGGTGTAATATACAGCGTTTATGGTTCGTTTGCAGAAACACACAAAAGAATTTCGTGACATTAGAGCCTATAAGCAAATTTTTATTGAAGTGCATTTTAACGCATTTATGCCGCATTCGACAAAATGGAATTAACATTCATTATAAAGATGCTTAAAAGAATGTTTACCCTAAAAAAAAAAAGCTATGTATAGACTAATTTATTTACAGAACCACCCAAAGAAATTTTTTACCATTAAGGTCTATAGATGGTATTTCTTAAAAATATATTTTAACATGGTTACACCCCATTAAATATAATGAAATGTTATTAGAATTTTTAAAAGCATATTTTTCTGTGGGCATAGAATTAATAATTAGTTTACAGGGTTACACAAAATAATTCCGATATATTATGCAATCACTTTGTATGAAATTAGGTACAGATATTTATGAGTTCTGAAAATTCTGAATTAATAATAATAATAATAATAATAAATAAATAAATAAATAAATATAAATAATTAATTAATTAAATTTTATTTAAAAAAATTCTGCTAGGTGGTCCATTATAATAAACATGCTTAAAATAATATGCAATAAATAACTATGGTCTATTTTAACATTTTCAAATCTTACAACATTTAGAACTGTTATTCTTACATTTTGCAAACGTTATTGCGGCAAAACTTTACAGCAGAGGGATTAGCCATTCATTTCCCATTACCATGTCCAAGAAAGCTGGCCAGGAATTGAAATGAATTCCTCATAGACATCTGGTAAATAATATATGTTTTAAAGCTAAATGTTCAACGCTTGTTTTTTGTATATTCACACGTTTTGAGGCTTCCTGATTACCGAAGTCAAGTTTTTTTTTATGTTTGATCTTTGTCTGTGTCTATTCGAGTAAATTAAAAACATATAATTTCAGGTGATCCAAATGTTACATTTTGAAGTTAATACGTTTGCTGCTACAAAAATTTGATCGATAAGTTTCTAGGAACGTTGCCTGTGATATTTGTCTGAATAATTTTTAATGAACTTTTGAATTTAAAAACAGATTTTGAATTCTATATAAATGTAAGTACAGCAATGAAACGGGTGCGGTTGAGGGGGGCGTAGCCCCCCTCACATAGAATTATTTGTCAAATAAAGCTGTTCTGAAGTCTAATTTGAATTGTTTTAACATAGGTTTGCATAATAGTACTTGTTGTTATCTTACTCCTTAATCTCCAATCTGTATTTATAGTATTAAATTTCAGGGTAAGAGAAAGTCGTGTGTATTTCATCGAAGTATTTCCTTGGAAGAATAGTTTTTTTTTTTTTTTTTTTTTTTTTTTTTTTCCCTTACCTATATATGTGAAAGAAAAAGTACTGTTTTTTGGGTCAAATTTTCAAAATTGAGTTTTTGCTATATTTAAAAGTTTTGAGGTTCTCTGAATATAAAATTCATTGTTAATCTGTGCGTGTGTCTGTTTCATATCAGTATATCTCAAATACAAATAATAGCAGAAAGCTGAAACGTGGTATTCTAAATATGTATCATATAGGGATGCTACACTAAACATTTCATTGAGATCAAGCAAATTGGTTCGAGTACAGGGATACCGAAGAAAATTAAAATGCATTACGTCTGTGAGGTAAATAGCAAGTTAGTAGAGTTTAGACATCTATAGACTGCACTAAACCAAATAAAACGAATACGTATACCTATTTTTATATGCGTAAAAACATGTTTCATGTAGAATATAGTATGGAAATCATTCACTACTCGCTTACAAGGCTAAAAAAAGAACTAGATTATTCTGCGACAAAACTTGAAAATTGATGTAATTGTATTTCAGGTTATGCCATGTGTTATTATTATAGGATTGTATATAAGAGCTCCATGTGGTGTGTACATAACCTTCAAAAGATATGCAGGGCTGTCAATATTTTAGTCATGACGTTCTTTTTAATTGTTAGTGGAAATGCTTTACTGTAATATTTTAGCCTGTCCAGGGAAGCTGCTCAGGAATTAAAATGAATTCCTCATAGCCATATGGTAAATAATATATTTTTTTAAGCTAAATATTTATCGCTTGATTTTTTTGTATATTTAGACGTTTTGAGTATTCCTGAATACTGAAGTCAAGTTTTTAACGTTTGATCTTTGTCTGTGTCTCTTAGATTAAATTAAATCAAATAATTCCTGGGTATCCAAATGTTGTATTTTGAAGTTAATACGTTTTTACTAGAAAAGTTTGATCAAGGTTGATAAGTTTCAAAAAATGTTGCATGTGAAAGTTGTCTGAATAATTCTAAATGAACTTTTGCATTTAATAACAGATTTGAATTCTACTTAAATGTAAATACAATAATGAAACGGGAGATTGAGGTGGCGGTAGCCCCTCCAGATAGAATTAATTTTCAAATAAAGCTGTTCCAAAGCCCAATTTGAATTGTTTTAACATAGGTTTGCATAACAGTACTCGTTATCTTACCCTTTAATCTCCAATCTGTATTTATAGTTTAAAAATTTCAGGGTAAGATAAAGTCGTGTGGGTGACACTAGATTATTTTTATAGAATACGTCGTTAGATCATTTGAAATTGATCTATGTTATCTAGGAAGGAAAATTTTGACGACATGAAAAGATTATTTTGCAAACTTTTCACTCTATGTAAATTTTGTATGTGATACCTCTGGAATAATACAAATTTTTCACCCATATTTAAACATTTATTGTTGAATACAAAGACCTATCTATTGAAAATATATCGTTTTTTCATTTAAAAAAATAAAACATCATTCATATAACTAGTATTTTTTATATCATGTTTAATGTCTTATATTAAACAGGTAGTTGTATCATACTAAACTGCTCTTTTTTTTTTTTTTTTTTTTTTTTTTTTTTTAATGCTTATTTAGATACAGTGATGGCAAGAGACATTTTTTGTCCAGATAATCCTATGGGATGCCATATGCATTGCTTGATGATGTCAAAAACACCAGGTTTGTATTATGTGAGAGGAACCTGTACAATGCTCCAGAATACAACCTGCGAATGTCGTTCATGACAGCTGTAATTGTAATCATGTATGTATTTCAATAAAATTAAATAAAATAATGACAATAGTAATCAAACAACACTTTTTTTTTTTCATATTGCGAACATTTTATATTATTAACCTTACTTTATTAATGTTTATTATAGAACAAAAAATCTGCTTCTATTTTAAAAGCATTTTGAGAAAAATTTCCTTTTATAGATCACAATTGAAACAAAATGCCTGAATTTAAACAAAAACAATGAACTTATGAATAAATGTTATGCTGTTTCACGTACACCACTATAAAGAATGCATATATTTTTTCTTCTTAGACAACAAGAGAATATAACTATAAAGATGGAGTTTTTGATCCAGAAGTTTCACGACTATTGAGGGAAAAAAATTCTTGATACATGGTCGTTATCAAGAAGCCACTCTTCTTTATACTGTATCTAAAATTCTGCTCTAAAATCCTAACTCTTCCTTTCAAAATACACCAGTCTTGTCTTGTATAATTGGTATATATTTTGCTTATCTTAATATTTGGGGAATAAAACTATTTTATTAATTTTATGACATATAAGTACAAATACTTATGTAATGCCAATTCATATTTTATTCTGACATTAAAAAATTATGTTAAAAATAAATATAAGAAGAAGAAGAAAAACTTGATGTAACGAGTATATTCGTATATATATAGTATACATGTTGTAACAAGTTCTTCTTTTCCCCTAACCTTGCTTGCCCGCAACTGCTGAATCCGAGGCTACGTAGTTTAGTTTCTGTTTCCCGTACTCAGAATCCTAGCTAGCTGATCATTGACGGAGTATCAGAATATGAGAGGAAGTGCGTGCTTATGACGTGAATGACGCTACTTCCTGAACAGGCCGCTGCTAAGAGCGTTTGGAGGATAGAAATTCAGTTTCGACGGAGAGTTGATGAAGCTTGCATACTTGACGGATGCAATGCTTGTATTTGATAACTTTGTTTTTCGTGTTTCGACGAAATTAAAAAGTGAAATAATAAATAAATAATTTATATCACGAACAGTACGACGTCGACGAACATTACCTAAGCAACATCTTGATTTACCAACGTTTTTATGTAAATATTTGTACATATTAATTCTTTATTAAATTTTAAGTAATTAGTAAATAATAGAATTAGTATTTAATTGTTCTTAAATGCCCACAATTGACTAGAAACCACATCAGAAGTGGGATCAAGAATAAATCGTGAATTTTAGTTTAACTTGGACTTCGGATTGAACGCGATAAAGGATTGATCGTGAATTTTGATGAATCGTGAGATCTACTTCGAATTGAAATTCGCGTAAGTAAATGTGAACTTTTTTTAAAAAACTTTTTGCGAACGGTATTCTTAAAAATGATGATGCACCTGGACTGATAAAATATAAGTTTATAAACTGAACTTTTAAATTATAAACTGAACTTTTTATTTAAAAATAAAAAACTCTTGCTGAACAGCTGAACTGTGATAAGTGGTGAATTATAAAGTTTTCGTCATATTAAGCAACGATGTGTGAAATATGCTTTTCAAGGTTCTCAAGGATTAGAAAACGGCAAAACGACTGGATAAAGATTTGAATAAAAATTCAGAACACCTGCTCTTTTGGTTCTACAAAGTGCAATTTTTAAAAAACGACGAATCGACCGAATGAAAATTTAAATAAAAATTCAGAACAACAGCTGTTTCTGCTCTACAAAGGTACGTACATTTTATCTTGTTATACAATGGTTTCTTTAGGGGATATTCCCAAAATTGGCGCTGCACTGAGGACTGAGAACTATAGTAAAATTAAAATTCTGCATCGGTTTTTATTCGATGATAACGGCGATCGCAGGAACAGATGCAGAATAAAAAAATTCACGGGATTCACTTTTGCCATTGGCGACGAAAAATACATTGAAAAACAAAAAATAATTGATGACAATTTTTCTTTGAACGAACTAATTCTTATTTGTAATATATTAAATGTCCCTTTTGATGGGAGCAAACACGAATTGCGAGATCGACTGTTGTTAAATCTGTGCGGCACAGAATTACTAAAACAATAAAATTCCGAAAATAATTCAGATGAGGAAGATTCTCAGAATGAATCGAGCAGTGAATCCGAAAGTAGTGGCGATAATGACGTCGAAAAAATTGACTCCTCTGTGCAATGCCATATGAATGATAATAAGTGCTATGAAAATAATTGTGATTATGATGATGGCAAAATTTAAAAAAATGGAAATTGTAATAATGGATCACTTGGTGCAACTGTTTCTTTTGAAAATTCCATGTCTAAATTTAGCGGCGAGCCGCATGAAAATATTATTGAATTTTTTTCCGAATTTGAAGAATTGTCAATAATGTTTAATTTAAGTGAACTACAAAAAATTGTTTTCTGTAAGAGATCGTTGAGCGGAAACGCTCTTCTCTTCATTAAATCCGAAAAAGGATTATTGACTTATAAAAAATTAAAAAATGCACTAATTAATGAGTTTAAAATCGAGGTAAATTCCGCCTCTTTACACGAAATGCTGAGTAAAAAGAAAATGAAAACTAATGAATCAGTTACGGAATATTATTTTAAAATGCGTGAATTGTCAAAAAACGGGCACATTGATGATGCCGCAATAATGCACTACGTGATCCAAGGAATTAGTGACAAACCTGAGAATAAAGTCATTTTATATGGTGCCAAAAATCTTCGCGAATTCAAAGAAAAAATAAAATTATATGAAATGTATAAAAGAGATAATGAGAAAAGTAAATTTAAATTTGATAGAATTGATAATGCAAAATTGAAAACTGTACAACATAATGTATATGAAAAATTTAGTCCTAAAAATGAAGTAAACAAAATATGTTATAATTGTGGTGAAAAAAACCACTTATCTAGAGATTGCCCCCAGAGAATAAGAGGTTTTAAGTGCTTTACTTGCAAACAATTCGGGCATAAAAGTTCGGAGTGCCCAGGTACAAAACCAGAAGTTGATGCATTATATATTGGTGTAAATCATAATTTGAACAAAAATATTTTGATTAATAATGTAAATTTCAGCGGTATAATAGACACAGGAAGTGAAGCAACATTGTTGCGAAAAAATGCTTTCGATAAATTAAATATGAATACATTAAATTTTATGAGTACTACTTTGAAGGGGATCGGGAAAAGTTCAATAAAGCCGTTAGGCTCATTGGATGTCGATATTAAAGTTGATGATTTTGAAACCAAAACTAACATTTATGTTGTAGAAAATGACGTAATACCCTACGATATAATTATCGGTATGAATGTATTAATGTTAAGTGAAACAACGATTAATGGAAAAGGTATCGTTGTGAAAAATAAATCTAATTCTCTCGAGGTGAATTTAGTAACAGTACTTCCAGTAAATGCATATCAAAAAGAAAGTAAAACGAATGTTGTTATTGATTTAACTTTGAGAACAAAATTTTTGAAAAATCCCCAGAAATAAATAAAACAGTGAATAGTGCTAAAAAGTGTGAAAATGTAACCCCTCAACCAATTATTATGCTGTCAAAAAAATCCTTAGAATCCTCCGAAACAGCCGTAAGTGAAAATGACGATGAAGACGAAAATGACGAAAGTGATGACGATAAGATGCTTTTAGAGGACGATATTAGTGTAAATGATGACAGTGAGGAAGAAGAGGAGCCTCGACGACAGAAACAAGGTCAGACGAGTATTTTCCAGATAGATGATGATAGTGATGAAGAGGAGGAGCCGCGCCGAAAGGGACGAAGTCAGACGAATAATTACCGAATGAAGTCGCCAAATCCAGAAAACACTTATTTGAAGAAAGACGAGAAACAACTCCTACTTGAAAAAATTTCACAGTTAGCCGAAGAGTTGAAAGAGTTAAAAGAAAAAGTTGACGAAAATTCCAAACTATTTAAAAGAAAGAAATCGAGAAAAAAGACTGTGACAATAGATCCCATTGAGTGTAAAAGACAGAATTTGCCAAAAGAAGAGACTGCCAGTGTAAATTCGAAAAAGTTGTTCATCCCATCACTTCCATTGACGACCACAATTAGCGAGATAGCCATATTATTTCCCAAAGCTGTACAAATAAAATTAGAAGTTTTCCCTACATATAAGACTGCCATTATAGACTTTTCGACTGAACTTGATGCTACAGAAACTTTAAAAGGCATTAAAACTGAAAATGATCGATTAGAGGGTCTCGAGTTCGAGTCCCAAGGTAACTCCGAGTCCCAAAATAAAGATTTGAGTACACATATCAATAAACAATTTTCTAGAGTTAAAAAGAAAAATGAAACAAAATGCAAGTTGAGTAGACAACCACCAAAAACTGTTACCATAGGCAACCAAGTTGCCGTAAAGCCAAAATTGACTTTTTCCTGTGACTATGCAACAATAAAAATGAAAAATGATAATATTGATGAAAAAGTTAGAAATGGATGCCATGAAGGCTCCTATTGCACGCTTACTCGTGCTAAGATCCTCAGACATGGGATCACTTAGCTTACGAGCAAAAATATGAAGATTTGTAAAAAAAAAAAAAAAACTGTAAATAAGTATGTTATTATTTTGTGTTGCTTTTTTTTTTTTTGTATTTTTCAGTGTGACCGCCTGGAGGACCAACCGGATGCAGGACGGCCGATCTTGTAGTAACAAGTTCTTCTTTTCCCCTAACCTTGCTTGCCCACAACTGCTGAATCCAAGGCTACGTAGTTTAGTTTCTGTTTCCCGTACTCAGAATCCTAGCTAGCTGATCATTGACGGAGTATCAGAATATGAGAGGAAGTGCGTGCTTATGACGTGAATGACGCTACTTCCTGAACAGGCCGCTGCTAAGAGCGTTTGGAGGATAGAAATCCAGTTTCGACGGAGAGTTGATGAAGCTTGCATACTTGACGGATGCAATGCTTGTATTTGATAATTTTGTTTTTCGTGTTTCGACGAAATTAAAAAGTGAAATAATAAATAAATAATTTATATCACGAACAGTACGACGTCGACGGACATTACCTAAGCAACATCCTGATTTACCAACGTTTTTATGTAAATATTTGTACATATTAATTCTCTATTAAATTTTAAGTAATTAGTAAATAATAGAATTAGTATTTAATATATATATATATATATATATATATATATATATATATATATATGCTCCTTCCATTAAAATGCTCCTTCTTTTTATGTTTCTATATGTTTTGTATTATCATTGGAATTATTTTAAAATGAGTATTCTTTTTTTTTCAAATATAAGCTAAAGCATTGTTATTAAAAAAACATCTGGAGTGACTCCACTCGACTTTCCGAACATTTAGTAATTAACGGTTTTGTAGATAAAGTAAAGTAAGATGAGTTGTTAAATAAACAAAAGAGAGAAAATTATAATAGGGTGTTTGACTATTTTTCTCCATATAGTACGCGATGTTTAATTTAACGCCACTGAACTTTGAGCCCATACATTATAATGATAAAGAATTTTTCGTTGTGACCTTGTAAAAACCTATAAATGCTAGATTCATTAAAATGCTTTTCGTTAGTGAAACAGTGACTTATAATATTCATATAAATTTTCAGCTATATTCAATAAAGCGTTTAGACGCTATCGCATTTTTAAAAATTTGGTCCCATAGGCCATAATGATAAAGAATTTTTCTTTGTGTCCCTGTAAAAAACTGTTAGGGCAAAATTCACCATAATCTATACAGCTCGTGCAACTGTGACCTATAACATGTGTATAATTTTTTTGCTCAGTTTAATAAGGCGTTTAGACGCTATCACATTTTTAAAAATTTGGCCCCATAGACCATAATGATAAAGAACTTTTTTTGGTATCCCTGTAAAGAAACTATAAGTGCTAGATTCACCAAAATCAAAAGGGTTCGTGCTACGGTGATTTACAACATACGTACCAACTTTCAGCTCATTCGAGCAAAGCGTTTAGACGCTAGCGTGTTCACTCACACACATACACGCACACATACGTACGCACATACAAACACACACATGCACACATACATACACACATACATACATACATACACACACGCATACATACACCATCGTAAAAATAATTAAAACGGACTCAGGGTACCTCAAAACGTATAGAAACATCAAAATCTCAAATTTGGATTTTTGACATGATTACAATACTTTCCTCACAATAGTGTTCGGAAAGTAATTATCAAGTTATAAATCAAGTTATTAAAAAATTTAATTAAATTAGCTAGTTACCAAATTGACTTTTGTGGTTGTTGTGGCCAATTATTCCTCTGTTTATTTTTCGTTCTTATTCTTAGTGTTATCATTAATATATATATATTAATAATTTTTTAAAATGTAGTAAAAGACGAGCAACAGAACATTTACCTGAAACCACATAGACCAATAAAAAATAAAATTTCATCAAATTAAATTTACCTGTGAAGACTTTTTGTTAATTATTGAAACAATTAATTTTACTTACTGATTTTTTTATTTAATATAATTTAACATCAAACTTACCTTAATATTATTCCTAGATAGTTTATGTATATATATACATACACAATGTTACAACGGATTAAGTCTTTTTTTCCTGCATTAACTGTACTCTTGCAGTGAAAGTAGTTTTACAAGCAAAGTGAAAATAAAGTAGCAGTTCATTATCCTTCAGTGAGGTATTTCGGTATTATTCTTTCGACAAATTCATAGTGATGATTCTGATGATATTATGTTGAAGTTAATTTTGGAAGCTAATGTAATATATATCGTCCTTGACGAGAAAAAAAAATCACTAAACAACTACCAATGAAAAAATAAGTAAATAAATAAAAAATAGTGGGGGGAAAAGTAAAAGTACATCCGAGGGGGGGGAGGGGGGAGAGAACATGAAAATGTATTTTAAAATTGAAAAAGTTGGGCTAATATTAATAATAAAGATGATAATAAAGGATTTTTTCACCGAAAAAAGTAATGATTGAAACACTAAAGTATTAAACTCTGTGTAAATCAAACTGTTTATTTATTGAAAAACAAAATTTAAATAAAAGCTAAATCTGGGAAGGGGGGGGGGAGGAACTAAACGCAAAAAAATCACACAAAAATACTAATAAAAAAGACTTTTATCTCCAAATACAAAAACTGCCAATGATAACAGATGCCAAATCTATACTAAATTTTCATAAATATTTAAATGCAATTTACATTTTATTACTATAATTCCATTATTTTTATTAAAAAACAGTTATTTATTTATTTATTTATTTATTTTATGACTGAAATGAATTAAAATTAAGTGTTTCCACCTAAATCTCATTCTTTAGTTAATTTAAATAAAAAAAAAAATTATTTGTCGTGTCGAAAAGCTGTTTGCACTCCTGGATTCAGAAAAATCGTCCCTTTTATTTGGTTCCAAATTTGTAACGGTAGTAGATATCTCTAATTTATTTTGGTGTTACAGAAAATTGGTCTAAAAAAATCTTGATTGAAAGTAATAGTTCTCCGTCTTAAAAAAAAGAAAGTGCACAACTAGATATTATATAAAACCTACATATAAATTTCCAATGTTCTATATTCAACCACTTTTAAGTTATGCGACACACACACATAAACGTACATACAAACATACGTCATGAAAATCGTGAATATATTTAAAGTGGAAAGTGATATCAAAACAAAAATTGCAGGTTACAACTACATGTAAGGACAGTTTCATATATAAATTTAACGGCCATTCGCTTTTTAGGTATGCGAGATACAAAATCTCTTTTGTAAATCAGCACCACAATACTTCCTTCTATATTCTCTATGGAAGTTAAAAAAAAAAAAAAAAAAATCATTAAATAGAAAAACTCATTTTAATCACGATCTTAGTATGTTGTATTCTATAAAATTCAATGTCCTTTGCATACGATTATTACACATCGGACAGACGTCTGAAGGGCATAACATATTCTGTAAAAAGCATCATTTTAGCTTTTTAACAATAAATGTCAATTTATTTATGATTTTTGCTAAAAAAAGTTATTTAAGTGTTATTTATAAAAATGACTCTCCAATAACGCAGTGAATCGACATTTTGTTTGGGGGTGTCTCTGCAAAAACCAGCTGTACAGGGTCTATTAATGCCATTTTACATAGGGAACATTTCATAGTGAACTTAATAACATACACCATTTTAAGAAATTCTGGAGGCTGGAGGCGGGAAGAGGAACTGCCGTGTTAAAAATGCTTATTATAAATGAAAATGCAGTTTAGTCAATTTCTAATAATAGCCCCTAATGTAGCTCAATATTTTTGTGTTGCCCTGTAAATGTTAATACTTATCATACTATATTCTATACAAAGCATTTTCTTTTCTTTTTTTTTTAAGGTGCATATGAATAAAATATTTAAATTTTATTAAGATTCAATTGTGCAAAGTAAAGTTATTAAAATATGGTTTATAGAAATACTTCTCATAGAATGCAGAGTTTTGGAATATTTTCGGGTGTCCCCGTACACAAACCTTTGGTGTTGCTTACTCCATTTTCTATGTAAACATCCGACAGTGAAACTTGATTAACATAATTAAATTTATTTAAGACGTATGTAAAGTAAAGGTATTAAAATATGGTTTATAGAAATACCTCTTATACATAGAACGCAATGTTTTGGAATACTTTCGGGTGTCCCTGAACACAAACCACTAGCAGTTTGTTCCATTTTCAATAGGGAACATTCGATAGTGAACCTGAAAAACATATATCAGTTTCATGAAATTCCATGAATATTTACTGTAGTTAAAACGCGGACAGACAGACAAACCGAAGTCATTAACACATTTCAGACTTGCTGGAAAGTGATTATATTAAGCGACATTAATTGTTAGCGCAATAATCTATAATGTATAGATTAATCTATAATGTATAGATTAAAAAAAAAAAAAGGCACTAATGCCACCCTCAGCCCGAAATCTGATTTTAACTTAAAAAATAAAATAAATAAAATAAAATAAAATAAATAAAAAAAAGAAGAAGAAAAATCATGCGGTACAGCGGGACTCATTGATTATTAACACTTTCCAACTGTACGTACTCATTGTATCGTACAACCTTCAGTTCTTTACTTATACACTATTACACAACGGACAACGACCAGTAAGACAAACATGTAGAATAATTGAATTCATAATCACTCTTAAACATTGTTGAAACGTTTTAAAAATGCTTAACACAAAAGGAAGTGCAGCTCTTAATTTCCAGTTGCAACCTTTAATGTACCTGAATATTTTAGTGTAGCTCTATATATCTGAAAGGGAAGCATATCATATTCAATAAAAAACGTTATTCTAGATTATTAAAAGAAAAAGTCAATTTCTTTATGATTTTTAGAATATAAAGTTATTTAAATGTGTTTTATAAAAATGTCTCTAAAAATGCATTAACTTTTTTTTTTTTTTTTTTTTTTTTTTTGGAGGGGGGGGGGGGTACAGGGACTGTTGATGTCATTTTAAATAGGGAACACCCCACAGTGAATTTGAATATCGTGTAGCATTTATAAGAAATTCTGAAAATAATTACAGGCGCTTCAGGCGGGACAAACAGACAGATAGATGCACTAATTCAAATCATATTCAAACTAAAAAAATTGTTAGCAAGTATTAAAAACGCTTAATGTAAATGAAAATACAATCTAGAAAATTTCTACTAGTGCCCCTTAATCTTAATATAACTGAATATTTTTGTGCGTTCCTTTATATTTTAATGTTAATCATACTATATGTTATAGTAAACATTCTCTTGTGCATATGAATGACATATTTCAATTTCATTAATATTTGTGCAATATAAAGTTATTGAAATATTATGTATAGAAATTCCCCTCTTAGAACGCAATGCTTTGGAATACTTTCGGGTACGCATGTACAGGAAATATTGGTGGTATTTACTCCATTTTCAATGGAAAACATTCGATAGTGAACTTGAATAACACATTTTAATTTCATTAAGATTTGTGTAAAGTAAAGGTATTAAAATATGATTTATAAAAATACTTCTCATAGAACGCAATGCTTTGAATATTTTCGGTTGTCCCACACACAAACCAATAACACAAACCAATAGTGATATTTACTCCATTTTTGATAGGGAATACCCGATAGTGAACAAGAATAACATATATCAGTTTCAAGAAATTCCATGAATATTTACGGGAGTTAGAGCGCGGACAGAGAGACGGCCAGACAGACAGACGAACAAACCGAAGTCATTACACTTTTCATCTTTGTTGGAAAGTGTTACAAAGAGATCCGAAAATTAGCTGATGTAATTTGAAGAATCCGCCCCCCCCCCTATATTATTTAATAAATATAAATAATAAAATCTCTAAAAAAGTTAAGTTTTTCTACACTTTATTACCAGTATTGCAAGACAAGCAACAGTCATTATTTTTAAATAATAGGTACAAAACTTTGAATGAACACCATAAAATGTAAAGTTCAAAGTATTCAAAAGTTTGAATAAAGACCCTAAAACGCAAAGTTCAAAGTATTCAACGTTTTGTACTTATTATTTTAAACACCGGTTCTGTGGTGCTTTTTTATAATTACTTTTTTATACACGGCCTAAAGGTTAACTAAAATTTCATTAAAAAATCACTCAGAAATTGAGAGGGCACAGTCTTTAAAAATTTAAACTAATTTTATTTATAAAATTTCTTCTGAATTTTGTATTAGTTCACCTACACTTGCACTGTAACATATAGAACTAATGGACTGTGCTCTCACAATATCTGAATGTTTTTTTTTTTTTTTTTTTTTTAATCTAATGAAATTTTTTTAGCTATTTGAAAGTAATCTTATTGCTTGTTTTGTAATGCTGGTAATATTCAGATACATTAAAGGCTGTAACTGGAAATTAAGAGATGCATTTCCTTTTGTGTTAAGCACTTTTAAAACTTTCCAACAATGTTTAAGAGTGATTATGAATTCAATTATTCTACATGTCTGCCTTACTGTCCTTCTGTCTGTCCGTTGTATGATAATGTAGGTAAAGAACATCGAAGGTTATACGATACAATGAGTACGTGCAGTTGGAAAGTGTTAAGAATCAATGCGTCTCGCATGATTTTTATTTAATTTATTTATTTAATTAATTAATTAATTTTTATTTTATTTATTTATTTATTTATTTATTTGTTTATTTATTTGTTTATTTATTTGTTTATTTTATTTTTATTTTATTTTTATTTTATTTTTATTTTTTTTTGGGGGGGGGGAGGGGGGGGGTTAAAATCAGATTTTGGATAGAGGGTGGCATTAATGCTTTTTGAAGTTTTGTAGCGGATAATATTTTTTGCCTGAGGAGCGTTACAGTACAGTCGAACCTCGTTAACGTGAACGGGATAAAAAATTTGTTCATGTTATCATGTTATCATGTTATCATCATGTTTATAAGTAACTTAGCTTCATATAACTAAACAAATCTTCATTTTGACGGGGATTGTGGAAACAGTTCATGTTAAAAGTAATTCACGTTAACAGTGTTTACGTTAACGAGGTTCGACTGCATTTGTAATAAATCTGAGTATTACGGAAATAAATTTCACTTTTAATATCACCCCCGAAATGAACTGTAATTTAAATACTGGACAATTTAATAACTATTCATAAAAATATTTTTGAATGTTATTATAAATTGAGGCTCGGATACTAAATATGGAAATATTTTTCGCTGTTATGCACTAATAGCGGTATGCTAAAACTATCGAAACTGTAGTTGACTAATTGTATTTTTTACTTTCCTCTGTATTAATAAAAGAAAGCGCTGGATTCGTGAAAATTTTTCCATTCCAGTTTTCAGTGCATTTGCACGTTTTGAGATGCCTTGAGTATGATTTGACCATTTTTTAAAATGTCTGTTTGTCTGTATGGTGTATGTCTGTGTGTTAATGTGTGTTTACATACTTGCCAACAACCTAATTAATATTCCGTAGTATCGTTAGCCACGCCTTTTATTTCACACCAACATTTTTTTAGAGTATTCTTCTTCTTATTTAATCGTAATTGAATTTGGAAAATATTACTCTTTGAATTTACTGGTATGAAAAAAGAGGCTGGGCTAACGATAGTACGGAATATTAATTAGGATGCTGGCAAGTATGGTGTTTATCATAAATTTTGAGGACACTGTATCTCACAAACCGCTATTTCTCTCAAACTCATTTCCGTTTGTCTATATGTAACAAGTTTTTGTAGCAGCCCTATAGCAGAAACTGCTGTATTCATAAAATTCTTTATTTAGTTGCACCTAGATTTACATTCGTGTCTTTTGGTGCACATCACTCAACATCGGTGCCCCCCGCCCCCCCCCCCTTTTTTTCCAGAATTTATATTATGGCAGAATAGGTCAAATTTTTATATAAATGTACACAATTAAGATTATTTTTAACCAATTATTATTCAATATAAGTTTCTTTTTTTTCCTTTCTTTCTTTTTTCTTTTATTTATTTATTTATTTATTTATTTATTTATTTATTTTTTTTTAAGAATTCGCCGATACCTATATAACAGGTCGTTGAACTATGTATCTGTTATAATTTGAAACAAAATTATCAATTTAAGGGGAAAATATTAAAAAAAGCTTATTTTAGATGTTTTCTGTAGGGCACAAGATTTATTTTCATTCGGCATTTAGCGTTACAATTTCATCAGATGAATATTGTGTGCACTCATCACGGAAAGTAATTTTGATGAATAATAATTAAAAAAAAAAAAAAATTTGCGCAATGTGAATTCGTATGAAAAATACAGAAGAACGTTTTTTGATGGCTAAAATATACATGGTTATTTTTGATGGTTTTAACTTTGTTGTCACCTTAATTTTAAATCGTTCTTAACTATTTCAAATACATTGAAAACTGTTTTAAACTTAATGTATCTGTCGCCGTACTAATTATCATAAACATCAATATATATATATATATATATATATATATATATATATATATATATATATTTAAATAGATTATATAAAATTAATATAGCTTGCACACAGATGAAACTAGTATGCGTGGATTTCTTCATTCTTTCGATTGGAACACTGGAAAGATATTGGTACACTATACATTCTATAGGCCATAATGATTTCAAATTATTTTCTTATACCCTCGATGGATTTGTACTAAAATATGATTAGATATGGATTTAATTTTACTGTTGAGTATGTTACAATATGTTACGTTTAAAAAGTTAAATGCGTGTAAATTTTATCTTTTTTGACAACAAAATAAATTTGAAAGTTCATTTAAAGTTACTTCTTGAAAAATTTGATCAAGATTCATAAGTTTCAAAGAGGGATGCATGTGGAAATTGTGTGTGTCTGAATAATTTAGAATAAACTTTTAAATTTAATAACAGTCTTGAATTATGTATTAATGTAGATATTAGATTCAAACGGGGTGTTGGGGATACGATAGCTCCCCCATACAGGATTATTTATCAAATAAAACTGCTCCTAAACATAGTTTGAATTCTTTTTAACATGTATTTATATGACATCACTTGTTATCTTACTCCTTAATCTGCAATCTTTTATGTAACTGAAATGCAGGATAAGAGAAAGTCGTGTGAGGTTTTTTTTTTTTTTTTTTTTTTTTTTTTCCCCTTCTCTTTCTGTATTCTTGTGAATAATATGTTTTTACAGAATTAAATAAAAATAAAAAAAATATTTGAAAAACTTTGACATGTTATTGCTATAACAGCTGCCTAAACATCTGTGTTATGTATATGCTACCTAGAAAAATATTATGCCACATGATAAAATTTCACTTTAAAAGTTTGGTTTATGAATTATTGTTTTTACTGTTTTATCGGTGTATAAATCGGTAAGATGTAACTTTCTTATTTATATACATTTCTTTAAATTTTATACATTCCTTAAATGTTTTGTGATATGCGATAAAAAAAAAAAATAACTATCTATAAAAATATATTATAGAACAACTGCATAATTAATTTATAGAGAACAATTTATAAATAAGTGAAAATTTTGAATAATAAAATACAGTATATAGCATAAAACATATAAATTCATAAGAAAATGCTTAAACGCATATCAATTTATCTTAAAACATGAAAAGATTTTGCAGGAAATTTAAACCTATTATTATTATTATTATATTATTTTATCTTTGCAATTAAATGCGATTTAAAAAATTAAGATGAAAAAAAATCAGGTATTTTACCTGCAATAAATTTAATGCATTGAATTTTAAAATAAGCCCATATAGGAAAAAATAAAAAATAAATAAATAAAAATAAAGCAAAAGCAGTTACACTTTACAAAAATATTTCTCAACAAATGATTATAAGATGAATTTTTTTGAATCTACAGAAAACGCTTCTAAAAAAAAAGTAGATAAATAAAAAAATAAAAATAAATGCATTAAAAATACAATAATTCAATTTTTTTAAATTATATATATAAAGAAAAAAAAATTACCATGATAAGAAAAATAAAAAATAAAAAATAAGAATAAGAAAAAAAAGTAATATAATTGAAGTCTAATTAATAAAAGCCATTGACTATCTTTAACAGAATATATCAGTGAAGTATTATTTTCCATACAGAAGCTATTAAAAACAAAATACAACGCAGTATTTGAATATGATCCAACTTTATATATAAATTTTGAATATGAAAGAAAAATTTAAAAGTTAGTTATAGTAAACGAAATATATATATATATATATATATGTGTGTGTATATATTAAATATTCGTGATTTTTTATGAAACACTATCATAATTTCTTTTTATCATATAATTATAAATAAATAAATACTGATATTCTCTCCCTCTCCTTCTCTCTCTCTCTCTCTCTTTTCTTAATAATTTTTATAATAATATATTTCCAGAGTTTAAAGATACGTTCAAAAATACTTCTAGACAATACATTTTTAAGAGAAATTGCTTTATTATCATACCTGAATTAAAATATTTTTTAATTAATATTTTTTCTATAAAAAATACATATAAAATTTCTAGGCTTAAGATTATTGTTTGTATTTAATACTTGATTTTTTATATCGAATAATATGAATAAATGATATATATTATTTAAAAACATTTATTATTAAAAAGTTTGTTCATTATCATTGAAAATTGACAGTGCAACTTTAATGAACAACTTTCTGTTTTTACCATTTTCTTTGTATGTTTTCGTCTTTAAAAAAAGAAAAAAAAAAAAAAATCCTTCTTTTTATAATTTGCATCATGTATTACACTCTTTTTCTAACTCATATATCATATTGTTTTGAGATTAGATAATTTTTTTCGTTAAAAATCTACATCATAATAATATTTTCATGACATCTGTAAATACCTTCAGCATTCTGTTTTTATTTATTCGTTTGCAGTTGTAGATCCTAGACACACTCTCTCTCTATCTTTCTCTTTTCTTCATAATTTCAACATTTAACCCAATTTTTCAATACTTTTTCTTTGTTTTAATCGATTAATCGTCTAGTTTTTTTGATCCGATAAACCTAAGAGAAATGATATAAAGCGCACAGCAAGTGCTAATTTTTGTTAAAACAGTAAAATGTAAAACAATCGTTGCTAACCTTTCGAGTTTGATCTTTCATAATTTGGCTAAAACGACGGAATTTTAATGGTATCCTTCTCCTGTCTTAACTGGCATCCGTAACGATTAATTTGTATTTGCCTTAGCTTCAGGATGTTTGTTGTTTTTTCAGTATGGTCATTTTTATTTAGTTTGTTTTTTCAGTCTTTCAATATTTTAAAGTTTTTATATATTTATATTAAATATTTTGTATTTTGTATGTAGGTTTGGTTTTCCTATTAGATATATAATACATAAATGATAAAATATAAAGAAAAACATGAACAAAATCCACAAAAATGGGTTGGTTGTAGGATTTTAAGGCCGATTGACTCCTGATGTGTCCTAGGCCTACCACAAAAATGGGAAAGTATAGCAGAAATCAATGACTCATCAGATGCATATTTTTAATTATTATATGCAAAAAATACAGATAATTTCTATCAATTTGTAAGCTTAAAATCGTCTCTGTGATGATGTTCTTACCTGCACACATTTATTCCCTCTAATGTACTACTACTATTATCAATGATTCCCATTAATTTCATAACTATTCGTTAAAAATAACTCTCATTATGTACATCTATACAAAATTTTGTCCTATGCTGCCCTATTAAACATTATGAGAAAAGGAATGACAGCGCCACCTGTTAAGGGACTGATCCCCAAATGTAATCAACACCATTTTAGTTCAAGATTCAACCGAACACCCAAATTTGGTTAAATTTCTTTCTTTGGTTTTTGAGATACAACCTCAACAAATTTATGACACACACACACTTATACATAGATACACGCCATACAGACAGACTAACAGACATTTTCTAAAAATGGTCAAATCGGGTTCAAGGCATCTCAACACGTATAAATCCATCAAAAACCGGTGGTCGAAAATTTTCACGAATCCAATAATTTCTTCTAATATATAAAATACATCATATGTATGAATACATATATAATTGCATTTATTATTATTATTATTATTATTATTCTCTTAAAAGAATATAATATCTGCTTTAGAAAAAACGTAATACAACACATTTATTTTAATATTTCAGTAAAAGTTTGAAAGCTTCAGGGATTTATTTATTAATATTAATATAAACTATATTTATATCTATTCATTTTTTAGTCAAATATTAGATGTATTATAATTATGTGAAATCATAAATACTTCTTATAACATATTATTCAAACAAGAAAAAAAAATAATGAACAAAGTGTTTTCCTTATCCAGGTTTGGAAAATGAAAATGCATACAATATTACCTGTTCTTCTATTTTTCTCTGTTTTAGTGGCAACAGCTTTAACTGATGGTAAGTACTGAAAATATTTTTACTAATTAGTATTTTCAGTGTTCTGTTACCAAATATCGCGTATTTTATTATAGAACAATTGTAAGATTTTTATCAAATATTCGGTTCTAAATTGTTAAAATGCTTTTAAAAAATAACAAAGATGAAAGAAAATGTATTTTCAAGTACGGGGATGCATAACTCACTTCCATTTATTCTTTGTTTTTTAGAAATTTTATTTCTTTTGATAAGTTCAACAATTTGTTTTAAATGTCAAATCGCTTTTACCTCGGTTCTAGAATCCATCGAAAATACAAATAACTCAAGAAAATAATGTGCTTTTTAAGGACTTTAAATTTTATAAATATGCATCTTGACTTTTAAAGCATACATTTTACCAGAATTTCAAAAGAATAAACAAGAAAATAATCGTCTGGCATTTTACGTTGCCAATCGAAAAAATAAAACATAGCTTATTGAACTCAACTACTTCAAATACCACCGAAACTTCTAAGAAACTTTAAATAATGTAAGAAATCGAAGAGATTAATAGACATTTGCCTGGAAATGACACAAATTCTAAGTTTACGTGAAAATTAAAAGTAGCTGTTCATGAAAAATATTTTATAACTTTTTGTACAAAAATATGAACTCATCAATGAAATATTACATTTGATAAAATGAACGAAATTAGTCACTTATAGAATATATTTTAAAGGTTATTTAAATGACCTTATAAAAAACGTATGTGATGAATAAAAAATTTGCAAATAAGCACCATAAATTTCAAAAATCTGCAGTAACTGTTTTGATTTAAAAAAAAAAAAAAAAAAAAGAGAGAGAGAGAGAGAGAGAAAGAAAACCTTCATTAGGCAAAAAGGTGATGATTTTCGTATGAGGAAGAATTGTTTCATTTTAACGATCCGAAACAACTGTTTCCTGCTTTTCCAATTTATAATATCAGTTTACCAATTTTTTTATTTATCATCATTCAAAATCAGTATTTTGGTGACTTTTACTACGAAAAACATGTATGTTTTATAAATTGCTCTAATAGATTATTGCAATACTTATTCAAAATTTTAAATTTCTTCAAAACCAATATTTTAAGTATAACTTACGTATTAAATTCAATGGCGGATGGCCGTAACATACAGAAAACAATTTGGCTTTGCGTAAAACATACGGGAACTAAAGTATTAAACTAATTATTAACATCAGGTTTTAAAGTGTTGGAATGAAAAAATAATTACGAACATAGTCTTAATTTAAAATTTACCTCAATTATAATGAAAATTGACCATAAAATATACTCAGATAATTGTTTTAAAAAACATTCGGCTAAATTTATTTAACTGGCAGCTAATCAGAACAATATTTCAATATATATATATATACATATATATATATATATATATATATATATATCTTTATATATATATTTCTTTTGTGCGTGTGTATGTCACTGAACTCCTCCTAAACGTGCTGGACTGAGTTTAATGAAATTTTTTGTGTGTCTTCAGGTGGATTCGAGAATGGTTTAGATTTACAAATGAAAGTTGTAACTTAATTAGTTCTTTCTTAATTAATTTTTAACCAACTCTTTCAACAACTTTTCCACCTAGATGGCGTGAGTTGTCGTAAACACGATGTCAGAATTTATTTAATGTTGAAACGAAAAATGAATTTTTAACCGTATCTTACGAAGTGTTTAAAATATTTTTTCAAAGTTAATATTTTAGAATCGTAAACACGATGTCAGAATTTATTTAATGTTGAAATGAAAAATGAATTTTTAACCGTAACTGTTTAAAATATTTTTTCAACGTTAATATTGTTAAAATGTTAAAATTAGTTAAAATGGTATATTCTTTTAAAAAATTCGTCAATATCCGACGGAGTTATTTTATGTTAAAATGAAAAAGGAATTTTTAGGCCATTATTATTTGTGCAGATGGAAAATGTACTGAAAGTTTTCCGAAAAATTTCACGATCACAAATGTTGACGGATATCCAATATATCGTCGAAGAAATCCCGATAATGGCGGACAATCTTATCATCTATGTCGGTCATCTATGTCAACAACATAGATATTGACATTGATAACCGTTGGTTTGTCCCATATTCGCCTCTGCTGAGCAAAACATTCAATGCTCATATTAATAGCAAGAAATTCAAACTTCTTCACACACCATAATTTTTAAATCAGCACAACCGGTTTCGAAAGGACGTAGCCTTTCTTCATCAGGTGCAAACACGTGCAACTGCCTTGGAGGCAAAAGCAAGACTGAAAGCAGGACAAAATCCAGAGGGGGAGGAGCAACACAAACAACCAATAGGAAGCAACATGCAGGACAGGACCAATCAGAGAGGAACACACGTACACACACACCACAAAATGAGGAGGGAGGAAAGGAGTAAACAATTATTATTATTTTTTTTTTTTTCAATAATATTAAACTAATGAGTGAATTTAATAAAATTTATCCATTAATTATTATTTTTTTTATTTAAATTAGAATTATTTTATTATAACTAATATGATGTTATAAACATAATGAAGGAAGTTATTTAATTGAATTAAACAAATTTTTCCAGGCTGTAGACAGCAAAGTGGAATCAGATTTTTCATTGACAATTTTATCATGATTAAGGTAAATAGCTAAATTTTCTAAAAAATCCAGTTCGGAAACGTGTTTGGCATGAAAGATAATTTTGGCACTCTTAAAATTAAAACTATGATCAAATTCCTAACTGTGCTTCGCAATAGAAGATTGAGAAATTTCTTTATTAACAACATACCGAGAATGTTCACGTAAATGACATTCAAGATTTCTTTTAGTTTGACCAATATAAGATAAATCACAGTTATTACAAAGGACATTATAGATAACCCATTTTTGAAGCTCAGGAACAGGGGATTTGGTTGAAGGGAATTGGAGTTTATAAATAAAATCCAATAAATTCCAATTCCCTTCAATTTAGCTGTCCATCTTGAAAATGGCCAGCGCGTATATTTCACGAGCGAGACAGCGATTGATCGTGCTATAAATCCACCAAAAACTACACTCACCGAATTTTTTGAATTGTGTAATCGTGCGGATGCTTTTGGTGCTTTTGCACGAACATTACTCTATTCAGAAGTACCACGCTGTTTCACATGGGCTCCAACAAAAAAATGGATGATCCGCAAGATAGGCACGCCGATTGATGCATGTCCCGGTTTATTCAAATCAAACACCTTGGGACGAGTATTTACAGTCAATCCAAGGCAGACTGAGTGCTTTTATCTTCGACTGTTATTGGTTAATGTCATCGGCCCTTTGTCATTTCAAGATTTACGTAAAGTGAATGGACAACAGTATCTAACGTATAAAGATGCATGCCTTGCACTCGGCTTGCTGGAAGACGACAACCAGTGGGAGTGTATGCTTGCTGAAGTAGGACTGAACTGTACAGCAAAACAAATTCGTCTACTATTCGCTATAGTGTTGACTACATGTTTCCCGGCTCGATCAGAGACATTATGGGATAATCACAAAGATTCGATGACTGATGATATATTGCATCAACATCGTTCACGGTGCAACGATCTAACGATAGTATTCAGTGACGCTATGTACAATGAAGCATTCATTGCTATTGAAGATCTTTGCATTATCATTGCCAACTTACCACTCAGTCATTTCGGTATGCATTCAACAAATCGAAATGCATCTGATTTAATAAGCACTGAATTGAATCGTGAACTACAATACAATACTGTAGAAATGGCAGCGATTGTTGCTCGCAATGTCCCACTAATGAATGAAGAACAAAGAACCATTCACGACCGCATCATGCTCGCAGTTTTGGCAGGACAAGGTGGATTCTTTTTTTTTTCGGGGGGGGGGGGGGTGCACCAGGTGGAACTGGCAAAACATTCCTTATTTCGCTAATTCTCGCCGAAATACGATCAAATAATGGCATCGCATTGGCTGTTGCATCATCTGGCATTGCAGGCAGAACAGCTCATTCATTATTTAAACTGCCACTAAATATTCAAAATAACCCAGACGCAGTGTGCAACATAAAAAAACAATCGTCCATGGCCACAGTGCTGAAATAGTGTAAAATTCTTATCTGGGATGAATGCACTATGGCACACAAACATTCGATTGATGCGTCGAACAGGACATTGAAAGATATAAAAAACAACGACAAACTATTTGGCGGCACTCTGTTACTCTTTTCAGGTGATTTCAGATAAGCACTTCCCGTTATTCCGCGTTCAAAATACGCTGATGAGATCAACGCGTGCTTAAAATCATCGTCATTGTGGCGTAATGTTGAAAAAGTACAACTGAAAATTTGTGCGTTCAAAAGCTTCAAGATCCATCCGCTGAAACATTCTCAAAACAATTGTTAGATATCGGCGATGGAAAAGTTACTACAGATGAAACTGGATGCATAAAATTACCGACCGATTTCTGCACAATCATTGATTCTCAAGATGCTCTTATTGACCAGATATTTCCCGATGTACACAGACGATACACAAATCATGAGTGGCTGGCAGAAAGAGCAATTTTAGCAGCAAAAATGTGGACGTCAACGAATTGAATCTCAAGATACAACATTTGTTACCAGGAGACTTGGTGTCATACAAATCTAATGATACAGTTTGCGATGTCACCGAAGCTGTAAATTATCCAACAAAGTTTTTAAACTCATTGGACTAACAATGAGTCCAATGAGTTCATGCCACCACATATTTTACAACTGAAGGTTGGATCTCCGGTTATTTTGCTTCGTAATTTGAACCCACAACGGTTGTGCAACGGCACGCGATTATTCATCAAAAAAATAATGAAAAATGTTATCGAAGCCATCATTTTAAATGACAAATTCCGAGGTGAAAATATATTACTACTGCGAATCCCTATTATACCCACAGATGTGCCAATTCAATTTAAACGCCCTCAATTTCCAATTAGATTGGCATTTGCAATGACTATCAATAAGTCTCAGGGCCAAACGATGTCTGTCTGTGGCTTAGATTTGAGCACATCATGTTTTTCACACGGACAATTATACGTGGCTCTCGAGTGGGCAAACCATCCAGTTTGTTTGTATTGGCGAAAGATGGGATAACAAAAAATATTGTACACTCTGTTGCATTAAGGGATTGATATTGTTTTTTAGTAATATTGTTATAAGTAGCGATATGTATATAATTTTAAAGAATCAATTTTAATAAATTAAAAAAATAAATGATTGGTGTTTTGTTATTTTTATATTCGTTCACAGCGCTTCATACATCTTCCACTTATATACCACATCCTTACACACTTACAATAAGTTAGTTATTTTTTTCTAGCAAAATATTCTCTAGAAATAATTTATATGACAAAATAACGTTTGTCGGGTCAGCTAGTATATATATATATATATATATATATAACACTTTTTTCAGTGCTTCCATTCAACAGCAAAATCTGTATGTTTTTTGATTTTCCATGGTTAATATTTATATCAGATTAAATCTATTACTAAAAGTAGTAACTTAATCTCTCAAAATTGCTTTTAAGTACACATACCACTTAATTTAATTTAACTCAAAACAATGTTGTGGTAAAGGCTTTCATTTCCATAAATTTCTATCCAGTAGCGCAATATAGTTAATACTCTGGTTTCTGTTGGAAAGTACCAGGTTCGAATGGTATGGTAGAAGCATGGAAGTTCGTAGTGAATTTGTATCTACTTTAAGCTGTAGGCCCCAATCAAATATGCCTTAATGTGCAAAAATTAACCGTAAAGTCATACCCGAAACCATAAAATACTGGACATTTAGTTATTGAGATAACAATTGTAGTTTACTATTTGTTTGTTTGAGATGTATCCCTTGTTAAAATGTTTAATCCCGAATATAATTTCATCCTAAACTTAATCCTGAATATTGTCTGAATATATTCAGGCTATATACTTATTACATTGTAAAATATATTTCAAAAAATTATTGTATTCTATCAAAGAATAATGTCGGTTTCTTTTTAAATATAAATCTATTTTATGGATTATTAAAATATAAACTCATTTTTTTTTTTTTGCATGAAAAATACAGATTTTAAAAAGCGTAATTAGCTCATTTTAATAGGAGTTAACATTTTTGTAAAAACCTCGTCATTGGTAAAATCTTTAGTTCTTATAAACATTTTTTACCTCTATTAATTCCGAATAAAGCTCATATTCTTGTGCAACTATTAAGTGAGAGGAAGAGAGAGAGAAAGAGAAAAGGGGGGAATAATTATAAAGGTATTTACCATCAACAAACGTACTTCATTTTTTAAATAAAATTAACGTTTTTTTATTTTCTGGTACCCGATTTATGGTAGAGTAAGCATTGTTATTGGGTCCAATTTTCGAATTGAAATTTTGACATATTTGCACGTTTTGAGGTCCCCTAAATTCGAGAATTATATGGTTTTTAGCTGTTAGTCTGTGCATGTATCTGTATTTCTATGTGTCGGTTATCGCCATAATTCAAAAGAAAATATTAGCATGAAGTTCAAACTCGGTATTAGAATCCGGATTATATGGAACGTATTTTCTTATGGAAACGGTACTTATAGTCTAAGAGCCAGTGAAAAGCTACCTGTATGTATTTGACCAGACCTGGGTTTTTGTACATTGAGGCCCCTATACCTAATACCATACATGAGATGGGGAGTCACTAAGCCCAGAGTGGCGCTCAGGTAAGACAGGTATCGATTTTTGGCGAATTTCCACGTCTGCCGTTTGGAAATTTGAAAATATATTATTATTATTATCTAAAAATAACAATGGCAGACCATTATCGCGCGTTTAACATTGTGGCAGACAGTTTTGAAAGTGCTGAAAAAAGTAAAATTTTGAAAGTAATTGACCAGATCTGCCATTGATATATTTTATTTATTAAGATATATATTGATATATATCTTAATATATTTATCATTGATATATTTTATTTATTAACGTCACGGCAGACGTTTTCATTGAGAGACGTTTTCATACTTCAGCAGGCAATAAAATCTTAGCAACTACACAGTCAGATGTATATGTATTACGTTGCCTGTTTTACATCAATGATTTACTTTATCAATGTTTTCATAGTAATTAATATTTAATTTTGTAAACTATGGACTAAAATTTATGTTTGATGATAAAAAAGTAAATATATTTCGAAAGAATCTCAAATGTATTGCCAATCTGTATTGCCGATAACAAATAATCATTCAAATATTTATTTTATTTTGTTCTTTTTATTTATTTAAGACACAATTAACAAAAATGAATTAAAAAAATAAATCATGCATGCATTACAAAATACATATTTCTTTCCATTGATTTGAATCTTCATTCATCATCATCGGAATCATGTATGGCATTGTGTGACTCGTCTTCATCATACATTGAATCGGATTCTGTAAAAATAAAGCGTAAATGATAGAATAAAAGGAATGTGTAAATTGATTCAAGCATATTAGGTAAAGAATTAATTATTATGAACTTACCAGGGACCTTGGTGATTAAGTCACTCACAGAAGTTGGGAGTTGATCTCCTTCGAACCATTTGAATACAAATTTATCGTCTTGCTCAATCCAACCATACTCTAGTGGGTCCAACGTGGTAGGTTGCTTTTAGTAAGCATTTTTCCAAACAGTTGAAATATAATGCACTCTTAGAAGTTGCTGGTAAAGCTCACTCTTGCACGGTGGTATTGAGCTTGCGTCGAAATTCAGTATTTTCTTGCTAAAATTTTCATTGACGTCGGAAGCTTTATAATTGCTGACGAAAAGTTGGTACCTTTCATCATCAACGTCAATAGATTTTTTTTGCATTGTAGAGCTGGCAGGTAAACTTCTGAATACTGTTAAATACCTCTTTTAATAGATCCTCAGTCAAATTTTCTTCACCAAGAGTAGCAAAGGCTTGTTGAAATTCTATATTTTTTTTCAGCAAAGTAAAAGGTCTTTTCTTCCCTTTATTAAAGAAAGCCGGATTGAAATCACATCCTGTGAACGCATGGAAGCCGATTAAGCTTTTGGCTAATAATTCACCAAGCTCGTTATAAATTTTTGTGACGTCAGTATACCTTTCGTTATTTCCTGTTCCATTGAGCATCCAAATATTAGAATTAGAATTTTGTAATTGTGTCATATTCCCAATCATTATAATCAAAATATCGGTATCAGAGGCTCTAATAACAATATTCGACTGCTCAGTGATATTTCAAGCATGATAGATAATCTTGGCATCAGCTTCTTCATGTGAAGGACAACATAAATTTTCAACAACACTTGATTGGATCTTGTCATCAGCAACTTGATACGATTGACAATTTCGGAAATTTAAAAAAATCTGTCGGTTGCCCAAAAATGATTTCATTTCCTCACTACACCAATGATTTCTAAAAGAAATCTACCAGAGCTTCCTTAAATTTAGTATTCTTCAATTCTTTTGCAAAATCTGATGGTCGCGCCTGCTCAGGCCCCGAAATTGTGTAATCAATCAACGATGCTTCATGACGTAGACATATTTCACTATCTTTTATTGATGGAAACAAATATTGGTCAAAGATTACATCAATTCTCCGGATGGAATATTTTGATACCATTTGCAGAAATTTCTTTGAAATACTCCCGAATGTTTAGGGAACTTCTTTCATAGAATGTAGAATGAAAAATCCATCAATTAAGAATACATCTTTATTACGTGGTGGTTCCTGATCAATATTTGGTTCAAGGCATTTTGCTAGTACAGATTTGTCAGTTTTACAGAAACCACCATCTAGATGACATAAAGCCAGAGGTACAGGAAATATTGGATACGCTAAAATTTTGAGAGCATCAATTTGATGGTCTATCGAAATTCCCAACAAACGTCCGAATAAATCTCGCTGTAACTTGATCTCTAGCTGCTTACCTCAAATTTTTACAGACTTTCTCTTTACAAGTAGACTTGAAAAGTTGTGTATCGGTGTCTTTTTGATGGCTTTCTCAAATCTTCCACAAAAAAAAAAAAGACGTAGAGGGTTCGCTTGGGTGGTATGGTGAGAGAGGCGAGGAAGAATGAATTTCGGAGTTGTTGTAACAAGCCTGAAATTTATATAAAAAATGGATTTCTGGATATTCCATCGCTGACCACCACCTTGGAAGGATGCAGAGGAGAATTTATTTTTTTAGATAGCTGTCGGCAGTTCATGTTGTCGGACCAGATGTTCGCAGCGGTTGAGTTTGAATTTATGGGAACTTAACAGGGCCCTCTCAGGTATAAACCCTGAATTATTTGAATGCTAGTAACTATAAAAGAAAATACTATAGACTAGAATGAGTACAATAGAGATACATAGGGAAAAAAAAGAAAGATAGCTATATATACAGTCTATGCATAGATCTTACCAGGTAGTAGCTAAGTCTTGTTATCTCCTGAAGTATGTACTCAATGAAAACTTCTGCCGTGACGAATATAAGTTTTTAAGACCTTAATAAATAAAATATATCAATGGCAGATCTGGTCAATTACTTTCAAAATTTTATTTTTTTCAGCACTTTCAAAACTGTCTGCCACAAAGTTAAACGCGCGATAATGGTCTGCCAAAATTCGCCAAAATTCGATACCTGTCTTACCTGAGCGCCCGCCGCGTCCACCACTCTGGGCTTAGTGACTCCCCATCTCATGTATGGTATAGGGGCTCAATGTACAAAAACCCAGATCTCGTTAATTGCATACAGGTAGCTTTTCACTGGCTCTTAGACTATTAAAAATTTTTGTTATATCCAAACAAATAACTCCTGTACAAGGATATCCAAGATAATTTAAATACATTACATCTGCGGGAAGTGCTGGAAATGCAGTCCATGTTACATTATGTGTTTTTGATACTGTACTAGATTTAAGTTGTGTAAATACAATGTAAAGTGTATAAATTTTAGATTATATAATGGGCTAACCCAAAATTCAAGAAAAATATATTTTTTTTATTAAATATAATTGATGGAAATAATTTATTCAGCTTTACCATCTCGAGAAAATTTGCTTAAGAATGATAATTACCTTTTGATACATAAATGATAGACAAAGTACTGTTTGAAATCCAATTTTTTACCGCGGATATACTATATATATATATATATATATATATATATATATATATAGTTGGTATTGGCTTGTATCTATTAAGTGCCAAAATTTTAAGGTTACATTTTATTAAGTTATCTATCATTTATTTATATATATATATATATTTGGGGGGGGGCTATAATTGCGCGTTTTAAAGTCCACCGAATACGAAAATCAAATATCTATCGATTGATATAATGTGCCCATCTTTTATCAGTATAACTTAAAAACAAATAATTGAAACAAATTTAAATTTGATATTTGGATCAAATGAGAATGTCACTCGAAACGTTTGACCAAGATTGGTAAGTTTAAAGTAGTGGTGTGTGTGAAAGTTTTCTCAATAATTTGGAATAAACTTTTATTTTTAAAATTAGTCTCCTTTTTTGATGAATGTTCATACCATGTTCAAACAGGTATGTGGAAATAAATGTCAAGTAAAATTATTTCTTAAACCATATTTAGAACTGCTTTTATATAAGTATATTCATATAGGGTATGTTTGTTTTCCTACCCCTTAATACGTAATATGTCGCAGAGTAAATGGAAGTTGTGTGAGTGGCCCACCAGATTATTATTTTATTTATTTATTTGTAAAGCTCGTAGTAGATATAATTTGTTGGTCGTAGAAATGATTTTTATTTCTTCTGGTGTATCTATGAGAAACGGTAGTGGAGAAGCTGTGCTGTGATAATAGTTGGAGGTTGCTATTGAGATATAGGGGCAGGTACAATGTTAAAAATTTCTGTAAATTTAATGTAAATAGTTATCCAGAGTCTCTGTAAATTTGCAGTAATTCTTAGTTAAAAGTGAATAATAGAGATTCTCAATCTTTATTCTGTATTTTTAAGTAATCTTACTATTTAATTTTTTAATTAAAATTAAAAATGACTGTTTCTACTTTAGAAAAAGCATTCCAAGTCCGATATATACTCTCACCAATAATTAATTAAATTAATATTAGTTATTAAAATGAATGTATAAAATAAGTTTTTTAACATCTCCGTTTACTTTTCTCTGTAATTTTAGGCAATACTTAAGATAATAGATTACACAGAGTTTTTGGTTTAAATTTTTAACAGTGTATATTGTGTGTGTGTGTATTTTTACAGTGTGTAAAAATTCTAGGAAAATCGGTCATACTGGAGAAAATTGGGAAAATAATATAGAAATTGTATTTAAATAGTCCAAGATTTTGCATGTGCGAAGGTACTCTGGGTGAAGTGGAAATGAGAAAGTAATCGTTTTAAGTAGAGAAGCGGCGTACCCATCCAGGGGCGCGCCAGCATTGTCAGGCGCCTGTGTGCAAAATTTCAGTTGGCGCCCTATATTACCTTTTTTTTTTTTTTTTTTTTTTTTAATGTTTTAAAAATAGTTATCATTCAGCAAGTCAAATGAATAGCTAAGAAAAAAAGAAATGTATCAAATAAAACGAAATTTTAAAAGAAACAAATAAAAAGAGCATCTTGCAGAAAGGGAAAAATATTTTACGTAGAGTCTCAAAAACACGTGGTACAATTATGAAGACACTGCTTATGAAACAAAAATAGGCAGATTTAGTGTTAATTTGGCGATAGAAATACCGGATTGAGGCATTAGGTGGCATAAATGAAAGCTGTAAGTGTAAACGTTTCTATTTGTTTGAGTTTAATTTTTAAGTAATGTTAAATAAGTATTTAAAACATGAAAAATATTCTTAGTAAACTAAACTTTCTCTCGCTTCATTACAAATTTTGCGAGTATTACACATATCATACTGATCCAAAATATCCGTCTGTCTCTATCCATATTCTTACCAAAATGTCGACTCTCTTCACTGAGAAAAAAAAATATATACCGCCTTCCTCTAGAATGAATAAGTGGCAATTTTCTAAATTCCTTAACTAGAATTATGAATTTCCGAGCTATGCGCGTAAGGCACGCCAATAAACTGAATAGACGAAATTATCGAGAATTTCTAGTGTACACATTTATAGATGGTGAAACAATATTCTGAACACATTAAATATTCTGAATCGTTTGTATTGCGAGAAAATCTCGCTTGATTTTCTAGAATTTGGTAATGAACCAAGATTATAGTTGCCGAAACCCGCCTCTTGTAGTCTCATTTATTTGCAGAAATTTTTAAATAACTTTGCCCTGGAGAATATAGGCAAACGCTCTAGTAGGGGCTTCTAGAACTCACTTTCCAAGGGGACTAGAATTTATAAGGATGACATGGAACTATTTTTTCTTGAGTCACAACTTAGATTCTAGATGTCAGTTACAGAATTTTTTTCTCCGTGTTAAGTGGGAAAAGTATGCAATTCGTAAAGAAACAGACAGTTTCTTGTCTACTAATGCACTCTATTCAAGGATTATTCTTGAAACAACCCAGTAAAACATCGTACTGATATTCATACCGCAAAATCTCATTAAACAGAATTAAATACACCATAGAGCAGGAATTTCATTGATTTAGGAATAAGTATAAACCGTTTAAACTGAAATATCTCAGAGACGACCGTTCGGAACAAATATCTGAACACAACTGAACTCTTCGGGAGTGTATCTTCTCTTTTTATCATCTCTGTCGGGATTTAGCGAACTTTGAGGTTATTCTGCTCCAGAAACCAATTGATATATCCAGGAAATTCTAGAAATCGGCATCTATTGAAGTTAGAGCTCCTAAACTTTGGAAACACTAAATTATTACTTCTCGTCAAGATTGATCACCATGTCATCAAGTCTGTCTCCAAGGCTGACTATCCCCTCCCACCCAGGGACGTAGCGTTCCTATATTTTTAAGATCGTTTTATTATACTTTCACCACAATTTTTAGAAAGAAACTTTTCTTGAAATTTTTAGTGCTATTATAGCATAAAAACCATTAAGAAAATTTTATATTTGAAAATTAGGGTGACAATATAATAAAACGATCGCAAAAATGTAGGAACGCTGCGACTCCTGCTCCCACCCCACTCCCGTTAAAATTGAATGAACTGTCTCTTATTTGCACTTTAACTGTAAATCTGCTTTTACTGCAACAACACCTTTGATTTAGGAAAGTGGTTAAACTCTCCGCAATACTGACAAAATTTTAAAGTTAGTCGTACTATTGCAGCATATTTGCACATTTAAATGAGTTTAACATTTTCTAATTGTATAGATAAATAAAATTTACAAGTATATAAAATTAGAACGCATAACAAGAAAAAAAAAATCTCGTATTGAGCTCTATTTTTCTCACTTTCATTGTTGAAAACTCTCGAACAATAGTAAAAATCAAGTTAATAGTACATGACTACGATATAATGACAAGATTTGTCTTATTTCATTATGGAAAGTTTTTTTTATTTATTTATTTATTTATATAAAAAAAAAAAAAATTTACCAGTACATAAAACAAGTAAGAATATATAATAAACTAGCAGACCCGGCCACGCGTTGCTGTGACTAAGTTATACGTTGAATTATACGGCTGTAAACTATTTAGTACAGTCAAATTATTATTTACGAACAAAGACGAAAACGTTGTAGCCGATGTAAAAACCCACAGGGTTGAGATTTGAAACTTAGGTCAAAATTTGGAAGCGATTGATAAAAATTTTCGTAGTGTTGATATTAAGCACAAATTAATTTTATTGTAGGGTCCTATAAATTTTAATGGAGAAGTGATATATATTATTTCTAATGCTACTTTGGATAAAATTGCTAAAATGACTAATGTATAAATTAAATTCTATTAAAATTCTATTAAAATAAAAGTATAAAAGAAACAGACGATTTTAAAATCAATTTTTATGGAGGAGTGAAATATAATATATGCTATAATGGATAATTTTACTATAAAATGACCTCATCATTTTAAATATTTTAAAGAGGGCAACAGCTGTAGTTATAAAAAGGAAAACAATAAGGCTAAACCAGAAAAATAAGTAATCTTGATAAATATTTTAAAACTTTAAAATTGTAAATCTTATTAAATATTGGACATTTAAAGTAAATACATGTATCATTTTAAATAGAAAAAGATTTTGGAAAAGTTTAGTGTATTTTAACGAAGTGATGAGAAGTTTTTGAGTATGTTAAAATTTTAATAGTAAATTCAAGTTAATAAAGATGGGAAACATTGAGGATTAAGATAAGAATAATTATAAGATAAAAAAAAAAAAAAAAAAACTTTTTATATACCATGCTTTTAAATTTTAATATACTAATAATATACTAATTAAAAGGAAAATGATAAATATTCTATCATAGTTTGAAGTCAAATTTGTTTTCAAATGTCTAAATAAAATATCTGATGTAAGATACTAATATTTTGCAGCGGAATAGATTTCATTTCTGTCATCCTTGGCGAAAAAAAAAGAATATCGCCAAATTATCTGGCGAAAATATTTAATTCCTTTCAAAAATCATGGTTATTTTAACAACTTATATTAAAAGAGTAATGAATAATATGAAACAATATTTCGTACAATACATATTACATGTCATACATACGTACAATGAATAATACATATTACATTTCGTACAATGCATACATCTGGCATGTATATTTTCGTGTTACGCTTTTGATCGCCAAATAATAATAATAATAAAAAGCCAAGGGCGACAGAGTTTTGAAATTTAAAATTAAAATTTTGTCAATTTCACAGCAAAATAATTCAATCTAACACCAGCGATAACTAATACATATCTATACCCAAATATAAGGATTAAAATCGGGAAATAAATTTCCTCGATTTTTAATAATTTCTTACAAAAAATCCAGTGGGCAATTAACATAGGAAATCTTTTTCTTGGCTGCACAGACGGTCAGTGAGTCACACTTCGCTTGCGTATAGAACTCATAGCATATATAGAATATATAGCATATATAGAATAGAGTGATCATTGGGGAGAAAAAAGTTATTCCTTTTCATTTGGGAAAAGACGACGTTTTTACCAAAATATGGCCGTCTTTCCCCGAGTGAATACACACGGGAATACATACTAATATTTTAGCAAATAAAATTTATGAATAATTTATTTGCTAAAGGGGAATGGAAGACTCCAGATACAGTTTCAAATTCATATTTCTTTCTTTCTTTTTTTTTTTTTTTTTTCAATACCACTTAATGGCTGTTTCCAAAGCTTTTATTTTTATTTTTTTTCGGCATCAAAAATCTTTGTACGATAACATGGGGATGAGAGATCTATATATATTACTATATCCACGGAGTAAAAAGACTATATCTATGATAGAACTACATTAGCACTTTATCAATGTGTATAAAATCTTTAAATTGATTATGACGTCAATTTTCGTGAGATGCATAATTTAACTTTTTATAATTTTTTAACGTTCACGTTTGATTAAATGTATTTATTTTTATGTCGAAAGAAAATGAACTCGTTCTTTTTTTTTTTTTTTTTTTGGCAACAATTAAATTAATGGAACTCACAGATATTTTGGAGCAACTTTAATAAAGGTCTATAATTAACAAATAATTGCAATAAAACAATATTGTGACAATAAATTGAGATAAAAACTATCCTATCTCTCAAGTTGGACCAAACTGCACACAGTGTGCAAGATTTCATTAAAATCGGTTCCTTAGTTTAGGAGTTTACCCCGGACAAACATCGTGACACGTAATTTATATATATATACAGATATTACTTGGTAAATATGGATAAAAAAATACTTAACTGGGAAAAAAAAATCTACTAGTGTAAGAAATTTTGCCCATTTTCATTAGCTAAAGATTTTATGTAATTTGTATGTAAAATTGACTAAAATTGTACTATATGTTTTTTCTATAGTAAATTATATTTATGGTATTATTTAGTGAAACGTATTTTATTTGCTTGAGTTTTTGCAAATTCTGGAATAATACATATCTATTTGACCCAAAATATCTTGTACTATCGATATAATTGCAAGATTTAAAAATATGTCTGGTGTCATTGTGGAGCATAAGTATTTTTTGATTATTTTAAGTTTAGAAAAATATTGTTCCACTGATGCTACTGTTGGTTATGATATGACAAAATAATCTCCAAAACAATTAAAAAGTTTGGACAAAAAAATGTTTAAAAAAGTCAATTTTGTGCCCTAAGATATCTTAGAAAATATAATTTTTCAGGAATTTTTGATTGCTTGTTTCAAAAAAATGAAAGGAAACGTTAACTTTGTTTTAAATTATGACAGATTTATTGTTTACACATTCATTTTAAAGGTATTGACTTTTTTTTTTTTTTTTTTTTTTTTTTTTTTTTTAAATACTGAAACTGAAACTTTACTCTTCCTGGGGAGGGGTCGGGATACTTCCATTCTTCCAGGGAGGATAATGTTCTACATTAAAAAAAAAAAAAAAAAAAATAGTTTACTATTACAATTATTAATAAATCTTTTAAATTTTAAAAAGATTTGTCAAAAATAATTCTTGTTGTTCACATTTATAAGAAATTTTGTCTTAACTGCCATATTAAAAATTATGATAAATGAGGATGACAATACTTTTGGACGATTTTCACCAATAGTTCGCAGACACTCACTTATGCCAAGGTGCAACTATATATATATTTGTATGAAATTCTGTACATTAGTTCTTGAGCTAGAGCTGCCACAAAATTTTTCTCACACGCACGCATTTAGACATTTTATAAAACTGAGTAAACCATGTTCTAGAATTCTGAAAACGTATAAATTCCTCAAAAACCAGAATTCGGAAATTTTTAGAAATCCAATGCGTTATTCTATTGAATGCAGAAGAAAGTAAAAACATACTATTTTTATTAAGAAAACTTTTCCTAAATAGAACCTAATGTTACATCGGTGTTGCAAAGAGGAAAGAATTACTCTAAATAAAATCTTCCGGGGCTTCGGTCACCCGGTCGATAGAGCGCCAAGCTCGTAATTGGAAGATTGCGGGTTCGAACTCGAACCGGCCAAAGACCATCGTGTACACTAATGGTGGCTGGTACACTTAAAACCCGTCGTCGCCGCAATGTCCTTCATGTCCCGATCCAAATTATACCTCTGGGGGTTACCGAAGAGGGAGGAGTCATCCCCTCCGTACAAGATCAAAGTTGTGATGGCATGTCTCAGGACAATCCTTAGAGGTGCGTCCCAGAACGTTGCCAATTGCCCATTGCGCAGCACTAGAGTGACGCTAAACCCATCTAACCAACCAACTAAATAAAATCCCTGGATCTATTAAATGTTTCTTTTTGAAATCGAATTACGTTGTCTTTTTACTCGTCCCAATGGTTTTTTTTTTTTTTTTTCGGCAGAAGAGGGGTGGGAAGAGATCAAGGTGCACTTTTAAGTTTCAAAGGGATCCTCTGATATATTAAAAAAGACAAAGAAAATTTTTCTGAGGATAGGCGCATCCTCACCAAGTTAATCCATTTTTAACACGCCCTTTCGCCATAAACCTCAAAACTGTTTCCGAACTCAAGTTTTGCCAATGCAGTTTTCAAGGCGCCCCATTTCCACACTTGCCACATGGCTTCAGACCAGAATTATGAAATCAAATTTAATGTATATATATATATATTGTTTTCAAATAATTTATCCTCAGCTGGCGCCTTTTCCTACCTGGCGCCTGTGTGCGCCGCACACTTTGCACACCGGGTCGGCGCGCCCCTGTACCCATCTTTTAAGAAAAAAAAACATCTACTGTAAAAGTCTCCAAGTTAAAAAAGTCACAAAAGAATAGAATTGTGACTATTTCCCTTCAAAACAGGGAAGCTAGATAAAGTGATTTTTATCAATAATAAAATTTAGGAATACTAATTCGCCTTAAAATTGATGTTTTGGGCTCGGTGATACAGCTCCTTATTAAACATGGAAGCTATAGAGAACTTATTAATAAACAATTTTGTACTTGCAATTTGTGCATCTGTGACCGAAACGGAAGAATTCTGTACATTTTCTATTTTATTGGAAAACCTCAAATTCTCCTTCTAGAAATCTCATGGTCACCTATTGCTTTTGGTAAAATACATTAAAACTTAAAAGAAAAGAAAAGAAGCATAAAATCCTATCTTAGATTTTACCTTTATCTTTATTTCTTTTTGTACCTTCGGGCATTTGTATATTTTATTTCTTTGTTTTGCATTTCTCTTTCTATTATACAGAATTATGCTTAAAAATTTTAGTTCTATGTGATACGCTATGGTGCATAGAGAATTATTCCTTACATAATAAAAAGAATAATAATAAAAATTTCCGGGGCTACTGTGTGCTTTAAACCAGCGGTTTCTTGACGCGTGTGAATTGCATACCACTTTGTATAAAACATAATTAAAATTTGTTAATCATTTTTATGATTTAGAAATCATGAAATTTGATCTTGATAAAATGTTATACATGTCTTTTTTTTTTTTTTTCTTTTTTCCCACCAGGACTTAATTGCCCAGAATCTACTGAAAAAGTATGTCCTTTTAAATATAAGACAAACGATTGCTGCGCCCAATCAGACTGCCCGTCGGGAAGTGT
Source organism: Salticus scenicus (assembly GCA_963930645.1). NCBI lineage: Eukaryota > Metazoa > Arthropoda > Arachnida > Araneae > Salticidae > Salticus > Salticus scenicus. Next base: position 96,483,818 of record OZ005650.1, read on the forward strand.
TTGCTGTGTTCAATCTTGTGGAAATGTTTGTCGGAGGACATCAGCTACACCAGTGGGGACCCCTTTTAAAGATGGTACAGAATGCAAACTTGGACACGTTCATCCTGAAGCATGGTACAAGAAAGCCTGGAACAAAGTTTTTGGATAATAATATGAATTAAATTAAGTGTTGTAGTGATGAACTAGCAAATAAATATTCTTATAATTATGCATTATTTATTTATTTTATAAGAAATGTCTTTAAAAATCATTTCGAATTTCGTATAGATGTAAAAATACTATTAAGAGAAATAGCAACAAATTACAATAAATATTAAGCCGTATTCCTATATTGTGATGTATCCTAATAAATTAGTATTGGTAATGTAACTAATACCATCTCAATATCTCTATATTTTTTTACATCAATGTGTAAATTTCATATATTTTATGTATATATAAACCCTTTGATTTAGATATAAACCCTCTTTAATAGCTAGTTTCTTTTTTTTTTTTTTCCAATAAATTATTTGTATGTTATTCTTTATCATAAATTCTCTTTTCAATCTTCTGCCAATTTTAACTTTTCATTGATTGCTCACGGTGATTGAGTGCTCACATTGATTCTCCAATGACATAGTAATAAGTTATCTGCGCAGTGCGATGTTTAGTAACAGTGCATTTTATGCCTTATCTTCGTGTTACTATTAAATGCTACTGATTATATATTTTATCCTCTCCCTCATTTTGTTTTTGGTTCATGCTGATAATTATGACATTCCATAATCTGTTTTCATGTATTCTACAACATATATGTGTATATATATATATATATATATAGAGAGAGAGAGAGAGAGAAAAGAGCCTGATTATCGCATGGGCACAAAAATTTTAAGGGGTACAAAATTTTTGCACAATTTGTTTTTAATTAATATGAGAAAGTCTAATCAACAGCATTCCCATTTATTTAAATAAAAAGCGGGCAGTGAACTTGTCCGTTGCCATGAGAAACTACTTTCACCGGCAATCTGCATTGCACAGCATGGCTAATTAAAATCAGAAATAGATTATAAAATTAATTAACAATAACTGAAGTTATTTAATTTAAAGCAATAAAATTTAATATACTTGATATTTAAAAGAAAAAATGATTTTTATCCATTCTCCTTTGTTATAGGAATACAAAAATCACCCACCGTAACTGTTATTTTAAAAGTCTGTTTAAGTTTGTGTATAATAAATATGACAACTTTTTGAAAGATAAAATTTAATTTTTAAATAATTATCCATTTTTATGAATTGATATTTAAAATCCATTTGCAACACAATTGTAATAATTTTTGCCGAAACGTCAGTTGATGCCCTCTGTTGAGACTCATAAATACTACTTTGAGTTCCGTCTGTCTGTTTGTCTGTCGCGCGATAGCTGCCGCAAATATCACGCTAATGACTTGAAATTTGATACACATATTCATGATCCCAACGAAATCAATTGTATAGTTTTGGATGTGCATTCCATTTGTAGTTTGTGTACAGGGACACGCCGAAGTTTTTCTTATCATTACGGCCTATGGGGAGAATCTGTATGCACTGTTAAACGCATTTCAACAGAAAACTCTGTGTAATCTATTATCTTAAGTCTTACGTAAAATTCAGAGAAAAATAAACGGAGATGTTAAAAAACTTGTTTTATACGTTCATTTTACTAACTAATATTAATTTAATAAATTATTGGTGAGAATATATTTCGGACTTGGAATGCTTTTTCTGAAGTAGAAACAGTCATTTTTAATTTTAATTAAAATATTAATTAATAAAATTACATAAAAATACAGAATAAAGATTGAGAATCTCGATTATTCACTTTTAACTAAGAATTACTGTAAATTTACAGAGACTCTGGATAAATATTTACATTAAATTTACAGAAATTTTTAACAGTGTGTACCGCGATAGATTTATTAGGATTTGCCAAACAAGGGCACACCAAAAATAACAGAAAATGCAGACTTTTGCATATATAAAAATAAATAAAATCATTCCAAAAGGTTTGTGCAGTAGCAGTGTCATAATTCAGAATGAAAATATATTGAAAACCTTTTCAAACATTGAATTAGATGAAATCATGCATCACGCGAAGCACTAGAAAAAACACGAATAAAATAAGTCCATGAGGCAATTAATAATTTTTATTGAAATGGTAAAAGTTTTATTATGTAAAAAGCAATGCAAGAAAAGGAAAATAAAATCAACATGAAGATAATAATTTTAGAATTAACAATAATGCAAGGAAAGTTGCGCAAAATGCAGCATAACAGATCAAGTATTAGTAAACTAAATTAATTAGAAATTCCCAAACAAGGGCACACCAAATTGATTGATAGATAGATAGACAGATAAACGAAGTGATTGCAATAGGTCGATTTGTAATGACATCAACCTAAAAAGAAGAGAAAAATACAACTAGCATGCACATTGGTATGTGTACTATACAGTTTATTCTTCTTCACCATTTTTTTTTTTTTTCCTATTTTGTTTAATTTTTTTTATTGTGTTCTTTTATTTATTGTAAAAAAAGTATCTACACTGTAAAAGAAAAAAATCTGGAGTGACTCCACTCGACTTTCCGAACATTGAGTAACTAACAGTTTTGTAGATAAAATAAAGAAAGAGGAGTTGCTAAACAAACAAAAAAGAGAAAACCATAACAGAGTGTTTGAGTATTTTTCTCCATATATCACACGAGGTTTTATTTAACGCTACTGAACTTTGAGCCCTTAGATCATAAGGATAAAGAATTTTTCGTTGTGTCCCTGTAAAAATCTATAAATGCTAGATTCACCAAAATGCTTATAGTTAGTGCAACAGTGATTTATAATATTCATACAAATTTTCAGCTCAATTGAATAAGGCGTTTAGATGCTATCGCTGGTCTCATAGGCCATAAAGATAAAGAATTTTTCTTTGTCTCCCTGTAAAAAAACTGTAAGTGCTAGATTCACCAAAATCTATACAGATTGAGTATCTGTAACCTATAATATGTGTATAAAGTTTTTGCTCAATTGAATAAGGCGTTTAGATGCTATCGCACTTTTAAAAATTTGGCAAAGAATTTTTCTTTGTGTCCCTGTAAAAAAACTATAAGTGCTAGATTCTCCAAAATCTATACAGATTGAGTATCTGTGACCTATAATATGTGTATAAATTTTTTGCTCAATTGAATGAGGCGTTTAGATGCTATCGCACTTTTAAGATTTTGGTCCCTTGGCCATAATGATAAAGAATTTTTCTTTGTGTCCCTGTAAAAAAACTATAAGTGCTAGATTCACCAAAATCTATAGGGTTCGTACTATGGTGACTTACAATATACGTACCAACTTTCAGCTTATTCGAACAAAGCGTTTAGACGCTAGCGTGTTCACTCACAGACATACACACATACATACACACATACATACACACATACATACACACACACATACATATATCATCGTAAAAATAGTGAAAACGAACTCGTTGGACCTCGAAACGTATAGAAACATCAAAATCTCGAATTCGGATTTTTGACATGATTACAATACTTTCCTCACTATAGTGTTCGGAAAGTAAAAAAAAATTGTAACTGCACACCAAAATTGGTGGCAAGATTTGTTTTGAATTTAGCAATATTTGCAAACGATCAGTTTTTTTTTTTTTTTTTTTTTTTTTAATTTAAAAATTTATTTTTCGATGAAATGTGTTCAAACTTCAAACTTTGGGTATTTAAAGAATTGAGTCTTCCTCATGATTTTTAGTGAAGATTGGTTTAAGACAACAATTAGGGGGGTGGTAACAAATTGAGTAAAATCAATACTCATTGTGACCACCCTGCAGCGTTAAGTGAATGAAAATAACTGTAACTTTTGGATATGTTAATACACACTCAGTTTAATTTGTGGATGAATTTGTGTGACGATAGCATATTAAATAGCAGAAATATAAGCATTTATTTCAAAACTCAGAAAAAAAAAAATCAGCATGCTTTTTTTTTATTATTATACAAAGTTTTTAACGAAAATTATTCCCACTTTCAGATAAGTTGGAAAAACACTTTCAAAACAATATACTGTAATCGGGATACAAATATCTCAAATATCTCAAATACCTCATAACATATGAACATTTTTATGAAAAATGTTTTCACTGCGCATGTGAAAAAAAAATATATTGCGTAGGTTGAAAGCTAGATATATTGGGCAATTGTTGTCGAAAGTGCATTTGAATAGAATAAAACTTAAGCAAATTATACGCAAAAGAATGAGCTAGATTTCAGATAATTTCCAAGATTTGAAATTTATTAAGGGGTTTTTCACATGCCGCGTAATTAATTTAATGATCAAATTATTTTAACCACTTAGCAAAAAATCTTATATATATATATAACCTTATCATCCCACAAATCTTAGTAAATAAATAAAAATATTTTAGAGTTACAAGCTTATAAGAGGTTTTTTTTTTTTTTTTTTTTTTAAGTACATTTGTAGCATGGTTCAAATATTTGGATCTTCAAGTTAATTACGCGGTATGTGAAGTCCCCTTAAGAAATTTCAACTAACTCGTTCTTTTTTGGATAATTTGCTTAATTTTTACTCTATTCAAATGCACGTTTGGCAAAAGTTGTCCAATATATCTAGCTTTCAACTTATGTATAAAATATTTTTCTATCTTTCGTACATGCGCAATGAAAACGTTTTTCATAAAAATGCTTACATTTCATGAGATATTTGTATTCCGATAGCAGTATTTTGTTTAAAAGGTGTTTTCCCCACATATCTGAATATTGGAAAATTTTTTGTTAAAAACTCTATATATTATAAATAAAAAACATGTTTTTTTTTTTTTTTTTTTTTTTTTTAGCTTTAAAATGAATGCTTATATTTCCGTTATTTAATATGCTATCGTCACACAAATTCATCTGCAAACTGAACTGAGTCTGTATTAACATATCTTAAAGTTATAGCTCCTTTCGTTCACTTAACGATACAGGGTGATCACAAACTTTATTGATTTTGCTCAATTTGTTACCGACCCCCTAAATGTTATCTTAAATCAATCTTCACTGAAAAACATGAGGAAGACCCAGTCCTTTAAATACCCAATGTTCGAAAACATTCCATCGAAAGGTATGTTTTTAAATTGAAAAGAACTGATCGTTTGCAAATCTTACTAAATTTTTGAGCAGGAGTGTAGTTACACGAAATGTATTTTACAGTGGTATTTACAAAATAACTTCCGCCATACCAATAAAGAATTTAAAAAAAAAAAAAATTAGAAAACGAAGATACTTTATTAGATGCTATTTGGGGTATAGTAACATTCTTTCAAGTATTACTAAAGGAAAAAAAAAATCCTATTTAACTATTTAGTGATAGGAAAATTTAGTTTTACAAAAGTATCTTTTATCTACATTTTTTAAGATCCTAAAAGCAGTCTGACATTTTTTGTAAAAGATCCTATTTTTATATTTTTTCGCTAAAGTTTATAATGTATGGTTTAGTATTTCATTATAAGTCCTCATATATTATAGGTACAGAGTTCTCTAACCTTTTCGATTCAAATGGCTACTAAATTCACAAATTAAAATTGTAAAGTACAAACATGATTCATAAAGTAACTGATATCTGTAGAAAATTAACACGTCCCGGCAAGAAATGGCTAAAAAATGCACTATTTGAGAAAAATCAATTTAAAATAACGATAAATGACTGACTAAACTGCAATAAAACTAACACGACTTCTTCTCTATTTCGAACTTTATCCAAATTTCAAAATGGATATGCGTCGCTTTTCATGCACGTTGCGGTACTTCATAAACATTTTTTAGTGATATAAACTCAAATTTCCCATTTATTTTCTCTTTTGTCGTATTTCTTGATGGTGTGCTTTTTTTTTTTTTTTTTTTTTTTTTTTTTATAGAGGCAATAAACCTGTTTAATGGAGAATAATATAATTTTTTATTTTTTTTACAAGAAAATCACATACACTTTTTTAATCATTAGGAAAGATGCATAAAGGTATTTAATTACAATAAAATAGTTATCTAGAGCGAAAACTTAAGCAATGTTTATTAATTCTATATTATTAGACATTCGGACGAACGATTTAACTGCAGTGATAGATTGCTATTGCCATACATAAAACTATATTTACAAATCTATTAGTATGAATGCTGTTACATTAGGAATCTCTTCAAATGGGTGTTTGGTGTTTGGGAATAAAGCCGATTGGCTGCTCTAGGGTCCGAGGCCTGAAGGGAGCGCTTTCCATGGAGGTCTTTCTAAGGGGTCCTAGGCCGTATTTATGAAAGCTTTGGAGTAAACCACGGAAAACTTTGAACGGCCAGGCCGACGAGTGCGATCTGGTATCGATCCTGGCACCTCACATCTACCATCTTTGAGTGTGGGCTCGGCCGCTAGTGGGCCCTCTTCAAATGGACAAATATTTTTTATGTACATTTAAAACTTTTAAATAGTTAGAATAATGTGATAAAATTTAGATTAATATATAGATAAGTATCAAATGCATGTGAGAAGATTTAATGTTTGTTGATAGATGCTTCAAACATATTTCGTTTATCCTGTTCTCTCTCACCTAGAATCTTAAGTCCAGTATAGTATTAATTTACTAACCATGTTTAATTGTGTTTAAAGAAGTGAATAAATTAATCAAGAAAAAGAAAAAAAAAAAGAGAGAGAGAGAGAGAGAAAATCAAAATATCCTCCCTCTTTCCCACTTTCCCGACTTTCCGCTTTTGAATTTTAGCTGAAACACAAACAAAATAAATGTAAAATCAGAACTTCAGCTACAGCGTAAATATTCACCGTATTCAGGAGGGGAAGAAAAAAAAAAAAAAAAAGAAGTTTGTTTATTATACAACTAGCAATATAATAAACAGTAGCTCGCTTTACTGATCATCTATATTTAAATGAATTTAAAAAAAATTGAATCACTATTTATTTTTTTATATTACATTATTAAAAAAAAAAAAAAAAAAAAAAACCTGCATTGAAATTATTTTAAACCTCGCTGGGTACCCGTTACCTACGTCAGCTTTTTTTTCCATTGGGTCCAGGTACCCGCTGCCTGCAGTAAGGCCTTTCCCAGACACTTCATTCTGGGTGTTTATCGACGACAGGTGGATATGCTATCATTTAATAACTGTGATTTTAAACATGACTGTATCTGCGCATCTATTAAATATTTTAGTTTTTGAACCATGTATTTCATAGTACATTACATTAAGCATTAAGCCCCTACATTATATTAAGCTTTAATTCTGACCAATATAACAAATAAAAAAGCAGATTTTCTTTTAAAAGGAATTAAATACATAAAAAAACAAATAACTCAAATTTTAATCAGTTCAATTCTTTCTACTCATACTACAACTTTTTCCCCGATAAATACTATAAATTAAAATATAAATACATATATGAAAGGAATTAATAAATAACTGAAAAAAAAAATATATATATATATATACTATAAAAATTATACATAAACATAACTGTTATAAATGCGTTTTTAAATTTAAAATTTAATACACTTTATTGCTTACACTGCATTACCATTTGATTTTTCAGTAAATATAATAAATTAAAAAAAGAAACACAAGATTTCGTTTTCAAATGAATGAAATAAATAAATAAAAATTAAATTGCGCAATAGTCGTTGCTAAGATACGCAGACGATTAAAATGGAAGAATAAATAGTAGAAAAATGAAACATAGAAGCGAATATTTACCAAGTTATTATTTTCCTATATTAAATAATTTTAAAATATCTAATCAAAAATTCGAAAATTGGCTTCGAGGGACATCAGAACAAGTCATAACGAACCATCATGCAAATTTGCGTAGCTCTGCGATCAGCCGTTTTCTTAAAAAGCTTTGGATTCTCTGGATATATATATATCTCTCTATATAAAAGAACACTTCCTGAGTGAGTGAGTGAGGGGGTGATTTATCAACGCCCAGACCAAACCCCTGGACCTAGAAGCATGAAATTTTGTGACAATGTTCTTTCTATGATGTAGGCATCCACTAAGAAGCGATTTTACAAAATTCGTCCTCCAAGGGGGGGGAAGGGGGGGGGGGCAAAACGTGATTTCACAAAATCCTTCATATCTCAAACAAAAAAAACAGATATCCGTAAAATTTTTGATTTAAAATGTAGCTAATACAAATGTCAAAAAACTAATTTCTGGAATTTTCAAAATTCGGTCCCCAAGGGGGGCGGGGGGGCAAAACGTGATTTCACATGCGTAAAACGTGATTTCGCATAATCCTATATATCTCAAACAAAAAAATAGATATGCGTGAAATTTTTGCTCTAAAATAATGCTAATGCAAATATCTAAAAACCAATTTCTGGAATTTTAGAAATTTATCCCCCAGGTGGGGCAGCAGGGGGGGAGGGGGCTAAGGGGCAAAAACAAATTGAAATACAGTTAGGGCGTTCAAAATTGATACAGATAGGTTTTAGAGGCCTGCAAGTCGAATGAGGATATTTTCGATTGTGTAAAGTTATGAGGGGCAGGAAGGGGGGGAGGGAGAGGGGGGGAAAATAAAAATAGAGTTAGATCGTTCAAAATTGGTATATAGAGGTTTTCGATACCTACAAATCGATTTCGGATATTTTCGAATTTGTAAAATTATTAGGAGGGGCGGCAAGGGGGGGGCTATGGGGCAAAAACAAATAGAAATGCAGTTAGGCCGTTCAAAATTGGTACAGATAGGTTTTAGAGGCATGCAAGTCGAATGGGGATATTTTCGAAAGTGTAAAGTTATTAGGAGGGCCGGGAAGGGGGGGGGAAGAGGGGCAAAAAAAAAAAAAGAAAATGGAGTTAGACCATTCAAAATTGGTACATAGAGGTTTCGAATACCTACAAATCGATTGCGGATAGTTTCGAATTTTTAAAATTATTGGGAGGGCGGGAAGTGGGGGGGAGTACAGCGGCAAAAAAATAAACGATATATCTATATTTATAGATATATCGTTCAAAACTGGTAGAGATTTTTGATACTTACAAATCGATTGCGGATATTTTCAAATTTGTAAAATTATTAGGATAGACAGGAGGGGGGGGGGGGCGAAGTGGGAAAATAATAGAAATAAGGGTTAGAGCATTTGGGGAATTTTTTCCGAAGGCAGTGAGAACCCGGTGCGACATTTTTCCTACTCAGATTTTGTTTCTCTTTTTTTTTTTTTTCACGTGATAAAAATTAATGCAATTTTGAGAATTCATTATAGTGATTCATTTAAAAATAGGGATCAGCGAAGCGGGCGTTGCCTGCTTGTATATATATATATACACACACATACTGACACACACACACACACATCTTATTTAGATAGATGATTCGTAATTGGATTTGTGTCTATGTCAATGATTATGTTTAAAATAAATAAATTTTATCAAGCTTTAACATGATTTAACATATGAAAGCAATTGTGAGAACATGAACTGCAATTTTTGATTGATCACAAGTATTTGGATGCAAAAATATTTATTACTATGACTGAAAGCTATTTCAAAGAGAAAATGTAATGCTACGATTGATGATTATAATAAATCAATAATACATACCCTGATTAAAAAATCTTATTAAACAACTGCTTAGTAACTTAAACACGAACGTATAGAATATCATTAAGAAATGATTATGAATAAAGTAAAATCAGGCTTAGTAAAGCTTAGTAACGTATAATAGATATAAATCTTAATCTTATATTAAAATTCATTAGTACAAACAACACAGGCATATTTAACTTTATTTAACTATTAAACTTTATTTTAACAAAATAATATATAAATATACATACTTGGACAGGCAAAGTTAAAAACGGTATTTGTAAGTTTTTATGCCAGCGGAAAAATAGTATTCCAAAACAAAACAAGAAACTGACGTTGCCACGAGATAGTTTTCAAACGAACTCCAAAATTGGTGTTCCGAGGTCAAGTGTGCGTGTAAGCACAAAATTTCTTTTTCTGGTGTAAGGATACACCGGTGGGGTTTGACGCAATATAATTTTAATTTACACAATTTAAAATGTATCTGAACGCTTGATTTGGTGTAAATGCGAAATCCAGTGCTTGTTTATCCAATTTTTGGGTATTTTAACACCAATTTTGTGGTGATATTACTCCACATTTTTTACGGTGTAGAAATATATATGTGGAACATGTGAATTCCATATGTTATATTTTTACTTATTTTACCCTACTACCGTAAGTAATGGATGTACTGTATTCGGTCCAAAAATTCGATATCAAGTTTTCACCTTATTTACACCTTTTAAGGCCTCTTGAGTCCAAAAAAGTGGTTTTTGGCAATTGGTCAGTGTGTGTGTGTATGTATGTGTAAAATCTTCTGGCTGTCGTATCTCCGAAACTAATAAAGATAGAACTACGAAACTTCAGAATTGAGACAGGTCTCGTGTACAGATGAATTTTCCAAATTTTGATGAAAATTGTAAAACCGGAAGTGGGACATCGGAAACCGGAATTTTGGCCGTAAACCTGCATCTCGAAAACAGCTCCAACGATTTTCTTCAAAATTGCTATATAAACACTCTATTAGATGTCCTTTCGAATGATAGATTTGGTTAGTTCAGGAAAATTGACAGTCGTCATGTATAAATAGCTCAATTTCAGGTCTCGTAAGTGCGTTCCTTATAAAAACGGCTGAACAGATTTTTTTTTTTTTTTTTCAAACTCGCCATACTATCAAAACTAAATGCAAAACTGGTGTACAAACGATAAATAGACAATAAGACTTCTTCACACACCATAAATTTTAAGCCAGCACTAATAATTGAATAAAATATTCTTTTTTAATAGGCGTGAGTAAGCTTTATACACTCTTATTTTTTTTTTCAAAATATTATGTAGTTAAAGTTTCAATGAATATAACAACTGCAGTATAGATATAGGTAAGTAAAGTTTCGCTTACCTGTAAATCGTCTTAATTTTTTTTATCTTACGCTAAGTTGTTTTTCTTTCCGTACTCTCCACTGTGTCATTTCGTCTCGAATTTGGAACTTCTTATTCTGAAAATAAATCTAGAAACGTTTTTCAGATTATTCACTAGTAATTTAATATTGAGTAAGAATTTAATCGTAAATGTGAATTTTCTTCTGGATTATTTATTGAAATGCTGTTTTAGAGAGCGAGCCAAAGGCTCGTTCTTCTTATGCGAAGCACATACATATACACTACTGAATTCTTTTTACAGAAGCGTAAGATACAAGAGAGGATACATGTACTTGGAGAAAAACCGCAGGGTGTGACAAAAATGCGGAACAATTAGGTTTGCAACATCTACATATATACGCATACTGAAAAATTAGAGTCTTTCAAATAAAAAGTTCTTGATTACTTATTAAATAATGAATTTCGGAGTCTATATTCTAACATCCCCACTTAGACTCTGAAAGTCTTATTCATTTTAATAGTTGATTTCTATGTTTAACAAACACAGTTCTGGGCAAAGCCTTCGTGAGGATGTCAGCTGTCATTGTTTCTGAATTTTTATAAACCAGTTCAATTCTTTTTTCTTTAATGTTCTCACGAAGCAAATGATATCTCAGATCGATATGCTTCGTTTTATGATGGTATTTATCGCTTTCTGCCAATTTGATGCAGGACATATTATCCTCATACAAGGTTATTGGTTCCTCTTGGTGTAAATCTAATTCTTGCAATAAATTCTTGATGTAGATCAGTTCTTGTGCAGCATTCTCTGCCGACACATATTCTGCCTCAGCGAAGGACATAGCTACACAATTCTGTTTCCTTGAACTCCATTGGATGGGATTGCTTCCTAGTACAAATAGATTTCCAGCGACTGATCTTCTGTCTGATGCGTCATTTGCCCAATCTGAATCTGCATATGCCCTCAGGATAGGCTCTTCTTTATTGCTTAGTGTTAATTTAAGGTTAATTGCTGTTTTTAGATAGCGTAATACCCTCTTAACCGCCTCCCAATCCTTTGATCTGGGACACTCATTCCTTCGGCTTAGAATCCCCACTGCAGCGCTAATATCCGGTCGCGATACCGTGGCTATATAGAGTAGCGCACCGATAGCTTGTCGGTATTGGGTGTTGTGCGGTAGAAGGTTTTCGTTATCGACTAGCTTTATGTAGCCTGGCTCCATGGGAGTATCTGTCGGTTTCGCATTTTCAAGCCCAAATTTGGTAATTAGTTCCATTATTTTGTTCGTTTGGTCGAGCGTTATCGTGCCTATACTGGGTCTTTCTAAATTTATACCTAGATAATACTTAGCTTCGCCTAAGTCTATCAACGGATATTCTTCCTTTAATTTGTCTATTAACATGTTTATAATTTTATTTTCACCCGCAATTAATAAGTCGTCAACATAGACTAGAACATATGTCGTTGAATTATTTTGTTTTCTTTTATAAAGAAATTTATCGTACTGGCTTTGATTGAAACCTAATTTGCATAATGTATCATTTAATTTCTGATTCCAAGCCCTCGCGGCCTGCTTTAAGCCATAGATGGCCTCTTTTAGCTTACAAACCTTATGCTCTTCGCCTGGTGCAGCATAACCCTCTGGTTGCTGCATATATACATCCTCCTGTAATTCCCCATGTAAGAAAGCCGTCTTAATGTCAACATGTCTTAAACTTAAATTTTTGTACAGGGACATTGCTAGAAAACTTCTTATGGTTGTGTGTGATGCAACAGGTGCAAAGGTTTCATCATAATCAATGCCATATTTTTATGAAAAACCTTTGGCGACCAACCTTGCTTTATATTTTCCACTAGTCCCTGACTATTGAATTTTGCCTTAAATGCCCATTTACTACAGTCGGTAACAAAAGTGTCCGAACACTAGCAAAAATTCCTATGTAAAAAAAGCACATTTCATACGGTTTTGTTAAATAAATCCTTGTCGAATCCTGTTCTTAGTCAGTGTAAGAACATGATTCGATAAGGATTTATTTAACAAAACCGTATCAAGTGCACTTTTTTTACATAGGAATTTTTGCTAGTGTTCGGACACTTTTGTTACCGACTGTACCTATTACTTTAGTTCCTGGCAAGGCTTCTACTAATTCCCATGTGTCGTTTTCCTTGAGTTTATTTCATCTAACGTGGCTTTAATCCAATTTTCCTTCTCTACGGGATTTTTCATACTCATTACATCGTCCCAACATTTCGGTTCTTCAATTCTTTTATTGTTTACTGTGAACGTAAATCTATCAGGTGGTACCCCCCTATTAGATCTTTGCGATCTTCGCGGTATGTCTTGTGAATTATCTGACAAACTGCTATCATCTGTGTTTTCTGCTTCCGAATCTATTATCTGCAGTTTTGGTGATAATTTTATATTATCAGGTCTTTCGTCATTATTTTTTAATGTTTCATTATTTAATATTTCTTTATTTCCATGTTCTACAAATTTTACATTACGACTTATAATTATGTTTTTACCATTCGTACAGATTCTATACCCTTTACTTCTATTATCATACCCTACAAATATACCTTGCTGGGCAGTATCATCTAATTTTCCCCTGTGTATCTTTTGTACATAGGCATAGGCACGACAACCGAACGGTTTTAATTTTGATAGGTCAGGTTTTCGACCTGTCCATAATTCATAGGGTGTCGATTCACACGCGGAAGTCGGGAGTCTATTCTGTAAGTAAACAGCGGTATTAATTGCCTCACCCAAGAAAGAATTCGGTAAATTTCCATCTTTTAATAAGCAACGTGCCATCTCAACTAAAGTTCGATTTTTACGCTCAGAAACGCCATTCTGAGGAGCTGAATAGGGTACTGTTAATTGATGGTCTATGCCTAATTTTCCTAAATATTCATCGAATTCTTTTCCGGTGTATTCCCCTCCATTATCTGAGCGGATTGCCTGCAAAGTTCTCCCGAACTTATTTGAAGTCATTGCTATGTATTGTTTCTATTTTGATAAAACTTCGTCCTTATTTCTTAATAGGTATATAACGGTAAATCGACTAAAATCATCTATAAATATCAAAAAATAATACTTTCCATCGACCGTGGGGGTTTTCATCGGCCCGCATAAATCGCTGTGAACCAACTCTAAAACTTTTGTTGCCCTAAATTAAGCCTTTTTGGGATAAGGATTGTCGGTTAATTTAGATAATATGCAAGTTTCGCATACATTATCATGTTTGCAATCATCTAGTTTTATCCCGGTTGCCATGTTTTTGTTTACTTACTGTTTTATGTGATTAATATTTCTATGACCCAATTTAACATGCCATTTGTCTATGCAGTTTTTATTTTCGCATGTTTTCACAATGTTTATGGTGTGTGTTGTATCAGAATTTATTTTACATTCATATAAATTATTATTGATATACCCTTCAATACATGTTTCACCTTCCTGCATTATTTTGCATGATCTATCTTTAAATACTGCCACACACCCATTTTCTGTTGCCCCTTTTACAGATATGAGATTTGTCTCAATATCCGGTACATACAAGACATTTTTTAATAGTATGGTGTTTTGTGTATTATTCGAATTTATGGTATGTAACTTTACAGATCCATGTCCAAATGATTTTATTTCCTGCCCATTCGCGATTGTGACGCACGAGGAGCTAGGATAGAATTCATAAAATTTACTTTTATCGTTACAGACATGCGTCGAACAGCCTGAATCTATATACCAATTATCTGATTTCATACCCATATATAATGTAAAAACCTTATCTGATTTCTTTTTATCAGTTACCAAAATCTGTATCTTGTCTGCGTTATCTCTATCGTGAGAACATATTGCAGATCTAAAGGGCTGTCTGTTGTTATTATATCTAGTGTTTTGTTTAGACCTGGCATTATTTTTCCTTTTAAGAATCCAACACTCGTCAATATTATGATTATTTCTTTTACAAAATTTACAAAATTTTGCGTTTTCATTTTTTGTTTTAGTTATTATCTTTAAAGCTGAAATATTGTTTTCTTGTTTATTTTTCTCTCTTTTTAAATGTTCGTCCATTAACTTCGATCTGATAAATTCCGGGGAAAGATCTGTTTCTTCTCTACTCTCCAAAGATGTAATTAATGCATCATAGGATGGGGGTAGGGAACACAGCAATAAAGCTGACAGATGCTGATCATTTATTTTTTCTCCGATAGCAATTAGTTTATCCCGCGTTTGATATATTTTTGTTATATGTTCTGTCATATCGCCTCCTTCAGCTAATTTAATCGAATACAGTTTACGAAGAAGAAAAAGTTTGCTTGAGAGCGATGACCTTTCATGTATTTTTCTAAGTGTTTCCCAGCACTCACGTGCAGTGGAGACATTCTTAACCTATATAATCTGGTCATTATCAACTAATAAATTGATAATTGCATGCGCTCTGCGATCTTTTGACCTCCATGCATCTGTAATAGGTGTGGGAGGCTCTCGTAATTATTTGCGTTCAGCGATTCAATGTTTGTTTCCTTAAATAAGTTCATGTTCTTTATTTATTTCACCAAGAATAGTTTATTTGAAAAAATGTGTAATAGTTTTAGTATTTCTTAATATAAAGTATATAAATATCAACTGTTTTTCTTTATAGTTCTATTTAGAAATCAAGCTCATAATCTACTAATTGAATAAAATACTCTTTTTTAATAGGCGTGAGTAAGCTTTATACACTCTTATTTATTTTTCAAAATATTATGTAGTTAAAGTTTCAATGAATATAACAACTGCAGCATAGATATAGGTAAGTAAAGTTTCGCTTACCTGTAAATCTTCTTACTGAAATTTTTTTTTATCTTACGCTAAGTTGTTTTTCTTTCCGTACTCTCCACTGCGTCATTTCGTCTCGAATTTGGAACTTCTTATTCTGAAAATAAATCTAGAAACATTTTTCAGATTATTCACTAGTAATTTAATATTGAGTAAGACATTAATCGTAAATGTGAATTTTCTTCTGGATTATTTATTAAAATGCTGTTTTAGAGAGCGAGCCAAAGGCTCGTTCTTCTTATGCGAAGCACATACATATACACTACTGAATTCTTTTTACAGAAGCGTAAGATACAAGAGAGGATACATGTTGTAAGAACAAGTTCACACATATGTTCTTTTAAATATTTAATTTCTTTCTAAATAATTCAATTTATAATTTTAAATAAAAAAGTCAATTTATTAAGAATAGTTATAAAATTATATCATTCATTTAACATATAAAATCTAATTTAATTTATTCCAATAAAAAGAACATTTTATTCTGTAATATCCTCTGAATTATATTCATTCTATTATAAAAGGCAATCTCTATTTAATTTAATTTGTATTTTTACTAGGGGACTTATTCGTTTGTAGATAGATACATTTCCCCCTTTTCATCAACGGTATGTTCAATATCTCATTTAATTATAGATAGAAAATAATTTATTTGTCTAAATTACTTTATAATATAAACAGAAGTTGCAAAATTTATTTCATTTCCGGTGATTTATGCTTTCATAATAGCTTAGTTCAGTCTTATTGGCGTCAACAGATGTGGATTCGTTTCTTTTAATAATAATAATAAAATAAAACAAATAAATTCTTAATGATATATTGGTGGCGCCGATAAAAAGTAATTACTTTAGTATAATTTATGTTGCCAAGCTTGGCTTTGTCTTTTGAATAACGGATGAAAATTTTAAATTAACCAATTAGAACATTCTTTTGGCGCTTTATTTGGCATTGGTTTATTAATTACGGGTTTGAATTGGCGAATGCAATTGAGTACACCTTTGGCATTCAAACAGTCAATATCTCTTGTTTACTGGTTTAATAAACATCTCTCCTAGTTTGCACTCCCTCTCTCTCTCTGCCCTATAGATCATATGAGGACCATTGTAAGTGTTTGCTTGAAAATTCATGTTTTTAACATAAGAATAAAAAACTGTTTCTTTTGCAAGTGACTTCTATTATTTATGTCAAGTGACACTTTTTTTAAAGAACTATGGACTTCCAGCCTGGTTATTGTGGTAAGCAATGTACTTGATGGATTCACTATTTCACGGACAATAAAACCTCTTCACACATGTACTTGGAGAAAAACCGCAGGGTGTGACAAAAATGCGGAACAATTAGGTTTGAACATCTACATATATACGCATACTGAAAAATTAGAGTCTTTCAAATGAAAAGTTCTTGATTACTTATTAAATAATGAATTTCGGAGTCTATAATATTCTAACAAGCACAACCGGTTTCGAAAGGACGTAGCCTTCCTTCATCAGGTGCAAAAATACACGTGGCAAAAGGAGGCAAAAGCAAGACTGAAAGCAGGGCAAAATCCAGAAGGGGAGGAGCAACACAAACAACCAATAGGAAGCATCATGCAGGACCAATCAGAGAGGAACACACATGCACACACAAAAAACAAAAGGAGGGAGGGAAAGAATAAACAATTAATTTTTTTTCTTTCATTTTTTTTTTTTTTTTTCTTTTTAATTTCTTTTTCTTTTTCTTTTTCTTTATATTTTAATAGTATACTAATAAATAAATTTAATAAAATTTATTATTATTATTATTATTATTTAATTATTTAGAATTATTTAATTATAACTATTATTGTGTTATAAACATAATGAAGGAAATTATTTAATTGAATTAAACAAATTTTTCTAGGCTGTAGACAGCAAAGTGGAATCAGATTTTTCATTGACAATTTTATCACGATTAAGGTAAATAGCTAAATTTTCCAAAAAATCCAGTTCGGAAACGTGTTTGGCATGAAAGATAAGCAAAGCACAGTTGGGAATTTGATCATAGTTTTAATTTTAAGAGTGCCAAAATTATCTTTCATGCCAAACACGTTTCCGAACTGGATTTTTTGGAAAATTTAGCTATTTACCTTAATCGTGATAAAATTGTCAATGAAAAATCTGATTCCACTTTGCTGTCTACAGCCTAGAAAAATTTGTTTAATTCAATTAAATAATTTCCTTCATTATGTTTATAACACAATAATAGTTATAATTAAATAATTCTAAATAATTAAATAATAATAATAATAATAATAAATTTTATTAAATTTATTTATTAGTATATTATTAATATACTAGTATATAGCCCCGTCAAAAATGACGGAATGTGAACGATAAATCTTGAAAACAATGTTTAGATCATGAAGATTACCACGTGATCATTCAAATGTATTTTCAGTTTTTGTTTATAAATCAAATGTGTTTCGATATTTTCTAATTTTCGTTCTGAAATTAAAAAAATTCTACCCGATCAATAAATATGAATGACAATAAAAAAACTGCTGGTTGACAAAAAATATAGGCCCAAAAACACAACAGCAATAACACATCCCAGTGTTCCGTTAAGTGCTCTATTTAAAGTCCTCATAATAAGAATAATCTAGTGTGTCACTCACACGACTTTCTCTTACCCGGAAATTTAATGCTATAAGTACAGGTTGGAGATTAAGAGGTAAGATAACGTGTACTGTTATGTAAACCTATGTTAAACAATTCAAATTAGGGTTCGGAAGAGTTTTATATGATAATTAGTTCTGGCCCCCCTCAACCCTCCGTTTCATTAATGCACCTACATTTATATAGAATTTAATTCGGTTATTAAAAAATAATTCAGTTTAAAAAAAATAATTTATTAAATTATTATTTTAAAAAGTTATCTTGTATGATAATACAGACGATTTCCATATTAGAGAAATAGTATAACACTAAATATCTAAAAAAAAGTTGAATTTATTCTCAATATTAAAGTAAAAAAAAAAAAAAAAAAAAAAAAATGTTAAAAATGAAAGAAATCAATAACTTTATTTTAAATTATCGTAGATCGATGGTTCAACCATTCGTTTTAAAGGTATTGGCGAGATCTTTTAAAAGATACCCATCATGAAAATTTACTCCACTCGAGGGAGGACATCTACCCCAGGGGGGAGGGGGGCGAGGCTCCTACATACACAAAAAAAAATTTCCCAGTTGACTATATTACAAAAAATATGTATTCGTTTCATTTGGTTTAGTGCAATCTATAGATGTTAAATTCTACTTACCTGCAATTTCCCCCATAGCCCGCCGTAATGTATTTGAATGCTTTTGAATGTCCCTGTACACGAACCATTTGCTTCATCTTAACGAAAAGCTTACTGTAGCATTCCTATATGATACACATTTAGAATACCGAGTTTGGAATTTCTGCTACTATTTGTTCTTGAGATATGCTGATAACAGACACACAGATAGACAGAGAGACCATTCGCTAAAAACGTGATTTTCGTATTCAGGGGACCTCAGAACATGTAAGTATAACAAAAACTCACGTTCGAAAATTTGACCCTAAAACAATACTTTCTCGACCCTATGGGTAAGAGGAAGTAAATAACGATTCACTTCATTTTACCAAAATACTTTTTTTAAGACTATCGAAGATCCTGTTTCCAAATACGTAAGCGAAATGTGACGTCACTGACCGTCCGTGGATGCAAGAAATGATTCCCTATGTTAATCGTCCATTGTATATTTTGTAAAAAATTATTAAAAATCGAGGAAAATTATTTTCCGATTTTAATACCCGTATTTGGGTATAGGTATGATATCGTATCCATGTGTTAGATTGAGTTATTTTGCTGTCAAATTGACAAAATTTTAAATTTCAAAACTGTGTCATCTTTGGCGTTTTTTGTATTTGGCGATTAAAAACATACTACGAAAATATACATGCCAGATGTTTATTTTCGTAATACGTATTGTACGTTTCATATAATTCAGTTAAAATAACCTTGATTTTTGAAAGGAATGAAATATGTTCGCCAAATAATTTGGCGATATATTTTTTCCGCCAAGGATAACAGATATATTAAATCTATTCCGCTGCAACATATGAGTATCTTATATCAGACACTTTATTTAAACATTTGAAAACAAATTTGACTTCAAATTATGATAGAATATTTATCATTTTCCTTTTAATTAGTATATTAGTTGGATATTTATTGTGTAAATATCATCCTTTGAAATGAAATGTTTATGTTTTCAATCAAATATGGAAGTTTGCTATTTTATTTTTCTAAAGTTTTGAAATTTAAAATTTAAATTTTATCAATTTTACAGCAAAAACAACTTAATCTAACGCATGCACACGATAACTAATGCATATCTATCCGCGTTTGTAATGATCGATAGACGGCGCTTTGTGAACACTGCAGTTGTTAGTAAACATAGCCACGTGTGTTCCATTAGTGTTCTTTTTGTTATTCTACTTAATATTCGTACTATAATTTCTCCGCCATTACATTATGGAAAATTGATTGCTTTTGGAAAAAATACTTCAGTTTATTCAAAGTTCGATCGGAAGTAGATTTTTTAACTGAAGCTGAACAAATATTAGTTTCATATCATCGGATTAATTCTTTACTTCCATTAGCCGAAGCAACTGAAATTTTAAATTTGTCATTTGGAAATAAATGGAAGCTCAATTCTGGATTTCTTGATCCTTTGGAGTTACACTGTGGCACACAAAAGTATGTGTTATCTTTTTTACCGTATTTATTCATTTTTATTCAATAAATATATGTGAAACTAAATATCGGCAAGCAATGGCGGCTGTATGGAATTCGAATTAAACCATGTTTATTGTAATTTCACCTTAGCCCACCAGAGGGCGAGCATTTCATTACAATCGCGGATACCGAAATATGGGAATTAAAATCGGGAAATAATTTTCCTCAATTTTTAATAATTTTTTACAAAAAATCCAATGGGCGATTAACATAGGAAATCTTTTTTCTTGCATCCACTGACGCCCAGTGACGTCATCACTTTGCTTGCGTATTTTCTAACTAACTATCTAATAATTACAGACACTCCATGCTAACCCAAATTCACCTCTACTCTATACTCCCAACCAGTTATCTCACCCACAACATCGCCAAAATATCCAGGATCCAGCTAGGGACTTTCTCATTCTCAACCGAACATTTTATCTTGACTCGACATTATCGCCTTATACTACTCTACTTTCAATACTCCTTTCAACTGGTGACCTTTACTTGCCCAACCAAACATTCTATCTCAACTATAACTTTACATTAATTTCAAAACTAAAATCAACTGGCGACATTTACGTACTGAACTCGACGCCAATCATACCATACAATGTAAACAAATAATGAAGCTTGATAAAAATATTTAAAGACTTTAATATGTTTTTACAAATATATTTTAAGATTTTTAAGGCTTTAATATGTTTTAGAAATATTTTAAGCGTTTTTTTTTTTTTTTTAATGAAACAGTCAAAGAGTCGTTCATTTGCAATTAAAGAGTTGTCCATTTGGAATTTGTATTTTCTGAATGGCAACAAATTATGTTTGTTTTTATTTGGCATTGCGTTGCGGCATCATGAAGTTACATAATTCGATTTATAGGTTCATGTTTATAATAGCCAGTGATCCGTTAAACATTTAATTAAACATTTAATTAAACATTTAAACATTACAATTGAATAGTTTTTCAAGGTTTTAGACGGAATAAATAACAATATGTGCGATACAAAACATGTATGAAAATGATATGTATGTTTTCGTAAGTTGAACTGAACAAATGGGAAAAAATAAAGAAATGGCTGCCAAAAGTCTCTGTTTTGAAGCGGTGCAAACCGGATTCGTTCATGACAGATGAGGATCATTATATATATTAATATATAAAAAAAAGAAAAAGAAATTAAAAAGAAAAAAAATGAAAGAAAAAAAAATTTATTGTTTATTCTTTCCCTCCCTCCTTTTGTTTTTTGTGTGTGCATGTGTGTTCCTCTCTGATTGGTCCTGCATGATGCTTCCTATTGGTTGTTTGTGTTGCTCCTCCCCCTCTGGATTTTGCCCTGCTTTCGGTCTTGCTTTTGCCTCCAAGGCAGTAGCACGTGTTTTTTTGCACCTGATGAAGGAAGGCTACGTCCTTTCGAAACCGGTTGTGCTGGCTTAAAATTTATGGTGTGTGAAGAAGTCTTATTGTCTATTTATCGTTTGTACACCAGTTTTGCATTTAGTTTTGGTGATTAACCTTATTCTGGGTTTCTTACTAGTTTAATCACGATCCTGTGTTCCAGGTAATTCTATTTTATTTACATTTTTGCATGCTTTTACTTTTTTTTTTTTTTTTTTTTTTTTTGTGAATTTGTCATTTATTTATTTTTTGCATGCTTTTACTGTTTTATTATTTTGTTTTGTATCTATTGTAACTATTTTAACATTATTTTTTGTGTTACCATGTTTAACTCCCATTTCAACAGATTTTGTAAACTTAGACGTAAACGTGTAAAATTTCTTAACCATCTGAGATTTCTTCAAAAATGTAAATATAACACAGTTGTTCCTAATTTTATTAAATTGCAGTGTTCTGTTCCTTTAATTGGTAGAGTTTCTAAAGCCTTATTCCGCTCCAAATTTATTCTCTTAAATGCTTGTATTCAAGATTTTCGTCAACGTATCGCCAAAATTGAGGAAGAGCTTTATGAGCTTCATCTCTTCCTTGGTAAAAACTTGAATGGTTTTGCTGTTTCGGAAAATGATAATTATTTATCCTTACATTCCCTTAATTCTGCTCATCAACGTAATTTAGATTCTAAGTTTTCTGTTTTGTGTAAAAACCAAAAAACCTCTCGTGAAATTAACAATGTTCCTGAAGAAAATTACATAGTTAATCTGTCTTCACATAACTTAACTGCCCAACAAAATAAAGTGTTAGAACTCGGTTTGAATTTTTCCCAATCTTGTAAACCTTCAATTTCTAAATTAATTGCTCCCATTGAGGCTTTGTTAAAATATAGTAAAATATCTACCTCTCAAAAAGAATCTCTACGCCATATTCTTGCTGATTGCATTTCCTCCAATAATTCCAATTATAAATCTAATCTTTCTAAATCTGAGTGTGTTGCTCTTAAGGAACTTAAATCTAATGAAAATCTTGTCATTACTAAAGCAGATAAAGGTGGCCAGATTGTTCTCATGGACAAAACTGATTATGTTGATAAAGTTAATTCTCTTTTATCTGAAGGACCTTATACTGAAATTAAAAAAGACCAAACTAAATCACTTCTAAGTTCTGTTCAAAAAGCTGTTAAAAATTCCATTGTTCTTCATGACAATACAAAATTCTCGGTTTCCCCTTCTTCAGCAATTTGTGCTCGTTTTTATGCTTTACCTAAAGTTCATAAAAATAATGTTCCCCTCAGACCTATTGTTTCGAATATTGGTACTGCTACTTATCCCCTCTCTAAATTTTTAGCTTCTATTTTTTCTTCTTTATGCAGCGTTAATAGTCATACTATAAAAAATTCCTATGATTTTGTTAAGAAGTTAAATAATCTGAATCCTGTAAATTGCTCAATGTTATCTCTTGATGTGAAGTCTTTATTTACTAATGTCCCCACTGAAGGTTCGCTTAATTGTTTAGAAAAAAGGCTACGCGAATTTCATTATTCTGACATTGAAATCAAAGAATTTGTTAATCTAACTAAACTCTGTGTTTCCCAAACTTCTTTTGAATTTAATAACAAATTTTATAAACAGTGTGATGGTTTAAGTATGGGTAATCCTTTATCTCCTATTCTTGCCGATATCTATATGCATTATTTTGAGGAAAAATTATTAAAGATGTTAAATTTAAAATGCTGGTTACGTTACGTAGATGACACTTTCATTCTTGTTGAAAATCCGTTTGATGTTTCTGCCATTCTTAATATTGCTAATGCTATTGATCCCCATATTCAGTTTACCTTCGAGTTAGAAAATTGTAATCAACTTCCCTTTCTTGATGTTTTAGTTACTAGGTACGATTCCTCTTTTAAAACCTCTGTGTACAGGAAACCTTTCTCTGTTTCTAACCCTCCCCATGATCTCTCTAATCATCCGGCTAAACAAAAAATTGGCACCTTCTACACTTACGTGTATCGTGCCCTTAAAATTTGTTCTGATACTTCATCTCTTAAAGAAGAACTCAATTATTTAAAGTCCGTTGCCATTAAAAGAGGTTTTAGACCTTCTATAATTGATAAAGCTATCAAAAAGTTCAGTAGGCCAACTTATAATTCTACTCTTTCCATTGATGATAAAATTAAACCTGATAATCTTGTTGTCTTGCCTTTTTATCCCCCCTTATGTTTTAAATTAGCCAAAGTTTTGAAGCGTTTCAATTTTCACGTTATTTTTAAACCTGTCAATAAATTCCAATTCCTTTGAACTAAATCCCCTGTTCCCGAGCTTCATAAGTGGAGTATCTATAATGTCCCTTGTAATAATTGTGATTTATCTTATATTGGTCAAACAAAAAGAAATCTTGAATGCCGTTTACGTGAACATTCTCGGTATGTTGTTAATCAAGAAATTTCTAAATCTTCTATTGCAAAGCACAGTTGGGAATTTGATCATAGTTTTAATTTTAAGAGTGCCAAAATTATCTTTCATGCCAAACACGTTTCCGAACTGGATTTTTTGGAAAATTTAGCTATTTACCTTAATCGTGATAAAATTGTCAATGAAAAATCTGATTCCACTTTGCTGTCTACAGCCTGGAAAAATTTGTTTAATTCAATTAAATAATTTCCTTCAGTATGTTTATAACACAATAATAGTTATAATTAAATAATTCTAAATAATTAAATAAATAAATAATAATAATAATAATAATAAATTTTATTATTTATTTATTAGTATATTATTAATATAAAAAATAAATTAATTAATTAATTAATTAATTAAAAAGAAAAAAAATGAAAGAAAAAAAATTTAATTGTTTATTCTTTCCCTCCCTCCTTTTGTTTTTTGTGTGTGCATGTGTGTTCCTCTCTGATTGGTCCTGCATGATGCTTCCTATTGGTTGTTTGTGTTGCTCCTCCCCCTCTGGATTTTGCCCTGCTTTCAGTCTTGCTTTTGTCTCCAAGGCAGCAGCACGTGTTTTTTTGCACCTGATGAAGAAAGGCTACGTTCTTTCGAAACCGGTTGTGATGGCTTAAAATTTATGGTGTGTGAAGAAGTCTTATTGTCTATTTATCGCCATATTATATTAACAAGCTTTTAGATATACTTTTGTTTGTAATTATTGCTTTCCGATCAACAGTTAAGTTTTAGTAAAAGTTTGTGTCTGAAAAACCCATTGCTCAACATTGGCTCAATGTTGCCCAACCATGGCCAGCACTGGCGTCAGTTGAAGTTTCTCATCGATTTTGGCCAGTATTGCCCAATGTTGGACCAGCAGTATTAAAATTCTGCATATGTCTTGATACTTAGCTTTTTAAAATGACGTTTTGACTATTTATCTATAGGTAATGAACAAAACACAGAATTAATAACATTTTTAATTATATAAAATCACTAGGAAAAGCATATGGTAATGTTTTGCAGTATAAACATTGACGATAACATTCCAGCCGACCATGGCAAAAATCCGTAAGAAAATTATGCATTTTTTATGCACAATTTTACTGTTAATTAGAAACAACGGTGTATTTTCGTCAAAAATATTTAATATTAAAATTTTAAATTCATGCAAAAATAGAAAACATTGAATAGATTGCAGCAGATATTTGCCAACAGCGATCGATCTTGACAAATACGGAGTTGAATATTGCCCAATCACGGCAAGCATTGGCGTCGGTCGATAAATTTTTTTTATTAATCTTGGCCAGTATTTCACAATGTTGGATTAGCAATACTGAAATCTGCATGTACTGATATTTTGCTTTCTGAATCACATTTTCACTGTTTTTAACGAGGTAATGGACAGGTACTATAAATTTAATAGCATTAAGTTATATATAATCATTGGAAGAAGCATTTCATAATATTTTGTATAAACACGAATTACGAACAACAACTACCGAGCAGGACAAAGAACGATATGCATGTTTTACGAATTTTTTGCATAATTTTGAGTACGTTCTTCATCAAAATTTATTTAATATTTTAATATAAAACTTATACAGAAAAGAAAAACATTGAATAAATTGAAGCCGACATTCGCCAATATCGACCGGTCTTGACGAATACAGATCATTGATACCATGGACGTACACTAATGGACGTTATCTAAGTCAGTGATTAATACTATACATTCCTGCAAAATTCTAAGCCAATCAGAAATAAGAAGCAAGTCCAAGAGTCGGTAGCCGGTCTATTCAATTCAAATCTATCTTTAGAAGATTTAAGACTTCGGACGGAGCTCGCCATTGCATGTTGTTAGATATATTGTTTAAAAAAAAAATTTGATTCGAGGTTCTTTATACTAGTGATTGTGAAAAGGTAAGTAATTTTAAATATTATATCTGATATATCTAACATTAAAAAGTCGAAATTCTAAAATATGTTTTTATTCCAACTTGAATTTTTTGTGTGCCGAGTACATGCCATTTGGTAAATTCTGATTTTTTTTTCTTTTTCGTATGTAATAAGTATCAGAAATCCATGTTTCTAGCTAATTTAAACTTGATTACAACTTTATTCATATGAAGTGCTTTATAATTTTAACTATGTAATCCACAATATTGATGATTTCAATTGGCAGTTTGTATGCTTAGGAGTTTCATTAGTCGAGAATTCTTTCACAGATCTGTGATTCCCCATCACCATTTTTATTCATTTTTTCTTTTCTTTATTTATATTCCCGATATTTATGCACAAATTTTAGTCATTATTATTTTTATGTATTCAGAAAACTTTAAACACTCATTTGCTGAATGCATTTAGTGCAGTTCAATCCTTTTCCATCCTTAACATAAATGTTGATAATTCATTAGTATTTCATATTTTAGTGTTTAAAGAAGTAAGCCCACATCATGCATTAAATATCATGCATTTTCTTTTGTTTTAAAAAAAGTGCTATACATTTTTATTTTGTCTAATAGAAAATTTTTTCAAATGCTTAATTTGTTATAATAATTTTTTAATAAATTCCCTAAATAATATTCTGTATTAAATTACGAATCATTTTTTATTTAATAAGGGTCAATGCAGATTTAAATTTAGGGCCCATTTTTTCTGTAAAATCAAATATCTTTGTAAAATAAACAAGATTACATATGATTTTAAATCATGTTAAATACTCTATTTTAGGGTTAACGTTAACTATAATGATTAATATCAAGTAGTAATATTTCATTGAATGAAGTATAGGGATATATATAACAAAATCTTGTGATAAGGCAATAATTTTGTGAAAGAGTCAATGACTTTGAATTTTTGATAGAATCTTGTGAAAGGGGCAGAGGTTTCCAAATTTTGCATGGAATCGACCCTGTTGAATTATTATGTTTCAGAAATTTTACATTTGACATTTCATCCTAATTAATAAAATTTTAGCTTTTGAGCTTTCAATTTTTTTTTTTTTTTTTATGTAATAAGTATCAGAAATCCATATTTATAGCTAATTTAAATTTTATTACAACTTTATTCATAAATGAAGTGCTTTATAATTCTAACTATGTAATCCACAATATTGATAATTTCAATTGGCAGTTTGCATGCTTAGCAGCTTCATTAGTCGAGAATTCTTTCACAGATCTGTGATTCCCCATCACCATTTTTATTCAGTTTTTCTTTTATTTATATTCCCGATATTTATGCACACTTTTAGTCATAATTATTTTTATGTATTCAGAAAACTTTAAACACTCATTTACTGAATGCATTTAGTGCAGTTGATCCTTTTCCATCCACGGCTCTAATGATTTTCTTGAAAATTTTTATCTAAATCCATTTTAGATACCCTTTCTCATGTACTACGTGGTTATTACAGGAATATTAACAGTCATCCTGATTAGGTAGCTCAGTTTTAGATCTCGGAAATTTGTGTTTAAAAAAATTTTTTTTTTCCTTACACTGTAAAATATATATATATATATATATATTAAATTATTTAATTCCTTTACAATACTCAGCAAATGAGAGAAAGATGAAAATACCAACAATGAATTTAATAATTAGATGTATTACGTATAAATTTATTGTCACAATTACCATTTAAGTAAATTTCACTGAATAGTAAAAACATGTTAAAGTACTTACGCATAAGAGAAATGACGTAAATCACTTAAACCTAAACGGTGAGTTAGTAGTCTTAATCCATTAGTCCAGTAAATTCATGCAACACAAGATAAGAATTGAAAGAAATTAACCAAAATGACTATTGAAATAAAAAGGAATGCATGAAGGAAAAATGGAGTTAAAAATGCTGAAATCCAGTACCGATCTCATCAGGAAACTAGCGGTACTGTCAACAATTAATGCAAGATTTCGAATATTGTATAGCTTTTCAGCAATATACAACACTAGTTTCAATCTTGCATAAAAAAAAAAAAAGAAAGAAAGAAAGAAAGATAAAAGGAAATTGGCTGATAACTTAACCATAATGAAAATTGGAATTCGTGAAAGGAGCTGGCCACATGTAAATCAAACAGTGTTGCCAGATAGGAATTTGAAAATTTCCCCAAAATAGATTTTATTTTTCCCCAAAATGACGTTTTTTTCAAAATTTTTCCCCAAACACAAATTAAAAAAAAAAAAAAAAAAAAAAAAGAATAAATTACTTTTTTATCAACAAAGCATGAAAAAACTAGTGTGATGTGGCTACCACAAGACTTTCTTCTGTATACTTTTACACAAAATTCATGCAATACAAATAATTAAATAATTTATTTTCCTCAGATTATTCCTCAGATGATTTTTATCTGACAGAATAATATATCACAAAGTGATGAAAAAATGTGAAATTTTTGCCAAAATCAGATTTTTTTTTTTTTTTTTTTTTTCGTTCGAACTCTTTGTTTTAAATTATCACCTACCTATGATTCAACCATTCGGTTTAAAAATGATGACGCGATCTTTTGAAAAATACACATATTGAAAATTTACACGTCACACGGAGGATATTCTTCCCAGAGGGGAAGCGATGCTCCCATATGCACAGACTTTTTCTCTAGTTTACTACTCCTTTTATCAATAATTCCTATCAATTTTACAATCACACGTTAAAAACAACTCATTATGTACATTTATATAAAATTTTGTCCGACACTGTCATGTTAAAAATTTAGAAGAAAATGGGATCGCAGCGTTACCTGTGCAGCGATTGATCCCCAAATCTAAGCAGCACCAGTTCATGTCAGGGTCCAACTAAATACAACTTTGGTTAAATTTTGTTCGTTGGTTGGTGAGATGCAGCGTTCGCAAATTTTGTGATACACACTCATACGCAGACAGACATTTTTAAAAAAGAGTCAAATCGGGCTTGGGACATCCTAAATCGTAAAAATCCATCGAAAACTGAAGTTCGAAAAATTAAAAAATGCATTGTTATCATGTTTTGAGCTATTCTAAAAGTTTCAAATGTCTAGCTAGTCGTGAAGTTATATAATCGTTGAATCATATAAATGATACCGAAGGCAGCGGGGATTAATAATTGGCTAAAAGTATTAAAAGCATGCATTGTCATCATGTTCTGAGCTATTCTAAAAGTTTCAAATGTCTAGCTAGTCGAGAAGTCAGTTAAATAAAATTTCTATTGAATTATATAAACGCTACGGAAGGCAGCAGACACCCAAAACAATTCGCTATAAGTATTTTAAAAAAATGCATTGTCATCGTGTTCTGAGTTATTCTAAAAGTTTCAAATGTCTAGCTAATCGGGAAGTTAGTTAAAAATATATTCCAAGATTTGTACTGAAGAAACAAACAAACAAACAACATAGCGAGTCAATAAAAACATGATAAAAATATCAGGTCCTTATATGTATACCTTATAATATTTCCTGCGGTTCGGTAAAATGTTTCGCAAGATACAACTTTCAGTATGTTTTGCTAACGTACATATATGCACACACAGACAGAGACAACGCGTTCAGGACGTATCAAACAAGTAAATCAATCACAGACGGAAAGTCAAAAATTTTCACAAATCCAATACCTTTTCTCCATGTATATAGAAAAGAAAAAACTACTATGCTGTGGCCATCACAAAGCTATCTTCTATAACATTCTTACTGTATGTATACAATAAAAGATTATAAAGTACAATATGAATAATATAGAAGTTGATAGCTATAGCTTTCCCATAAATGAAAGAAATTTTAATATACCAGCAATCACCGTGGGTTGATATGCACCAAAATTTATCCAACATACTTTTTATAACAACTAACCAATATATCAAGTTGAATGCATTTATACACTAGCGAAGTTAAGGTATACCATTTTTGTAAGCGGAGAAAATATCAGCATAGCATCGCCCTCTTTCATGCAATATACGCTCAAACGGAATCAGTAAAAAGTTTCATGATATTCATCTTACATATCTAGTATGATGCTCTAATTTACTAAAGAAAGGGAGATTTTCCTGAAAATTGTGGTTATCTCAGTATAGCAGCACCATCAACAGACACTATATGTCACATATATAATCAGCACCGCCGCTTTACATCATGATCCAACTAAATATATAAGGCTTTGTGGAATTCGGATTAATTCTTCATTTGGCGTATATTTATTTGTAAAGTTAAATAAGTACAAAATTTTACTAACACACAAACAGATACACAGGCAGACAGACAACTTCTAATTATGGTCAAATAGTGCACAGGACATCTGAAAGCCTAAAAATTCATGAAAAAATGGAAGTTTTTTTTTTTTTTTTTTCAAACCGGTACTTTTTAAGAAGCTTTATGATTTTCTCCCCAAATTTCCCCGCGAAATAAAATTTTTCCCCAAACATTTTCCCCACACTTTCATTCTCCCCAAAATTTCCCCACGGGCAAAAGTTTTCCCCAAAATCGCGAAAAATTTCCCCAATCTGGCAACACTGAAATCAAATCCAAATCAAATAAAAATCCGGGCGGTTGCCAAAACGAACAAACTGAAAAGAAATAATTAAAAGTAGAGAATCGATTAATCGAAAGTTTCTGAAATGAAATAAATGTAAGCATGAAGTGATAAATATTGTTCTTAAAATTTAAAAGCTGAATTCACAATTAAATAATATTCGAGAGGTAAATTTAAGTATAAATAAGATTAATACGATATTCACAGTAGGGCATACGTTCGACTCAACGTATGAGCGCGCCATCTAACGAGGAAAAAATAAGTTACTATTAAGTGATTTAAGAAAAAGTGTACGATAGATGTTCTATTTATATGAGTGTAATTTATAGTCTTAAGCTAACATAAGAAAAGGCCAACAAATGATAATTAAGTTATTATGATTAGGAAATTGGTGAATAATTTTAATTTTAAAAATTATTATTGTTATTAATATTATTATTATTATTATGAAATAGGAAATAGGTGAATAATTTTAAAATTTTAATAATTATTATTAGTAATAATAGTCTTAAACTAACAAAAGAATAGGTCAACAAGTGATGATAAAGTCATTATGATTAGGAAATTGGTGAATAATTTTAAAATTTAATAATATTATTCTTATTAATATTATTATTATAATTAATAATTTTAATAATTATTATAGTTATTAGTATAATTATTATTGTGAAGTATTATTAGTATGTACGTGTAGTATGAACACATCAAATTTGAATGATATCTAGTTTTTTTTTTTTTTTTTTTTTTTTTTTTTAATTAAGCATATGAATTATATATTGTTGAAACTTAAACAATATCAACCAGAAAGAGATGATGCCCATATATATATATATATATATGGGCTATTTGCTGCCAGAAATTCTCTGAAATTTGTGAAAATGCGCGTAATTTACAAAAAAAATTATGGTGTCAGAACGTATTTTCTCAAATTACAGAGCATTTCTGGCAGCTAATAGGACATATTTTTTGCAGTGTATTTTTTAACTAACTATGTAAGTTCTGTTTTATATATCTTTACACGTGTATCAAGTTTCTCTTATTGGAAAATTCCAAAAAATGCGCATAATATCTCCAAAAAATACGCATAATACGTGTAATAGTGGATAATGGAAGTCATGTGATTGTTTCACACTAGATTTTTTTTTTTTTTTTTTTTTTTTAAGAAAAAAATAAGATTAGGGTTGATATGTATTTCACTTTTTCTCTTTAAAAGTAGCATTTTATATGTTTAAATTCCAGATTTTTCAAATGCTTAAAGACAATCGCTATTATTCCACAAAATTTAACAGGTGACTAACATATGGTTTTACTTTTTCTATTATTCATTTAATCTCACTTCAGATTATGACAGAATTATGACAATTTACTCGTTTCAAAAATGGAACAAATGCAGTTTCTAGATTTCGCTATTAGAACTAGGTAAGAGAAAGATATAATAATTAGCATTATAAAATCTGTACTGATAAGTATAAAGGATTTAAGTCCATATTCTTGATTTTTCAGGAGACGAAAAATAAAATTAAACTAACAAAAAACAAATTAGAAGAATCGATTAGGCAAAAGGGATTATGTTGATTTATACCCTTTATACCATTCAGTGATTGTCAACCTTCATTTAAAAACAGGAAAAAACTGAATTAAATATTTTATGCCATACATGAATGGTAAATTTCTGATTTGAACCTTTTTTTACCAATCGATTTTCTCAAAGACTAAATGACATAGACTTAAATCCTTTATACAATCGATTGAGAATTTTTTTCTGAGTCTGACTATGTACTCAACTCAAAATCGACGTTTTTGAACTTAAATCCTTTATACTTATCAGTACAGAAATATAGCATGCCTTTATTTATATATTTACACTTATAGTTGGTTTGATAAATCTTTTCTATTTAAAACTTATAAATGTCATTAGAAAGTATAAGTTAGTAAAAAACTGATACGTTACAACATTTTATATTTCCTTGATTTTTTTTATTATTATTATTGTTACGCAGTTGTCGTCTCAAAAATTGTCTTTTTTTTTTTTTTTTTTTTTTTTAAATAACATTTCTTTTCTCTATAAAACTTTTTATGATTAATGTAGCAACAATTTAAATGACTCCGTTTTGTGGAACTAAATTTGATGGAAAATAGCAATCTCGTTTACCCAGCCGTTCGGAATTTTCCAAAATTTTCTCGTCATTTACCCTTTGCGAAAACATTTACAGAGGGCATCTGACCTATACCTACGTTCCTTGTGTATTCAAAAGCTATTTACCCCCAGCACACATTATTTTCATACATTTATTTATAGTTTGGCAAATAAACATCAGAATGAAAAAAAATAATTTTTGGGGGCAATAGCAAAAAATACGTATTCATTTTTCATATATGAACTCTCAGCTTTATTATTTTCCTGTATTTGTTTATATTTTTAAATATAAACATCAGAATAGAAAAAAATTAATTGTTTGGACAGTAGCAAAATAAAAGAGGAGAGGGGATCTGGTGTGGATATTGGGCTATTGTGGACAACTTGAATAATTTTGCTATATTTAGCATTCAAAATTCTTCTGTTAAGTTTAAGATTGGTCAGACTGGTATTTTTAACTTCTATGAGCAGCTACATGATAACACAGTTGTTAATTCAGCAATACTTTGTAAAAGATAATTTTTTTCTTGGGGGTGGGGATGGAGGAGGGGGGGGGGAGTAAGTTTACTAAGTTTCTGGTTCGCTTTTTAATGAAGAGATTACGTTATTTCACTTTTATTTTTGAAATAATAAGTTATAATATTTTATAAAGTATATTAAGTATATTCAATATATATTTTGATAATTCCTTTTAATCTGCTAGGTTTATATAAATCAATATAAAGCCTAAATTTAGAAAGAATTCCAAAGGGCCAGTATGGACATAATTGAACTATAATGAACTTTTATGAACTTTAATGTAACTTTGATGAACAACTTTCTGTTTTCGTCATTTTCTTTGAATATTTTTGTCTTTTTAAAAAACTTTTATATATATAAAAAAATATATATAATTTGCGTCATGTATTATACTATTTTTTCTAACTCATATATTATATCGTTTTAAGCTTGTATAATTTTTTTCGTTAAAAATCTACATCATAATAATATTTTCATTACAACTGTGAATACCTTCAGCATTCTATTTTTATTTATTCATTTGCAGTTGTAGATCCTAGACACGCTCTTTCTATCTCTCTGTTTTCTTCATAATTTCATAATTTAACCTTTTGACGGTCATTGGCTTCTCACTGAGATCAAACATTGTTTATAAAACAATTTTTCAATACTTTTTCTTTGTTTTAATCGATTAATCGTCCAGTTTTTTTTCACCCAATAAACCTAAGAGAAATGATACAAAGCAAAGCAAGTGCTAATTTCTGATAAAACAGTAAAATGTAAAACAATCGTTGCTAACCATTCGAGTTAGGTCTTTCATAATTTGGCTGAAACCACGGAATTTTAATGGGCATCCGTCTCCTGTCTTAACTGGCATCCGTAACGATTAATTTGTATTTGCCTAGCTTTATGATGTTCGTTGTTTTTTGGTGGTCTTTTTTATTTAGTTTGTTTTTTAGTCTTTTAGTCTTTTAATATTTTAATGTTTTTTATATTTATATTAAATATTTTTATGTAAGTTTGCTTTACTTGTTTTCCTATTACATATATAATACATAAATGCTATAGTATATTATTTAGAAAGGAATATAAATACCGATAAAAGAAAAAGATGAACAAAATCCCTAAAAATGTGAAAGCATAACAGAAAAATCAATGACTCATCAGGTGTATATGTTAAATTATTAGCAAAAAAATTTAGGTAAATTCTATCACTCTGTAAGCTTAAGTTCGTCTCTGGGGGAGATACTCCTAACTGCACACGTTTTTCCCCTCTACTTTTACTACTACTATTATCAACATTTCCTATTAATTTCATAATTATTCGTTAAAAATAACTCTCATTATGTACATTTATACAAAATTTTGCTCTATGCTGCCCTATTAAGCATTATGAGAAAAGGAATGACAGCGCCACCTGTTGAGTGACTGATCCCAGAATGTAATCAACATTAGTTTAGTTCAAGATTCAACCAAGCATCAAGTTTGGTTAAATTTCGTTCTTTGATTTTTGAGATACAACCTCCACAAAATTTATGACACACACTTACACATAGACACTCACTATACAGACAGACTAACAGACATTTTCTAAAGATAGTCAAATCGTATTCATGGCATCTAAAAACATGTAAATCCTTCAAAAACCGGGTGTTGAGAATTGTCAAGATTCTAACAATTTCTTCTCATATATAAAATACAACATATATATATATATATATATATATATTCTCTTAAAAGAACATAATATATATTTTAGAAGAAGACGTAATGTAAATTTATTTTAAGTATATTTCAGTAAAAATTTAAAAGCTTCAGGGATTTATTTATTAATATTAATGTGAGCTACATCTGTATCTATTCATATTTTAATCAAGTATTAGATATATTAATCCAGGATGTTGAAATCATAATATATTATTCAAACAAGAAAAAAAAATAATAATAATAATGGGCAAAATACTTTCCTTTCCCAGGTTTTGAAAAATGAAAATGGATACAGTATTACCTGTTCTTCTATTTTTCTCTGTTTCAGTGGCAATAGTTTTAACTGATGGTAAGTATTGAAATTTTTTTCAATTATTACTATGTTCAGTGCCCTGCTACCAAATTTCCCAAGTATTTTATTACAGAAAAATTATAAGACTTTTATCAAATATTTGGT
The DNA here is from genome assembly GCA_963930645.1 of Salticus scenicus. Classification (NCBI taxonomy): domain Eukaryota; kingdom Metazoa; phylum Arthropoda; class Arachnida; order Araneae; family Salticidae; genus Salticus; species Salticus scenicus. The sequence continues at coordinate 96,519,482 of OZ005650.1, forward strand.
TCTAAATTGTTAAAATGCTTTAAAAAAAATAACAAAAATAAAAGAAAATGTCTTTTCAAGTATGAGGATGCATAACTCACTTCCATTTATTCTTTTTTTTTTTTTTTTTTTTTTTACTTTATTTCTTTTGAAAAGTTCAACAATTTGTTTTAAATGTCAAATTACTTACATCGATTCTTCACTCCAATGAAAATACAAATAATTCAAGAAAAGAATTTGCTAATTAAACAATAAATTAAATTTAAATGAAGTACTGACACATAATTTAATTAAATAAGAAACCTTTTAAATGTACCTCGTGTTTCGTGAATATTTTCATCTGGGCGCCCAGACCTTTTCAAACGATCATCTGTGCTGGATCTCTTCAAGTTGCGGTCTTTTATGGAGTCTATCAGCTGATTCCATATCCGGTTTGGCTGATAGAATCGCTGATAGATCAGCTGATAGAATCCATAAAAGACCGCAACTTGAAGAGATCCAGCACAGATGATCGTTTGAAAAGGTCTGGGCGCCCAGATGAAAATATTCACGAAACATGAGGTACATTTAAAAGGTTTCTTATTTAATTAAATTAAAGAATTTGCTTTTTAGCTTTTTACGGACTTTAAATTTTATAAATATACAGCTTTACTTGTAGAGCATAGCATACATATTTTTACTGAAATTTCGAAAGAATAAACAAGAAAATAATCGTCTGGAATTTTACGTTGCCAATCAAAAAAAAAAAAATAATAAAACATTGCTTATTGAACTCAACATTTTCAACTATATTTAAAAGAATTTTGAAAATTCTATATTACTTACTAATATAAAATCTTAAAAAATATCAAACTTTAAAAAACGTATTCCATTAAAAATCAAACCAGTTTTTATTTCATAATAATAACAAAGCAACTGATTATAAAAATCATATTTTTCATAATTTAGCCAAATATAATTTACTTTTATGATAACTTATCCACTTCTTTTCATAAATTTATCAGAATAATTAAAAGCCGCAATATTTCGACATTTTAAAAATTCATCAACATTCTATTCTATTCTATTACAATTGCAGAGTTTCAATGGTTTCAATACCACTATATGGCTGATGGCAAAAAAATTTTTCGGCATCAAAAATTTTTGCCTGATAAGAATGGGATGATAGATCTATATAAATTACTATATCTATGATTGAAAATAGTTGTTCATAAAAAATATTTTATAATTTTTTATACAAAATTATGAACTCATCAATGAAATACAACACTAGAGTAAAAAAAAAAATAACGAAATTAGTCACTTTAAAAGTTATTTAAATGATCTTATAAAAAACATACGTGATGAATAAAAAAATTGCAAATAAGTACCATAAACTTAAAAAATCTGCTGTAATTGTTTTCTGCTGAAATAATTAAAAAAAAAGAGAAAGGAAAGGAAAGAAAATGCTTAATCAGGCAAAACAAGGAGTACAAATGCAGTGTGGCGATGTGTTTTTCTTCGACGAACCTTTATTTCATATGATGAAGAATTGTTTCATTGTATCGATCCGAAACAACGGTTTCGGGCTTTTCCAATTTGTAATATCAGTTTACCAATTTTTTATTTATCATCATTCAAAATCAGTATCAAACGAGACGAGGTAGGTCATTTTGATTTCCATTGGCAGATGGCGCCACTAGTAATAGTCAACGATGAAATATGAAATGGTTTATTTTAAGACATTTTAAATGTTTTATTTTAAAGCATATTCCTTTTTTAAGACATTTTATATCAGTTCATTTGCACCACCAGTTTATTAAGACACGAAAGCGTCTTAAATTACAATATCTATTATTCCTGAGCTTCATTTTAAGACATTTACTTATCTGAAATGTTTTCAGACATTTTTTTTTTTTTTTAATTACTTTAAGACGCCTTTATTTGCAGTGTGGTACTGGTTCGAATCGTAGCTGAAGCATGGAAATTCGTAGTGAATTTGATCAAATATGCCTTAATGTGCAAAAATTAACCGTAAAGCCATACCCGAAACCATAAAATATTACATGTTTAATTACTGAGATTATAATTGTAGCTAACCATTTGTTTCTTTGAGATACATCCCTTGTTAAAATGTTTATATAGTTACATCCTAAATTTAATCCTGAATATAATCTGAATATATTTATGAATAAAGCTTATATTCTCGTTCATCTATTAAGTGAGGGGGGGGGGAAGCAATAATCACAAAGATTACTCAGTCACCATCAACATACGTACTTTATTTTAAATAAAATTAACGTTTTTTATTTTCTTGTACCCAGTGTATGATAGAGAAAGCATTGTTATTGGGTTCAATTTTCGAAATTGAGATTTTGACATATTTACATGTTTTGAGGTGCCCTGAATCCAAAAATAATATATACACTAAGCGACAAAAAAAAAAAGCCGCACTGCAGAAAATTTGACTTATACCTTTAGAGTTTGTAATAATTTAAAAACTAATGATTGCAGCAAATAAAATTGTTTTGTTTGTATAATATGGAAGTCATAACATGATACTTATGTACATTTTCGATTTAATAATTCGTTTTATTACACTCTATGAAGTATTTAATAGAAATCTACATAAAATTTTCTTTTTAAACGTAATATAATAAACATATTCTTTGTATTCTATTAGGATTTATTATATGAAATAAGCAAGTACTATTTTAATGTATGAAATAAAACTATTTATTTGTTAGATAATAAACAATTATTTAATAAAAATATGTATTCTGGATGGGATAATTCCGCCTTTATATGGAATCCGCCTTTAATGCGCAATGGCATAGTTTTTTTTTTTCTTTTTTTGCCAATGGCTAGGCAAAAAAAAAAAAAAAAAAAAAACAATGGCATAGTATTTTACATTTTTTTAACATGAAACTCAGAAATTTCACTGGTCTAAATATCATTAATATTTTTTTTTTTCTAGTTCTTGCAATGTTGTAGGCTACAAATTTCTAATCCACACCCTCTTTTATAGAGTAAACATTTTCGAGCGGATTGAGATTAGGACCATTTTCAGGTCTAACAAAGAAGAAAGCCTGCTATATTCTTTGTGGGATTTAATTTTAAGTAAAAAAAGTTATAATAACTTACAAAGTTATAGATGATTATGAGAATGGAGAGGTATTTTAACAACTTGAATCAAATAAACGAACCTCAGGCGCCATGTAAGAAGTTTCATTATCATCTTAAAATGCTCATAATGGAAGAGTCGGAAATACCTCCAAAGTAGTCGATCAGGTATCAATTTTTTAATGGCCAAGTTTTATTTCGGGTTAATTGATCCCTTGAACATGAAAATTTACCAGACTCACTGAAAAATTATGCATTTTCGTATCATAATGTACGGGGAATGTGTCACTGTTTTAAAAGCGCGATTTTGATTAAATCGGTCACATTTTCGTGATCAGATATGCTTGTTTCCGTCAGTTCGAAATAAGTTTAACTTGACTCATCAGAGAGACCACTTCAGCCCAACAATTAACCCAATCATTTTTTAATTTTTTAACCCTTTAAAGTCTTGGTTTTCTAATTCTTTTCGTTAAGAATTTTTTTTTTTTTTTCTGATTTTCTGGCAATTAAACCTGCTTTGTTTAATTGTTATTGCACTGTATTCAGATAAATTATGTTACTAAACACTTTTTCTGAATCCCTTCTATGTTCTAAATGTAATACAAACTGATTTTTTAAGAACTGGCTTTTTAGCTTGCGGTCATCTCGACTGGGTGAGTAACGTGGCCGCCTAAGGATAAATGTGCAGTTTAAATAACCAAAAAATGTTATATCTTGCTAAAAACCAGATCACTAATATTTTGTTAACATTTAATCATTTTAACATCCCACGTATTAAAATATTTTCTTGATTTTCGCTCTAAAATTAATATTTTTTTGTGGTATCATTAATTGCCATATTCTTGCCATTTTTTAAATACTTTCTAAAATTACAATTTTCCGAACAATTGCATCTCGTTTTTAACACTTGGCTCAATCCTAAATTGCACGTGGAACACAACGTAATAAAATCTGTTAAAAATTTTACTTTTGAAGCAATAAAATTAGCGATTACAGAAAGAAAAATGGAAAATATCCAAGTGCGGCTTTTTTTTTTTTTTTTTTTTTTTTTTTGTCGCTTTGTGTATATATATTTAGCTGTTGGTCTGCCCTTATATCTGTATGTCTGTCAGTGTGTCTGTTACCGTAATAATTCAAAAGGAAATATTAGCATGAAATTCAAACTCGGTATTATAATCTGCATCAAATGGATCATATTTTTTCTTACTTGAAAAAAAAAATTAATCCAAATAATAATTCTTGTACAAGGATATCCAAGATAATTTAAGTACATTACAGCTGTAGAAAGTGCTGGAAATTCATTCCAAATCGTGTTATGTCTTTTGATACTGTATTAGATTTAAGTGGTGTATACACTGTGTAACGGGTATAAATTATAAATCATATACGAGGCTACGCAAAATTCAAGGGAAACATTCTTTTTTATTAAATATAATTGGTGGAAATGCTTTACTAAACTTTACCAAATCGAGAAAATTTGCGTAAGAATGGTAATTACTTTTTGATACTTGAATGATCGGCAAAGCATTGTTTAAAATTCAATCTTTAACGCAGCCTTTTTTTTCTTTTATTTATTTATTTATTTAATTTAATTTAATTTATTTTATTTTTATTATTTATTTATTATTATTATTATTATTATTATTATTATTATTATTTTATTTATTTATTTTTTTTTTTTTTTGGGGGGGGGGGTGTAATAATTTCAGGTTTTGAGATCCACGGAATGCGAAAATCAAATATCTAACGATTGATTTAATGTGCATATCTTTTATCAGTATAATTGAAAAAAAAAAAAAAAAATGAATGAAATTTAAATTTGGTATTAGGAAGATCAAATGAATATGCCACTTGAAAAGTTTGAACAAGATTGGTAAGTTTTAAGTAGCGTTGCGCGTGAAAGTTATGTGTGAATAATTTGGAATAAATTTTTAATTTTAAATATAGACGTCTTCTTCTTCTTCTTCTTCTTCTTTTTTTTATGAATGTTAGTATTATGTTCAAACGAGTGTGTAGAAATAAAAGTTAAAAAAAAAAAAAAAAGTTTCTTAAACTTTTAAAATGTATTCATATAGGGTGTTTGTTTTCTTATCCCTTAATCTATAAACGTTCTTATGGTATTTAATTCTAGGATAAATGAAAGTTGCGTGAGTGCCCCACTAGATTATAATTTTATTTATTTATCTGTAAAGCCCGTGGTACATATAACTTGTTGATCCTAGGAATTATTTTTATGCCTCCTGGTATATTTATGAGAAACAGTGTGGAGATATAGTGTCGTGCTGAATTGTTCGCGATAATAGTTAGAGGTTCCGATTGAAATGGAGATTTTACTCATGTGCGAAGATACTCTGATTAAAGCTGATGTGAGAAAGTTTGAAGTAAAGAAGCGGTGCGTCTATCTTTAACTTAAACGTTTAAAAAAAAAAAAAAAAAAAAAAAAAATGTTTGCTGGAAAACTTTGCAAGTTAAAAAAGTCACAAAAGAATTGAAATGTGAATATTTCGCTTCCAAAAAGGGTATCTAGATAAAATGATTTCTACCATCAATAAATTTTAGAAAGCACTGTTTTGCCTAAAAATTGATGTTTTAGACTTGGTGGTACAGTTCCTTATTAAACATGGAAGCTATAGGGAATAAATTAATAAACTTAATATTTGTACATGCAGTTTGTGCGTTTGTGATCAGGACTACAAAAATCCTGTACATTTGTTGGTTTATTGGAAAACCTCAGTCTCTCATTCTGGAAATCTCATGGTCCCCTACTTCTTTTCGTAAAAAATATTGAAAAAAAAACCCCATAATATTTTATCTTAGACTTTATCATTTGTAAATATGTTTCATGTCTTTCTTTTTACATCTTGCGTGTATTTTTATTTTTATTTCTTTGTTTTGTATTTCTCTTTTTATTATACATAAATTATGCTTAAAGATCTTGGTTCTATGTGATACGTTATGATGCATGTAGAATTATTTATTGCATATTAAATAATAAAATGAATAAGGTAGGTGAGCCAAAGGTGGCCAGTATATTCCTAAGGTAACTTTCCACTTAAAAGGGGTTTAATTTAAGTTTTAATCACAAAATGGTGCTACTGTATTGTAAATCATATATCTCCAAGGTATGTGATTGAATTTGAAGAGATATTGTCTTGATCGACCACACCTTTATGCAGTGGTTTCTCGTTAGAGGAGTAATCGTTCGAAGTTCTGAACTATTTTGCACAAAAAGTGGTTGAGAGTCTTTTTGTGTCAAAAAGTAAGATGAATAAGAAAAAAAATCCAAATATAATAAAAGAGCCTCTTAAGAACATTTAAAAAGTGCTTTCAATATATGAGCCACCTGCTTAACACTATGCGCCAAAAATGGTCCATAAATTACAATTTTGTAGTTGTATCATAAAAATATCTAAATTGCATTTTACAAAGAAAATTATTCTTGATATGTGTAAGAGATAAATGTAACATTAAAAAAAAAAAAAAAAAAAAAAAATCCAGCAACATTCACCTAATTAAAAAATTAAAAACAAATTCTCAAAGCTTAACTATAGCCACCTTTGGCTCCCCTAACTTAATGATAAAAATTTCTGGGGTTACTTTGTGCGTTAAAATAAACAAACTCTGTTTGCTTGAAGCGTGTGAATTGCATACTAATTTGTATAAAACACCATTAAATTATGTTAATAATTTTTGTGATTTAGAAAACATGAAATTTGATCTTGATGAAATTTTATACATCTATTTTTTTTTTTTTTCTCCTAGAACTTAATTGCCCAGACTATACTGTGAAAGTATGTCCTTTAAAATATAAAATAAATGATTGCTGCGCCCAATCAGACTGCACGCCGGGTAGCGTTTGCTGTGTCCAACCTTGTGGAAATGTTTGTAGAAGGCCATCAGCTACACCTGTGGGGACCCCTTTTAAAGATGGTACAGAATGCGAACTTGGATACGTTTCTCCTTAAGCATGGTACAAGAAAGCCTGGAAAAATCTTTTTGGATAATGATTTAAATTCAAGTCTTGTAGTGATGAACTAATAAATAAAAATTCTTATATTTATGCATCTTTTATTTATTATATAAGAAATATACTTTTATTTATTATATAAGAAATTTCTTTGAAAATCATTTTGAATTTCTTATAGATGTAAAAATACTACTAAGAGAATTAGTAATAAATTATAATAAATATTAAGTCCTATTTTATATTGTGAAGTATCCTAATAAATTAGTATTTGTAATGTAACTAATACCATCTCAATACGTTTTGTTTTTACATCAATTAATTATATAAATTTCATATATTTTATTTATATATAACCCCTATAATGTAGGTATAAACCCTATTTAATAACTCTTTTTTTTTTTTTTTTTTTAATATTTTTATGTTATTCTTCATTATAATTAATTCTCTTTTCAATCTTCCGCCAATTTTAACTTTTTATTGATTACTCACAACGTTCTCCAATGACATAGTGATAAGTAATCTGTGCAGTGTAATGTTTAGTAACAGTGTATTTTGTGACATATCTTCATGTTGCTATTAAATTTTACTGATTGCATTTTTTTACACCCCCCCCCCTTTTTGTGTATGTGTGTGTGTTCATACTTATTATGATGGCATTTCATCGTCTATTTTCATGTATTCTACAATATATATGTGTATATGTATATATAGAAAGAGAGAGGGAGAGAAATTGAGATAGGGAGAGGGGGGGGGGATTAATACATAAACCCTACTTAATAACTAATTATTTCAATAATTTCTTTTTTTTCTTATTCTTCATTATAATTCTTCTTTTCATTTTTCTCTCAACTTTAACTTTTCATGGATTATTTCATAGATTATTCCTCAATAAATTCAAAACAACGTCTTCCAATGATAATTTACATTCAAAATGTTAAATGCACATGTGCTGAACGATAAAAAATATTTTTTCTCTACGTGATTTTATCGACAAATATAAAAGCTAAATCATATAGTTTTTTTCTAAAGCAACCATTTTCAACATCAGGTCAAATTCAAAAGTACCTGCAAACATCATCATAAGTCACCTAAATAAACCCAATATAAACAAAATAAAGTTTACACTAAATTTTTAATTTTCTATTTGACCTATTCTTTTTTGTACTGAATTCCAAAAGCTAAATCATCTGATGTACAAATGATACAAAACAATAAACTGAACAAGTAGTTTTGTTACGCAAATAATAATAATAAGCAGACTGTAAAATGAGTAAATGTGGAAAACATCAGGTGCGTAACAACCACGTGACTTCCAGAAACTTCTACTACACATATTATGAATTTTTTCTTTTTTCTTTTTTCTTTCTTTTCTCTTTTTTTTTTTTTTTTTTTTTTAGATAGGATATTTAGTCTTAAAACTAACCGAACTAATCAGGGTACTTAAAATTTTCCCTGTAGTAACCAATAAGAACACACTAAGTGAAAGAGAATTTACACAGTGAGTTTAAAGAAAATCGGTAGAGCTGTTTTTTGAAACACCTACTTCCGAGACCTATTATCGGCTTACGTAATCAGGACGCTTATCAATTTTCCTATGGTAATAATAGAATGATGGTACATACGAAATGGTACATCTATGGTACATACGAAAGGATATTTAAGAGCGTACAATAATACCTATCTTAGCCATTTATTTATTTTATTTTTTGTAAAATGCATATTTAAAAATAAATTTTCAGAAAACGAATAATAACTATAATTTTCTGAAGGTGAAAGAAAATTTAAAAAATGAATTTAGGTATTTCTATAAAACTTTATTACCTTATATTACTGCAAGAGTTTATTTATATATAGGAAGGAACTTAGTGTAATTTATCAAACTTAAAGATTAATCTCATAATTTAAGAAGTTAAAAAGAAAAAAACGTTATGTTATTTATCAACAACACATTATCCAAGCTGAAAATATTTCTAAACTTCACATTAAAAAAAAAAAAAATGTCCATATCTTAATCGCAGAAAAACGCACAAATAAACTGATGCAGAACGGTGATTAGTAAAAAGCATTGTGAACAAACAAATTTAAAATCCCGCAGTGCCTGCATTTTTTCGACTGATAAATAGACATGTTTAGATATAGCAACCTGAAACTAGCAAAGATGTAGCAACCACAAAACTTTCTAAATAATTCTGTATGCATCTTATTTAGCACTACTATATACATGCACAAAAATTTAATTAACATTGCTTAAATAAATAAAATATATATTTTTAAATAAAATAGAATAAATATTAAAAACTTCTAAAATGTAATTACTTCTATCCAAATTTATCTTTCATGAAGTATAAAAATTAACTAATAAAGAAAGAAAAACAACCTTTTACAACTCCATGGTTTTCATGGCCGGAACGTTTTCATTGGTACCCCAGCGTTCTCAACTGCACGTTGGTGCTTGAAGTCCACGAAATGTGCTGTTTTGCCGCGTTTACAGAAGCTGTTGAAATTATAAGTTTTCCTTTTTAGTGCAATGGCAACGATGTGGCGGGGATAGATCAGCAGTGGCGCCACGTACTTGAAAGTAGCGGCAGCCAGAAGAAACAGCACATTTCGGAGACTTCAAGCACCAACGTGCAGTTGAGAACGCTGGGGTTCCCCGGTGAAAACGTTCCGAACATGAAAAGTATGGAGTTGTAAAAGGTTGTTTTTCTTTATTTATTAGTTAATAATTACTTCTGTTGCCAAAAGAAGAATAAACGATCATTAAGGGGGGGGGGGGGGGGAAGAGGGATTTTCCTGAATTTTTTAAATTTTTAATTTTTGATGAATTTACACGTTTTCAGATATTCTAAACAAGAATTAACCATTTTTAGAAAATGTCTGTCCGTGTGCGTATTAGCAGGTACTTGTTTGCAAAATATCAACCGAACCATTGGACAGAAAGTTATCAAAATTTGATATGTGGTAATACATTTAGCCAACATTAATGCTGATTAGCCTTTGAGACATATTGGTAGTACTTCTATGTTACGATTTCTTCCATTTAAATGAAGGCTATGTCTTAGCTTCTATAGAGTAAAAACGAACCAAAACTTGGCATGTGAGATGTATATTATGCAAAAGTCTGCTGATTCAATTTAGGTGCATATCAGTAGACAGCTGGCGCTAAAATACTGAAATTTAATCTCATTTATGGGGATGCAATGTCTCAGATTCTATGTTATAAAAATAACCAAGTTTGTTACGGGAGATAAAAATTAAAAAAAATAATGAAGATGGAAATTGCGTATATATCGGCTAAAAAGTGGTGCTATTATTATTTTCCTATGAACAATTTAAATGATAAATTTGATAAAATTTTACCATTAGATGCTCAGCTATAGCCTTTTGGAAAATCGCAGAAGGTAATAACAACACCATCTGTTTGGTGATATACACCCAAAATGAATTCCCATAATTTTTTATAATACACATCTCGTTGCATATGCGTAACATAGAATATGAGAGTAGAAAGCCCCCCCCGTTTGAGGGACGGAAGTGACGTCATGGCAGGGGGAAGGAAACCGGAAATGACGTAACGGTTGGTTGGTTGCTTGATCGTGAAAGATGACGGGGATAGAGTTTCGTTTTATCCGTTGGCAACCTGGACTTCTTGTCAAGACATGTGACGGAGGGGTGACGGGGAGGGGAGAATTTTCTTAAAGGGACAACACAGTGAATGGTTGGTTGGTTGCTTGATCGTGAAAGATGACGGGGGTAGAATTTCTTTTTATCCGTTGGCAATCTGTCAAGACATGTGACGGAGGGGAGAGTTTTCTTAAAGGGACAACACAGAATCCTGTCAGAACTTGAAAGAGAATGACGTCATCAACCGAAAAGAGGACAATGTATTATATTTAGTAATTAATTTTTAATGAGTAGTTCATTAATCCATTTTAATAAGTAAATTTTATTATTTTATTGATTATTAATTAATTATTTAACTGTCTATTTTAATTCGCTAGATATTTTTACAAAACGACATTGCACTGTAGGGGATTTGAACCCACCATCTTTGGCAGGCGAGACCAACGCGCAACCGATTAAGCTATGATGACGTTACCTTGAGCTTTCTTCTTTTCGTTTCCGTTTTCACGAGATAGGGGTGAGAAGAGGTTTTCTCCACATGGCTTTTAACTTCAAAGTATAGTCCAAGGGGATATTTTCTCAAAATATTCATATGATATTGGTGATTTGTTCATATTTGTGAACATTTTTTCAACAATTAGAAAATATTGTTCGAGATATTTCTTTCTTGAAAAATATTAAAACAATCCCATTTTCTTAAAATTTTATTTACATTATTAATAATACGATAAGATTTTATTTTTTAAACATGCAAAAAAAAAAAAAAAAAAAAGATTTTGCACATGTTCCTTATTTATTTTATGTTTTTATAAATTACAAAACACATATATATTTTATTTATTTTATTTTATTTTATTTTATTTTATTTTATTTTATTTTATTTATAATTTATTTATATTTTTATTTTTGAGAAAAAAAGTTGACTTCTTTTTCTGGAAAATTTATAAAAGCAATTCAAAAAACTAATGTTTTAGTTTTTTCTTTTCTAAAAAATTTAAAACAATTTTATTTTCTTACACTTTATTTACAATAGTAAAAATACTATCATATTTAATTTTAAAACATGCGATTTTTTTTTTTTAACAGTTATTCATTTTTTAAGTTTAATAATAATAATTAAAAAAATAATAATAATAACATTTTTTTTTTTTTTTTTTTCCCCATTTTGTTAATTCTGTATTTCTTTTTTTCTGAAATTTTTAAACTTTTTTTATTTTTATTAATGTAACTGTTTTTAGGTTTAATGAAATATTTTTTTTTAAATATTTCTCTTCTTTTATCAGTTTGTTAATTCTATATTTTCTGAATTTTTTAAACTTGTTATTCTAATTTTATTAATGTAACTTTTTAGATTTAATAAAATATTTTTTAAACATATCTCTTCTTTTGTTTCAGTTTGTGAATTTTATATTACCTTTTTGTGAATTTTTCTAACTTGATATTTTTTTTTCTTTTTATTCTTATTACTAATTTTTAAGTTAAAAAAAAATATTTAATAAAAAAAAATTATCTTTCTTTTTTTAGTTTATAAATTCTTTTATTTTCTTTTAGTGAAAAAATATAACAAAAATTACTTATTATTACTATTTAATGAAACTTAATTGTATTACTATAATTATTATTATCATTATCTAGCAATATAATGAGATTTTTTATGCAATGTTCTTTTTCAGTTTAAAAATATTATATTTTATCTTGTGGAAAAACTTTTTAGTCTATTTATGTATTTCTTTAATGTAACTTTATTTTCTTACTCGCAAATTTTCAAAAGAGTTATTATCATTTAATAATTTGGATTAAGTAAGGAATCAGTTTAATACTGTCATATTTTAAAAGATATTTTAAAGTAAAATGTTGAATGTTCTATTTTAAGGAAATAAAATTTAACTTATGCATTCTGCTAGATTTCCTCAGGGAAAAATTACATTGAGTGACTAAATTAATAATTGATTGTAGTCCAGTCTAAAACAGAATTCCACTCGCCATGTGTTGAACTAATTGATTTCCTTATTACCATTATTATTAAATAAATTGTTTGGTATTACTATATACCCATTATGATACTTTTTTCATCACACCACAATATAATTCATCATATTCACAAAACTTTCCATTATTTTCATATTACTTCTTAAATATATAAATCTACTGAAACAGACACCGAATCTTCAATAAGTTAATTAGTTTATCTCTTTTTGGGAAAAAAAGTATGACATCTTGTATTATTTACACATAATTACATCAATATTCGAAAATAATAATTAGCGAAATTTTCTTGTACATAACAGTTTTTCATAATTCTGATAGAAATTTATAAAAATTAATTATCTTACAATGACCACTTATATCACTAAAGTCTTTAAAACACAAATCTTCATACACATGAAACATTTTCATTATCTTATCACCTTCTTGTAGACAATTCGAGTTCATACCATCGTTTTTATTCAAAAGCATGTTAACAATTTAAGCCATGACACTTACCTATGTTTGCATAAAGTTACAATATAAATGTCCCATAGTTGTTACAATTAATTTTAATAGCTAAAATAATAATAAAAGTGTTTGAAATTATTAGCTTTATAATTATACATTTTTAAAAATAATGAAGTTTTAGTACCATTTATAAACTGAAATATATTGTGTTAACTTTCTTAAACGATAGATAGTTTAAAAATAAATATTTACATAGTTTTTATATTTACGATAGTTTTATATACAATCATTCATTAAAAATATATATAAGTTATAACTGATACCTTTTTATTAGAGCAAGAATCTAAGTAAATAACATTTATCTAATTTTTAAGCGATCAATAATAATAAAGTGGCAGTACATTTTTTAAACAAACAGAACATTATATATATGCTTTCTTTATTAACTTAGACAACACATTCTGCTTATATTTGTACTCATACATCATCTCATTTTGGATTTTAACTTAAATAAATAATGTTTGTCACTGTGGTTTACAAATGAAAAGAAATGCTTACACATAAAAGTTCTAAATTATAAATATTTACTGATTAAAATAAATATATCTTATAATGAAAATCATCTTTCATAATGTTCAAAAGCGATATTTATACACATGTCGTAAAACATAGAAAGAGTATACAAATAAAAATTTTCACTTTTCGTGTGCAAAAAGGGGATATCAAAACACAGATATATATTTTTTAGATAATGTATTATTTCTCTGAATATGTTTAAAAAAATGTCTAGCTAAAATTTATGTCTACTGGCACTTAATTTTTAATTTGGTCGAAATATTTTATCAGAAATAACACTGAATTTTGGTTTGATATACATCTATGAATAATAGTATTTAATTCTTTTAGGTATGTGTAAGATTAATTTACAATTTCTGAGTGCAAAATATTTAAAATGAATACGTATAATGTTAAAATACTAACGATTAAAAAAATCATACCAAGTTACCATGTTTTTATGAAAATCTTCCTGATGAATACAACGTAATTAACATTAACTGTTTACATTTATATAAACAAAATAATTATATAATTGCTTCACAGGTAATCATTTACAACAACATTTAAATTCTAAACAAAGTTTTTTCCTATTGTATCAAGCAAAATTAAACTAATCATTGGTTAGATATTTTTTAATCTTCAAAAAGATATCAGATTTTTGATAAGGAATTTTTAAATAATGCAAACACTTTTGTTAGTTTTGTTTATATAAAAATATTTGATAATTTTCTCAAAGTTGATTTATTTTATAAAGTTGTTTTCATTCATATAATGCAGTTCACTTTTAGTTTAAAATGATAAAAATACTTTTTTCTGTTACCCTCATTATCGTAAGAGTATTTGTTTTATAGTAAATGAATTTTAACATAACATTCAACGGTAAAAAATGAAAGACACTTATCGAAAGATCGATTGGTAAATTGGTTAAATTCAAAATCTCAAATTAACAAAACGTCTTGTTAAAAGAAATTTCAGAGAACACTTTGTAAGTTAATTTTTGAGTAAAAGCTATATGTTAGCAGTAAAAATGTAATAAATAAATATTTGAATGGGACTTTAAGTATATTCGTTTTTTTGTAGAATTTTTTCTCTTATGAAACTAAATGCTTAGGATAGAGGAAATCGATTTTTTTACTTTTTTGAATAAAGTTTTAGAATAAATAAAACATTTTTTTTTTTTTTTTTTTTTAATTTAGTTTCTTGCGAAAAGTAAGTAAATATTTTACTTTTCTTTAAATAAAAATAGAAAAATATATTATTTGATTTAAAAAAAAATATCTTGAATTTTAAAATTACATTTGTATTTAAGTACTTATGAAAAGTACTATTTTCTGTTCACTTATTTAAATCCTTTGTTAATATTTATCCATGCAAAGAATTGTTTTTATCTTAAAATAACAATATTAGTTAATTGTGATAGTGACTGATTAGGAATGTAATAAAACCTTATCTCTCAAACGTACTAAATTATAATATTTTATTGAAAAAAAAAAAAAAAAGACATGCATTTAAACAATTAAAAACAAAAAATTTACTAAGTGCTATACTTCTAAAATACTACCTCTGTTTACTTGAAATTGTAATTATTAGTTATCTTAGCTGTATTGAATTAAAGACTTTTTATTTACTGATAGTGATGGTAACTTGTGTAAAGCATTCATTCAATTGAAAGATAAATTATCCATTCACTTAATGGATTTTCAATCATTAAAATGCAGAGTCATAGGATAAAGAAATGAATTGGTGTACGAGTATTTAGAATTCTATTTGAATTATTATTAATTTTAGTAGATGAATGGAGATGCGACTCTTTGAACTTATTAGAAATACCATATTGGAAGTTTAAACATTTAAAAATAACTTTCGTTATTTCAATGATTAAAGTCGTACAATACACACGATATCATATATAGATTTTTAAAATGCGAAATTATAAAAACTGCTTTGTAAATAACTATTATTTAAGCGACATTTTAATGGAAAAATTTACTTTATTAGATTACTATTTGTAAATTTATCTTTTGACAAAAAGGCTTTGTGAAAAATAATATTTTAGTTTATATTAATATTCTTTAGAAAAAATATCCTGTCTATAAATGATAGATATATTCCCTTTGTATTTATAATAATGTGTAGTAAATAAATGCGATTGAATGTACTTTTTAAAAACATATTTGAAAATCTAAGGTAATATACATCTATCGTTCGTTAAAGAGCTAATTATAAGACACATTAAAGCATTATGTTTTTGGTCATCATTCTAGGGTATAATTTATGAAATATTTTACTTTCTGAAAATAATAATAATAATAATAATAATAATAATAATATTTTTTATATTTAATAATATAAATAATAATAATAATAATAAAATTGCATAAAGCCATACTTCAAGTTTTATTTTCATTACAAACTAAGTTATATAAACACAATTTACAATAAATTATTTTTCATATTAATTCAATTTACAAAAATTCATAGCGTTTTTCTGTATAGGATGGATGAATTTATTAGTATTTATTTATTAGCATTAATCTTGCGTATTTAAAAAAAAAAACAGTATTTCGAAATTTTATTTGGTGTTACGCCGAAATTTTCATAAAAGTCAACTGTTCAAAATATTTAATTTGCCGGAAAAATTAATAATCGATTGTGTTTAATTCATGTTAAGATTATTAGAAAATTATTTTTAAAAGAAAATTATTTAAAATTAAAATGTAATTCAAGTGAAAAGAAAAAAAGATTAGTGGCAAGCGGTTTTTTTAAGTCATTAAAGTTCTTGTGCTCTATATCTATTTTTTCAATTGTAAGTCTGCTATTACGATTTTCCATAAAACATACAAAATGGAATATAACGGATATTAAGAAATGAGTAAAAATTTCGCAACCCATGCATAAATTTTAAAAATAGTGCGATTTTTCCAATATTCTCAATAAACTCGATGATTTTCTCCAAAAGTGAAATGAAAACATATGCAAAGTACCATATTTTCAATATATAAATTAAGAAAATATTTTGAAAGTAGAATGCTCAGATACAGGAAAAAGTAATAAGAAAAATTAAATAAAAAATTGCATCGCGTTTTCTGACAGTTTGCATGAGAAGTAAAATAAATTTTACTACAACAAAATATCTGAAAAAATATCAAAAAATATAGAAAGTTCCAACAAATCTCATATCTGATATAAATTCCTTTATGCTAAAATAATATCACTTAGACATAAAAAATTGTCAAAACAGATAATAACATAGTAAAATATTTTATTTGTATATGTGGACCGACAGTACATGCCAAATTTCAACCGGACAAATTCCCTGTTTATTTAGAGCACAACGAACAAATCCACAAACACCAGATCGTAGAACACTAGTCGAACAACACATGCAATCAATTTTTGAAAAGTATTTGAAACACATTTATACATAATATGGAATTGCAAAATAGTAATAATAATAATAATGGGTTCGATGATTTCAAATAAATGGCCAATTTATGTTAGGTTATAGGTAAAAAAACAGACTTGATCTTCTAACATTTTATAAAATGTATTTAGTTTAAATATATGCGTATTGAACTCATAAACGATGTGTGAAATAATGCATTGAAGTAGTTTTTGTTTTTCCAGTAAATAAAAATATTGTGCGTTTTTTTAATACAGATATTTTATTTTATTTATTCATTTATTTATTTTTCTGAAAATATACGAAATGTGACTACAATGAAAAAAAATTATTTTTAGAAAATTTTGTGAATTTTTTTAAGTTTTAATGAACATTATGAAAGATGATTTTCATTATAAGATATATTTATTTTAATCAGTAAATATTTATAATTTAGAACTATGTGTAAGCATTTCTTTTCTTTTGTAAACCACAGTGATAAACATTATTTATTTAAGTTAAAATCCAAAATGAGATGATGTATGAGTACAAATATAAGCAGAATGTGTTGTCTAAGTTAATAAAGAAAGCATATATATAATGTTCTATTTGTTTAAAAAATGTACTGCCACTTTATTATTATTGATCGCTTAAAAATTAGATAAATGTTATTTACTTAGATTCTTGCTCTAATAAAAAGGTATCAGTTATAACTTATATATATTTTTAATGAATCATTGTATATAAAACTATCGTAAATATAAAAACTATGTAAATATTTATTTTTAAACTATTTATCGTTTAAGAAATTTAACACAATATATTTCCACTTTATAAATGGTACTAAAACTTCATTATTTTTAAAAATGTATAATTATAAAGCTAATAATTTCAAACACTTTTATTATTATTTTAGCTATTAAAAAATAATTGTAACAACTATGGGACATTTGAATTGTAACTTTATGCAAACATAGGTAAGTGTCATGGCTTAAATTGTTAACATGCTTTTGAATAAAAGTGATAGTATGAACTCGAATTGTCAACAAGAAGGTGATAAGATAATGAAAATGTTTCATGTGTATGAAGATTTGTGTTTTAAAGACTTTAGTGATATAAGTGGTCATTGTAAGATAATTCATTTTTATAAATTTCTATCAGAATTATAAAAAACTGTTATGTACAAGAAAATTTCGCAAATTATTGTTTTCGAATATTGATGTAATTATGTGTAAATAATACAAGATGTCATACTTTTTTTCCCAAAAAGAGATAAACTAATTAACTTATTGAAGATTCGGTGTCTGTTTCAGTAGATTTATATATTTAAGAAGTAATATGAAAATAATGGAAAGTTTTGTGAATATGATGAATTATATTGTGGTGTGATGAAAAAAGTATCATATTGGGTATATAGTAATACCAAAACAATTTATTTAATAATAATGGTAATAAGGAAATCCCTTAGTTCAACACATGCCGTGTGGAATTCTGTTTTAGACTGGACTACAATTATTAATTTAGTCACTCAATGTAATTTTTCCCTGAGCAAATCTAGCAGAATGCATAAGTTAAATTTTATTTCCTTAAAATAGAACATTCAACATTTTACTTTAAAATATCTTTTAAAATATGACAGTATTAAACAGATTCCTTACTTAATCCAAATTATTAAATGATAATAACTCTTTTGAAAATTTGCGAGTAAGTAAATAAAGTTACATTAAAGAAATACATAAATAGACTAAAAAGTTTTTCCACAAGATAAAATATAATTTTTTTAAACTGAAAAAGAACATTGCATAAAAAATCTCATTATATTGCTAGATAATGATAATAATAATTATAGTAATACAATTAGGTTTCATTAAATAGTAATAATAAGTAATTTTTGTTATATTTTTTCACTTAAAGAAAATAAAAGAATTTATAAACTAAAAAAAGAAAAATAATTTTTTTTATTAAATATTTTTTTTTAACTTAAAAATTAGTAATAAGAATAAAAAGAAAAAAAATATATCAAGTTAAAAAAAATTCACAAAAAGAAAATATAAAATTCACAAACTGAAACAAAAGAAGAGATATGTTTAAAAAATATTTTATTAAATCTAAAAACAGTTACATTAATAAAATTAAAATAGCAAGTTTAAAAAATTCAGAAAATATAGAATTAACAAACTGAAAAAGAAGAGAAATATTTTTTTAAAAATATTTCATTAAACCTAAAAACAGTTACATTAATAAAAATAAAAAAAGTTTAAAAATTTCAGAAAGAAATACAGAATTAACAAAATGGAAAAAAAAAAAAAAAAAAGAATTGTTATTTTTTCTTTTTTTATTATTATTATTAAACTTAAAAAAGGAATAACTGTTAAAAAAAAAAATTTCGCGTGTTTTAAAATTAAATATGATAGTATTTTTACTATTGTAAATAAAGTGTAAGAAAATAAAATTGTTTTAAATTTTTTAGAAAAGAAAAAACTAAAACATTAGTTTTTTTAATTGTTTTTATAAATTTTCCAGAAAAAGAAGTCAACTTTTTTTCTCAAAAATAAAAATATAAATAAAATAAAATGAAATAAATAAATAAATAAATAAATAAATAAATGATAATAAATAAAATAAATAAAATATATATGTGTTTTGTAATTTAGAAATACATAAAATAAATAAGAAACATGTGTTGAATCCTTTTTTTTTTTTTTTTTCTTTGCATGTTTAAAAAGTAAAATCTGATCGTATTATTAATAATGTAAATAAAATTTTAAGAAAATGGGATTGTTTTAATATTTTTCAAGAAAGAAATATCTCGAACAATATTTTCTAATTGTTGAAAAAATGTTCACAAATATGAACAAATCACCAATACCATATGAATATTTTGAGAAAATATCCCCTTGGACTATACTTTGAAGTTAAAAGCCATGTGGAGAAAACCTCTTCCCACCCCTATCTCGTGAAAACGGAAACGAAAAGAAGAAAACTCAAGGTAACGTCATCGTAGCTTAATCGGTAGCGCGTCGGTCTCGCATGCCAAAGATGGTGGGTTCAAATCCCCTACAGTGCAATATCGTTTTGTAAAAAATTCTAGCGAATTAAAATAGACAGTTAAATAATTAATTAATAGTCAATAAAATAATAAAATTTACTTATTAAAATGGATTAATGAACTACTCATTAAAAATTAATTACTAAATATAATACATTGTCCTCTTTTCGGTTGATGACGTCATTCTCTTTCATGTTCTGACAGGATTCTGTGTTGTCCCTTTAAGAAAACTCTCCCCTCCGTCAGATGTCTTGACAGATTGCCAACGGATAAAAAGAAATTCTACCCCCGTCATCTTTCACGATCAAGCAACCAACCAACCATTCACTGTGTTGTCCCTTTAAGAAAACTCTCCCCTCCCCGTCACCCCTCCGTCACATGTCTTGACAAGAAGTCCAGGTTGCCAACGGATAAAACGAAACTCTATCCCCGTCATCTTTCACGATCAAGCAACCAACCAACCGTTACGTCACTTCCGGTTTTCTCCCCCCCCCTTCCCCCCTTCCATGACATCACTTCCGTCCCTCAAACGGGGGGCTTACTACTTATGAGATACAGTCTTTGCAATTAATGGAATTAAATTTCAGCATTGCAGAACTATCTCTCGTCCAATATGCACCTAAACTGAATCAATATAGTTTTGCATATCATAAAACTTATACATCAAATTTAGAGCATTTAAATTTGTATATCATAGAAAATAAGGTATTGCATTTTCGTAAACGGTTTTCGTAAACGGAATTACAACACAGTGGACCACTTTTCGGCCAACATGCACCCAAATTAAAATCAGATCATTTTTACATAATAACCATTTCATATACTAAGTTTTGTGCGTTTATACACTACGGAAGTTGAGATATACACTAAAAACACGTAACTGAAATCTATGATCTAAATCGTGGCTGTAGTAAACATAGTTCCATGTCATCCGTATAAATTCTAGTCTTTTTTGAAAGCGAGTTCTATAAACCTCTATTAGAATTCTAGAGCCTTTGCCTATATTATCGAAGTCAAATTTATTTAAAAATCTCTGTAAATAAATTCGAATACAAGAGGAGAGTTTTAACAACTGTAATCTTGGTTCATGACCCAGTTCTAGAGGTTCTAGACCCAGTTCTGAATACAAAGGATTCAGAATATTGTTTCACCATCTAGAAATATATAGACTAGAAATTTTCGATCATTTTGTCTATACAGCTTTCGGCGTGCTTTATAAGCATAGCTCGGAAATCTATATTTCTAGTTTAGAGATTTAGAACATGACCCCTTATTCGTTCTGGATGAAATCGGTATATTTTTTTTTTCTCAATGTAGCCTTCACGTAAATGGGAAGAACCACAACATAGCAGCGCCTCTATTGAGTAATATATTGCAAAAGTTATTTATCGCCAAATTAAGTCCAAAGTCTAAGCATGATATATTGCAAAAACTAATTTCACCAAATTAAGACAAGGTCTAACGAAGATACTTCTTACTTGAATTCCTTCCATTGGTTCGTGAGGTACAAAATTTAGCTAACACATCATACACATACACAGATTGTCACTTTTCTAAAAATTGTTATCATCATATATATCAAATTTTGAAATGTTTAAGGCATCTCAAAATCGGTAAATTCATCGAAAATCGAAACATTTCCCGAATCCAATAGTTTTTTTTTCACATCATTTTATATAACAGCGCTACCTACTGGTTAATATGAACAACAGTTTAATCATTATATCTTCGCACAATTATATTTTACATATGCAATTCGGTGCAACTTTCAGGAATAGATGCTGAGATATAGCCATCTGTGAAACTTCAGAAAGTACTAACAGCCCCAAATTTTGGTCTGCATGCAACAAAATTCAAAGGAATAATTTCTTATAATATATATCTTGCACACCAAGTTGGTAAGCTAATATTTAGCTTTTCCATAAATGAAAAAGCAGCGCCACCTCTCGTTCGATATGCATCCAAAGTAAATCAGCATACTTTTACCTAATATTCATCTCACGTGCCAGGTTTTAAGGTACACTTATACACTATAGAATGTTAGCTATATATTTTCCTGAAATTAAATTGCAACATAGCAGCTTCACCTGTCTGCCGATATGTACCCTAATTGAGTAAGCAGACAAAACGTGTAAATTCATCGAAAGCCAGAAATCGGAGATTTTCACGAATCCTATACTTTATATTTATGTACGCAGAAAACAATGATAAATCCACTTTTTTTCAAAAATAAGTAGTCGATTTCAGTAAAACGAAATGCATTATATTTTACTTTAAAAAAAAAGTGTCTTCTAATTAGAATTGACATAAATCATGCAAATTAAATAAATTATTAAATAAATTAGAAAAAGTAACAGAACTTTCAAATATATATATATATATTTATTTATTTATTTATTTGCGTATATGTTCAATAGTAGGAAATTTCTATCTACCACTTATTCCTTCAATAAGCATTTCTTCCACTGTTACCTCTTAAAACCAAAAAATCTGTAGTCGATAGCATAGGGATGCTACATCTATACAAAGTACTATATCTATGGTTTTATTGAATTTTGAGAAATTGCACGTGCACATTTACAACTTTCTGCCATAGGAATAAAATATTCCTATGGCGACATAGGGAAAAAAAATAATAAAAATTATACAGACACGACATTATTTCATTATTTAAAACATGAAAATCTGACATTCACAGATTTTAATTTAGTGCCAGAGGCCTACTGCTAAACTTGTTAATATCGACAAATTCTTCTTTAG
This sequence comes from Salticus scenicus, assembly GCA_963930645.1. Lineage (NCBI taxonomy): Eukaryota > Metazoa > Arthropoda > Arachnida > Araneae > Salticidae > Salticus > Salticus scenicus. Next base: position 96,542,339 of record OZ005650.1, read on the forward strand.
TTAATTCGTGACGATCTAAATTCCATGATAAAGTTTTCATTAAATCAAACCAATGTGTTTCAGCTGCAGATATTGTAACAAATAACGTTGGAAGTCCAAACTGTCTTATAGCCGCAAAACAACGTTTTTTCTCTTTTTCCCAATGAGGGGGAGGTGTGCCTTAGGGGGGGACTCATGTCAAAGGTGTGCCTTGGGGGGGGATTCATGTCAAAGTTGTACCTTGGGGGGACTCATGTCAAAGTTGGGCCTTGGGGGGACTCATGTCAAAGTTGTACCTTGGGGGGGACTCATGTCAAAGTTGAGCCTTGGGGGGACTCATGTCAAAGTTGGGCCTGGGGGGGGACTCATGTCAAAATTGGGCCTTGGGGGGACTTCATTCAATAAATCCCCATTCAATAAACCGACTGAAATAGGCCCTTAGCACTATTAAGAGTGTATTATACAAATTTGACAACGCTGTACCGACTGAAATAGGGGTACCTTGGGGGGGACTCATGTCAAAGTTGGGCCTGGGGGGGACTCATGTCAAAGTTGGGCCTTGGGGGGACTTCATTCAATAAATCCCCATTCAATAAACCGACTGAAATAGGCCCTTAGCACTATTAAGAGGTGTATTATAAAAATTCGACAACGCTGTACCGACTGAAATTGGGGTACCTTGGGGGGGACTCATGTCAAAGTTGGGCCTTGGGGGGACTTCATTCAATAAATCCCCATTCAATAAACCGACTGGAATAGGCCCTTAGCACTATTAAGAGGTGTATTATAAAAATTCGACAACGCTGTACCGACTGAAATAGGGGTACCTTGGGCGGACTCATGTCAAAGTTGGGCCTGGGGGAGGACTCATGTCAAAGTTGGGCCTTGGGGGGACTTCATTCAATAAATCCCCATTCAATAAACCGACTGAAATAGGCCTCTAGCACTAATTAAGAGTGACGTATAAAAATTCGACAACTGTACAGGCTGAAATAGGCCTCTAGCACTAAAAAAAAAAAAAAAAATACGTGAATAAAATGAAAAAGTACATAAATAAAGATGTATTTAGTATCTTCGAATTGCCTTCTAGACATCATAAGAGAAATCTCAAATTAATACCGTGACTATTTTTAATCGAAATAAATCTCAATTAAATTTTAATTGTATGTTGGTATCTTCATCTATCTTTTGTCTGCTGCGTGTTACATGGTACTAAATAATTCAAATTATATATATATATATATATACATATATATATATATACTTCTCTCTCTCTCTCATTCTCACATTAAACATTTCATTCGAACGATGCCAGTTTAAATCTATTTCTCTTATAATTAATATGTTAAAAATGTACGATAAATTTTATGTTTCCGATTCTAAGCACACTTGGCTATTACTTTGTGGACTTATTAGCTTTTTTTCTTTTTTTTTTTTCTTTTTTTCTTTTTTTTTTTAATAATACCAGGAGGCTCTGCCCCTGCTCGCTCCGCTCATCAAACCCCGGCCTGTTTCTCTTATTAACCCATATTTGGCTCTATCCGCCTATTCGCTGCTCTGCATTACATTGAAATGGAATATTAATAGTGCATAACACAAGATAAAAGCAGAACAGTATTATAGAAATCCATATATTCAATGTCAAATTGAAATACATATCATTTAATATCACTTCTTCTTCTTCTTCTTTTTTTTTTTTTTTTTTTTTTTTTTTTTTCCATAAAATATTATGTTAAAAATCAGTTTTTTTTTTTTTTTTTTTTTTTTTTTTTCAATTTTTGTGGAATAGAAAGAAATCTAAACCATTATCTAAGACCATTTTGCGTTACACCTTCAGTATATGATACCTTTGGTGACTTTTACATTTCTGTCACTAGCGATGAATTTTTTGGTATAATAATATAAATAAATAAATAAAAATGAAATAAAATCTAGTACATAAGTGTCGTGATCTTTTTTGAGGACCAGAATTTTTCCGTTATCCATTATAAGCAAGCGTTTAATTTGGTGATATTTTTTATTTCTACATTTGTATAATAACATAAGTTTTTTAAAAAGCAACTGAATTTAGGCTTGGAAATTTGTTATCCAAAATAGCATTCCTTATGATTCTGATTTTTTATTTATTTATTTAAAGTATCATCCTTGTAAGCGCGTATTTCGCAGGAACGTAAAAAAAAAAAAAAAAAAAAAAAATATTGAGAAAAGGTTTCTAATACCTAAATATTTTGAAAGATAGGGGGGGGGGGGGCAAAAACTGAATTAAATAATAGTATCCGTATAATTGACTGCATTTCTTTTTTCTTTTTAAAGAGCATTTATCTTTTTTTATTTTAAAATATATTTTAAAATATACTTCGGATATATTTTGGCATAAAAAATATTTTACAGTCAAATTCAAACTCAATTATAAATTAAAGCATCTTTTAATTTCGCTTTGATAAATTTTTCATATTTCTAATTATTGGAAGAAAAACATTCATCACCTAAAAATCTTATAGAGAACCGAGTACATTTTATCCTTTGTTATTTTAAGAAGTAGGCAGGAGAGAATTAAAAAGTGAATCTGTAGGAAATTTCCTCCAAATTAAAATAATAATAATAATAAACTATTTTCTTTTCAGATACTTTCAAATGTATAAAACTATTACCTAACTGCACATTAGAAATATGTATAGAGAGTATATATATATTGCTCTGTATTAACTAAAAAATTCAATAGTAAAAAGTATAGGCATTAGATCTTTTACTATTCACAGAATAAATAAATAAATTTTTTAATTAATTAAAAAAATTTAGAAACAATATAAGAAATTACTAGCAAGAAATTCAATTTTCGAAAAGTAAAAAAAAAAAAGTGTCTGCAGAAGATTAATTACAATTGTAAATTATTTTTTATTAAAAATATTTAAGATAATGCTTTTTAATTTCAGACGATAAATTTCTTTGTTACCAATAGCAACATTGACATTCATTTTATTTTAATTTTAATTTTCTTTTTTACACCATTGACAGCATTTTAATTTTCCTGTGGTAAATAACGTCATTGTGGTAAATGACGTAATAAGAGAAATTATTTGTAAGATGGCAAACAGAGTGCCTTTATAAACTCGACGCTTTTAATTAATAATTTCTTTAATTTAGATGATAGAAATTTCTACCTTACTGAAATGTCTTCCTTGGAGCATTCGGCACACATTTATACCTATCAGGAGATGCAGTCGCAGACCCCCCCCCCCCTAAAAAAAAAAAAAAAAAAAAAAAAAAAAAAAAAAAGACGTCAGCGACAGTAACTTTTGTTTAATGTATAGAGATTTGTAGATTTGACTGAAGAAATTTAATGCATTTTTTTTTTTTTTTTTTTCTCAAGTAAATTAGTAACTTACAAAAAGGCTTTATATATCTTCCATAATTCCCTTATATATCATTTATACTAAAAAATAAATAATTTGTGCATTTTTGTATAAAAGTATAAGTTTTTTGGAAATGCATTAATTTCAAAACAAAAATGCGTCGATACTTTTTACACATTAAGTATTTTACGTTTATTTTACGTCCTGGAAAGAAAACATTTACTATAAAACCATCAATAAATTATTTTTGTGCTCACATTAAAGTTAGTTGCCAACTTTTACTTAAATATTTAGTGTTCCAGAAAACATTAATAATAAGGAAAGTTACTTTCTCTTGTAATAAATAATCAATAAATTAAAAAAATATATCGATCTGTCAGGAAGATAAAATAACTAAAACAGCCGCCCTTGAGTTATTTCGAAAAATACTTTTTCGCACATATTAAAAGATGTTAAACTTATTTAAAATAAGTGGGAAAGGTGAGGAATAGATGGATTGTGTCAATTTTTATATTCACCGATTTCCTGTGGCGAAAACTGCTAAAGCAATAAACCAATATTCGATCAATATATTTTTGCCAAGACTTAAACGATTTGGGGACAGAAAATTAGATTAAAATTTCAAAGTTTTTACGGCATCACTCTGATAAAGCTTTCTTATTTAGTAAGAAACACGTTTTAAACGCGAAATGTTTTAAAAACAGTTAAAAATTGTTTTCTGTTTTTTTTTTTTTTTTTTTTTTTTTTTTTTAAGAGAACAAAGTTAATGATTCAGTTTTAGATCCTTGTTCATTATCTTTGATAGAATCCATTTTAATGATTTTTCGAAAAGAAAGTTTAGAGGAAAAGCGCCAAAAGTTTTTGTAACTTGAAATATGCTATAAAAGAGAAAAATGAATTATTATCTTTTTGGTTGTTTGCCAAATCAGGAAATATGAAATATAATGTAACATATAATAAAATTAGTAAAGTAAATATCTGGAAGTTTTTTTTTTATTATCTTTTTTTTTTTTTTTTTTTTTAGTTCACGTTTGCTCTGAGATATGCTTGCTAAAGTACAAAACATGAAAATATAAATAAAATATAAATCAATGTTTTTACATGGACATAGAGAGGAAAACTGCCGCTTAGAAAATAACAATAATGTTTTTGCATTTTCTTATAAATTATTAGTTAATAAAAATTTCACCGCATTAATATTTTAATACATACTAGGTATACGGCATAAGCTGTGAAATAAAAAATATCTTGGCAAAAGACAAAATCTTGCTTTATAAGTTATTGAGATACTTAAAAAAAATTATTTATTTAAAGAAAAATTATAAATATATTTTTTTATTTAAAAAAAAAAAAAAACTGTGCCTTAATAAATATATTTACCCTAGTTTATTATCATTATTTTTTTCAATCATAAATTAATTGTTTAATTTTTACTGAATTTCAATGAATATATTTTTTGCCTCAATGTGTTCTATTATTACTAAAATATATTAAATCGCTTTAAATCTCCATTTATTTTACTTTATTTTAAAATAAACTATTATAATTCTGAAACAATTATTTTATTTATCAAATTTATAATACTAGCATATATATCATTAATTTTGTACGTAAATAATTTTAATCGGGTGCAATGGAAATTTTCCTTCCCTAAAATATCGAGTCATTCATTTAAATTTTAGCAAATACAATATTATTACCATCGCATGAAGCTTGAAATAATATTAAATTTTGGAATACTTATTATTATCATTACGATTATTACTATTATTAGTCTGAAACTTCTAAGTAATGTACATTAAGAAGTTTGTAACATTAAGAAGTTTGTGTACATTAAGAAGTTTGTATAATTGAAGTGTGTTTTAATGATAACGAAAAGAAACAATGCACGAATTTGGATATCTTGGCTGTTTTAACTTAGCATGGCTGTTTTATCCCGGCTGTTTTAAGGTTTCCAAAACTAAACACATTGCAGAATTTTAACATACCTTTAAAAATTACATTTTAAAGAATTTTAGTAAACTGATGTACATTATTGTGAAAATATTTTAATTTAAAATAAATAAAAAGAAATTGTTATATAGTTTAATAAGAGTGTTTTACTAATATTGAAAAAAGAGAAAGAAAGAAAGAAAGAAAGAAAAAAGAAAGAAAAGAAAAATATACGTAAGTTGTTATGAGTACTATACAGTTTCTTCTTTTCATCTCTCTCTCTCTCTCTCTCTTTTTTTTTTTTTTTTTTTTTTTTTCCGCTATTGCGTGTTATTTTATCAATTGTAGAACAAGTATCCAGAAATATATATGTGAACATGTGAAATCTATGCATTATATTAAAAAAAATAATAATAATAATAATAATAAGATTGGGGTTGATATGTATTTCACCTTTTCTCTTTAAAAGTAGCATTTATATGTTTAAATTCCAGATTTTTCAAATGTTTAAAGACAATCACTATTATTCCACAAAATTTAACAGGTGACTAACATATGGTTTTACGTTTTCTATTCATTTAATTTCACTCAGATTATGACAGAATTATGACAAGCTACTTTTTTTCAAAAATGGAACAAATGCAGCTTCTAATGGCAGTTTATAGATTTAGCTATTAGGACTAGGTAAGTGGAAGATATAATAATTTCATTTATAAAATAGCATGCCGTTATTTATATATTTTCACTTAAATTTGGTTTGATAAATCTTTTCTATTTAAAACTTATAAATATCATTAGAATATATATTTAATAAAGAACTAATAAATACAATATTTTATATTTCCTTGATTTTTCTTATTATTGTGACACAACTTTCCTCTTATATGAAAACTCTGTCATATTTTATTATTATTATTATTATTTTATTTCTTTTCCCTGTAACACTTTTTAGGATTACTGTAGTTACTATTTAAATGACTCTGTTTTCTGCGGTTAAAATTGGTGAAAAATAAAAATCTTATTGACCTAGCTGTTAGGAGTTTCCATGTTTTTGTCCGAAACTAGCGTGAATACGGGTCAAAAGACCTTAGAAAAATATCCATGGAAGGTATCCAACCTATACCTATGTCTCTGGTGTATACAATTGGCATTAACCCACAACACATATTATTTTCATGTATTTATTTATTAGTTTAGCAAATAAGCATCAGAATGAAAAAGAATAATTTTTTTTGGCAATAGCGAAAAATACGTATTCATTTTCCATATATGAACTCTCAGCTTTCCTACATTTGTTTATATTTGTTTATATTTTCAAATATAAACATCAGAATAGAAAAGAATAATTGTTTGGAAAGTAGCAAAATAAAAGAGGAGAAGGGATAAGTGTAGATATAGGACTATGTCATAGAACTAGTTTCTGTCTTTCTTTCTTTCTTTCTTTCTTTTTTTTTTTTTTTAATCATATTTTTAAAAATGTATATTGTCAAATATTTTGATTTATTAACAAAAATAAAGACAAATATGCAAATTTTTGTATAAAAAAAATATATGTATATTTAATATGTTAAAAATGCTATTTAATAAGTTTTTTTTTGTCCCTTCTATCAAATGTATTCTATTTTTATATACAAACTCTCAGCTTCATTATTTTCGTATGTTTGTTTACAATTTGACAAGCAAAGATCAGAATGAAAAAAAAAAATTGTTTTGAAAATTTTCAACTATTCTAATTCTATTGAAGACCAAAGGTGTGTCAATGTCCATGTGTAAATTACTTTAACAATGCATCATTTATAATTATCTATTCATTCGAATTTAAGAATACTTCAGATATGATTTATGTAGCGTTTTATCAATCACACAAGTCAAAAATTTATAACTGTTTGCATTTAATAATTCAGCAATGAAGGAATACAATATATCTGATACGTGTTTTTCAAGATTCAGTGTGAAATTATATAACAACATAAAAATATATATATATTAAAATGATATCTGGAACAAAAAACTAAAATTTAACCGTAAGCTATAATGTTATCGATGTTTTGTTTGTAATTATCTATAATTCTTCAACACTATTATGTGGTGACATCTATATGTTTATACTTTCTCGTATTTTGAGCTTTCAAATGCAGTTCAACTTTTTAACATTTTGCAACAAAGTTGAAAAGTGTTTATGACTTCAGTTTGTCTGTCTGATTGTCCTCGCTCTAATTCTTGTGGAATTCCTTGAAGCTGCAATATGCTATTGACGTTTACTATCGGATATTCCCTATTCAAATTCGAGTAAATATTACTACTGATAATAAAAGGAGACTTGGCGTTGGAACATTAAAACCCGAAAAACTACTATTCGGTCCCTTTCCTATATATACGAGCACTTCTCCAGATTCAGAATTCTTTTTGCACTGAAGACGGTACGCTTAAGGCTACCGAAACAGCTGTATGCATCGCAAATATTTTTCTTTTGGCGTTTCTGACGTAGTAGTTTATTCGGGTTTTAAATATTACTACTGGTTTGTGTACAGGAAAACCCGAAAGAATTTCAAAGTGTTATGTTCGACAAGATGTATTACTATAAACCAAAATTTGATAACTTTATTTTTCACAAATCTTAATGAAATTGGCACTTATTATTAATATGCACAAAAATATTTTTGCTATAGAATTACACAGCAGTATTAGAATTATGACTTACAGGGTCATACTAAAATATTCAGATACATTAACGGCTATAAACGGAAATTGCTTAAATAGCATTTTCGATTTTATTAAGCGTTTTTAACATTTTCCAACAATATTTAAGAGTGATTATGATTTAATTAGTCTACCTTTCTGTCTGTACGTTGTTAAATCCCATAGGCAAGGTACATTGAAGGATAAACGACACAAATAATACATACGGTTGGAAAATGTTATTAATCTATGCGAATAACGGGATTTTTCATTCATGTTTAGATTTTTAATTTGTTATTTATTCTAAATGAAAAGTTTTAGAAATCTAACTTTCAAAAATTTGATAATTATTATCCAAAACATAGTTGGAAAATATTTTGACCATTTTGAAATTTAAATGAAAATTCTGCTATAACTGCTTCAAGGTTTTTTTTTTTTTTTTTTTTTTTACTAAATTAAAAATAATTTAGAAATCCAAAATACATTATAGTTTGTTAGCATTTAACTTATTAGAAACTGCAGATTCACTTAATATATGAACTCTCATTATAAATATAAGGAGATATCATATGTTCACTTATAATTTTGGAAAATAACAAATAAACATCAAAACGGAAAATAGTTACTGTTTTAGGGGATTCTCAACTACGCTGATTGTAAATGTTATTCAAAAAATCACTTGCTTTTATTTAAGAGTTCTGAAAAATTGTCTAATTTATTAATACAGTCGGTAACAAAAGTGTCCGAACACTAGCAAAAATTCCTACTAAAAAAAAGTACACTTAATACAGTTTTGTTAAATAAATGCTTGTCGAATCCTGTTCTTAGTCAGTCTAAAAAACAGGATTCGACAAGGATTTATTTAACAAAACTGTATTAAGTGTACTTTTTTTATATAGGAATTTTTGCTAGTGTTCGGACACTTTTGTTACCGACTGTACATAATTGATTTCTCAAAAGCAGCTGAATGCGAAAATTGTTTAAACTTTATATTTAGATTTTTATAAAATATTCTGGGGAAAAAAAAAGTATATATGTAACAATGTAATAGACATATTATTCTGGTCTATTCTACCTTAGATAAAAAATTAATGTTTATTTGAAGCATTCACTGATTCAGCTTTTCCTCAAATTGTATTTATTTATTTATTTGTTTTAATTGACTATGAAAATTGCTTAAAATATTTATTATTTGCAAAACTCAACTACTGAATATATTTGTAATGTATCCTTTAAACTTAAAATAATAATAATAATAATAATAATAATAATTTTTATAGGCTGCAAGTTGCAAAAGTCAATGCTTGCTTGCATTGACATTTTTATTTTAAAATTTTAAATCAGTTTTATACTCTCTTAACGTTTAAAACTATAAAGTCATCTGAAATTTTGAAAATAATATTAATAATTTTGTAAATTTCTTTTACATAATTTAACGTAATATAAGTAAATAAAAATACCAAAAACCCATAATAATTCTTCTATAAATTAAAAATTATATGTTGTTAATATAATAGAACCGAATAATAACAAGAAAAAACAACAGTATTTAGTTTAGAAGTTTTAAAATGAAGAACTTTAGAAACTTTTATAACTTTTTTTTAAATATATTTTTTTAAACATAATTAAAACAGAATAATATGTATTTCTAAATGCTTTAAAGTACAGGGTGGGCAAAAGATCCGTACAAACTTTAAAAATTCATAAAACCCGAAAAAATAACCAAAATTTAAAAAAAGGCTTCACCAACAAAGCTTTATCTTTCCCACTCAGCATCCTTATTCACTTGGGATGCAACGGAGAACTAACTGGTTCTGGATCAAAAGCGTAAGTATGTATAATCGTCTGTCTCATTTGCATATTTCCAACTAAGTCGTAGAAACCCTGGATAATCTCAGTCAAGGGTCGCTACTAAGTCGTTCGTACCAGCGCCATCTGCCGGCTGTTTTTTGATTTGTTCCCCCCTAATTAAAAAAAAAAAAAAAAAAGAAAGAAAAAAAAAAAATCCCGTGACTTATCAATGCTAAACCTGCAAACCGTTTTTTATTTTGGTTATTTTTTCGGGTTTTATGAATTTTTTAAATTTTTACAGAATTTTTGCCCACTTTGTATAATAAACTTAGTTTAAATTATAATGAATAATGTTTAATTATACAGAAAATCGCAAAAATCTAAATGTGATGCAAATGTGTAATCTATTGATTTTCATTACACTGTAGAATTACAGATTACTTTTTACTAAAAATATGAAATAAAATATAACTGACTTATTTGATTTCTTATAGAATATTCTTACTTACTGAAGAATGCAGCGAATATTTATTGCACTATTATTTCTCTCATTGGTCTTTAGCTACACATTGGGCGATGATGGTAAGAACAGAATAATTTAACCTCTGTTTTACATAATTATTAAAAAAATAATGTAACTGATTATCACTGCAGTAAATTTCCCCGAAAACTTATGTCGAAGGAGAAAGAATAACAACATTTTGTGTAAATGCTTTGAATTACAAAAACGTGCAACAATTGTTTTGTATCGAAATAACCCTTCATCAGGCAGAAATCTTAGGCACGTATGTTGCGTAAAATCAGCAGCTTGATTGAGGCTGCATTTAAGGGTTAAAACAGCCATTATTCCCGCATCTTCCTCTACAGCCCCAAAATTTACTGCTAAAGAAATTTGGATGTTCTAATTTTTAATAATCTGGAAAAGTAATTCCTCCCATCAGAGATTCAAAATGCCATAAATATGTACGAGCATCATACAAATAAAATTTTGCGCAATCAGGTTGGTTGAGTTTTACGTCGCACTAGTGCTGCGCAATGGGCAATTGGCGATGGTCTGAGACTCATCCCTAGAGGTGGTCCGGAGACATGCCATCACAATTTTGATCCTACACGGAGATTTGCGCATTCAGGAATTTTGGAATATAGGAAGAAATAGTAAGCAAGTTTTCTAAAAGCTTATGAAAACAGCAACAGATTTCAAATGAAATCTAAACTGAATAGCTGGACAAATGAAATGCCATTTAAAGCACAAAACTGTCCCCATCTAATTATATCAATTTTTTTGTTTATTAAGGGTCTGGAATAAAATAATAATTTTTCTACAGGATATGATATATTTTATCCCTTTCTGTGTGGGGAAAAAGGCGTAGAATCTATTATAGCTTTAGAAGAAATATTTTTATAATTAAAAATCTTGGGCTACATTCATGGAGTGATAATCAAGTTTAAAAAATTCTTTCTTCTCTGACACGCATACGAGGGAGAGCAGACCTTTTGGGATATTTCGAATTATTTGCTTTTATTAAACATGTTAAAATTAACCTTACCCCTAAAACTCTTTAATATCCCTTCCTGCGCTTCAAAATTCTCTCTGTGCCCCACCAGTGGTCAAAAATAAGCCGAAGCTGATACACGGAAAGTGCCAGATTAGATTTCAGGTTGCGCTCATTGACCTAGCTGTTCGGAATTTTTCCTTGGTTTTCTCCGAAACTCACGTAAATGCGAGCTATAAACCCTGAAAGAGACTCCCACGGGAGACATTCCATTTAATCTCAGGACTTATGGGCAGTCAATCGGCTTATAAATTACATATCAAGAGCTAAAGAGAAAATTTTGAATATTAGGCGAATTCTCACCTCTAATTTTATCTTTTTATGTGCTTATTAACCCATAAAACACAGTTTTTATATTTAAATATGCTTTGAATGCAATTTTAAGAACTTAATAAAAAGTTAAATCGATTTTAAAATTCACTGTGCTTAATTTATTATAAAAAATATACATTGGATTTCAAAATCTCTTTAATATCATAATTTAGCGTAGAACTAGAGTCGTCAGGTTATTAAACACAAAAATTAGTGCAAAGACATCGTCCGACTAATTTATAAATTACAATCCTCTAACATAAAAAATAAATAAATAAATAAATAAATAAATATATGTATAGAAACCTTCACCATCTATTCAGAAGACATCACCATTAAGAAGAAGTAGCCATTTATCCAGAAGCCCTTATCAAAACATATCCAGAAGAAATAGCCAATAAATATTTAGAAACCATAATCAATGCATATCCTAGAGGCCTCAACAACAAATATTCAGAAACCATAATCTATACATATCCTCAAGTTATCGTCAACAAATATTCAAAACCTATAATCAATACATATTCAGAAAGATATCGTCAACACATAGTAAGAAACCATCATGAATATGTACTCCGTAGATATCGCCAACAAATATTCAGAAGCCATCATCAATATATATTCGGAAGACATTGTAAAAAAAAAAAATATGCAAAAGCCATTATCAGTATATCTGCAGAAGATATCGCCGATAATATTCAGAAACCATCATCAATATATATTTGGAAGGTATATGCCGACAAATATTCAGAAGCCATCCAATTTATGAATATTGATGGTCTCGCATACCAAGATCGGCAATTGCTTTCTACATGCGATCGAGAAAGAATCTAAGAGTAGGTTTTTAAAAATGTAAAAGTTTTTACGGATTTGACAAAATATTGTAAGTAGTTTGGAGTGTAAGATTAATTTTGTATACCAAGTATGTGAAAAATGCCAGAGTCGAGAATCGAACCAGGACTCTCCGCTTAACGTGCGGATGCTCTTGCACTGTGCCACCATGTCTGATAATTGGCACGACATTTCTCACATAATAACCGTTGGCAAGGCCACGGTACCTACAAACGCAGATGTAACGGTTATTATGTGAAAAATATCGAAATGTTTATCAGCCAGGGTGGCTCAGTGGAAGAGCATCCACTCGTTACGCGGAGGTCCCATGTTCAATTCCCGGCTCTGGCATTTTTCACATAGTTGGTGTAAAAAAAAAATAAAAAATAAAAAAAAATAAAAAAATCAACCTTATATTTCAAACTACTTAAAATGTATTTTCTCGGCTGATGAGTTTATCAATATAATTTCTAAATATTCTAAGATAGATTAAGAAATTAAATGTTAAAGTTGGATATTGACAGGCATCCTGGCATATTGGAAGTGGAACACTACAAAATGGTAACAACACAAAATGGCAGATTGAAAGAAATAGTCATGTCGTACTAGAAAGTTGGGGGTAATTGTGACCACTAGTAGGAAAATTAAAAACCCTTTTATTTATTTTTATACTGGCTAATATAGATTTTGTTATAGACATTAAGACCACTATTGTTTTGATTTGGTGTTAAAGTACATCTAACTACACATAATTTTAATATTTGTTGTGAAATAAACCTTACGAAATAAATAAATAATACTACAAAATGAATGATTTCTATCTGTTAAATCAAATTAAAATAACAAAATGGCATCTTGCACTAGAATTGTAATAAATTATTTTAACAAGTCGAGGTAAATGTCTAGGACTGTTCAGAAACAGCAAATTTTCCTGAAAAAATATGTATAAATGTTCTGTTTTTTTTTTTTTTTTTTTTTTTTTTTTTTTACTTAATTTACTTACTGATTTACTTAATTTACTTTTTAAACTTACTTAATTTAAAATATATACTCGAGCAAAAGGACTTAAAATTTAGGATTTTATTTCTAATATTTTATTTGCTTTTTCTTTTATTATTATATAATATATAGATAGATAGATAGATTCTATTACAACAGTAATTTCTAATCAAGAAATAAATTACATTTCTTTTTTTTTTTTTCTAGATTTCAAATACTGCCCAAAACCAATAGATGAAAGTGAATGTCCACTGGTAAAACGAGTAAATGAATGTTGTTCCAATAATGACTGCAGATTTGGGCAGATCTGCTGTGTAGAGCCGTGTGGAAACGTTTGTAGAGTTAGAATTGATGTACCAGAAGGAATAGAAGCTAATGGACATTCGAAGTGCAAATTAGGCGAGGTGAAAAAGAAGTGGTACGAAAGAATATTCGGAAGAGATGAAGAAAACGAAGAAGAGTTCGACGATTTTAGTCTGTGATAATTTTTTAAATAAATCCTGTTCTACTGCTTCAGTTCTGTATTAAAATAGTATCCAATAATACAAAAAATGTATGTATTAGAGAATATTGAAATAAATTTAAGGATTTGAATATCAAAGGCGGAAACAGTAAAATTATTTCTAGAAAAAGATTTTCAATTTAAAACAGAAAAATGTATCGAGGGAACACGTGAATACTCATATATTGATTTATTCATTAATACAATAAATTACTCTAAACGGCTTGTTCGAATTCTTCTTCTTCTTCTTCTTCTTATTATTATTATTATTATTATTATTATTATCTTGCTTGAGGAATTCAAATTTCACACGATTATTTTGATTTGTAATGTATTATTAAATTACATAAACTTAATAATCACCCCGAAGGTAGTTAGCACCGCATCGAGTTCGTAATCTTAAAATTCCAGGTTCGATCCCTGCGCTTATCAAAGACCGCCGTATGCATTAATGGTGGCTGCTGCACATAAAATCAGACGCGGCTGCAATATGCTCCATGTTCCGTAAAAATAATGCTTCTAGGGGGTTCCTGAAGTGGGAAGGTCATCTCCTCCGAGGTTCAAGAATGTGATGTAACGTCTTCGAATCTAGAAGCGAATTCTAAACCGTTACCAATGCAACACTCATCACGGTAGGTATTGTGGAGGTTACGCAATAACCCACTACACAACTCTAACGTTAATCAGCCCAACCAAACCCAACTTTCCGAACGTAGAGCACTTATACCAGGTCGAGTTTGAGTGTATTCAAGGGCGCATTAAGGGCTAAGCAATGGGCAATTGGTGATGGTCGCGAGATTCCCCACAATATTTAATTTTAATTCTCCGAGGAGGTGATGGCTGCTCCGCTTTGATAATAGTACCCAGATATATTAAATTTATGGAACACACTTAGATCAGACTAGTCCGTTTTAACATTTTTTTTTTTTTTTTTTTTTTTTTTTTTTTCCAAAATGTGTCATGTGCATTAATGGCAGAATTATTTTTTATTACATCAGCCTTCCCTCCCCTCTTTCCTCTACTATTAATAAATAAAAATAAAAATAAAATAAAATAAATGAAATATGACATATGACGAAAATTATATATTTGTTTTATTTTATTTTGTTCATTTATTTATTAATATGGCAATGCCTTTATTTTAAAAGAACATCTTTTATCACATTTGAAAAATATGAGGTTAATTTACAAATACAACGCTCTAAATATACAGAGACAAGTGACAGTATTTTTGAACAATAGAAGTCAAATTATATACAAACTTCGGCCACTCTGAAAACAACTTCTATAACTCGGCATGAAATCAATCTATGAATCTTAGTCAAACATTACATTTTTAGTAAAGTCAGGCCTGAAAGACATGAAAGTCCAATTGCCTAATCAATCTATAAAAAATTTCCCGCAATTGTTTTTACATAATATTTTACATAACATTTTAATAGTGTAGGTTTTACATTAACAAGTATAAAAACCTTTTTATTTTCTTTTTTTAATAGTAAACTTACTGTTATGAGTATGAAACCTGGGTTATATAAAGAGCATAATGAAAAAAAACTATTATGTTGTGGCCACCACAAGACTTTCTTCTATATTTTCCTATACAAATTCACTCAATAAAAAAAAAAAAAAAAAAATACGATTTTTTCTTTAGTTAAAACTAATACTATTATCAATAATTCATATTAATTTTACAATTACAAGTTAAAAATAACTCTCATTATGCACATTTATACGAAATTTTGTCCTATACTGCCATGTTAAAAGTTTACAAAAAAGACGATCACAGCGCCACCTGTTGAGCGATTGATCCCCAAATCTAATAAGCACCAGTTTATGTCAAGGTGCAACTAAATACCAAGTTTGGTTAAATTTCATTCATTGGTTCGTGAGATTCAGTGGACACAAAATTCGTGAGACACACACACACAGACAGACAGACATTTTCTAAAAACTATCAATTCGTGTTCAGGACATCCCAAAACGTGTAAATCCATCAAAAAACGGAGATCGAAAATTTTCAAGAATCCAATGCTTTCTCTATATTACATTATAGAAGAAAGTAAAAATATAAAAAATAATAATAATAATAATTACCTTTGAGAATTCTTAGAACTTGAATATTTCTTTTATCTAAAAAATGTGAAAACGAAATAAGAGATATTTTCCAAAATAAAATATTTTAAAAATAATTGCTCATATAAAAAACACGTATTTTCCTTGGACTAAAACTAAATATAACTGAATAATTTTTGCTTTCTTTCTTTCTTTATAAATAAATAAATAAATAAGTAAATAAAAATTCAAAAGGAAAGATAATAAAATATTAGAATATTTTTAACACTGCCTTCAGAAACCATCGGAATATTACATCAGGAAAAAACCCACCCCAACGGTTGAGCAAAATTTAAAAAAACAAGATTTCGAACCAGGTCTGTTATACATATATATGTGGTGACCGGCATCCTGCTTCCCCTAAACTTGCTTCCCCTAACATTGGAATCTAAAGCTTATTTGG
This sequence comes from Salticus scenicus, assembly GCA_963930645.1. Lineage (NCBI taxonomy): Eukaryota > Metazoa > Arthropoda > Arachnida > Araneae > Salticidae > Salticus > Salticus scenicus. The sequence goes on from OZ005650.1 coordinate 96,558,785, forward strand.
TTTCTCTTTGCCGTATCTGGAATCCAGAGAGCTGAATCCGAGCGGAAGTTCGTGCCTGTGACGAGAGTGACGCCATGTCCGGAACGCGCCGCTGCTAACAGCGTTTGAAGAGAGAAGTTCAGAGTCGACGAGGCATGCACACTGGACGGGTGTATTGCTTGTTTTTATGAACTTTGTGTTTCGACGTAATTAGAAAGCGAAGTAATAAATAAATTATTTATGCCACGAACTGAACTACATAGACGAAATGTCAAATGGACATCGGCTCAGTAAAATTCTAAATCATTAAGGTTTTCTGTATATAATGTATCATATTTTAACTTTCTTTATTAAATTTTAAATAACTAGTAAATAATAGAATTAGTATTTTATTGTTCTTAAAAGCCCACAATAGTTGGATATTACATTTCAGAAGTGGGATGAATCGTGAATTTTAATTTAACTTAAACTTCGGATTGAACACGAATTTTAATTTAAAGTAAATTTTAATGGTGCGTTAAAAAAAAAAAAAAAAAAAAAAAAAAGAGAGAGAACTATTTTTACTTTTATAAAACGTTTCCACAAATGATGATGCGCCTGGACTGATAAAATATAAGTTGATAAACTGAACTTTTAAATTATAGACTGAACTATTTATTTATTTTAAAAACTGTTGCAAAACTGTGTTGAAATTTCTTCACATGCTTAATGCATATGGGATGAATAATTTTTAAAGTGTGTAATGATACTTCAAGACCACCAGAAATGTTCACACCTGTGAAATTTGCTTAAACTAAAGCAACGAAGTGTTTGTGAATTCTGCGGAACAGCCACGAATCATTTAGATGGAAGTTTCAATAAGAAATTTAGGATAATCAAGCATCGGCTGCTGGTTTGGTTCTACAAAGTACGTGTATTTTTGTTTTGTTGTACAATGGTTTCGCTTGGGGATATTCCCAAAATTGGCACTGCACTGAGGACAGAGAAATACAGAAAAATTAGAATTCTGCATCGCTTTTTATTCAATGACGACGGTGATCGGAGGAACAGATGCAGAATAAAAAAATTCTCAGGATTCGCGTTTGCCGTAGATAACGAAAATTATAATAAAAAACAAAAATTCATCGACGAAAATTTTTGGTTGAATGAATTAATTATTATAAGTAACTTATTAAGTGTTTCATTTGACGGCACGAAAGAAGAAATACGTGATAGATTGTTATTAAAATTAAATGATATTGAATTACTCAAAGAGGAAAATTCCGACAATGATTCGGAAGATGATGAGTCTGAGAACGAATTTAACAGTGATAATGACGTCGAGAAAACTGACTCCTCTGTGCAATGAAATATAAATAATGATAATGAATGTCACATAAATAATTATGATAAAACTAAAAAAAGTACAAATTGTAGTAATAATGTGAATTTTGGATCACTTGGTGCAACTGTTTCTTTCAATGACTTTGAAAATAATATTTCTAAATTTAGCGGCGAGCCGCATGAAAATATTGTTGAATGGCTTACTGAATTGGAAGAGATGTCGAATATGTTTAATTTGAACGAATTACAGAAAATTGTTTTCTGTAAACGCTCTGCTCTTTATCAGGTCTGAAAAAGGATTATTGACATATAAAAAATTAAAAAATGCACTCATCGAGGAATTTAAAATCGAGATAAATTCCGCCTCTTTGCATGAAATATTAAGTAAAAAGAAAATGAGAGGCAATGAAACTGCTACAGAGTATTTTTTTAAAATAAGAGAGTTAAGTAAGAACGGGCACATTGATGATGCCGCGTTAATGCACTACGTGATCCAAGGAATCAATGATAAATATGAAAACAAAATTATTCTTTATGGTGCTAAAAATCTTCGCGATTTTAAAGAGAAAATCAAAATGTATGAAGTATTTAAACGTGATAGTGAAAAAAGTAAACACAGAATTGATAAAGTAGATTATAATGGAAAATTGAAACCCATCAAACATAATGTATATGAAAAATTTAGTCCTAAAAATGAAGTAAACAAAATATGTTATAATTGTGGTGAAAAAAACCACTTATCCAGGGACTGCCCCCATAAGGCAAAAGGCCTGGAGTGTTTTACATGTAAGCAGTTTGGGCATAAAAGTTCAGAATGCCCGGGTTCAAAATCCAAAGTTGAATCCTTATGTATTAGTGTAAATCGTAATTTGAATAAAATTATACAAATAAATGATGTAAATTTCAGTGGCATCATTGATACGGGCAGTGAGGCAACACTGCTCCGTAAAAGTGTTCTTGAAAAACTAGATGTTAAGGGGTTAAATCCAGTGAGTACCACTTTGAAGGGAATTGGAACAAATTTCATAAAGCCGTTAGGCTCATTTAAAGTGAATCTTAAAATTGATGAATTGCAATGTGAAACCAATATTTATGTTGTACATAATGAGGTAATACCCCATGACGTCATCGTTGGGCTAAACGTGTTAATGCTGGGCGAGACGACAATAAATGAGAATGGCATTATTGTAAAAAATAAGCCTAATCCTATTGAAATTAACTTTTTAACAGTACTTCCAATAAATGCATATCAAAACGAAGTCGAGACAGATATTGCTTATGATCCCCCCCCTCCCCCCGACTTTCAAAATGAAGTTAGGGATTTGATTTCGAATTATGAACCTAAAAAGACATTGTCAACCGATATCGACTTAAAAATTATGTTGAAAAGCAGTGAACCTATTTATCATCAGCCGCGGAGATTACCATTTTCTGAAAAAAAAATTGTGGAAGGTCAGATAGCCGAATGGCTAGACGGGGGTATTATCGAACCAAGTTCCTCCGAGTACAGTAGTCCAATTGTCCTAGTAAAAAAAAAGGATGGTACTTCGAGAATCTGTATTGATTATAGGCGTTTGAATAAAATCATAGTTAAAGACCGATTTCCCCTGCCGCTGATTGAGGATATTTTGGATCGTTTACAGGGTGCATGATTTTTCAGTACGATTGATTTGAAGAACGCTTTTTTTCACGTAGATGTTGACAAAGAAAGTAGAAAATATACCTCATTTGTGACCCACGAGGGTCATTATCAATTTCTTAAAGTGCCATTTGGACTGTGCAATTCGCCTGCCGTATTTCAAAGGTACATAAACACAATTTTTCGACCATTAGTTAATTCCGGTATTGTGTTACCCTATTTAGATGACCTCATAATATTAGCATCCTCCTATGAAGAAGCCGTTGACAACTTAAGACAGACCCTAACTCTTGCTAGTAAATATGGCTTAGAAAGAAATTTTAAGAAATCTCATTTGTTAAAAAAAAGATTGAATTCTTGGGCCACGTAATCGAGGGAGGTAAAATCCTTCCATCTCCCTCTAAGACGCAAGCCGTCATGAAGTTTCCGGAGCCAATTAACTTGAAGCAGATCCAAAGTTTCCTAGGTTTAACTGGATACTTTCGAAAGTTTATTCCATACTATTCCGTCATCGCTAGACCATTAAGTGACATGTTAAGAAAAGATCGCAAGTTTAAGTTTGGCGATAAAGAGAGAAATTCCTTTAATTGCTTGATATCTATCTTGGCTGATAAACCGGTTTTGGCCTTATATAGCCCTAACTATGAAACAGAGTTGCATACTGATGCCAGTGTTGAAGGGTATGGCGCAATTTTAATGCAGAAATCACCAAATGACACTAATTTCCACCCTACATATTACATGAGTCGTAAAACCACAGATGCTGAAAAAAAAATATTCAAGTTACGAGTTGGAGGTGCTAGCGATTGTTGAAGCTCTGAAAAAGTTTCGTATATGCTTATTGGGAATTCCATTCAAAATAGTAACTGACTGTGCAGCATTTCAAAAAACAATGGAAAAAAAGATTTAGCCACTAGAGTGGCACGTTGGGCTCTTCTGCTACAGGAATTTAATTATACGATCGAACACCGCGCTGGAAGTAGAATGCCCCATGTTGATGCATTAAGTAGGGCACCAATAGATGTGTTGTGCATATCCATACAAAATGTCTTACCACGAATTAAAAATGCTCAGGATGTTGATCAGCACATAAAAACCATTAAAGAAGTATTAAAACATTCTAGTTATGAAAATTATTGCACCAGAAACGAAATTTTATATAAATTCATAAATGGGAAGGAATTAGTTCTAATACCAGATAGCATGCAAACCGAGATCATTAAAGAAGCTCATGAGAAAGGACATACGGGAATTAATTACACTGAGAAACATATTGAAGAATTTTACTACATTCCCAAACTGCGAGAAAAAATTCAAAACGTTATCACTAATTGTGTACATTGCATTCTCATGAATCGTAAAAGCGGAAAGAAAGAGGGACTGTTACACCCACTACACAAACAAGACATACCACTTCATACTTATCACTAGGAGTGGGCGATGCCACTATTTCAATATCACGATATATTGTCAATTCAAAATCACGATATATCACGATATTGGACTCCAATATTTTTTTAATCCCTTTCATAATGCTAATTTAAATGTCAATTCTAGATATATATAAAAAAAAAAAAAAGCTCGAATTGAATGTGACAAGCTCATTATATCATAAAATATATAGAATACACTAACTTCTTTTATATGTACAACTTCCTATTAATGCAACACCAAATCAACATCAATATAGAAAAACAAATAATGGAAATACATTTATGCACAAATTTAATTCATACATTACTGTGTTGTCATGTAGTAGCATTATGACATTTAAACGCGTTCAACAGTTTCAGAATTTCACTAAAAAATGTTTCTAAAATACATAATTAAGGCAATAAACTTTTGCAAAATCTTCTTAATAAAAAAAAAAGCCCAAATTTGCCCGAGATAATGCTGAAACTAATGTCATAGCTACAAAAATAAAGATTTTTTTTTTTTTTTTTTTTTCGTGGTTTGGAGGATGAATAAAATAACTGAAGAAGGATGATTCAACAGAAAACAATTGACGTCACAATTGCAACAATGTATTGAGAAAAATAAATTTTACCTGCGATATGAAACAAATAAATCAAGAATAAAAGATAATTTAAATGAATAGATGTAATTCTATGTAAGGACCATCAATTAATGATATACCGATTTTCTTTTTCGGCCACCATTATAAAATGCCAAATTGACATAGCATAGTTTTTCAAAATATCCATTTTACATTCTAAGTTTGCTGCATTTATATATAATAGAAGTTAATATATTGCATTCCCGTGAACAGGGTTACATTGCATCATAACAGCATTATTTCTCAGCAAATATGCACACTAATTGAATAAGCATAGGTTTTCGTCACGACTCTCATTCCTATCAAGTTTCGCGCAAATTCTAGCGCCCCCCGAACCCACCTTCGTGAGATCTCAAAATATTTTGGATTATGCCATCACCCGCAATTTTCCGTTTGCCTACAGCATTCAAACGCTGAATGATCTAGACTCTGATCACCTACCTGTTGTCTTGAGGTTTGATGTGGGGTCTTACGATCTGGATCTGAGAACGGCTCTGTCCACAAGGTGGAGTCTGTTTGCGGATATTCTCTCGGAACGCGACGTTCCATCTCTTATCCCAGAATCCAAACAGGAAGTAGAGCAAGCGGTAGCCATGCTCGGGGACTCACTCCGAGAGGCCTACACGCAGAGCTCTGAACCTCGCAAAAGATCGTTTGACTACTACAGACTGCCGGATAACATCAGGGAAATGGTCAGGGATCGAAATCATGCTCGCAGGCAATGGCAGGTTCATAGGACCCCTTATTTCAGGAATAAGTTAAACAGGCTTATTCGTAGTACTAGAGCTACAATTAAGGAGTTTAGTAAAACACGTTTCAATAATTTTGTCGAGTCTCTCTCGACTGAGGACAACACAATTTGGAGGGCCACCTCCCGCATTCGTAGGACACGAACACACATTCCTGCCATTGTTAGCCCTAACGGCATGGCTTATAGTAACACTGAAAAGGCTGAGGCTATTGCCGAAAGTCTTAGAAGTCAGTTTTCACCTCATTCGGACGTTGTTAACCCAATTGTCGAGAACATAGTCGACCACAGGGTTCAAAATTTATTACAATCTGACACACAAAACACTCTTCAACCTGCTTTACCCTCTGAGGTTCAGGATTACATTTCGGGCTTGAAACAACACAAGGCACCCGGTGAGGACCTTATCTCAAACAATATGCTAATTAATCTACCTCTCCATTTTATTTTTTATATCACGTTAATCATTAATTGTATGTTAAAGCTTAATATTTTTCCCGATTGTTGGAAGAGAGCTATCGTTGTCCCCTTACCGAAGGGTGGGGGCCAAGATATTCACTCTCCTTCTAGCTATCGACCTATCTCTTTGCTCTTCAGTTTCTCGAAGGTTTATGAGTATGTTCTCGTCCGCCGACTGAATGAATTCCTTGACTCTCATGACAAGTTTATACCCGAGCAATTCGGGTTCAGGACTCGTCATTCAACGCAACAGCAGTTGTGGAGAGTGACTGAATTCATTCACGATGGATACCAAACCAGCGGTGTGGCGGGAATTATATTTCTCGACGTGCAGAAGGCCTTTGATAAGGTCTGGCATGCCGGCCTTCTCTTTAAGATGGCTGAGTTAGGTGTTCCTGACCAGCTAATTAAAATCTTTTCTGATTACCTCTCTAACAGGTCCTTCGTGGTAAAAGTGGGAAATTCCCTCTCTAGCCCGAAGCCTGTCCTCAGTTCTGTTCCTCAGGGTTCTCTCGCCGGGCCCCGCCTTTTTAACATTTACATTAACGACATTCCGCGCAAGCCCGACATCAACTTAGCTTTATTTGTTGATGATACTGCTATCATGTACAAACATAAACAACCACACACAGTGTTTGAAAAACTCCAGGATTACCTTCATTCGTATGTTATTTGGCTTAGGAAATGGAAAATTAAAGTTAATAGCTCCAAAAGTGCCGCCATTTTCTTCACTAATAAATCCTATTCCCCCGACGTTAACTTTACTCTCAATAATGATCCTATTCCCTGGGAAATTTCTTATAAATATCTAGGAATTCACCTAGATTCAAAATTATTGTGGCATAAGCACATCTCAGAGACTCTGAATAAAGCGCATATTGCCACCGCCCCCCTCCTTCCGCTTTTGGCTTGGAATAGCCGCCTGTCTGTTAAAAATAAATTGTTACTGTACAAGTCCATGATCCGACCCATCTTGACTTACGGGTCCGTGGTGTAGGGATCTGCCTCAAAGACTGTGCTAGAAAAAATTCAAGTATTCCAAAACAAGCAATTGCGTAGGTTTGTTCAAGCCCATCGCTACATTCGCAATGTTGTCATTCACAAAGACCTGAAAATTACGCCAATCTATTCGGAAATTAAGAAACTTGCGTTGTTTCACAGGTCTATCCCAAAAGTTCAGAATCCTGTGTTAAACGCCATAAGAAGGTACGATCCCAGAATCGGGCGGGCCAAGAAACGCCCACTTGCCATCCTCTACAGGGAGGACGGGTTTGTCCCGGTCTCCAAGCGTAGAAGGCGAGATCCTTCAGGTGTTACATAACACAGAATTCTCACTCAAAATTCTTTTTCCCGTAGATTGAATACATGCTATTCTTCTACTTTTGGCTATCCCCCTGACAACTGCAACCTACTGTGTCGTTTAACAGTCGCGAATGATCAATCTTCCAGCCAGCTACCTTACGTAGGGTTTATATTAATTTTAATTATTAAACTTAACTGTAAATAATGTAAATTTCTCCTTTGTAAATTGTTATTTAATCTTTTAATTGTAAATAGTGTATATATTTTTCTTTTTTTTTTTCTCTGACTGCCTAACAGTCTTGCTAGGCTAAAAATTTTTCTTTATTTTTGTATTCTAAATTGTATTGTATTATGACTGCTTAACAGTCTGGTTAGGCCTATCATTATTATTAAAAAAAAAAAAAAAAAAAAAAAAAAAAACTGTAGGTTTAGTGCTCCTTGCTCTGTTGCCACATGTCACACAGCTTCCAGATCGGCTCTGCTCTGCCTCTCTCTTCCGTCATGCTGCTGAATGCATCAAGTCATCACGCCGGGGTTCTTTGGGAACCCACACAGACCTAGTACCGACTCTCTAGATTATGCAAGCCCTCCATATGTATTCTTTCTTCCTCTGGTGAAGGTAAGCGGCTGTCTCGACAGCCGTAGGCACTTCTTAAGAACGTGATGATGATGATACGCTATAGAATCTGCGATATAGCCTTATCTTCCATGGTGGAAATTGTATACTGGTGCTATCGCACGACACATGTTTTCTAAAAATGGCCGAATCCTGTGTTAAGACACCTGAAAATAAATAAATATTCATTGAAAACTAGTAATTAAAAATTCTCATGAACTCCAACATTTTCGTCTTTTGTAAACAGAAGACATTAATAAAAACATGAAACCTAAATTCAAACACACGCAAAATAAGTAAATAAGTGAATATGATCATATATAAAAATAATGATATAAGTTCTTTTATTATAGACTAGCAGGCTTTGCCCGCTTCGCTGGTCATTATATTGAAACGAATTTTTAAAATACCATATAATTAATAATAATAAAAAAAATTATTGAAATCAGAACAAAATATCTTAGACAAAATCTTAACTTAAATTACTTAAATAACTTAACTAACTTAGACAAAATCTAAGTTAAATTTTTCGCTACATTCGGTAGCGGTTTTCCTACTCGCCACACTTCACAAAATCCCTTTATTGCGCATGTTGCATACACATACCTATCCGATACATTAGGAAATCGGGATCCTCAGTTTATTTGAAGCAGAGTGATGTTTTAAAACGTGTTTTTAGTCCCCCCCCCCCACCCCGCACTTAAAGGTAAGAAGGAGGAGGAAATTTCGCAAAATATCTTTATATTATAATTTAGATACATGTAACTGACGCACATCGAAAATCTCTTTCCTAAGGTAGGTAATTTACTGCAGAGTTACGCATAAATACATGTTTACCCCCCTCCTCCGCCTTCTAAGGGGCGGTAGGGTGGAATTTCACAAAATCACTTTATAGTGTGTGTTGAATACTCATAAGAAGTCCACTCATAAAAAATTGCCATTCTAAGATAATTTGGAACAGAGTTACGCATGGAAACGTCCCCCCCCCCAAGGGGGGGGGGAATCACAGAATTTAAAATAATCACTTTGTAGCTTGTGTGTGTTGAGTACGCATAACCAATCAACATGTCAAAATAATGCTTTCCTGAGATAATTTGGAGCAGATTTACTCTTTAAAACGTGTTTTTGTCCCCCCCCCCCCTCTTGCCCTCAAAATGGTGAAAAGGGAAAATTTCCCAAAATCCCTTTATAACGCGTGTTCGGAACTCATAAATAACCCACACGTAAAAATTATTCTTACTGAGATAATTTGAAGCAAAATTATATGTACTTGGAAACAAGTTTTTTGCCCCCCACCCCCAAGGAGAGGATAGGACGAAATCTTACAATATCCCTTTGTAGTATGCGTCTTGAGTACCAATCGACATGTAAAAAAATCACTATCCTGAGTTAATTTGGAGCAGAGTTGCACTTATAAGCGTGTTTTTGCCTCCCCCCGCCCTTAAAGGGGGCCAGTGAGAAATTTCGTAAAATCATTTTACAGTGCGTGTTGGGAAGGCATAAACAACCTACACATAAAAATAAATCTTGCTGAGATAATTTGAAACGAAGTTATTTTTGGACACGGGTTTATCCCCCCCCCCCCCCCCCCACTCTGAAGGTATATAGAAAAAACTGCTTAGAAAGATCTCCACGAAGGGTACTTCACTAGGACTTAAGCCAATCGCGTTGTAGTCGGCTTTAAAATGTACAACACAACACAGCGCAGCACATAAATTTAGAGTTTAGTAGACACTGCCATAAGACTGTTAAATGTTTTGACACATTTTTGTGCATTATGGGCGTCCTGAAATTTAGTTATGGTGAAATTTTTCATCTTGATATAGTTGCAACTCATGAAGTTTCGAAATTTCATACTATCTGGCAGCAGATTTTCAGCAGCATATAATGAAAAATAACAGGAGTTTTAATACTTGCTGTAACCATAGATATAGTAATTTATATAGATCTATCATCCCATTGTTATCATGCAAAAATGTTTGATGCTGAAAAATTTTTATGGCATCAGCCATATAGTGGTATAGAAACCTTTGAAATTCGGCAATTGTAATAGAATAGAATAGAATGTTGATGAATTTTCAAAATGTTGAAATATTGCGCCTTTTAATTCTTCAAATAAATTTATCAAAAGAAATAGATAAGTTATTATAAAAGTAAAATATATTTGACTAAATTATGAAAAATATAAATTTTACTGGTTTGATTTTTAATGGAATACGTTTTTAAAAAGTTTGATATTTTTTTAAGATTTTACATTAGTAAGTAATATAGAATTTTCAAAATTCTTTTAAACATAGTTAGCAGCGGCGTAGTTTAGTTTTAGCATTTAAAAGAGTTTAAATATTAACTAAATTAATAAATATATAAAAGAAAAAAAGAAAGAAAAAGAAAAATTAATTTTTAATTGTATCTGCAATTTTTCATTCACCTTTAGTACATAAATTATTCATAAATTTTATTTTCTAAATTATCTGTGTGTATTCACTCGGCGAAAGACGGCCATATTGTGGACTTTTCTCCGAGTAAAAAAGAATCAGTTTTTCCCTTCCAATGATCAATCTATGTCTTATGGCTGCAACCCAGTTTATAGAATAATTTCTCTATTTGATATGCTATCATTTCCTGTTAACTTTATCGTTATATTAATGACATATTTTAATTTGATCGAAATTTTCCCATGACATGGAATACAAAATTAATTTTCATGTTATACGAATTTTTGCCATCATTTGTTTTTTAAACAATGTATCCAATATTTTAGTTCAACAATTGAATGAACAATTGCAACAACTATTTAATAAAAAATAATTGTTTGATAAACAACAATGTTTATATATATATTTTTACAACAATGAAAAGTTTCTTTTTTTAACAATTTTCTTCAGTCTAATTATTGACCCTTATCTGAGAATGATGTATCTTTCGTTCTTAGGTGTTCTCTTCGTGAGTTACTTTTTAAAAAAGTTCCTCATGTGGTTTATTTTTAAACTTTTCGAGCATCATCCTATGGAGGATGCTCGGGAAAGGTATGCGTGTCCAGTGACTTCCATCTTTGCTGGACGTTATTTGTCAATGAATAATGATTGTCAAAAATTTTATAACCCAGCTTTATATAAAGCTCGTGTTTGTAAGCATCCAAAGTTGGATATAAAAAAACTGCCAAAAGTTGGTAATATTATTTCACTGCCTGATACTGTTACTGATGAACCTCCGTTCCAAACCGAAGTGGACTCAGTTCAGTCTCAGGTAGTGAACGCACTCGATGGAAAAGAAACAGTTTCTACTGCACTGCCTGATAATTCTACTGACGAACCTCCGTTTATCGAAGTGGAATCAGTTCATTCTCAGACAGTGGAAACGGTTATTGAAAATCAACCAGTTTCTGTTTCTCCACAACATCATAAAAAAAAGAAATTCCGGAAATTGAGGAATTTTATGAAAATATGTTGTTGCTGTTGCATTCGAAGTGTAAAAGAATAAATTACCTCGGGATGCTTGCTGGCAGTAGGCTATGGGACCTGCCTTATCAAAACTCCCCATGAGAAACGATGCATGGCGACCTCCACGTGGTGTTTCTCGGGTAACGCTAACAGCCATGCGCATTTAATTTAGATAAAGTTGCTATTATAAGGTTTCGTTTGCGCGTATGCGTGTGTGTTATGATTATTGTTATAACACATACCCAGTTTTTTCTATAATGAATATCCGCTATTTAAATTACAAATTTCGGAAATTTCATTTTTCGTAATTTATAACCTACTTGAAACTCGATATTATTAATTTTAAAGTAAAATTAAACTGACGCATTAGAATTTTACATGGAAAAAATATCATTTATTCAGATAAAACTACATCAAAATTTATTTTTTGAGCATTCTTAAGCTGAATTGTTCACGTCAAAAAAGTTCAAAACTTTAAAATATGTTACATCAACCAAAGTCTATAAAAGTAGTACTGTAAGAAATAACAAAATTGTATTATAGTTTAATATCAGGGAATACTTTTAATTTAGGATTTATTTTCTAATTTTCTGAGAATTATTAGATTAATTTTCGTTCAAGTCGGCAGTGTAAACAAACAAGATAGAAGTACCATTTTATCCATTAAAACTTTAACCACGAGAGAGTTTAGAGAACCAACGATAAACAAATTAAGAAAATAATTATTTGTAGTCACTCACTTTCATAAAAAAAAAAAAAAAAAAAAAAAATGGGAATGATTTGTATTAATGTGATGTTATGTGCAAGGACGTAGGCAAAGGGACGGTCCACTCCGCCTCCCACAGAAATAAATGATGAATGGTTGTTTTCGTGTAGTCTCAAGTATAAAGCAAACATTGCTGCCTAAAAAGATGTTTAAAAAATACTAACCCACATACAAATAATTTTTTAAAACTCACAAATTCAGTTTAAGAGATTTTCCCATTATGTCCTTTTTTTTTTTTCTATATTTAAACTCTAGAGCGTCTTAAAACCCATTCTCCCTTAATCTTGCTATATTTTTTCGCTTAATTTCATCCACCTTCGTACTATAGCTATAATATATTATCCTGCGTCATGAATTCAATCTTTTTATTTTCTTCCGTACTCAACAGAAGAAAGCATTGGATTCATAAAAAATTTCAACTTCCAGTTTTCGATGGATTTACATGTTTTGCGATATCTAGAACATGATTGACCATTTTTAGAAAATTTTAGAAAATGCCTATCTGTGTGTGAGCAAAATTTTGTTCCAATTGTATCTCAGGAACTATTACACTGCACAGAATTGCATGTAAACTTATATGCAATTGCACCATGATATAAAATAGTTCTTATTGCTTTTTGGTGATAATCGTCCATCAGGTGGCGTTCCAATCCGGATTTTTCTAAGTTCTTAACTTGGTGGTATAGACCGAAATTTCTTATAAACGTACACAATGAAAATTATTTTTAACGAATCATTATGAAATTAAAAAGATTTGTTTATAATAGTAATAATCAAGTAGAAAAAAAAAAAGAAATTGGACATACGGGAGCGACGCTTTTCTCCTGCTGATAAGTCCCCTCCGAGAGGGCAACTTTTCGATATGGGCACCTTTTAAAAAATTTCGTCAATATCTTTAAAACGAATAATTGAACTATTGATCTGTGATACTTTAAATAAAAGTTTTTTTTTTTTTTTTTTTTTTTTTTTTTTTTTTTTAATTTTAATAAAGTTATTTATTTTGAGTGAATTTGTATAGAAAAATATAGAAGAAAAATTTGCGTGCAAGAGCCGATTAACAAGAGGCATTCGGGGCATGTGACCTGAGTAGCCGAAGGCCATAAAACTGGCCCTGAAAATACCATTTTGCCTTTTACGACTAAAAATGAAAAAAAATGATGTCATAATGCAATTTCTGCCATATTAGTCCTATAAACAGGTATATCTATATATGTGCTGATTGGTGCACAGAGCAAGAGGGAGACGGGCTCACGAAAATATGTGTTCCTCGGGGCCCATCATGAAGTTAATCAAGGCCCGTTTGTGTATGCGTATGGGCTTTTCTTTGTGTATGCGTGTGTATATTGTTATATCATTCTCTTTCGGTAACCTCCCTCTGCAATTTATTCACCGTGAAGCTATTTGGAGCCGAGTTATGCTTATAAAGGTGATTTACCTTCTGCCCCGCCCCGGAGGAAACGGGGGAGGGGAGGTATTTCACAAAATCCCGTCTTGTGTCCCGTCAGGGTCCTAAAACCAACTTGCTCACAAAATTTTTTACCTTTATCTCCCACAGAATAGCCACGGCTATGTTGAGTCAGTGATCAGTGAATCTGTGAATTTACTCTTTTATATCTATAGATTATACTATAGAATATTAAGATTTCTAAAATAAAGGCGCTTCCTTCCTACTGTCTCTGAAATTAGATTCACAGTGGAAAACAATCAGTATCCTGAGTAAAGAATTTGCTTTGGTTTGTTTATTAAAATAAAAATATAAATATAAATAACACCAAATTTTCGCTATATTGATCAGATATAATAAAATATTTGAAAGAAATGAAATAATTGTTAAAATATTAAAACCAAATTCAGTATAAATTGATGACATAGCTTTTAAAAATTTATTTAAATCAAAACAGTTAAAATCTTTAAAAAATATATATATGTATATTAAAACTTTTTTTTAAAAACAAATATGGACGCAAATAAATGACGAAATTATTCAGTTGTTTCTTAATAAAATTAATGACATCAACTAATATTAATTGTATTTATAGGCAATAATAGTTTTGTATCAATATTGTAATGGCGACAATGAATATTCATATCGTAGCAGCGAATAAAGATATGGGATGACGATCACGCAGTGTCTCAGTCATATCAGAGTCTCATATCACGCATGCGTTATTGCTTAGCTGTTAATCGATTCCCGATAAAGCAAGATCATGATCAGAAAAGGCGATAACGAATATTCAGATCGTAGCTGTGAGTAGCGATTTCAGAGTAAATCAATGTCTAGCATCACGCATGCGTTATACGTGTATCATCCACTCTCCTTCGTATCAGCGATTACCGGCTTTCACGGAGTGAAACGTTGGGCTCACGGAAACTGATATGGTCGCTCGCAGTACGTTCGCAGCTGAGTTCCTGATAATCGTGGCGCTTGCGATATATCGCCAACAGAAAGATTTCGTTATCGGTTTCAAATTGCATGGTTTTAAATCGATGTTTTGCGATGTATCGATATATCGCCCAGTCCTACTTATCACATAGATCATCTCGGGCCATTGGAGAGTACACATGAAAACTATAAACATCTTTTAGTCATAATTGACTCATTTACCAAGTTTGTGTGGATATATCCTACCAATAGCACGACGACTTCAGAAGTGTTAGCTAAATTAGAAATTCAGAAGACTGTTTTTGGCAACCCATCACAAATAATTACTGACCGCGGCCCTGCCTTTACCTCTAAGGAATTTGCTGATTACTGTTCAAGTGAAGGCATTAAACATCATTTCACTACTACCGGTTTGCCAAGGGCCAATGGCCAGGTCGAACGAATCAACAGGGTCATCATATCAGTACTTTCAAAATTGTCACTAAAAAATCCTGCTGAATGGTACAAACATGTGACCGAATTGCAACGCACAATAAACTCGACATACCAGAGAAGCATCGACATGACGCCCTTTGAACTATTGTTCGGTACTAAAATAAACACCAAGGGAAATGATAGAATAAAAGAGATACTCGAGTTCGAGTTCCAGGCTGATTTTGAGTCCCAGAGAGAAGATCTGCGCAAACATGCAAAGGGACAAATTCTCAAAGTTCAGGAAGAGAATAGAAAAAATTATAACTTACGGAGAAAACAACCTAAAACTTATAAAGTAGGCGACCTAGTTGCCATCAAACGAACGCAATTCGGTCCTAACCTGAAATTGAAATCGAAATACTTTGGTCCCTATAAAATCGTAAAAATGAAAGGTGGTAACACCTGTGATGTAGTTAAGGAAGGATGCCATGAAGGCCCCCATTGCACATCCACTCATGTTGAATTTATCAAGCAGTGGATAGCTTAAAAGAAAATATGAAGATTTGTACATAAACTGTAAATAAGTATGTTATTATTTTGTGTTGCTTTTGTATTTTTTTTTTTTTTTTGTACTTTTCAGTGTGACCGCCTGGAGGACCAGACGACGCAGGATGGCCGAGTGTGGTGACCGGCATCCTGCTTCCCCTAACCTTGCTTCCCCTAACATTGGAATCTAAAGCTATTTGGTTTCTCTTTGCCGTACCTGGAATCCAGAGAGCAGAATCCGAGCGGAAGTTCGTGCCTGTGACGAGAGTGACGCCATTTCCGGAACGCGCCGCTGCTAACAGCGTTTGGAGAGAGAAGTTCAGAGTCGACGAGGCATGCGCACTGGACGGGTGTATTGCTTGTTTTTATGAACTTTATGTTTCGACGTAATTAGAAAGCGAAGTAATAAATAAATTATTTATGCCACGAACTGAACTACATAGACGAAATGTCAAATGGACATTGGCTCAGTAAAATTCTAAATCATTAACGTTTTCTGTATATAATGTATCATATTTTAACTTTCTTTATTAAATTTTAAATAATTAGTAAATAATAGAATTAGTATTTTATTGTTCTTAAAAGCCCACAATAGTTGGATATTACACATATATATATATATATATATATATGAAAGGATAAAATAAACAAGATTTTAAATTAGTATTTGAATTAATATTAAGTGATAACTTAATATTAATATCTCAGAATAAATCTTAATTTTAAGAACAATTTTATGAGAATTCTGTTTGAGTGCCCAGGTAAAGTTGTTTTCTCAATAAAGCTTCATAGCGCGGGAATCTGATTTCAGAATAAGTTTCGTAATCAAAATTATGCAATAGTCGGAATAAACGGTAAAGCATTGCAAAATAATAAATCCTGGATGCCCGGGTCAACCAATCGTAAAAGGTAGGCGGATTTTAGATTAGCTAATTATCCAATAAGCATTCATAAGAATAGTCTCAGTTCCCGCCGAAATATGCAGTATAAAAACGGGAGCACGCGAAAACTCGTGGCTTTTTTTTAAGACCATCACTTGTCTAGTAAATTCACGTCAACTAATATTCCATCATGTAATAGTCGTACTAGCTAAACTCGCGGCGCCCTTCGGGGTTTGCCGAAGTGCCGGCCATCGGCACCTTTTACCGGGATATACCGCTCCGGATGTCTTCGTACCGGCCCATGACTGCATCATCATATATTGTCACTGTCATTAGAACGTAATAAAGGATATTCGTTGCTCAAATGGACTCTCTAATCTCTTATATAAGATGTCTGGACTTCTATTTTACTACATAAGAGGATCGGTGTACCATCCCGTGTAAACCAACGGAACTCATTCATTCATTTTAATATTATAATTAATTTATTACATATATATACACACAAAAGCATGTCTTACGTAGCATATAGATTGAAAAGCATTTATCGTCTGTTTGCAAGGCCTCGCAAAAGAAATCGAATATGTTAGGGCTATGGTTGAAAAAGTATTTCAGGTTCTGCTAGGATTTTTATTTTTATTTATTTATAAGCTTATTGTTGGCACGCATATAATCCAATGAAACGGAGCAACTCAAAACTAGTCAAATAAGTTTCATTGAAAGGGGAGAAAATTTTCTAAATAATTTGATTTTTTTTTAATTTTTTTTTTTTTTTTTTAACTTAATAAATGTTTTAAATGTTTTATGAATGTTGCTATAATATTCAAAGGAGGGATTGAGATGTGGCAATTTTTAAGTGTGTGTCAAATAAAACTGTAATGAACTGTTTTTAAAGTAATTTTGAAATTATTAAAAAGAGTTCTTATTATCTTACATATTGAAAGGTAATAATCTTCTTAATAATAAAACCGAAGCTTTTGGAAACTAACGCGGGAAACTGATGTCATTGCTGCTGTAACAATGTATTAAAGTAAAGAAAATGAAATATTATACCTGTTTTTAAAAGATTATTTTTATTTTTATTTTTTTTCCCCATAAAGTTTAATTTAACAGAAAAAATGGCATCACAACTGGAATAATGCTCTGAAAAAAATAGATAAATGAATAAAATTTCATAAGTGATTTTAAATTAAAAAAAAATAATAAAATAGAAGGTAATTAAAAAAGAAAGAAAGAAGTCTAAAACCAAACATATGTGTTACATAGGTCTAAGCAGACTTGTTATAATATATATATATATATATAATAATTATTATTATTAAAAAATTTCTTGTAAATCTCTGGTAAACAATTTAAATTGCCACGAAAAAAATAAAAAATAATAAAAATAAATTTGTGGTATATTGTACTACTATCTCGTATTGTACTACTATCTCGTAGACAAATAAACTAGCGATGACGATTTTAATGAATTTGTGCTGAAGTTTATTTTTGTAAATAATGAAATCACGTTTCATTACTCGAATTCCGCTATTTTAATAATAATAATAATAAAAAAAAAAAACAGTAAAATTTTAAATGATCTTTTTTTTTTCATTATTGGCTGTTTATCATGACATTTGGCTACTGTTTTTGATTTGGCTAATATGACTTGCCGGGATAATATGCAAGCAACAAATTCGACTATAGGCTCATTTGGAAAAAATGACCGCTAGGCAGACAAAGACCGACTAGTGTAATCGTAGTAATGTATGGTAAAAGAAAGTAGTATGAATACCACACCATATTATTTTTATCTGTGACTTTATAATCCATGCATCATCTTTTTCATCTTTTTTTTTTCTTTCTTTCTTTCATTTTTTTTTTTTTTTCTCTTTTGCTTTCTGGACATATGTATGTCTAGAAAGTATTGTAACCATATTAAAAACTGACTTTGTGATTTTGGTGTATCTACACGTTTTGAGGTCCCCTAAGTTTATAGTTGTTACTTTTTATGATGATGTGTGCAGGAATGTGAGTGAACACGATAGCGTCCAAATGCTTTTTCCGAATGAGCTAAATTTTGTACGTATATTATAGGTCACCATAGCACGAACCCTGTTGATTTTGGTGAATCTAGCACTGATAGTTTTTTTACAGTGACACACACACACACACACAAAAAAAAAAAATCTTTATCATTATGCCCACGTCTGGTAATATTTATAATTTATACCGGTGTAATGATATTGCCGCCCGTTTTTCACACTAGTATGATTTTAGAGAAATTTTCTCCAATAAGTAATTACGATGAAATAAAAAAAAAAAAAAAATGCTTTTGAAATATATTGGTGTGAAGAAAGAGTGGGATTAAGAGTATTCCGGAATAAATTATAAATATTACCAGGCATGTTATTGCCTATGGGACCAAAATCTTTAAAGTACGATAGAGTCTAAATGCCTTATTCAATTGAGTTGAAAACTTATACACATGTTATATGTTCTTGTCATACAAACTGTATAGATTTTGATGAATCTAGCACTTACAGTTTTTCTTATGAGGACGCAAAGAAAAATTCTTTATCATCATGGCCTATGAGACTAAAATTTTTAAAGTGCAATAGCAGCTAAACGCCATATTCAACTAAGCTGAAAATTTATACACAATTGCACTAACTGCATAGATTTTGATGAATCTAGCATTTATAGATTTTTTGCAGGGACGCAACGAAATTTTTTTTATCATGATGCCCTATGGGGCTCAAATTCTTTAAAATGCAATAGCGTGTAAACACGTTATCCAATTGAGCTGCAAATTTATATGCATGTTATAAATTAAAACCCGAATAAACTACTACGTCAGAAACGCCAAAAGAAAAATATTTGTGATGCATACAGCTGTTTCGGTAGCCTTAAGCGTACCGTCTTCAGTTCAAAAAGGATTCTGAATCTGGAGAAGTGCTCGTATATATAATAGTGCATATATATAGTGCTCTCCAGATTCAGAATTCTTTTTGCACTGAAGACGGTACGCTTAAGGCTACCGAAACAGCTGTATGCATCACAAATATTTTTCTTTTGGCATTTCTGACGTAGTAGTTTATTCGGGTTTTAATATTCCAACGCCAAGTCTCCTGTTAATATATGTTATAAATTACTGTCACACAAACTGTATGAATTTTGGTGAATATAGCACTGATAGTTTTTAGTTATAGAGCACAAAGAAACATTCTTTATCATTGTGGCTTATGGACTCAAATTATTTAAAGTGCGATAACGTCTAAACGCCTCATCGGAATGAGCTGAAAATTTATATACATGCTATAAGTCACCGTCGCACAAAATAGGCAGATTTTGGTGAGTCTAGCCCTTATAGATTTTTACAGAGCATAACGAAAATTTCTTTATCATTTTGATCAATGGGCTCAGATCATTTGCAAGCGTTAAATTAAACAACATACTATATACAGGAAAATACTCAAACCTTATTATAATATTCTCTTTTGTTTATTTTATGTTTTCTCTTACTTTAATTTATTTATGCAACCGTCAGTTACTTAATGTTCGGAAAGTCAAGTGGAGTCACTCCAGACTTTTTTTTTTTTTTTTTCCCATGGTACGGTTTTGTCTAATAAAATCATTTTTGGCCTTAACGTGTTTTATTTAAAAGTAAAGAAATTGTTGGGTAAAATTCAATGTTATGCTTTTTTTTTTTTTTTTTTGAGACAATATTCTTAGTTTCTGTTACCCATGTGGTATAGATTAAAATTTCGAAATTAGATTTTTTTTCTACAATCTGAGGACCCCTAAATTCGAAAATAAAACTTTTAGCATCTCATCTATGAGTGTTTTTTTTTTTTTTTTTTTTTTTTCCTGTCATCAACATAATTTAAAAACATAGATACTAACAAGAAGTCTAAATTCTGTACCTTTAAAACTATATCATATGATGATACTACTTAAAACTTTTTACTGAGATCAGACAAATGGTCTATTGACTTTCAAAAAAATTCAAATTCATCACGGGCAGAATTCCTTGTTAAAGCATTTAGAACTACCAGAACTACCCAAAATTAGAACTACCAGAACTACCCAAAATTAGAACTACCAGAACTACCCAAAATTAGTATGGATACATTCTTTTATATTGGATGTAACTGATGGAAGTGTTTTACTAAATCATACTATGTCCAGAAAACTATCAGTACAATATTTTTCACCTATGCAGCAAAGTTTTTAAAATATAAAGTTAGTTATTTTTTTTTCTTCTGTAAATGGATATGATAAGAGGTGGTAGCGTGAGTACACAGAAGAGTGACAGCAAACTGAGTCGCGTAGTAGAGTGAGTACATTTCACACAGAAATATTTGTCAAGTAAAACTGCTTCTAAAATTATTTGCAACTGTTTTTAAGTGACGCTTATATACAGTACTGTTGCATGTTAAAGCTGTACATCAGTCAGATACCCCCTTTCTTCCTTTCCGAGTTGTGTTATGGGAGTTTTTTTGCTTCGTTTTATAAGAATATCTTATTCAAAAATAAAGTTTTTCGATTACTGTTTTTTTTAATATCGTTCATTGAAAATATCCCTTTTGAGTTTAGTGAGCCATTAAAAAATGAATAAATATATTTTTTTTTTCAAAGATTGAAAATTAGAGCCCTGATCGCTTAATAAAATAAAATATTTAATTTTTTTAATTGATTAATTAATTAATTTATTTTTTCAAAAAATTTGCTCACTAAGCTAAAAGGCGATATGTTCCAAGAGTGTAATAAAAAAAAAAAAAAAAAAAAAAAAAAACCTTCATTTTAGAATGAGATAAACGAAGCAATAGAACCCCAAAAGCTACCACTTGCAGAAAGAAAGGAGAAATGTACCGGTATACACGTGCAGCCTTCATCTGTATCAGTCTATATAATATTCAAATGCAGGGTAAAGAAAATCGTCTGAGCGCCACTCCAGACCCAGACTGTTTTTGACTTAATAATCAAATAAATATTACAGTCGTTTTATTTTTTATGTACAATTTCCTATTGCTATTTTATTTCACATTAACAGTTACGGGTTTTTCTTTTATTTCTTCACATTAATTCAGTTACAGGTTATCCTTTTATATTGGGGAAACAGTAGATATTATGGAAGTTGGAGTTATATTTCCAATTCCCCATAATAAAAGTTGATTTAGCCTAGCTTTATGATATAACTACGCATTTGTTTAAAATTTTATCAACAGTTCCGATGCTCTAACTCTCATTACATGATTTGAACATTAAAATTTTCATTTTTATGCTTATTCTAACTTTTGATGGTGTTGGTATAGGAATTAGGTCGATTGACTGCACATGTGTCTTAGGTCTGAATGGAATGCTCTCCATGAAGGTCCTTTTAAGGGATCCTAGCCCGTATTTATGCAAGTTTCAGAGAAAACCACAGAAGGAAACCCTGAACAATTAGATCGACGGAACGCGATCTGGGGTCTAACCGATATACTTCCCATCTACCAGCTTTGAGAATAAAACCTGAAGCCATTGGTGGAACTCTGTTTTATGGACTTTCTTGCATATCTTGGTATTGCATTAGCACGTTTATTTTTTTGTTGAATTATTGCATAATTTAATAATAGATGGACGTTTTGATTTGTAGCGATAGTAATTTTATGTTTTTGAATCAATTAATTCAGGGTCTTGCTTGTACTAAATGAAATAAAATAATAAATCAAATTGTGTGTTCGGTTGCTATTAAAAATGTAATAGACAAAAAATTATCCCAAAGTTGGCCATTATCATTCACATTTAGGGCACAGAACTAAAAATTAGGAATGAAGAATACCATCAGTAATTCATAAACGTTACACATATAAAATCAAAAATATACAGAGAAAAAAAAATATTATTCTATATCAATCATTGTGCAACATGCATATAATAAATCAATATAATATGAAAAAATAAATAATAAAATATCATCTTGAAAAAATCAATTATTTAATTTAGTTTCTTCTACAAAAGTATGATTAATTCTACAAAGATATGACAATAAGCCGATTTTTTTTTTCTCCTTTAAACACTAAAGACCAACGTCACGTTTATATTTTTATTAAACAATATAGAAATTATTTCGATTCATAAATAGGTAAGTTATATTTGCTTCAAAATAGTTTCTTTACAGTTTTTCGTTCGATATTTTATATTTAAATTATTACATACATTTGTTTTAACAAAATAGTTAAACTCATAAAATGAAAGCATTTTTGACTCATGACAAGGTGAGCAGATCAGACTTTGAAATTTGTATCATCGATTGACAATCTATCGTTTTCGAATTTCAGTTGATTTTTACATTAGAATTTGCGTTCAGAATTAAATCGTTTTTAAGATTTTAGTAGGCTTAAAAATTTTGCCGCTCTTCATCCTGGCGTAACTGTAATCCGTTATTGGACATTTAATCGCCGTAATGAGAGTAGCAGTATCCCATAGTTACATGTTTACATACAATCGCTCTATTCTCCGAATGATCAGCCGTACAAATGTGTCGTCTAGTTGCAAAACTGGCCAACTCCTTAAAAATGGAAAATGCGATTTTTCAGTTTCTTTTCAGTTCTGTGTAAACCTTTTCACCATCTGGAAACAAGAAACCATGCTAAAGCCGATCCATCCCCGTGTTATTTCCGTTTGAAAATCGCGATGTGCTGCAAAACCGGTCAAATACTAATAGTCCAAGCGGCGGCTGCAAAAAATTGACTTTATAAGGTGTGAAGCTGATTTTTTTTTTTTTTCTATAGATAGAATTCATTGTTACAATGAAAATCTGATAGGGTTGCCTGGTCAAAGCCGTCAAGTTTAAGAGTAACAACCTCACTTCCGGTCACAATTTAATTAAACGATTTTCGAACCCCACAAGTGTAAAGATGAAACCGGTGCTAAAATGCAGAGATTAATATGCTCTTTAAAATGGCATAGGGATGCCTGGTCAAAGCCGTCAAGAAACAGAGGTTGCCACGAAAATAGGGGACGTATTTTGCTATTTATTTACCCAAGTAAAAAGTGATTTACCCAAGTGTAAAGATGAAACCGGTGCTAAAATGTAGAGATTAATATGCTCTTTAAAATGGCATAAGGTTGCCTGGGCAAAACCGTCAAGACCCGGAGGTTGCCTCGAAAATAGGGGTCAAATTTAAACGATTTTCGAACCCCACAAGTGTAAAGATGAAACTGGTGCTAAAATGTAGAGATTAATATGCTCTTTAAAATGGCATAGGGTTGCCTGGTCAAAACCATCAAGTTTCAGATGTTGCCTCGATAATAGGGTTCAAATTTAAACGATTTTCGAACCCCACAAGTGTAAAGATGAAACCGGTGCTAAAATGTAGAGATTAATATGCTCTTTAAAATGGCATAGGGTTGCCTGGTCAAAGCCTTCAAGAAACAGAGGTTGCCACGAAAACAGGGGACGTAATTTACGATTTATTTACTCAAGTAAAAAACCCAGGTGTAAAGATGAAACTGGTGCTAAAATATAGAGATTAATATGCTCTTTAAAATGGCATAAGGTTGCCTGGTCAAATCTGTCAAGTAAAGCAGTCAACCACAAAAAAATAGGCGAGTTTTGAAGATTTCTTAACGAAGTGTAAAAAAAATACGAATATCATTAACAAAGAAAATGAATAAGGATGAAATTATATGAATATTTGAAAGGTGTGGCTGGTTCCAGAATGTACAGCATAGAAGTTATTTTAAAATGGCATATGTTTGCCTGGTAAAATTCGTAAAGAAATAGCGATCCCGGTCAGTCTCCAAAAAGCTAAGGAATATTAAAGGTGTTTAACACAAAGTGAAACACACATGAAGACTACTTAAAAAAGGTTAAACACGAAATGATTAATATTTAAAAGATGAAATTGCGAGCTAAATATAGAACATGCAACACTTTTCAATTTGCTTATACGATTGGTGCTTCAAACCTGTCAAAGTATATAGCGGTCAGCTTAGAAAAGGAAGCGAATTTCAGTATTCGTTTATTTTATTTGTTTATTGATGTAAGAGATTTTAAAGCATAAGGAAAATTAAATTATTATGCGTAACCATTCTTTTTCTAATCTGTATAAAACTAATTTCAGCTCACGAGCTCGTTTTTTCCCCATTTTTCAATACTTAAAATATTCAAATTGTGTCAAAGTATTGAGAAGATAAATTCCCTGTAGAAATGTATGAGGCTGCTTTGTAGAATTTTATACGAAAATTTTGGGTTGTGCCGATTTTGTTATATTAAAAACTTGTCAATTTTAGAAAATTTTCTCAATTAACTTTTTTATATCTAATTAAAAATAATCAATAATACCTTCTGCAAATTAATTATGGGTACAAATAAAGCGAAAAACATTTTTAAAAAAATTATAAATTTTTCGCATTTCTTAATAACCATGAATTAATTTATGAAATTGAAATTTGTAAATCTTGCTGCAAATCTGAAATAAGAGTTTTTTTTTTTTTTTTTTCATTTTATTTAATTATTTATTTTGTATACTAACAGAATTTTTTATGGTGAATTTCTTGGGCATTATTATCTTCATTTCTGTTAACTTTTGCGGGCGTGCTTTCTTATCTGTACCCGCATGTTACATTTTTAATTTTTACTATTAATTCGTTGTTTTTATGGAAATTTTAGAACAATTTCATTACAGTTTATTTATTTATTTTTTTTCTTTTTTAAATACTTTTTTTTTTTTTTTTTTCACATTGTATAAAAAAAACCTTTCAAAATTAGCTTTTTTTTTTTTTTTTTTTTTTTTTCGAGGCAACCACTATTTCTCGAGATTTTCACCTGGCAACCCTATGATACTCTAAAGAGAATATTATTCTCTATATTTTATAAACGGTTTCATTTTTAAATATTTTAGGTAAGAAAATCGCTAAAATTCGCCCCCCCCCCCCACACACACATACACACTTTTCGTGGCAACCTCTTTTCTTGACGGTTTTGACCAGGCAACCTTATGCCATTTTAAAGAGCATACTAATCTCTATATTTTAGCACCAGTTTCATCTTTACACTTGTGAGGTTCGAAAATCGTTTAAATTTGACCCCTATTTTAGAGACAACCTCCGAATCTTGACGGTTTTGACCAGGCAACCCTATGCCATTTTAAAGAGCATATTAATCTCTACATTTTAGCACCGGTTTCATCTTTACACTTGTGAGGTTCGAAAATCGTTTAAATTTGACCCCTATTTTCGAGACAACCTCCGGATCTTGACGGTTTTGACCAGGCAACTTTATGCCATTTTAAAGAACATATTAATCTCTACATTTTAGCACCAGTTTCATCTTTACACTTGGGTAAATCACTTTTTACTTGGGTAAATAAATAGTAAATTACGTCCCCTATTTTCGTGGCAACCTCTGTTTCTTGACGGCTTTGACCAGGCAACCCTATGCCATTTTAAAGAGCATATTAATCTCTACATTTTAGCACCGGTTTCATCTTTACACTTGTGCGGTTCGAAAATCGTTTAAATTTGAACCCTATTATCGAGGCAACCTCTGAAACTTGACGGTTTTGACCAGGCAACCCTATGCCCTTTAAAAGAGCATATTAATCTCTACATTTTAGCACCGGTTTCATCTTCACACTTGTGGGGTTCTAAAATCGTTTAAATTGTGACCGGAAGTGAGGTTGTTTCTCTTAAACTTGACGGCTTTGACCAGGCAACCCTATCAGATTTACATTGTAACAATGAATGCTATCTATAGAAAAAAAAAATCAGCTTCACACCTTATAAAGTCAATTTTTTGCAGCCGCCGCTTGGACTATAAGGCATAATGAGTTTCAAAACCGACCATCTCCAAATCTGTGAGACTGCGATTCTGCTCAATCCGACTAAAGCACCACACTTGTTGATTAGGTTAGTGTTATCCTGTTTTCTCTCGCCTGTGACTGCTCTTTCTTGGTGCACACAAAGCTTCTAATAATTGCATATTTCGTGTTTCCTTCAACTTTGGAGAAGTTTGTAGAAGAAGTACCTTCTAATCAATCAAGGAAGACGAAAAGTGACCCTACGACCGGGAAAAGGAGCAAAGCCTAAGTTCAAAGGTAATGTATTGGGTTCTTCAGAAAATAATTTCGTTTTTTCCTTTGAAAATGAAAGACGATTTTCTTATATTGTATAAATATTTTATTGAATTATATATTCTCCACTTTGATCGGTTTCTTTGCGATCTCACGTGTTGTTATTTGGCAGTTTTCATAAATCAGTACATTATTTTGTTTTCATTAGTATAAACTGGTTTTCCAGAATGTAATGCATCTTCAACGTCAAAATTGCCGGAAAAAAATTTGGTAAACCAGTTTTGACTCTGGCGATCTTTAAATAAATTTTCTGTATGCATATCGTATACTTTTTTCCTTGTTTGAACAGTATTTTCACCTTTTTAATAGCAAAAGCAAAATATGCCGAAAATGTCGTTTTCGATTTTCTTTATTTGATAGGGCACCAATCAAAACCTATTGAGCAGAATAAAATCAATTTTTTCACAAGCAAGCCTTGCTATATCAGCTGTTACAATATATAATGGCAAAGCAGCTTAATTGTGAAGATAGTGTGAAAAAAATGCAATTAAGTCCTCTGCTGAGACAAACGAAATTACTTTCCGAACAACCCAATATTATCACTTTGTAATAACATAATATTAATTGATAATATAAATAAATTTTAGTTACCATGTTAGTTAGCATATTATGATTAATTAATCAATCAACATGCTATTAATTTAATAATATACCTATGATGATTGAGCAGGTTATAGCGACGTGTTTATGTAAGTTTGTTTACTGTTCGAATGACTTTCCACTGTATTGAAGAATAGCTCGTAATTAATGAATTTGGGACCGTTTGGGATACATTTTTATAATTTTCTAGTTTTTTTTTTTTTTTTTTTTTTTTTTTTGAGTTATATTTTTAACAGATAACAGAAATCAGTTATTTATAAATAAAATTTAATTGAACAAAACATTTTGTATATTTGCAACTCTAAAAAGCCAATATTCACATTAAATTATGCTAAAATTAAATTCTGGTTTGTTGCAAAACGGGCTAACTCCAAAATAAGTTGCAAAAGTGGCCAAATACAAAATAGAAATTTGTATAATCCTCTATCATCACGTGCCCTTGCCACCTTATTTCGAGTTTTCAAATGTACAGCCCTAACGATTATAAACTAAAGTGTTTTTGTTCCTATCTTCATTTCGCTAAGTGTAACAAAAAATTAACTTTTTCTCAAAATTTTACTTTTTGGGGATGGCGGATTTTGCAACTAGACGGCAAAAATATAGTGTGACATCATACAAATATAGTATGTTTTCATGTATTTCAAACTGGTATCGAAAAATCTGTAACGTGTTAAATGGCACCTACCAAGTGTTTTTATAATTTACAAAAAACCCAATCAATTGTCAATTTCCAATATTTCTCCCTCCTTTTAAAATGGAGTTCCCTCACAAATTTTAATCTCCCCCTCCATTCAAATTTAAGTGACCTTTAAAATTTAGGCACCCCTAGACCCGGGCCCTACAGGCCTAGGCCTAAATCTATCACTTGTGTTAGGGGGGACGGAAAGTAATGTCGTTTTTGCTCCTGTCGATTGTCATTTATCAGCTAATTGTGTGCTTGAACTTGTGCCAAAGACATTTCAAGGTTAAAGTGACCATGTTTACTCGTAAATTATTACAGTTTTTTTTTTTTTTTTTTTTTTTTTTTTTTAGTGAAATGACAACCCAAATAAAAGAAGAGGCACATATCCGGCACTACATGCTTTTTGAGTTTTGAAGGGTAATAACGCATCAGCTGCTACAAAAATCATTTGCAATGGTTATTCAAGGTTATTACGAGCCTTTGTAATTGCTAAACGTAGCTTTTAAATTTGAAATTCAGTTATTTTGATTTTTCTGACTCGTGTCGATCTGGAAGGCAAACAGCTTTAGACAATGACATGTTAAGAGGAAAGTGGAAGCAAACTGGTGTCAAACAATCTAAAAACTGTCAAATACTCTTATCCAACCTTCTTCGACCATCCAAGAACATTTGCAGCAAATTGGTAAAGTAAGCAGAGCAAATGTTTTGGTCTTGCATAATTTGCCCGAAGGAGACAAAGGTAACCAACCGATCGAGCACATGGAACTTATTGCTTCAGCGACTCAATGCAGAAGTGTTTTTTGATCACTTGACCACTGGAGATGAAAAATTGGTCCCATATGATAATCCAAAATGCAAAAGGCAGGAGCTCTCTTCAAAGGAATCGCCACAAAGTACAATTAAGCCAGGTTTACATCACAAACAGGAGCTTCCGTGTGTTATGGGGGAGAATTCGCGGGGTAGTTCAATTTGAAGTGCTGAAATCTGGACAAACTGTGAATACCAACCTTTACTGTGAACAATCGGATCGGGTAAATCAATCTTTAGTTGAAAAGTTCCCAACTATTGTCGAAAG
Organism: Salticus scenicus; assembly: GCA_963930645.1. Taxonomy (NCBI): domain Eukaryota; kingdom Metazoa; phylum Arthropoda; class Arachnida; order Araneae; family Salticidae; genus Salticus; species Salticus scenicus. The sequence continues at coordinate 96,587,800 of OZ005650.1, forward strand.
AAATGGCATTATTTTATAAAACGATAACGCAAGATCGCACTATAACCATGAATAATAATAATAATAATAATGAATTGGAGCGGAAGGTATTGCCTCACCTACCATACTTGCCCAATATTGCGCAATCGGATTTCTGTTCATTTTGACTGCTACAGTATTTCCAAGGTGGCTAAAAATTTGAATACTTGGTTGATGTTCAAAATTCAATATCTAGAGATTTTGCTCAAAAACCAATTGATTTTTATCGATCCGGCATTGGAAATTTGCACACTATATGTCTGAAGGTTGTTGATAATGAGAGTAATTGCATAATTGACTAAAAATAAAAGCTTGTTGAATTAAATCTGTTTCAATTTGTTGTAAAAAAACGACATAAATTTTCGGTTACCTAATACATCAAGTCAGCATCTTATTACAGAGACATTGGTAAATATATAAAGTTTTGATTTAAAAGTTGAGAAATTTATTAAAATATTTTTTAAAAATTGGAAAATTGTTCTTTTTGCTAGGCTTTGAGCGAATTAAGATTTCATCTTAGCCTGTTTTCAGTTATACAGGTAACTGTTACAGCTGTGTTTAAGTTTAAAGTACATTCAAGAATTGAGTATTGAATATAAACATAAAAATCAATCTTTGTGGTAAAATGTTTCCCATGGACTGCTTGAAAATAAATAGCAAAACTTTCCATACGCTTCAAAACGGCGGATTTCTTCCTCGTACTGACCCATCATCTATAATTCTGCCAGTATCTCCCGCACTTTACAATCTTTACGCAACTGGTTACGCCAACAGCGATGCTAGGATTTCCATCCTGGCAGTCTGCCTGCAATTTTCACCCAAACACCATTCGAGGTGCTTCCTTTTCCTAAACGTTTTGATAAACGGGGCCTCAGCTGATAGAGCGTCGTCATGGAAACGAAGCAAACACGGCGTCCGCTTCTGTTATAGATGCAACGTCAGCATTTGGCAATTACCGTGGCCGCGTTCGCAGAAAGGTTTTGGAGACCGATTATTTCTCGCATTTTCTAAATAAATCCTTTTTCGAAAATTGTTGGATGGAGGGTGAGGAGGTAAATAGAGCGAGTGACGAATGAGATAATATGAAGCGGCGAGGAGTGAATAGAGTAAGTAATGGACTCGCAAAAGCGCCCCCTTGCGGCAGCATACTCAATAGACATGGCATGCACACAATTCAAATTCCCATGCTTGCATTAACTGGACCATTACATAAATATAGCCTTAGTCGCCGCTTCTTTCTCCGTCTATTTTCCCCGAGGAGTTTTATTTGAATTTTTATTTATTTTTTGTATACATTTATTCCGGCGTTTATTGTATTTTATTTTCATTTTGTTTATTTTTAGAGAGCAATCCTTTTTTTGAAGGATGCCTTTTTAAGGTAAATTTTTAGTTACATCCCGCGCAAGAAGGAAGGGCAACGCGAGAGTGCCCCTCTACTTATTTACGCATTATTTTGCAAAGAAAATTTCCTTCGGCGCCAATGGGGGGTGTGCGCCGGTAGTTTTTATGATATTTAGTAATAATCACAGTTCATCATATGCGGGTGCAAATGTGTTTTATGCGAATGGTGAACACTTGGGAAAAACGGAAATAAAATATATTTTTATGGGAGTAATCGTGCTCTGTTTTTATATTCGTAATTTTATGTTTTGTGGAGAAATTATGAAAAATTTATTTCCTTGTCTCGGCCAGATGAAGAGCGATAAAAAGAGAATTATGGCATTTTCGCAACTTTGTTTTTCTTTCTTCATAAGCGAATGTGTTATGAATAATCGTTAAAAAATATTGAATATATTTTTATATTTCTGTGTAAGTTTTTAAAACACAGCTGTTTAAAAAAATATTAATTAATTAATTAATTAATTAATTAACGAATATTCGAAATATGCTTTAATTGGAATCAATTAATCAAAAGAAAATCATACTGCTGAAGAATTTTCATACATGCATATATGTATATATACAGGGTGATTATAAAAAAATTACCCCGATATATGAGACCATAGATGTCATACCGTTCACAGTCACTGAATAAAATTTTGTTGGAAGGTATTTTGAGGTATGAGCTCAGTAATAATATAAAAAACAACAGTTAAACTCTAACAGTTACAGTTACAGTGACAAATTTTCAAAAATTTCAAATGGCGACACCTAATTTTTTAATTGAAAATGGAATCTCCATAGTAAAAAACTATAAATAGCGTCGGAAGGGTACCTGTAGCACAAAAATCGCCAGCGCTGGCAGGCTATGAAAAGAAGAAGAAGAAAAAACATTATGTGCCTATCAGAGCACGACTTTTATTTTTTTAATGACGTCACATTTCACACTGAGTCTTTGGTTCTTTACTAAAGTCTACTGATTCTGCTTCGAAACGAAAAGAAGAGATCACGGTATCCTTAATTTCCTGTAAGGCTACTGAATAAAGGCATTAATTTCGTTGTTAGTCGTAAAACGCCGTCATGACTGACGTCATCGCACTACGTGAAAAATAAGGCATTGTGAAATGACAATCAAAATCGATTTTGATGATGATAATGATGTTTTCCAGAAAGCGGCATATTGCTCACAGACCAAGAAAGCAAGATACGCATCGTGCATTTCACAGTGCCTTATTTTTCACTTAGTGTGATGACGTCAGTCATGACGTGTCTTACGACTAACAATGAAATTAAAACACTTATTCAGTAGACCTACATGAAATTAAGAATAGCATGCAGAGCCCGCTTAAGGCCTGCTGAGGCCCAAGGCAAAGGACAATTTTGGTGCCCCCCCCCCCCCCCTCCTTCTCCGAAAAAAATAAAATGAAAATATAAAAGTATCTTTTTTTCTTTTCAAGATGTTATGAAAATGTAAAAAAAAAAAAAAAAAAAAAAGAAAAAGAAAGTTAAGAAACTTTTACAAAGTTAAGAAAATGAAACTGGATACAAACTTGAAGTTTAGATTCAGTGGGTACAGCGTTGCAATAAGCTAGACAATAGGAAATTGGCGAAGAATGTGTGGTCCGTAGACATACCATACAATTTTGATCCTTCATGGAGGGGGACTAGATTTCAACGAAAGATTGTTATCATTAGCCAACTTTCAGTTAATTTTTTCTTTAAGGAAATCTTTGCCAAAAATAGCATTTGAAATTTTTTTAATTATTTTGGTGCCCCTAGATAGAGGTGCCCTAGGCCGAGGCCTAGTCGGCCTGTGTGATAATCAGGCCCTGATAGCATGGTCTTTTGTTCTCGTTTCGAAGCAAAATCAGTAGACTTTTGTGAGGGCCGAAGACTCGGTGTGATATGTGCCGTCATTAAGAAATTAAAAGTCGTGCTCTGGTAGGCACCTCGCAGCTGTTTTCTCTATTTTTTTTTTTTTTTTTTTTTTTTTTTTTAGTATGCCTAGCGTTGGTGATTTTCATGCTCGAAGTACCGTTCCAACGCTATTTATGATTTTTTGCTATGGAGATCCCATTCCAATTGAAAAAAAAAAATGGTGTTGCCATTTGAAATTTTTGAAAAATTTGTCACTGTAACCGTAACTGTTGTTTTTTATATAATTCTCGAGTGCATACCTCAAAATACCTTGCACCAAATTTTTAATCAGTTTCTCGGAACGGTATGGTAGCTGTGGTCTCACATATCGGGGTAGTTTTTTCTATAATCATCCTGTTTATATATATTGAAAACCTTTTCAAACATTGCAAAATATGAAGCCAAGTATCACATGAACAACTAGAAAGAACAAGAATAAAAATTTCTGAAAAAAAATTAAGCATCCTTTTAATGAATACATACAACATCAGTACATTTTCAAGGGCTTAGATTGAATGTTGCATGCAAATTAGATGTTATTTCTCTCACACTGTATGAAATTTACTAAAACTTTACAGTATACTAAGCCCAATAACACCTTAGATATATATATATATATATAATATAAATAATTTAATTCCTTTACAACACTCAGCAAATGAAAAATAGATGAAAATACCAACAATAAAATTTTAAATGAGATGTATTTCGTATAAAATTATTGTCACGATGATAATTTAATTTAATTACACCGAGTAGTAAACATTTTAAAGTACTTACGCAGAAGAGAAATGACTCACATAACACTTAAGCCTAACGATGAGTTGCAAAAACCATTAATCCAGTAGAAACATTCATCAAATAATTTAAATGGAAAGAGATAAATTAACCATTTTAATTCCTTTACAACACTCAGCAATATATATATATAAAGAAAAATTGCTGAGGAATGAAAAAAAACTTTTTATTTACGTTAATAATTACAGTAAGTGCTCGAATATGCCACCACCAACATATATATTGGCTAGGTATTGTAGCACTTATAAAGTGATTGGAGCACTGTATAGAAAAATAACAATTTTTTATTCAAAATAGCCATATCGACATTAATGTGAGAAATAATCCCTATGTCACGTTTAGCCTTCGAGGTTTTAAATAAAGTATGAAAGCCATTTAGACAGCACATGCTCAATTAATTATGTATCTTTTTTTTAGGGGGGGGGGGTACGAGAAGAATATTTAAGACACTCGTCTACGATATTTCAGTTAACTCTGATTTATCAAAGGAAAATCAGAAAAACTTTCAATTGCTATTCTATTGTGATTGATCATAAAATACCCTGCACCTTCAAAGTATAGCACCCCCTTGCTAGATATTGCCTCTGATCTGTATCAATATTGGTGGTTAGTTTAAGTACTTATCTTAATTAAAGACGTAATTACAAATAATAATAATAATAATAATAATAATAATCTGGTGTGTCACTCACATGACTTCCTCTTACCCTGAAATTTAATACTATAAATACAGGTCTGAGATTAAGAGGTAAGATAACGAGTACTGTTATGTAAACCTATGTTAAAACAATTCAAATTAGGCGTCGGAAGGGATTTATATGATAATTAGCTCTGTTTGAGGAGGGTTACCGCCTCCCTCAATCCCCCGTTTCATTACTGTTCCTACATTTATATAGAATTCAAACCTGTTATTAAAATTAAAAGTTCACTTAAAATTATTCAGACAACTTCCACACGCAACATTCGTTGGAACTTATTAGTCTTGATAAAACTTTTATACAACAAACTTATATTAATTTGAAAATACAGCTTTTTGGATCTCCTGAAATTATTCGTTTTTAAGTTACTCTCAGACACACAGACAAAGATCAAACGTTAAAAAACTTGACTTCGGTAATCAGGAAGCCTCAAAACGTGCAAATATGCAAAAACAAACGATGAATATTTAGCTTAAAAACATACATTATTTATCATATGTCTATGAGGAATTCATTTCAATTCCTGAGCAGCTTTCCTGGACATTATAAAACATTATAGTAAAGCACTTCCACTAACAAGAAAAAAGAATGTTATCGCTTAAATATTTGCAGCCCTGTATATCTTTTGTAGATTATGTACAAACCACATGGTGCAACTAAACATAATCCTATGGTAATAATACACGGCACAACCTGAAATACACTTCCAACAATTTTCAGCTATTCTTGCACTATAATATACTTCTTTGTGTAGCCCTGTAAACGAACAGTGAATGATATCCCTACTATATTCTGCATGAGACATGTTTTTACGCATATAAAAAATGTATATTATTTTCATTTGGTTTAGTGCAGTCTATAGACGTTAAATTCTACTTACCTGCAATTTTCCCCGTAAACGTAGTGTATATGAATTTTCTTGGGTGTCCCTGTACCCGAACCATTTGCTTCATGTCAACGAAAAGCTTAGTGTAGCATCCGTAAATAATACACATTTAGAATACCAAGTTTGGACTTTCTGATATTATTTGTTCTTGAAATATGCTGATAACAGACATACACACAGACCAACCACTAAAAACATGATTTTCGGATTTTGGGGACCTCAAAACGTGTAAATATAACAAAAACTCACTTTCCAAAATTTGACCCAAAAACAATACTTTCTCTACCTTATGGGTAAGAGAAAGTAAAAATCTATTTCTTTCTTAGAAACGGTATGTATGTGTATGTGCCTGCAAAATTTTGTGGACGTTGTATCTCAGGAATCAATGGACAGAATTTAACCAAACTTCATATTTAGTTGGACCTTGCCTTAAAGTTATGATGATTAACCTTAGACATTTTTCTCCCAACACGTGACGCTGCTATGCTACATTTTCCCCCATTTAAGGAAAAGCTTTATAAAATCCTCTTTTGTGTATAAGTGCATCAACCTTGATATGTATAAGGGCCATGATTAAAAAGAAAAGAAAAATTATATTGATTCGATTTGGATGCATATTGGCCAATAGGTGTTGCTGCTATGCTGCAACTTAACCTGTTTATGGGGAGGCTCAGCTTAAATTATATATAAATGAACCACATTTGTTATGTGAGACATATACGAAGCAACATGCTGATTTAATTTAGGTACGTATCGGACAACAGGTGGCGCATGTGTTATTAACTTTCTACAATATTTAAGTGCTAAACCTCAGCTACTAAAATTGCGTCAAGCTACATGTTTAAAATTTTTATTGTGAGAAACTATATTGATTAAATGTTTGAGCATATTAACCCGTTGACAACTTTATTATATTGAATGATATACAAAATTGACTTTCTTTTGACATTTAGTGTCATATGTTTCCGAAGTGAAAACCATCTGTCACAGAAAATAATTTGTACTTTGTGAACTTCTATATAAAAATATAAAAGAAAGTTTTGTGATGGCCACAACTTACTAGTTTCTTAAAAAAAAAAAAAAAAAAATGCTATGGGTCCAAGAAAAATATCGAATGAAATTCTACTTTTAAGTTCAATATCTTCCTGCCTATAGTTCTAAAAAAATAAGGACTTCGATTCAAGACTATTTCGTGACGGAAAGCATTAGGCTTTATCCATGCTCATCAGAAAAGACTCGGCATGAATATTTATTTGGGAAACCTTACAAGTCAAAGTAGTTTTAAAGCGATTTCAAATAAAATAATGGGTATACTATAAAGATATTACCTCTATATCATCAAAAAGAACATTTCATTATTTACAACGATTTTATTTGATATTGACATGTTATGTCTTGTTTGGAGAATACGTCAAGTTTCCCGATTTTTATTTTATTCTTTAGCTATATAGGAGAAGATAAAGCTAGTAGATTCTGTACATTTTTTCTTCTCTCTTTCTTTGTATAGTATAAATATTTGGATACATTTACCAACAAAATATTTTACATAATGATAGAAAAATTAATCTTTTTTTAATTCATTTAAAAGTAATATTTAATAAAAGTTTAAAAAATTCTATTGAATTAAGGGGACTTGGCATTTCTTAAGTTCTCATATAAATGTTATATTTCCATTTAATATTTATAAATTGAACTACATTAGGTTTGTTCAATAGAAAATAGAATATATATTCAGGTAATAATTCTTATGGTTTTGATATATTTTTTACATGTTTGAAACCTTTAAATTGTGTTTTCTCAATTTTCATTTTTTCATGAATTCATGATCTTCAAAATGCTAAAACTCTTCTGCAAATATTTAAGAAAAGACTTTTTTTTTTTTTTTTTTTTTTTTTTTAGGAGGGGGATATTTAATAGAACCTATTGAAAAGAATTAGGGAAGTATTTTCAAATATATTAATTAGTTTGAGAAAAATATTTTAAAAGCATGCCTACGAAAAAAAAAAAAAAAAATCATGATTTTTGTTATTTTTTACTTTTTATACTTTTTTTTTTTTTTTTAAAGATATTACAAAAACCATCGCCAATTCTTTGAAGTAGGTTCTATTGAACATCCAAAAAATATTATGTCTTTTCTTAAATATATGTAAAAGCTTTAGCATTTTAAATATCATAAATTCATAAAAAATGCAAATAATAAAAACGCAATTTAAAGATTTCAAATCTGTAAAAAAATCTATCAAAAGCCATAACAATTGTTCCCTGAATATATATTTTATTGAACAAACTATATATAGTTCTATTTATAAATATTAAATGGAAATATAAGCTTTTATATGAAATCTAATTGGATTTACTTGACAATTCAATAAGTGCATTGAATTTTTGTTATGGTTTGTACGGATATTATTTTATGGTTTTATGTTTATTAATTAACGTTTTCTGAACACATTACTGTTAGATATTTTGCAAGAAGCCCGATAAAAATTCTCCGAGGTCTCACCACTTATCGTTCCCAGAAGCCAGAGCCAATGTTATTCTATGGAGAATTTCGCCCCATTATAACTTATTAACCAATGTATATTTTTAAATTCCGTTTTCACATTCAGAAACTTCACAACTATTAAACAATTTATCGCTTTCTAAAAATTATTTTTAAAAAATTTTAATATTTTATTTTGAAGTTGTAAAATGCGAATTTTCACAATGTGAAATTTCTCATTTTGGATCTTAAACATGAAATCTTAAAAATAAAAAAATCAATTTTTAGAAAGCGATAAATTATTTAATAGTTCTGAAGTTTCGGAAAGTGAAAACGGAATTTAAAAATATGTAGAAGTTAATGAATTGTAATGGGGCAAAACTTCCCATAGAATAGCATAGCATTGGCTTCGGCTTTCGGAGACGATAGGTAGAGAGTCCCCTTAAGGGCCCTCTTCACTCACCGCCGCCGGAAGCCGAAGCTAATGTTATTCTATGAGAAATTTTTCTTTACAAATAACTTATTAACTAATACATACTTTTAAATTCTGTTTTCACATTCTGAAAATTTTTATATTTTATTTTGAAGCTGCAAAATACGAATTTTCAATATGTGAAATTTTTTCATTTTGCAATTTCAAAATAAAATATTAAAAATTAAAAAAGTACATTTTTAAAAAAAGTGCGTCAATTTAACAGTTGGGAAATTTCTGAATGTGAAAGCAGAATTTAAAAATATGTATTAGTTAATAAGTTATTTGTAAAGAAAATTTTCCCATAGAGTAACATTGGTTCGGGCTTCCGACGACGGTAAGTGAAGTATTTGTTAAGTGGAGAGAGGACTGAACTATTTAATAAATTTCTTAAATTTTTCAGCCAAAATGTCTCACTTGATGTGAAATAAATGAAACGCAGGTGGGCGTTACAAAATATTTCTATATATGTCAAAATGTCTGATCAAAATTTAACTCTTCTTATTTTTAGAAGAAATGCAGAATTGGCTGTATTGAGATGTTGTAGAAGATGAAAATTCTTATAGAAACCATTGCATATCCATTCATCCCCACGCAAAGGTTCTAAAATTGTTTACATTATACTTGAGTTGATTCGTGATTTCAGTGAGAAGTTTTGAACTTAATTCAGCTATTTGAATCAAATCGAAATCTTGTTATGATGAAACTCTTCATCTGATGACATTTACATGGAAAATACATGAATTCAGTTAGATTGTTTGGAATTAATTCGGCTATTTGTATGTTGCAGATTGTGGTTGTGCATGAAATTCGTCATCCGATGACTTTTACATGGAATATTCATTTCTATCATGAGTTCAGTTAGATTGTTCGAAATTAATTCGGCTATTTGATTCGGAGCAGATTGGGATTGTGAAATTCAGCTGAAGACTTTTGTGTCTAATTTTAATTTCTAATACGCGTAAGCTCAGTTAGTTTATTTGAAATTAATTCAGCTATTTTAATCAGATCTGCATTTTAGTTGTAAGACTTTTCATCGAATGTCTTTTACGGAGAATATTTACTTCTAATGTAAGCTTACCAAGTTAGAATAATTACCCATTGCGCAGTACTAATGCAACGTTAAACCCAACCAACCAACGAAGTTAGAGTACCTTTATAATAAAATAGTTTAAAAATATATTTCAATTCCCTTTTGGTAAAGATTATTTTCTATTTTTTGACTCTAAGGACTAAATATTAATAATTAAGATAAATATTTCTCTGGTTGAAATCAGAGATATATTCAAACTGAAATATGAAAACTGGAAATTAGAAAAAACTTCTTTTGGTTTGAAAAAAAAACTTTTTTCAGTTTGAAAATTGTTTTTTCAGACAGAAAAAAGTTATTAAAATCACACAGGGCAGAACTGTCACCTTATTTAAAAGTTTAATATTACTACATCGCTAAAATATGTTTTGTTGGGAAAATGGAATTTATTTTGTTGGCTGATTTTTGCATTTATCTTATCATTTTAACAATATATTTTTGTGATTAACTAAACCAACTTATTTCGATTGGTCAAAAGAATATAGTTTAAAAAAAGAGTTATTGTTACTGGATGTTCTGATATGCCACGCCGTAGATCTCTCTGTAAACAGCTAATGGGCGTGTGATGTGTGATAAACAAAGTCGTTTGGTTAAAACAACAAGATAAATTAATTCTGTTTAACAAAATTTTTATTAACGTGTGGCTAATTAAATAAATTTTTTTGTTGTTTTAATAAAACTTTTTTTTCCCTCTGATGTGGTGATTTTTTGCATGACAATGCTTTGCTGGCTGGGGTTTTTAAACTGTTCTTGTTCATTCGAATTCTCTCTGAATTTGTTTCGAAATAGTTATTAAATTACTTAAATTATTAAATATATTAAATTATTTAGATTATTTTGTTGAACTTTGAAATCTTGCAAACCTGCAGGGACAAATATGGTTTGCAGCCGAGTGAGGATGAAAACTGAAAAGGAAAAAGAGAGATATTGTAACAAATTCACTTCAAGAAAATTGAAAGGGAAAAATAAAACATAAAGCAGACAAGCATATAGAATAAATAAAAAAAGGATATGTACTTATTTCGTTTAAACTATACAGACAGCAGCACAGCAGTTGTCAAATGCAAAGCTGAGATTCCAACTTCTGATTGTAACTTATTCTTGGAAACTTCTTCCCAATAGTCCTATGAAATAAGTTGTAATTAGTCCAAATATTTGTCAAATTTTTCATCAAAGGTGTTAAAATACTATTTAAAATCACAACTGAATAAATTTATAATTTTTTTTAATTAAAACTAAATTATTCTTATATATTTCAGGATTTTAATTTTAAATATTTTAAACTTAAGAGGCTGATTTTGAGTGAGTTTCACGCCACACTAGAGCTACTGGAGACGGTCTGGTATTCACCTCTAAGTCCCACCACACACTGAAGAGGTATGAGACAAAGTTTGATGCGACATGCGACACACGCATGCTCTAAACAGTTTTCAGGAGAGGAAGTTGTATTTAGAGCATGCGCGTGTCGCATGTCGCTTCAAACTTTGTCTCATGTCTCGTCAGTGTACGGCGGGCCTAACAGTGGTCCTGAGACATATCATCACAATTCTTATCCTTTGTTGAAGGAATGACTACCCTTTTAGTAACACCAGTTAAACTTAAAATGTTTTGCCTGAGTTAAAGGATTCCTGCGTACAACTAATTAAAATATCCATTAACAATATTAATAGTAATAATAATAAAAAAAAAAAAAAAAAAAAAAAAAAAAATTGTAAAAGTATTCTGAAAATATTAATTACCTGACAAATAATTGTATTATTATTTTATAAAAAAAGAAAGGACATTTTTTGAGTAGTTAAATATTTATCTAGCTACATATTTTTTGACGAATAATTGAGTTTCTATGCTACTTTCTGTATTTTCTCGGATGCTTTACTCAACTTCTTAAATTCTTCACTCAGCAACTCGTCTTATCAACACATGCGGCAGTTTTCTTAAAAATTTTGTCCGAACTACATGTTTTTTTTTTTTGTTTTTTGTTTTTTTTTCATCTTTTCGGAAAACTTATCCATAATGTTTTAATTCATATTCAATAAAAGTAACATTCGTTACTGTGCAAGCACGCAGAAACACTCACGTTGACATTGATGTTGAATTATTTCACTCATAATGAAAATTATTTCACCCATTTTCTAGTGATTGCGTCATAATTCGTTATGTCATGTGAATAGCAGCAAACGATGGAATAAAATTATTATATATACTAGCGAGCTTCGCCCGCTAGCGGGTCAGTATTTTTAAATGAATCACTATAATGACTGAATTCTTAAAATCTCTCAATCACTGTAATGAATGAATCACTAACAGTAACTTTTAGTGTTAAGAAAAGAAAGTTTCAAAAAAATCATTTCTGATTGGGTAAAAAGTCGGCCCGGATCCACACTGCCTTCGGCAGCGCAGTCCCGTGCGCGCTGCGCGCGCACAACTTACGGGATACACGCGCTGCGCGCGCATATTCCTTCCCTGACCCTTCGTGCTCCCCCCCAAAAAAAAAATCATTTCAGATCGGTAAAAACTCACACCGGGTCCCCACTGCCTTCGGCAGCGCAAACCCATGAGCGCTGCGCGCGCACATGTCAAGGTATACGTGCGCTGCGCGCACATATTCCTTCTCAAGTCAAATTTTTATTCTTAAGAAAAGACAATTTAAAAGATCATTTCTCATCGGGTACAAAGTCGGACCGTGTCCCCACTGCCTTCGGCATCGCAGTCCTGTGGGCGCGCGCACAAGTTAAGGTATACACGCGCTGCGCGCGCCTATTCCTTCCCTGACCCTTCGTGCCTGAAAAAAAAAAAAATTCTGATCGGGTAAAAACTCTCACCGGGTCCCCACTGCCTCCGGCAGCGCAGACCCATGTGCGCTGCGCGCGCACGTGTGAAGGTATACATGCGCTGCGCGCACATATTCCTTCTCAAGTCAAAATATTATTCTTAAGAAAATTTAAAAAATCATTTCTCATCGGGTACAATGGTACGAATTCGGACCGGATCCCCACTGCCTTCGGCAGAGCATTCTGCGCTCTGCGCGCGCACAAGTTAGAGGATACGTGCGCGGTGAACGCCTATTTCTTCCCCCACCCTTTCATGCCCTCTTAATTAACCTACGTATACCAATTTTGAACGATCTAACTCAATTGGCTGAGATGAAAAAGAAAACGTAATCAGGACACCTCAAAACGTGTAAAACTGGTGAAAACTTTCGATAATATAAAAGTACTTTAAAATATCTTTCGAATGATGTATTAAAATTAATTTAATCATAATTAGAAATTGAAATTTTGAAATTTTAAAATATTACAGCGCCATCTGTCGGTAGAAATTTCTGTATTCCACTGTTCGATTCCAATTCAAAAAAGCTTTCTAATGATGTATTACTTATGAAATTATTTTAATTAGTAGCTGAGATACAAAAGAAAACTAATTCAGGACACCTCAAAACGTGTAAATCTGGTGAAAACTTTCGATAATATAAAAGAACTTTAAAATATCTTTCGAATGATGTATTAAAAAAAATTAATCATAATTAGAAATTGAAATATTGAAATTTGAAAATATTACAGCGCCATAAAAGAAAACTGATTCAGGACACCTCAAAACGTGTAAATCTGGTGTAAACCTTCGATAATTTAAAAGAACTTTAAAATAACTTTCGAATGATGCATTAAAAATAATTTAATTATAATTAGAAATTGAAATATTGAAATTTGAAAATATTACAGCACCATCTGGCGTTAAAAATTTCTGTATTCCACTGTTCGATTCCAATTCAAAACAGATTTCTAATGATGTATTACTTATGAAATTATTTTAATTAGTAGCTGAGATAAAACAGCCCGTATTTACGTGAGTTTCGGAAGAAACCACGGAAAACTCCTAAAGGATAGGGCGATGAGCGCGACCTGGGATCGAACCCGGAACCTCCCACTATTGGATTAGAGAAGATTAGACATCAGTCTGTTGTTATCTACGGCAAAAATAGTTTTTCTTGTTAGCCAAATAAACATTTAAAACTCAATTTAATTAATAAAAAGAAAGATGTGATGAGTTTTAATAGATGAAAAAAATATTACTTTTCACTGTTAGTTATTTTTACTTATATATGTTTACTTTTTTTTTTTAACCCAATGACGTATTTGCTTACTGGGTTGAGCTTAAAAATTGTAATTAAGCGACTGCCATATTAAAAATTTAGAAAAAAACCGATCACAGCGCCACCTTTTGAGCGATTGATCAATCTTATTCTCATAAAATCGAAACTTTTATTTAAATCTGATATTTTAGAGAAAAAAGAAAAAAAAAACAGCCCGTATTTACGTGAGTTTCGGAAGAAACCACGGAAAACTCCGAACGGTTAGGGCGATGAGCGCGACCTGGGATCGAACCGGCAGCGTAGTCCCGTGCGCTCTGCGCGCGCACAATTTAAAGGATACGCGCGCGGTGCACGCGTATTTCTTCTCCACCCTTTCAGGCCTTCTTAATTAACCTACGTATACCAATTTTGAACGATCTAACTCATTTGGCTGAGATGCAAAAGAAAACGTAACCAGGACACCTCAAAACGTGTAAATCTGGTGAAAACGATCGATAATTTAAAAGAACTTTAAAATATCAAAAATAATTTAATCATAATTAGAAACTGAAATATTGAAATTAGAAAATATTACAGCGCCATAAAAGAAAATTGATTCAGGACACCTCAAAACGTATAAATCTGGTGAAAATTTTCGATAATTTAAAAGAACTTTAAAATATCTTTCGAATGATGTATTAAAAATAATTTAATCATAATTAGAAATTGAAATATTGAAATTTGAAAATATTACAGCGCCATAAAAGAAAACTCATTCAGGACACCTCAAAACGTGTAAATCTGTTGAAAACTTTGAATAATATAAAAGAACTTTAAAATATCTTTCGAATGATGCATTAAAAATAAATTAATCGTAATTAGAAATTGAAATACGCGTGTTAGAATAAAATTTAATTTCCAATTAAAACGTAAATTTTTTGCAAAGTCGATGAAATTTGAACTGCAAGGCTGTCTTGTGATGTTAGGTCTGTATACGAAGTTTAGTGTGCGGCATTCAAAAACTGAAACCTTTTAATCGCAGTTCCAAAACACGTGACCTCATTAAATACCAGCTCATGTTTCTCTTTCCGTTCAAGGTTTTTTTTTTTTTTTTTTTTTTTTTCGCTTTCCATCAGACATCGTTCTTTTCCATGAAATGGTTGCCGTGGAAACGCCAACGAACACATTTTACGATCTGATGCAATGAAGGTCGTCTTATTCAAATGAATGCTTCAATGGCTAAAATTAAAAAATTTATAACTCATTCAGTTTTTGAAATTTTCTCTCAATCTTTTGGGAATTAAATTATGAAAGCGAGATCTATATACAAAAAAAAAAAAAAAATCTATGTTTCGTAAAATCTAAAAATATGGATCGCTAATCCGTATTTTGTGTTTATATGGTTCGAAAGAGGATTAAATGGCCTTTCTTTATATACTAGCTGTTAAGAAATGGAAGGGTTACTCGGTCGTACAGGGCGTTTCAAAAAAGACGACCGCGAAAAAGAGAAATTTTCGACCCTTTTTAAAACTTTTTTTAAAAAATATAAAAAATCCGTATTTTTAAAAAAAAATTGTACCGTAAGAATCGGTAATAAATGCTCTTTCTGCTGTTTGAGGTGTATTTCGATATCTCGAACCGTTGGAGCAGGATCGCTTTACAAAAACCCACGAAATTTCCTCTTTCTAGTTCTTCTTTCGAGGTAAGAGGTCCTGGTCGAAAATGGCGGTCGCGTGCCATTTTGAATCGTTTTTTCGTTAGACAATGGTCGACATTTTAATTAATATCTCCGCTAATTAGGGTCGCATCGTTTAGCAAATTAGATAACCCAGATCTGCGATAAATTCTCTGTCCGACGGTACCTGTTAGAAATCCGTGCGACCGTTAGCGGCGGAGTTTTTGCTGTTTCAAGCCGTTTCTCACAGACAGACACACACACACACACACACGCGTACAGATTTTAATAATATAAGGAGATATTATTTAGGTTATTTTTCAATTATAACGATATTTTATTAAAAAATGAAGTTCTTTGAATTCTATTTTTTAAATATAATTCTTTGAATATATGCGGCCAACAACTTTTTGAAAAAATAAATTTTAATATTTCTTTAAGTGATTGAAAATTAATGTCCTAAGTTAACTTAATGAAATAAAACATTTAAATTTATTTATTATTATTATTATTATTTTATTTATTTATTTATTTTATTTTATTTTATTCTTTTTATTGCTCGCTAAGCTAAATAGCGACATGTTCAAAAAGTAATGTTAAAAAAAAAAAAAAAAGTTCTAAGTTTCTTTAATGAAATTAAATATCTGAATTTATTTATTGTTGAAATAACTTACTAATCTAAAAAGCGACATGTTCATTGAGTAATATTCAAAAAAGAGAATTTGGAAAACTTCATTTTTGAATGAAATATCCTTATAATCCAAAGCAACAAAAATATGAACGTTAGCCTATCTTGGCTGATCTCAACGCTTCCACAAAGCCCTCAATATTTCTAAATATTTCTGAAACTTCAAAAAACCAGTCGGAAGTTTTATTGTTGTAGTTTAAATACCTATCTGCAACAGACAGGGCCCCTCTGCAAATGGCATTGATAGTAAATAGCAATTATTTTAAAGCTTGATCATTGGTTCTTCTAAGTTGGTACAGTCGGCAGCGAAAGTATCCGAGCACTAGACAATAATTCCGATATAAAAAAAAAGTACACTTAAAACCGTTTTGTTAAATAAATCCTTGTCGAATCATATTCTTAGACGTTAAATTTCCTGGTAGAAGTAGGATTCATGGACAATGCTTACAATCTGAGTCAAAATTTTAAAAGAACGCATGGTAGATTTATTAAGTCTTCCTGGAAAATCAGCAGACATGTAAAGGTTTGAAAAATGAAAAGTATCTCTATTAATACCTCATGATAGTGGATGTCTAATGGCAATATAACTAGGTGCATTTCACCAGCCCGCACACTTTTGAAATTGAAAAAATCAATTATGTCATTCGAAAGTACTCCGTTAGTACCGGTTAGTACAGCAAAAATTTTCGTTAGTACCGACACCAGTACGAAGTACTGAAGAGAACTAAAATTCGGGCTGGTGAAATGGTAGCCCGCACACTTTTGAAAAATCAAATTTCAACGATGTCATTCGAAAGTACTCCGTTAGTACCGGTTAGTACCGCAAAAATTTTCGTTAGTACCGACACCAGTACCAAGTACTGTAGAGGCGAAAAATTCGGGCTGGTGAAATGGTAGCCCGCACAATTTTGAAAAATCGAATTTCAACGATGTCATTCCAAAGTACTCCGTTAGTACCGGTTAGTACCGCAAAAATTTTAGTTAGTACCGACACGAGTACCAAGTACTGAAGAGATCAATATTCGGGCTGATAAAATGGTAGCCCGCACACTTTTGAAAAATCAAATTTCAACGATGTCATTCGAAAGTACTCCGCTAGTACCGGTTAGTACCGCAAAAAATTTCGTTAGTACCGACACCAGAACCAAGTATTGAAGAGAACAAAAATTCAGGATAGGGAAATGGTAGCCCGCACACTTTTTAAATATCAAATTTCAACGATGTGTTCATTAAATAACATCTATATTAATAAAAATTATATTATTCATAAAAATATACCTATAAAATAGTTCTTTCAATTTCCCCTTACTGTCCTTAAATTTCACATGACTTCAAATAATTTGTCGTAATTTTTCTATCAATTTTAGTCAGTTAATTTCTAGTAATTTTTCTAATTTTTCTTCAGAAATATTTATCATTAGATAAGCATTATAAAATTGTCATTTAATTTTTAATACGATTTATCGTAATATAATTCAGCTTAAATTGTTATTATTTCTTGTTAAATAGTGCGCTTTTTTTTTTTTTTTTTTCTTTGGATACCTTAAAGAGATATAAATATTTGGATACCTTTTTATATTCCCTATACCTTCTACTCATTTCAAAATCATAAATATATATATTATTATCATTATTATTATTATTATTCGGATATTAAATTTGTTCAGTTTCGTGCAATGAATGATTTCAATAAGGGTGAAAGAGAGCTAATAACATGCTAGCTCTTCCCCATTTGAAAATCGAAATGACAAAAATTAATTTATATTATTTATTTATTTATTTACTTTATAGCAATAATGAGCAGAAAATTCATTTCAGTCTATAAACAAAAGATGAAAGTATTTAAACACTTGAACACTTTTGACATCTGATTTTTAATGGATTTACATGTTTAGATATACGAACGTGATATATAACTTTGTTGTGCGGGTGGTGTCAGCTTGAAGTTGGTAGCACAAAATTAAAATGGCTATAGTAATAGCTTAATTAAAAAGATATGCGTTAATTAATACTTTGGTACTAACGAAAATTTTTCCGGTACTAACAGGTACTAACGGAGTACTTTCGAATGACATCGTAGAAATTTCATTTTTCAAAAGTGTGCGGGCTACCATTTCACCAGCCTGAATTTTTGTACTCGTCAGTACTTGGTACTGGTGTCGGTACTAACGAAAGTTTTTGCGGTACTAACCGGTACTAACGGAGTACTTTCGAATAACATCGTTGAAATTTGATTTTTCAAAAGTGTGCGGGCTACCATTTCACCAGCCCGAATTTTTGTTCTCTTTAGTACTTGTTACTGGTGTCGGTACTAACGAAAATTTTTGCGGTACTAACCGGTACTAACGGAGTACTTTCGAATGACATAATTGATTTTTTCAATTTCAAAAGTGTGCGGGCTGGTGAAATGCACCTAATATAACTGGCAAAACTTGATTCTTATAATAATCTGCATAGAACAAAGTTTTACATTGGAAATCGAGTCAACGAAATCATCGATTGACAATAGAAAGCGTCCTCAGCCGTGCTGAGAGACAGGTTGCGATTAAAAAAGATTTAATCCTATTCTCTTGCTTTGTAGAAAATACGAAATCCTCTTTCGAAGGAATTTTTAATACTGATCTTGAGTCTTATAATAAAATCTCTTAGCATGCTGATTATCTTAGACAACTTATATTGAAATCATTCTTGATATAATTTGTGAAGATTTGCAGATTTATAATAATGAAAATAAAGGGCACTGTAGGGTATTTGTAAGAAGAATTTTTATAAAGCTTGAAACGAACATTAAAATTTATAAAAGATATTCAAATCCTTTTTCAATCTTCCGTACGAAGCAGATCATTATATATCAGACCCTAAACTGTTGCTTAGAGTAGAGTCCAAATTATACAAAGACTACCTACTAGGTCTTGGATGAAAAAAAACTTAAAACTTTTTATGCGCTCGACATAGTGTATTTCGAATGATTTCCCTCAAAAATTTCTTTTTTGGAAAATAATGTCACTGACATTTTGGCTAAAGAAGGTAGCGTAAAATACCTCCCTAATTGGAAGACACTTAATTTTACTGATTATGTCCCCCATATCAAAATATTTAATACAACATATAAAGCATGTGTTCACCATCAGTAAGAAAACAGCCCAACTGGTTGGCTACGGCAAATTGTAGATAAACCTGAAAAAATTAACAAAATTTCGTAGTAATCACTTGAAAACGATAAAATTTTCTGGGACAAAAGGTTTATTCTTTAAATTACAAGTATAATTTTACAGAAGAACCATCTACATGCATTCTCACCTGCATTGACTGCATACGAGCGAGCAATGAGCCACTGTTTAATCATCCAGTGATTAACTGAATCACATGATTGAGATCCTCCACTGGTCTGATACAGTGGTCAAACAAGGAAATTAAGATATAACAACAATAAAAAAGATTTTAAAACTGTTTGAGCAGTTGTTCTGAAATTTGGAGCAACCCAGCAGCTTGCTGGTTTTTACTCATTTGTACCAGTATTAAAGATATCACAGAGCGCAGTCACTGTAAAAAATATGTCCTATTTGCTGCCAGAAATTCTCTGTAATTTGAGAAAATACGTTCTGACAACGTAATTTTTTTTCGTAAATTACACGTATTTTCTCAAATTACAGAGACTTTCTTTCAGCAAATAGGACATATTTTTTACAGTGTATATTAGATTTCAGCAGAGAGAAGATTACTGGTGATATGACAAAGTGTGTCAGATTCATAAATGAGTCTTGTAAACAATGCAGAAATACCCGGACGTAACAAAAAATGAACGTTACTTCTAAACAGGGCAAAAAATATTAGTGCATAAGACCTGTTATGAAATTTATCGGATACTGTACAAGGATTAATAGGGAAAAAATTATAATTTACAGATTCTGTTTTACATTTAACTACTGTTTCAATGCTGTTGAAATGGAACATACTGAAATTAAAAGAATAACAAAATTAATGGAGTTTTTCAACTGACTGATGAATTATCTTTCTTTAGGCCAAAAGACAATATTGGAACTATCAGATTCGTTCTGCAAAACTTTATTTGACCTTGTCGGTGATATACAGACTGGAAAGAATTACTGAATTTAAAACTTTACTGTTAATTAATTACTGAATTTAAAACTTTCATTTATTGTCAAAATTCATTTGCAGATACCCTCCCGTGGAGGATCAAAATTGTGATGGCATGTCTCCGGACCACCTCTAGAGGTGTGTCCCAGACAGTCGCTAATTGCCCATCTGCGCAGCACTAGTGCGACGTAAAACCCAACCATCCATCCATTTGCAGATAATATGTGAATCACTATTCTTTTCAAAAGCACGCTGATATTTTACAGGCTTTATGCTCTTCAACAGTTTGTAGATAGAAACTTAAAGAAAACGAAAATTTTACATTTTATTGTATATAAATAAGCTGTAGAATAAAAATAGCCTGGTATGGCAATCACACGATTGTCTCTTACCCTGCATTTAAATACTACTAAATATATAAAGACGATTGCTGATAAAGGTATAAGATAACAATTATTGTAAATAAATCTACTTGGGGGGGGGGTTACCGCCCCCTCAATCATTTGTTTGAATGTAGTATTAATATTTATATAGAATTTAAGGCTGTTATTAAATTTTAAAGTTTATTGTAAATTATTCACACAACTTTCACCCGCATCACCCAAAAAAATTATCAGTCTTAATCAAATTTTCAAGCAGAAACCTCATATAACCTTCAAAAAACAAAATTTGAATTGCCTGTAATTATTATTATTATTATTATTATTTATTTATTTTTTTTTTTTTTTAAGTTTCGCTGATAAACAAAGATTAACCGTCAAAAAACTGGCATTAGTGGCAAGGCCTATATGATATAGGTTTAGAATACCGAGACAGAGATACACACACACGCGCGCGCGCAGACGACCGCTAAAAACCTATTTTTCGAACTTGGGGCATGGGAGACCTGAAAACGAGTAAATATCACAAAAACTGAATTTTCAAAAAATAATACTTTCTCTACCATATATGTGTAAGAGAAAACAGGAAAGGACAACAATAGAAGGTTTCATGACAAAAAAAAAAAAAAAAGTTTTTATTAATCAGATTAGCATTAAAATTTTTTATTCATGAGAAGCATGTTCTTGCAGGTGAAATTAGAAAGAATCATAGAATTAGCATTAGCATAGGATTAGCATTTTTTGAATCCATACTAATGATATTAAATAGCTTGGATTGGATCCATGATAAATAATAAATATTTCAATATAAGTAAAAGACGAATAAGATTCTTGTTTTCAAGATGATTCTTTATTTTATGTCAGATATAATGTGCTGATGACGATCCGATTTATGATCATATTTTTTTCAAATCACATTATCAACGGCAAATCTTGATCATAAATAATCATTTACAAGTAGGACATAGGTGTAAATTGGAGAACCAAATTAAAGTATTTTTGCTTAATATTTAAGGGATTTTTGTTGGTGTGAGTTATCGAGTTATTGAGTTAATTCTAATTGTTTATAATGAGGACCTAGGCATCAGTGGGATGTCCTCCGTGAGCACGTATCTACGCTAATTTTGGAGAAAATCACAGAAAACTGCGAACGGCTAGGCCGACAAATGCAACCTCGGATAAAACCCAGCAGTTCCCATATACCAACTTCGAGAACGGAACCTCACGGCCACTGGTGGGACAATAAATTTTTAAAGAGAGAACAGTGAAAAATACATAATATTTTAAAACTATCATTTAATATTAAAAATTATAAATTATCATTTGCTTTTTTTTTCAATTATTTATTACCATTTTAATTTTATTATTATTATTATTATTTCAACTAAATTAAGGTTGCATTTCGATTTTCACCTATATATTAAAAAAAAGAAAAAATGCTAAATACTTATTGAAAAGAAACAAGATTTAATTTAAGTAAATAAAATTTTTAATTTAGCTAATAAAATCCACAGCTGATTAATCCATTAACACATCCAATTATTGATGTGTGTACGCAACTACTTTTTTTTTCCCCTTCCCTAGCATTCAGCGTGTTTATTGGAGTAATTTACTTAAAGAATTGAATTTGCTACAAACAAGAAATTTGCTGGCGTAAAATTCTTTAACAGAAACAGAAAACACAAGAAAATGTGCATTTGTTTCTCAAGATATAATACAAACATACTTAATCAAGTCCTATCTAAAATGAAAATTGGAAAATTTAAAAACAATCTTGTCTATATGTATGCACATTATTTTTCTTTTAAGTTTTGCATTCATACATGGAACGATGAATATATGATTTAGTACTTAATTTCTTTCTTTGACAATCGAATTAAAGGAAAACTTAGCAAATATAAATACCTCTAACTGCAAACCGTGACTACAAAAATATGCATGTGCTCGCTGTTTTAGAATCTTTCTTCAACAGCCTTTCTTTTCGCACTTATAAGTGTAGAATCTTCAAAGCAAAGAACTCCTAACTATTATCATGTATCACAATTCGTCTGCTTTTTAATCCTCACGCAAACCTAAAACGTACTATCTTCAACAAAGACACACGCAAATCCTTTGAAAAATACTTAATAACATATTCTCAACGGCGTATATTCTTACAAAATGAGCAAAACTTTAATTTCGCACTTTTCAACACCACAGCTACCTAGACAGCTGCCACTATTTAGCTATCTCTGAAATATTTTTGTAATTACTAGCGAATTTTCTCCTTTTTTTCTTCATTCTTTTACTTTGATTGAAGAGGGGGGAGAGCAAAGTAATCAGCAGGCGCTTGTCGATAGTAATTGCCACTTCTTCTCGCCTGAAAATTAATTAAAAATCGGAGGACGTGCTAAAATCTTCACCTCTAAAGTTACAACAGGAGGGGATTCTTTTTAATTGATAATGTTGATTGTTTTGGTGATGCCACTCGGCTTTTTAGAAATTATCTCCTTTTCTTGCCGATAATTATTGCGTGTTGGTTTGCGCTGAGTTTTTAAATGCAGATGAGGAGGCTTTTAAAATAAATACTTAGTGGAGAATTGTTCGACTTTAAGAGTATAAAGGTGGGATTTTTCAAGCTCCAAACAATTCTTGAAAACTAATAGATTAATAAAGTATAATAAAAATAGCAATTTAATATACTTTTTTTTTTTTTTTTTTTTAATTTTTGGTACGCGGAACACATTTTGATGTTTATGACGTGCTTGTAACAAAGTTCTTGGAAACGATCAATTTGTTCAGGAATTTTTCGAGATGTATAAACAAACAGAATCTTTAAAAGGGCTGTTGCATTTTTATTCTAATTAGGATGAAAGATTTTGAATTATTTTTATAAGCACTAATTAAGTTTATTTATTTTTGTTTATTTAACGCTACATTTTACCTGTATTGAGTGCAGTACAAAATTTCTCTTCTTGAAATCTGAGCACTTTTTAATTAATATTTATTTAAGAAACGGGTATAAAACAAACACCATATGTGACTGTTTATGATATCTCTAAATTTATTATTAAGCTTTATGCAGAAGGAAATTCTCGCTATTCATTTGCTTTTTATTTTATTAGGAGGTCTATAGTTTCAATTAAAATTTGTAGTATGAGTTCAGAATAAAAAGCCAATTTATATATAATATACATATAGATATAATTTTCTTTACTAATTTTCTTTATTAATTATGAAAATTTTAATAAGTAGTATACAAATACGTTTTATATTGTTAATGCTTCTTCTGTCTTTTTATTGCTTGAATATATGTTTATGTTTTTGTCATATTTTTTAAAATTGTTATATATACATATATTTTTCTATCATAGATATATTCTAATGTTTAAATCTTCAATAAGCTTTTAATGTTCCTTTTTATTTTTGTACAATCTGAATGCACACTTTTGAATTTTCTATTTAATTTCACTTCTTGTGTTCGTTCAGAAAAAGATTGTATTTATTGTTCTGAAAGTTTATTGTTAATTGTTCTTCTGTCTTTTTATAGCTTGAATATCTCTGTTTAATTTCTTGCCATATTTCTTAAAATTATTATGTATTTATTTATTTATGTTTCTTAATACATATATATTTTTAGTCATTGTTTCATTCTGTATTTATCTGATTTCTACTTATCTCTATAAGCTTCATTTTCGGGGTTTGAATTGCCTAGTGGTCCACTGGTGCGAGATTGCCAGAAGTCAAGAAAACCAGAAGTCAATTAGATCTGACCAGCAATCAATAGATTTCAGTAGTCTTTGGAAACAATTGACAAACTACTATTTCCTGGTTAAACGAACATAACATTTTTCAAACGTAAAATTCCTTTTCGTAAACTTGAAAGCCAATCACTCCAAGATGGGATGCTGATTCACGAAATATGAAGCATCCATTTTATTATTATTATTATTTTTTTTTTTTCACCGTTATTCTGTTCTGTTGGATAAATACATTTTTAGAAAATTGCATCATAAGTATCTTTAATTGCTCTAAATCCAACAACGACTGTCCACATTTTACAGATATACTTTTATTTCATAAATTTAGGATATTTAAATGTGTTTCTATATTAAATATATATATATATATTTATGAATATATTTTTCTTTGTAATTGGTGCTCGTTGGAGCTGCAAAACTTCATGAAGATTAGACAAATAATGTTTTTTTTTTTTTTTTTTTTTTATGACCATTTTAAGAATTAACACTATCATGGGCAATGTTGTTTGTTTATTTAAAATCAAAAGCCCTAGAATTTCAGAATAAGATTAGAAGAAAAGAAATAAATGAAAATTTTCAGCCGTAAGTTAAAAAAGTAAAGTTTTATTAAAAATTTCTGGGACGGATAATTTTGCAGTTGAGAACATTAGGTGGTATAAAATATATCCCACCGCCCCTAAAGGGGTTAAAAGAACTTTCATTAATTTGTACATAAATATGGGGGGGGGGAGTCCCCCCTCGAGGGCAATAGATTTTCATGATGGGTATTTTTCAAAAGAGTTCGCCAATACCTTTAAAACGAATGGTTGAACCATAGATCTGCGATAATTTAAAATAAAGTTATCAAATTTTTTTCATTTTTAACAAACTTTTTTTTACTGTTATATTGAGAATAAATTCTTCATTTTTTTTTTTTTTTTTTTTTTTTTTTTTTTTTTTGATATTTAGTGTCATACTACTTCTTTTAATATGGAAAACGTCTGTATTATCATAAATGATTTTTTTTTTTTTTAAATAATAATTTTAATAAATTATTTTTTAAAAACAGAATTATTTTTTAATAACCGAATTAAATTCTGTATAAATGTACGTGCATTAATGAAACGGGGGGTTGAGGGGGCGGTAGTCCCCCTCACACAGAACTAATTATCATATAAAACTCTTCAGAAGCTTAATATGAATTGTTTAACACAGGTTTACATAACAGTACTCGTTATCTTACCTTTTAATCTGCAACCTGTATTTATAGTATTAAATTTCAGAGTAAGAGAAAGTCGTGTGAGTGACACACCAGATAATTTTATTTAGTTTTATACTACTTCTCTAATATGGAAATCGTCTGCATTATCATAAAAGATAATTTGTTTAAATAATAATTTTAATATTTTTTTTTTTTTTTTTTTTTTTTTAACAGAATTATTTTTTAATAACGGAATTAAATTCTATGTAAATGTAGGTGCATTAATGAAACGAGGGGTTAAGGGGGGCGGTAGTCCCCCTCACACAGAACTAATTATCATATAATACTCTTCCGAAGCCTAATTTGAATTGCTTAACATAGGTTTACATAACAGTACTCGTTATATTACCTCTTAATCTCCAACCTGTATTTATAGTATTAAATTTCAGGGTAAGAGAAAATCGTGTGAGTGACACACCAGATTATTTTTATTATTATTTTTCTTTTTTTTTTCCTTTTTTCCCCATTTTTTTTTTTATTGTGATTCGGGTATAAAATGTTAAGAATTCATTAGCAATATGCACTTAACTTAAAAAAAAAAAAAAAAAAAAAATTGCTTGCACAATTTGCATTATGCCCTCGATGACGCGGCGGATTCTGTAAGTTTCTATTAATTTGATTTCGTCTAATTTTGATCTTTTTAATCTGTTCTAATTTTGATAACTTCTTTTATTTTGATTCCTTTCCATCTGTTCACATTTTGGTAATTTTCTACATGTTTTAATGTATACATCTATATGTCAGAGTAAAAATAATAATAATAATAATAATAATAATAATAATTTCATCAACAATTATTCAAATCAAATATATAAAAGTAAAAAAAAAAAAAAAAAAAAAACTGTTTTTATTAAATTACTATTGTAGTTTTCAAGTAATTTATTTAATTTATTTTGAAAAATTCCTAACTGATATTATGGATTTTTGTAGCATTTAATCGTCTGTTATTCTTTATTCTACTGCGTTTTAAATTAAAAAAAAAAATTACTATTATTTTTAACATATATATATATATATAGTATATATATGTGTGCGTGTGTATTTAATGAATGATGAGTACTTATCCAACTACAATGGAATACTTGAAGTGTAAAACTCCTTCAAGGATATGGAAGAAAGATGCTTAAATTCTTCTTCTTTTATTTTTTTAGAAGAAGAAGAAGAAGAAAAAGGGAAAAGTGGGTTTATTTATTTTCAACAAGTCTCAATTGTTTCATATGTTGTGATTGACTCTGAACATTTAAATACAGGTGTAAACGCTGGTCTAAATGGCTTTTGTTCAAAAGTCACAATATTCTTTAGGAATATTTATTTTTCATTCCTTTATCATTTTGAAGAATGGCATTTGCGATATAACTTGAACTAAGACGGGTGAGAATGTATGATAAAAGGGGCAGATGCCATGGCGACGAAGGTCCTAAGAAAATTTGCATAAAATATTGGCAGTTTTTAAATTTCATAATTTTGTTCATACTAGAGGAATAATAAACTATCTTCTCATTTTTAAAAAACTAAAATCAGAAAGACGAACAAACATCGCCAGATATTGGATTTAAAGGATTCCACGTAATTTGAGCTTGAGAGCCAATAAATGTACGCACTAAATTTCTACTCATAATTATATTAATGCCTTTAAGAATCGATAATTTTTAACTGCTTATGAAGTATTCGTGAAAATCTGAGGGGATGTTTATTGTGTACTAATTGCTTCAATATTAATTTTTTACCATAAATCTAACTCAATATCAAATTATTTTTTCGGAAATTTTGCGTACATTCTGCAACGCGCAAGCTTCTTTCTAAAAATATCTTTCGCTTTCTTTAATTCCTTAAATTTCAACAACGTAGCAAATCATCAGTCAAAAAGTACATTAAAATGCTATGATTTATGCATGAACTGCTGCAAAGAGCTTTTACGTATATTTTTGAAATTTTCACCCCCATTCTAAAAGATCCCCCTTTTCATCATAAATTACATCTTTTTTTTTTTTTTTTAACATTTCCAATTTAAAGAATCTCCCTGCAACCCTTTTTTTTCACGTGCTCGGTTCGCTGGCGAGTATAATTCGAGCATGTAAATGTCAGTACCTCAATAAGAACCGTTTTAAATTCAAATGGTAAGCTCGCTTTCTCCCCTCATACGATGAACTTTTATTACATCGACTACCTGCATTCATTCTTGAAAACCCACAAGCTTATTACGGAACAATACCTAAAACTCCCTTATCCAGCCCCTAATTGCCACAGATTTCCCCTCAAATTCGATAGCACAAACGTCTCGTTAAAACGAAGTCCATAAAAACAGCGGGACATTGCGTGCTCTTCAGTAGAACATGTGTTGAGTATCGCACGATGTTTGGCGAACGTTCGCGCCCCTGTCGTCACCCTTACCGCAATTATCGGGATTTAGTGTGAAAAGGAGGTGTGTTCGGTATAAAGGGATAAATGCATTTTGGTAAGTAGGGATTTTGGTGTTAATAGGAGTTTTGCAGTTGGATTCATCACGATATAAGCGAAGTCAGGTTTTATACGGTAAAATATTGAGAATGGTGACAGGCACATAACATAAAGTAAATTGTTAATTTTTAGCTTTTATTTATTTATTTGTTTTTTTTACTTATTTATGTATTTAATTAAATGAAAGTTATCATGTGTCGTTGACGACAAGAACAAGCGAGCATGCTAAAAGCATTATTTGATATTAAAATTTCAATTTAATTATGAGAAGATTGTAAAAAAAAAAAAAAAAAAAAAAAAAAAATGCTTTAATACTGATTCTTAAATTAATGCGTTTCTAAATTTCTAAAATGCAATACATTTTTTTTTTTTTTTTTTTTAAAAAAAAAGCTTAAATAAAAATGAACAACATTTTAATTTTCTTAAATTTTATCTGCCTTGTGTAAAAGTGTCTACGTACAGAAGGGGGGGGGGAGAGAGAAAAAGTAATGTTTTTTTTTTTTTTTTTTTTAGTAAGGAGAACTATCAGCCTCAATCTACGGATAAAATGCTGTCACCAGTTTTACGATGGTTGGACATTTATCGAAATCGAAAATTTATTGAAAATATATAATTGAATAATTTGAAAACAATGTTATAATTAAAAAAAAAAAAAAAAAAACTAATAGTCCGCCGTACTAAACTAAATTCTGCTTTTGCCAGAATTTCATCAGAATCGTTTTCTTTCTTTCTTTTTTTTTTCTTTTCTTTTCTTTTTTTTTTTTTTTTTTTTTTTTTTTTTGAAAGAAAAGGAAAAGAAAATTAATTAATAATCAGTATTGAAACTGACAGTATCGAAAAAGTTAAAGAAGCTCTTTTTTAGACAAAAGTACATAATTTATTTTAATTTTTATTTATTGCCAAAAAAGTTTACAAGTTGATTTTAATTTTTTTTTTTTTTTTTTTTTTTTTTTTTTTATGAAAAGAAATTCACCCGTAAATATTAAAACTTATATAAAATTTTGGGGAAAATTAAACTCGCAGGGTAAAATTGACGTCGTTATAGCTCTACAGTTTTTATTATTATTATTATTATTATTATTATTATTATTATTATTATTATTATTATTATTTCATTTATTATTTCATTCATTTACTTATTTACTTTAAGAATTAATGATTGTATTATATACTTCTTTCTATGAAAAATATTGAATTTTTCAAACAATAAATTACTTGTAGAATTTCTTTATTATTATGATTATTATCATTTTTTTTTTCTTTCTTTTACAAATTTAAAATTTTAAGTAAATAACTTCTTGAGGAGTTCAACATACAAATCTTTAAATGCAAATCTTCTTTCTTCTTATTATTATTATAAATACAAAAGAAATTATTTTTAAATAATTAACAAATTTCTTTAAAAGTTTCCTTTACATATCTTCTTTTGTTCATTAGAGCGACACAACCATTTTATTCAAGTAGCATGACTAAAAAAAATAAAAATAATAAAAAATAATTACCAACTTTTTGCTATAAACCACCACAACACGATGTCCATCATCAATAACCAGTTAAATAAATAAATAGCTTGTTCGTACAAAATTAAATTCTGCCTAAAACAGAATTTTAATTTTGCTCTTTCTTTTACATTCCTTATCTTTATATATATATATATATATATATATAGTGAAGAATTTAACAACGTTATCAAATTTAGCAAATAATAGATACATGATATTGATAATACCAACAACAGACACATAAAAGTTACTGTAATTCAATTTAAAGGTTGGCGCATATATATATATATATATATATATATTCATTTACAGGATATCAATTAATAGATAAATTCATTTTAAATTGCTTACGCTAATGTTAGCATTTAGGACCATAACACTAAAACTAACAAGGTGTGGTTTTTATGCGAAATTCAAGAATGTTATCGAACGTAAACCAATATTTTTTTTACTATATATACGAGGGTGAATCAAATATAAACGAGACTTTTGGACCTGCGCGCGCAATAGTGATGGAAGAACGTTCCGCTGTTATTGGCTGTTAGGTTGGTTTGTCAGGAGTGGGGGAAGCACGTGACTCATCATCATAGACTCGCTCAGTGTCCATCGTTACGATGTCCGAGCAGGAGGTACCTCCCTCTATTGCGCAACGTATTGTTATCAAGTTTTTAGCTGCAGAAGGTGTAAAACCGGCCGAAATCTTGAGAAGATTGACTGTCGACTATCTTGAGAAGAGACGCTGTCGCGAGCTAGAGTGTTTGCTTGGCATAAACAGTTCGTGGAGGGCCGTGAACGTGTTGAAAATGAGAGCCATGACCGCAGACCCCGCACCAGCATTACAGCGGGCAACATCGACAGTGTTCGTCAACTTGTTGAAGGTGATAGGCGTCTAACAACTTCGGATATTGCAATTAAGGTTGGAAATTGCAATTAAGGGTCCTCCATGACAATGCTCGCCCCCATACAGCAGCCCTGACCGTACAAAAATTGGAGGAACTGGGTTGGGAGACACTGGAACACCCTCCATACAGTCCAGACCTGTCTCCCTGCGACTTCCATGTCTTTGGTCCTCTCAAGGAAGCTTTGGGAGGGCAAAAATTCCACAGCGATAATGAAGTTGAAGCATATGTGCGCAATTGGCTACAAACACGACCTGACTCTTTTTACCTGGAAGGAATTAAAAAATTACCTATACGCTGGGAAAAATGTGTTTCTAAATCAGGAGATTATGTAGAAAAATAAACTATGATTGTTTGTGCGTTTAAAATCAAAATAAATATTTTAAAAAATAAGTCTCGTTTATATTTGATTCACCCTCGTATATATATATATAAGTGGCACACTTATTACTCAGGAAAAAATCTAGCTAACGCTGTATTTTTTTTTTTTTTTTTTTTTTTTTTTACCTCATTCGGATAACTGGATCAAAAGATATTAAATAAAAACCCCATTTTAACTTTAAAAGGGAATAAAAACAAAGAAATATTTTATGCGAAAGTAAGGAAATAAAATGCACGTTTATTTTTTTTTCCCCCAGAAATAAAATAAAATCTATATAGTATTAATAGACAAGCATGGAATTTGTGGTACACTTTTAACATATTAATTATGGGAGTAGAGGGTTGAAAGTGGTATCATTCGAAAGGTATGATTAACCAGATTTGCCGAATACAAAAATTATTTTCTTACGATGTCAAAAAGGTATTCAAAAATACTTTTATTTTTTATGCACTGTCATTTATTTATATCCTTATTTTTTTGTATTTAAAATTCCTTTTATTTCAATCATCTGCGTTTCGGTAGCAACGTCTCGGAACTTTATACTATTGAACAAATACGCAAATTAAAAAGGAATTTGACTTATGAAAGTTCTTTTGTTTTAATGATTTACGTCAGCTTAAATTTAAAGATATATTTGCCGTACGATAATTTTAATGCTTGTGCATTAATATGTAAATCTAAATAATATATCAGCTTGTGATTGAACCTATTTTTGTGGCTTTATTTTTCAGTACTTATTTTATATTTGTCTGGCAACAGAAGTGAGTATATTTTCATTTATTTTCAAACTACTGAGGACATATTGTATCGATATCAAAAATGTTCTTTGCTGTTAAAATGCTCAGATGAAAAACTTTGATCCTCGGATTGAAGCAAATTGAGTTAAATAGATACGGATATGAATCATCATGTAAATAAAAATAGTACTGATAATGAACTTTTAGTTCCCCATCATACTATAGGTATGGGGAACTTAGGCAATCGTGAAAATTTTCGACCTCGGTTTTTTGACTTTTTTACACGTTTTCAGGTGTGGGGAATCCGAAAATGACAAAATTTGTATGGTGTCTGTCTGTAGGGTGTCTGTTAGTGGGTTAGTCTGTTAGTGTGTTAGTCCGTTAGTTTGTTAGTCTGTGTACACGATAGCTCACGAACAAATTGTCGCAGAGAGCTCAGATTAGTTTTAAAATATTACTTTCGACACTGGCAAGAACCCTATTCATTTGCAACATACGAATTAAAAAACTTCGTAAGTTATGAGAAATTTACGATTTTCTTAACACGGGAGAATAGGACAAAAATTCACTTAAACGTGCATTAAATGGAAACTTTTTACTGTAAAAATGTCAGACCAGTTTTAAAATATCAGGTTTGATGCCGGAATGAACATCAGTAACTATAAATGTGCTACTTTGAAAATTTCGCAAGTTATTGGAAATTTACGAATATCTTAACATGACAGTATAGGGCAAAATTTCACATAAACGTCAATTTTGAGAGATATTTTCATCGTAAAGATGTCAGACTACTTTTGAAATATTATTTAGGACACTGGCATGAATATTAATGACTATGAATTTTCCAATATAAAAATTTCGTAAGTTATTGGAAATTTACGAATTTCTTAACATGGCCGAATAGAGCAAAATTTCACATGAACGTCAATCTTGAGGGATGTTTTCATCGTAAAGATGTCAAACCATTTTCGAAATATTATTTAGGATACTGGCATGAATATCATAGACTACGATTTTTCCAATTTAAAAAAATTCGTAAGTTATTTGGAATTTACGATTTACTTAACATGTCAGAATAAGGCAAAATTGAGCATAAACTTCCATTTTGAGGATCATAAATGCATTAGACAACTTCAAAATTACATTTATATTTGTTTGAACATGATTGAATACAAATATTCTAATAGGAAAATTTCGTAAATTATTCGTAATTTACGATTTTATCAACATAGCGAAATTGTAAATTTTTCATATAAATATGAATTTTGAGGATTATTGCATTGGAAATAGTAGCATGAAAACTAAACAACGGAATTGACCCTGATAAAATAAATTAATAGATTAGAATAAGATAAATATATCGAAGTGAACGGTGGATAGCCTATTAGGCGGGGATTTCATTCTGTCACTGTATCAAGCGTTGGTCAAATTCATTTCTTTTAACATGATTATAATATGTCTCGCACTAGAAATTTATGAAAACATAAATATGATGGGTAACTGGGCAGAGTCCACCTATGCCAACTAGTTTTAGTTCCCCATCATACTATAGGTATGGGGAACTTAGGTAACCGTGAAAATTTTCGACCTCGGTTTTTTGACTTTTTTACACGTTTTCAGGTGTGAGGAATTCCAAAATGACAAAATTTGTATGGTGTCTATCTGTAGGGTGTCTGTTAGTTTGTTAGTCTGTTAGTAGGTTAGTGTGTTAGTCCGTTAGTTTGTTAGTCTGTGTACACGATATCTCAGGAACAAATTGTCGCAAAGAGGTCAAATCAGTTTTAAACTATTACTTTCGACACAGGCAAGAATCCTATTCATTTGCAACATTCGAATTTAAAAACTTCGTAAGTTATTAGAAATTTACGATTTTCTTAACATGGGAGAATAGGACAAAAATTCACTTAAACGTGCATTTAATGGAAACGTTTTACTGTAAAAATGTCAGACCAGTTTTAAAATATCACTTTTGATGCCAGAATGAACATCAGTAACTATAAATATGCTACTTCAAAAATTTCGTAAGTTATTGGAAATTTACGAATTTCTTAACATGGCAGTATAGGGCAAAATTTCATATAAACGTCAATTTTTAGAGATATTTTCATCGTAAAGATGTCAGACTACTTTTGAAATATTTTTTAGGACACTGGCATGAATATTAATGACTATGAATTTTCCAATATAAAAATTTCGTAAGTTATTGGAAATTTACGAATTTCTTAACATGGCAGAATAGAGCAAAATTTCACATAAACGTCAATCTTGAGGGATATTTTCATCGTAATGATGTCAAACCACTTTCGAAATATTATTTGGGATACTGGCATGAATATCATAGACTATGATTTTTCCAATCAAAAAATTTCGTAAGTTATTTGGAATTTACGATTCACTTAACATGTCAGAATAAGGCAAAATTGAGCATAAACTTCCATTTTGAGGATCATAAATACATTAAACAACTTCAAAATTACATTTATGATATTTGTTTGAACATGATTGAATACAAATATTCTAATAGGAAAATTTCGTAAATTATTCGTAATTTACGATTTTATCAACATAGTGAAATTGTAAATTTTTCATATAAATATGAATTTTGAGGATTATTGCATTGGAAATAGTAGCATGAAAACTAAACAACAGAATTGACCCTGATAAAATAAATTAATAAATTAGAATAAGATAATTATATCCAAGTGAACGGTGGACAGCCTATTAAGCGGGGATTTCATTCTGTCACTGTATCAAGCTTTGGTCAAATTCATTTCTTTTAACATGATTATAATATGTCTCGCACTAGAAATTTAGGAGAATATAAATGTGATGGGGAACTGAGCAGAGTCCACCTATGCCAACTAGTTTTTTTTTTTTTTTTTTGTAGATTTAATTGCTGCGAATTTTGTTTACGGAAATGTTGAATTTCTGTATTTATTATTCAAATGCTTGCTTATAAAAAGTGGTCGAGGTGTTCGATCACTGGGCGATACTAGTATTTTTTAATTTCGCATGGATAATAATAAAAATTAGAGGGGGGAAATAGTTACGTTATGAAAGTTCGTGCATTTTTTTTAAATCAGGAATTCGCGTGTGGATAAATATTTTCATAACTATTTGGCATTAGCTTAAAATTTTTATTTAATTAAGTACACTGTAAAAAAAAATTTCAGTATTTTACAACAAAAGGTGCTGGCACCGCGGCTGCCAGCACAGTTGCTGTAAAATTTACAAACTGCTGTTTTTTATGGTGCTGTAAAATTTACTGCACTTTGCTGTGAATTTTACAAGATGCTGTTTTTAGTAGTGCTGTAAAATTAACTGCATTTTGCTGTGAATTTTACAAGATGCTGTTTTAAAAAAGTGTTGTAAAATTTACAACAACGTGTAGTTAATTTTACAACACTTTTTAAAACAGCATCTTGTGAAATTCACAGCAAAGTGCAGTTAATTTTACAGCACTACTAAAAACAACATCTTGAAAAATTCACAGCAAAGTGCAGTAAATTTTATAGCACCGTAAAAGCAGCAGTTTGTAAATTTTACAGCAACTGTGTTGCCAGCCGCGGTGCCAGCACCTTTTGTTGTAAAATACTGTTTTTTTTTTGTTTTGTTTTTTACAGTGTAGGCAGTGATGCCAGATTGGGGATTTTCGAGGCTTCTGGGGACAATTTTGGGGACCAAATGTTTGTGGGGACTATTTTGGGGAGTTCTTCAACTTTCTGTCAATGTTGGCAACATAATGATTTATCCCTACGACTAGAGACTTTCAATAGCTTTATTGTTATTTGGGGATTTTTTTCAAAAATTGCCTTCATCTGGGGAACAATCTGAGCTTAAATCATAGAAAAATCTGCTTGATTTTTTTTTTTTTTTTGAAGAAATTTTTATTTTTCCTCTTTAGTAGAAATCCAGCTGGGGATTTTTTCGAAAAAAAAAAAAAAAAAAAAAAAACACCCTGATTTGGGGAAATAATTTTCGACCATCTGGCATCACTGAGTGTAGGCGGTAGAGATGGGAATAATCGAATGATTTTGATAATCGAGTGATTTGCTTTCGAATGATTTTAATAATCGAATGGTTTTACAATCGATTATTGATGACGTAAGCGTAGAATAAGCGTTTTGTAATTAGTTTCGGTTTCTTCGTAGCTATCAGGTTGCTTTCTGTTTATACTTTGTCTTTTCACTCATTGCTATGAAATTTTAAGGTCTAACCTAGAGTCCTGCACACCCGACCCGAACCCGACAGATGAATTTTATATCAACTCGAACCCACAGTAGAGAAACTTTTACGACCCGCACCTGACCCAAACCCGCTGTCTTTAGACCCGAACCCGACCCGAAACCCGAAAATTAAATAAAAATTACTTATTCATCTAAAAATCATACAAAACTTTTTTAAATTATAAAATAAAGTAAATTTTAACTGTCATACAGTTGGTAAATTATTTAAAAAAATAATTTGAAATGTAATCACTAATTGTTTAGTTTAAAAATTAAAAAATCTGAAAAATAGATCAATGATAATTTTTAACGATTTATGTAAATTGTTAACTTCAAGAGTAAACTAGTATGTTGTGGCCACCACAAGACTTTCTTTTATACTTTCCTATATTTTACTAAGTGCAAATAATTTATTTATTTATTTTATTTTATTTTTTTATTATTATCTAGCAGGATGAATGCAAACGATTTGCATCTTAAGAGACAACTAACACTAAATATCCAAAGTATGCATTTTTATTGCCTATAAATGGCATCTTAAAAAGTACGTTTTTATAACCCGATAAGAATTCAAATTGGATCATCATAATGTCTCGTAATAGCCTTTTCACATTTCAAGCTTTGTTTGATTATACTCAATAGAACCTGAGATATAGCCTCCTCCTAAATCTCGAAAATTGCTGATAGCAGCGCCACCTGTTGATCGGTTGACAAAAATTGATGGGCACTAATTTAGGTCAAGGTGCCTCTACATATAAATTCATATATAATTCTGAACAGTAGTTCCGGAGATACAGTTGCCACAAATTTTTTGTCACACACACACAGGCAGACAGACATTTTCTATAGATGGTAAAATCCTGTTCTAGACCTATCAAAACGTGTAAATCCGTCGAAAACTCGAAGTCGAAAATTTTTATGAATCCAATTCTTTTATTGAATATAGAAGAAAGTAAAAAATGCACTTCAATTTAAATGTTCGTAATTTATTGTTTAATACTTATAGCCTGGGGGAAAAATGATATGTTTTTCTTTATCGCTTTTTTCCAATGTGGATGTTTAACTTTACTATAATAATTTGTGTAGCATGTATGTGATTCACAGTTAAACATCTGCTATTTAAGGGTCATTGATCACTTTAAATTCCCATAATCAGCAACTTAGCTTCCTCCGGTGACAGTTTTGCTTGGTGCATTATTTATTTGTTCTAGAGAAGGCGATAAAGAATATAATCTGCCTTGATGGCATTCGTTTAGTTTATGTGTTTATTTTACATTACTTTTTTTAATTAAATTACAACAAGTATTCCCTGTATATTTTCTGCATATACAAATGTAAATGGAAGAAAATTCAAAATTTCATTAACATAAAAGCGAGGATTAAAATTCATTGAAAATAAAGATATCTTAAAAAAAAAAAAATAAAAATAAAAATAAATTAAGAAAAAATTTAAATTCTCAAAACGTAAAAGCAAGGTTATGTTGTATTTCTTATATGTGTATATATATAGATACATATATTAATAATAGTAAATAAAAATTTTAATACAGTACTTTAAAATTTTCATACAATTTCTATAGATGATCAGTTTTCGATTTGTTGAAGAAAAGAAAACGTATACGGATATTTTTTTGTCATGCTTACACGGATTTTTTTTTTTTTTTTTTTTCAGGTGGGTATCCGCGTATAGGAAAACGGAGCTCCAACACATGTCTAAAATCAGTTAAAGAGCTATTATTATGTCTACAAATTTATGCTTTCAATTGTAAATTTTTTTTGAATGATGTTCTCAAGTCGACCCGACTCGTAGAAAGCTAGTTCAAAACCAGGTCATGTCCATTCGCACAGCCGTACGGAATTTTCTGTGTTTTTTCTCCAAAACTCACAGGAAAACTGCTATTGAGTGTACTCCCCCTCGAACCTAGGTCCCAAGGGCAGACAAACACCTTCAATTCTCACATTATAACCGAAATGTTTAAATTAGTTCACATATAGACACTGAATAAAATATTGGAAATTTTTATTAGGTTCATTTGGTTATTATTTATACTCAGAATTCCTTTTTGAGAAAATATATATATATATATATATATATATATATATATATTCTGAGGTCAGGCCTTTATGAAACCTGAATCCATTACTTTTTGACATGCTTGAAAAAAAAAAAAAAATCCTTTTTATTTGTAAATACAAGAAATAGGCAAGTATTTCTTATTTATGCACTAAAATATCTCACAGCATTTTTTTTTTTTTTTTTTTAATGTAAACTTAAAGACTAATAATTTTTTATAAAAGTGTGTGAAACTGTTTAACCCATATTTCACCCTCGTCCTAAAATAGGACACCATGCATAAGTGATGTTTATATAAATTCTTTTGAATATTTTAATTCAAATTAAAGACGATATATTATTTAAAAGTCCAATAAATACATA
Source organism: Salticus scenicus (assembly GCA_963930645.1). NCBI lineage: Eukaryota > Metazoa > Arthropoda > Arachnida > Araneae > Salticidae > Salticus > Salticus scenicus. Next base: position 96,626,071 of record OZ005650.1, read on the forward strand.
TGTGTCTTTATCGTTAGTTTAAATTAACGTTTAATATATGTTTTTTAATTTTTAAAATGACGATTTTTAAAGATTATTCATTACATTTTCAACATATTATTACTTAAAAGGTTTTACATTCAAGAATAAAGGATATACAAATTTATTGAAGTAATATTCTACACTTTGTACTGGTAAAACAGTTATATATATATATATATATACTAGCAGACCCGGCCACGCGTTGCTGTGGCTAAGTAATACGTTGATAATTTGATAATGTATATAGTATTTCCCCACAACTGGATTTGGCGATTTTTTTTTTTTTGCGCCTTTTTGAACGATAACGAAGTCGTTCTGGATTCTTTGCAATAAAATACAGTAACCTGCATGCTTTTATTTTAGATTTATGATTTAGCTTATGATTTTATCATTTATGATTTAGCCATAATCGCCAAATCCAGTTGTGGGGAAATACTATAGTTGTTACCCACAACTATAACTTATAATATAACTTCAGTAATTATATTCGGATAATTATAACTTCAGTATCAGTATATCCCCACAGCTGAATTTGGCGATTTTTCTTTGGCACCGTTTTGAACGATAACGATGTCGCTCTGGACTGTTTGTGATATAATATGGCAGCCTAAATGTTGTTTATTTTGGATTTATTATTTTATGTTTTTGATTTATGATTTAGATTATCATTTATCATTTATAAATTTATGATTTAGCCATAATCGCCAACAAAAAATTGCCAAATATCGTTGTAGGGATATACTGATTAATATATTACTGAAAAGATTAATATATTTCAACGAAGTGGTGAGAAGATTCTGAGTATGTTAAAATTTTAATAGTAAATTCAAGTTAATCAAGAAGGAAAGCATTGAGAATTAAGATAAGAAAATTGCAAGATTTTAAGATCGCATTTTCAGCAATAAATATGGGTCAAAATATAATGCAAAATACATATATAAATCACAAATTTAATCAGGAACGTTAAATTGGTAAGTTATTAAAGAAAAAGTAAAGAAAAATAAGAGAAATAATTAATTAAAGTTTCGAACATCGATCATATAGATTAGCGTTACAAAACAAATAAACAGACTTAAACTCTTCCAGACTTTTAAATAAGTTTTAAATTAAGTTTTAAAATTTAATGTTAAATAAAACAGACTTTTAAATAAGTTTTAAAATATTGAAATGGTTACTTTTTATTTAGAACGTTATGTATAGATCACAAATTTCTTAAAGAAAACGAAGTGATACAGATTAGAATAATGCAACAAAAATTGAAAAAGCAAGGTTATGTCGTAAATAAATTTTTAACACACGTGTCTCGTGAAATAAATTGTAGCATATACGTAATGTATCTGATATAAGATATTAGCATGCTGCAGCGGAATAAATTTCATATCTATCATCCTTGGCGGAAAAAAAATAATATCGCCAAATTATCTGGCGCACGCATTTAATTCTTTTCAAAAATCATGGTTATTTTAACAACTTATATTGAGAGAGTAATGAATAATATGAAACAATATTTCACACAATACATATTACGAAAATATACATCTAGCTTGTATATTTTCGTGTTACATTTTTAATCGCCAAATACGAAAAACTCCAAGGACGACAGAGCTTTGAAATTTAAAATTAAAATTTTGTCAATTTAACAGCAAATTAACTCTATCTAACGTATGCACATGATAAATAATACATATCTATACAAAAATATGGGGATTAAAATCCGGAAATAATTTTCCTCGTTTTTAATAATTTTTTACAAAAAATACAATGGGCCATTAATATAAGAAATCTTTTTCTTGATTTCACAGACTGTCAGTGACGTCACACTTCGCTTGTGTATAACTACATACTTTATCAATGCGAATAAAATCTTTAAATTGATTATGACGTCAATTTTCGTGAGATGTATAATTTAACTTTTTATAATTTTTTAACGTTCACGTTTGATTAAATGTATTTTACTTTTATGTCGAAAGAAAATGAACTCGTATTTTTTCTTTTTGGCAACAATTAAACTTATGGAACTCACAGATATTTTGGAGCAACTTTAATAAAGGTCTATAATTAACAAATAATTGCAATAAAGCAATATTGTGACAATAAATTGAGATAAAAACTATCCTATCTCTCAAGTTGGACCAAACTGCACACAGTGTGCAAAATTTCATTAAAATCGGTTCCTTAGTTTAGGAGTTTACCCCGGACAAACATCGTGACACGTAATTTATATATATATACAGATATATATATATATATATATATATATATATATATATATATATATATATATATATATATATATAATATATAGATGTTAAAACCCGAATAAACTACTACGTCAGAAACGCCAAAGAAAAATATTGGAAATGCATACAGCTGTTTCGGTAGTCTATAGCGTAAAGTCTTCAGTGCAAAAAGGATTCTGAATCAGGAGAAGTTCTCGTATACGAGCACTTCTCCTGAACAAGCACTATACGAGCACTTCTCCTGATTCAGAATCCTTTTTGCACTAAAGACGGTACGCTATAGGCTACCGAAACAGCTGTATGCATTTCCAATATTTTTCTTTGGCGTTTCTGCCGTAGTAGTTTATTCTGGTTTTAATATTCCAACGCCAAGTCTCCTGTTATTATTATATATATAGATGGTCTGTTTTCCTTATATTTCCAAATGTCCTAAACTATTGTCCTACTTTTAGGACAGCCTGTACCGATTAAACTAATGAAAAGTTGATAAGTTTTTTTGATTTTGTGTGTATACACAGACATTGAAAAACATTTTTTCAATGCTTGGTAGGATATGGGTTAAACGGGAAAAAAAGGAGGGGGGGGGGAGATTTCTTTGTGCCAGCCATAATACTCTTAAAAGCGATTACAGAAATTCTAAATGATTTTGAAGGGTTGATATTTAATTGCAGTTTTATTTTTAAACGTAGACATGACTGCTAAAAATGTCATATTGTTTATTAACTAATGCTTAGAACAAGAAAATGCTACCTTTTTTTTTTCTTTTAAAGTATATAATGTTATTATTGCGTAAAAATAAATAAATAAACAAGGGAATAAATTAAAAGAAATAAATGAAAAGAAAGGAAGAAATAATATTTAAAGTTGTAGCGCTAAATTCAAACTCTTACGAATATATTAAATAGCCCATCGATATTGAGCCATCTTCCCTATCATTTAAAAGAATATAGACGGCGCTGTCGCCATTCTCGGCAAAATATCTAATGATATTTTGCAGATCATTAAAATGAAGTGAAAACATTTTGTTTTCAGAAGTCAGAAGTTCGCCGGCTCTCGCTGAGAGATGTAGCTGTTTTCGTGTAAGACGCCCCTGTGGACATGGGCCGCAGGCAGCGGCCTGTAAGAATATTCGTTCTTATGTATCCTAATGTTCTGTTTACTGCACGCGATGTATATAGTTATTGTGATTGTGCTTTATTATAATTAAAATATTAAATAATGGAATGCCAGAGCTCGTTCTTTCAATGTTCTAAGCAGTGGCGGATTTAAGGGGGGCTAGGGGGGCTGAAGCCCCCCCCCCCCAAAAAAAAAAAACACACTGACTTTCACAATTGAATATTGCAATTGTAAATTTTTTATTGGTCTAGAATAACATTTTGAAAAGTCTTAGCCCCCCCCCCCCCCCCCCCAAAAGTTAAGTTCTGGATCCGCCACTGGTTCTAAGGTGTTATTCCGTTAAAAAGCTAAGATTTTTTTTTTTTTTTTTTTTTTTTTTTAATCTTAAAAAAAATTAAAAATGTAAAAATCTCTAACACCAAGTTTATATGTGTCTCCTATTAAACATACACTAACATGCATTAAAATTAATGATAGACAGTTATAAATTTATAGTAATTCGCTTGCACTTTGAGACAGAGGAAAAAAAATAAAAAGCAAGCCTTTCATTCAATATCTACAGTATATAAAAGTCATAGTTGTGGTATGGTCAGTGTCTTTGATTAAAGGAAAACTGTGATGCTTAGGCGTTTTAGAGTGAATAAACTCATCGGGTTCATTTTCAACTTTCATCCAGTATTTGTTTTTCTTACTCAGCGAGAATTTCTGATTTCCGTTTTGACATGCTTAGTTTATAATCTGCGTTAAAAGATGTTAATGTTTTTTTTTTTTTTTTTTTTTTTAACATACATGTATATAGATACAGCATAATTGATTATCCGCAAAATTGAGAGCCATGGCTTTCGTACATAAACCGCAAAAAGGCTGAACATGAAATTGAAATAACATAAAATGCATTCTAGCTTAAAAACTTGAATGTATCGTATATAAAACATAATACAAACAATGAAAATATTTATAAAAAGTAAAATTATTTGTACAGTCGAACCTCATTAACGTGAATCTCATGGGGGATAAAAAATTTGTTCATGTTATCAGTAACTAATCTTCTTTTTGACGGGGATTGTGGAAACAGTTCATGTTAAAAGTAATTCACGTCAACGAGGTTTGACTGTACTTCATATACTATAGGATGTAAAAAACATAAAGAAAAAAAGTGAACTTAAGATGAAGCCATGGTTCAATTTGTAATCTAATTTATGCTCTAAATTAAACAGTACCGCAGACATGCAAACATTTAGTTTATTCCACAGAATTGTGAATAGCCGCCACATTTTCACACCACTTTATTTGTAGAAAAATATTCTCCAATATTTAATTACGATTGAATATTAAAGAAAGTACCCGCCAGGAAAACTGGTGTGAAAGAAAAAAAAAAGCGGTCACATCAATGTTTTGAAATAAATTGAAATCTTGACGTGTTTGGTAGCGTATTCTACTGGAGAACAAATAAAGCAAAAACCACATAATTCTGTATATTTACTTTTTTTTTTTTTTAAGCTATCATTTGTATCTGTTTATTGTTGACTAGCAGGCTACGCCCGCTTCGCTGATCACTATATTTAAATGAATTTCCGAAAGAATTGAATTAATATTTATGTTTTTACAACACATTATAGACAAAAACTAAAAAAAAGTGACTAAAATTGCTTCAAACCTCGCTTCGGATACCCGCTGTCTACGGCAGCTTTTTTCCCGCCCGCACTGCATCAGGTCTAGGTTTCCCATGCTTGCAGAACGATCTTTCCCGGACACTTCAATCTAGATATTTATCGACGACAGGGGGGGGGGGGGATCTGCTACTATTTAAGAACTACGATTTTAAAGATGACTGTATCTCAGCATCTATTAAATATTTTAGTTTTGAACCATGTATTTCGCCCATGCTATTTACACTATATTACGATTTGATTCCGACCAATGTAATAAAATATAATTAAATTAAAAGTAGATTAATATATATATATATATATATATGTGTGTGTGTGATTGTGTGTGTAAACAAATTAATTTTAATCAATTTCATCCTTTTTACTATGTATATACTAACATTTTCCCCGATAAATACTGTAAATAAAAAAAATAATTAATAAAAGTTTTTTCTTTTAAAGGAATTAATTAAAAAATGAAAAATAAGAAGTTGTTCTACTATAAAAAATTAAACATAACTGTTATAAATACGTTTTTAAATTTAAAACTAATTATAATTAATTTTTTCTACAGCATTTCAATTTTGTTTGCTATAAATATAACAAATAAAAAAAAAAAAAAAAAAAAAAAAAAAAACTCTCCTTTAAATGAATGTATTAAATAAAAAAAATCTGGTGTGAAACAACCACACGACTTCCATTACCCGCTATTACATGTATTATATGCATTTTTGAGAGATAATGTGATCAGAAAACATAAAAGTGACCTAAAGAGAAAATCGTTAGAGCCGTTTTTGAGATACCAACTTTCACAAAAAATCAATTATTGACCGGAAAACAATAATTACATACAAAAGCATTTTTAAAAGTGAGTTAAAATGGCGAGTTTGAAAAAAATCCGTACAACCGTTTTTAAAGAAACGCCTTTGCGAGGCCTGAAATTGAGCTATTTATACAGGACGCCTATCAATTTTCCTGAACTAACCAACTATATTATTCGAAAGGACATCTAATAGAGTGTTTATATAGCAAGTTTGAAGAAAATCGTTAGAGCCGTTTTTGAGATACGGACTTTCGGTCCCACTTCCGGTTTTTCAATTTTCACCAAAATTTGGAAGTTTCATCTGTACACCAGACGTATTTCAATTCTAAAGTTTCGTAGCTCTATCTTTATTAGTTTCTGAGCTATAACAGCCAGAAGATTCTCCACATACATACACACACACACACACACACACACACACATACATACACACTGACCAATTGCCCAAAACCACTTTTTTGGACTCAGGGGACCTTAAAACATGTAAATCAGGTGAAAACCCGATATCGAATTTTCAGACCGAAAACAATACTTCCATTACCTACGGTAGTAGGGTAATGGAAGTAATAAGTTGCGTAATAGCCGTTGCTAAGATACGCAGACGATTGAAGCAAAAGAATAAATCTATGAAAAATGAAACAAAGAAGCCAATATTTAAAATCGGAAAAACATTAATTTAATAAATTCAAATTCGAAATTCGAAAAAATCTCGATTAGGTACACACTTGCAGGGTCCCAGTTACCTATATGCCAAAATCTAAAAATTTAATATGTTTAATTTTTTCGACTGTATGTGTATAACTATTTGATTTCAATAAATATAATAAAAATTTTTCTTCGTCAAATGAATTTAAATAAATAAATAGTTTAATAGCCGTTGCTAAGATACGCAGACTTTTGAAACGAAATAAATTTCTGAAAAATGAAACATTGAAGCCAATATTTAAAATCGAAAAAACATTAATTTAAAAAATTCAAATTCGAAAAAATCTCGATGAGGTGCATACCTGCAGGGGAACCTGTATGCCAAATCTGGAAGCTCTGCGATCAGGAGTGTGAGCACCAGAGCGCAGACACACACACACACAGACACACAGACACTTCTCTTTATTTATATAGATGGTTAAAAAAAAAAAAAAAAAAAAAAAAAAAAAACCTTTCTTCTGATTTCGCCCATTTCCTACTCCACGAATTATCCACAACGTGTGTAATGCGTTTGCGGATAATCGAGAGTTTACCGTATATATATATACAGATTACTACGGGTAAATCGAATTGCAGTAGTCGGTCGATACAGGTTTTGGGTTTTTTTTTTTTTTAGCGCATTTTAAACGCAAATTATTTTGTATGGGGTGGGGGTGGGGGGAGAAAAGTAAATCTTTTTCTTTAGCAATTTTTCTAAAAGTTAACTAATCGTGTTCAGGACATCCGAAAACGTTTAAATCCATCGAAAAACGGAGATCGAAAATTTTTACGAATCCAATATATGTATTTTTTTCCTCGTTTATATTGATTTTTCAAAAAAACGAGAAAAATAAAATAAAATCCTTATTTATTTATTTATTTATTATTATTATTATTATTTCATTTGGTCAAAATATTTAAAAAGAGCAATAAATAAATCAATAAAAATAAAAATAGCACATTCTTTTCCTTAAAATATGAAATTGCGTTCTTTAGCAGCAGTTACATATATATTAATGTTTTAAAATTTCTTTTATGCTATTTCTATTTGGTGCCAAAGGGAAAAAGAAAAAAATTGTTTTCATTTACTCTACTTTGTCCGAAAGAAATAGATCTCTCGTTCTAATAGCTTATTTCATGACAAAAGTTCAGGACTGGAAGTTTCCGTCTTTCTTCAAGATATTTTCAAAATCTGAATGGCAATTTTTATCATAAAATAAACCAAAAAATTATCGTTAATGAATAATGGCTGGAAAATGTCCTGAAAAAAAGGAGGGTGTTTCGAATTCTACAGAAATTAAAAATTCTGGAAACAGTAAACGTAAGATTATTTAAAAAGGCAGATAAATATAATATAAAATCTAATTTCAATAGGTATATATCTGTTATAGTAGATATCGATTTTGAAAATAAATAAATAAATACATAAAATAAAATAAATTCAATAAATAAAAAAGAGAGAAAAATCTTCCGGTATTCAAAAACCCCACTATCGGATCACAGTTAATTAACAGCAGCGCTACCTGTCGGCCGATATACACATAAATTTAAACTAGCGTAGTTGTCTGGACAAATTTTTCAAAGGTCGTTTGGATGGTGAGCAAACATCCAGGTTCAGATTATAAAACGGGCATAGAATGCAACTGGCGCCAAATTTCGGCTGATTGTCGAAATTTGCTACAGGCAGAATTTTCAAAAGTGTTTGCAGGGTGAGTGAACAGGCGGTCGTAGATTTTGAAGCAGGAAAACAATGTCGAAGACGTCACCGAGCAGGAGTTTAATACGGTGAGTTTCCTGAAGGATCGCAAACCCACTGGTCGCCGAAGGCGAATTTGTAAGCTATACTGAAACAAAAGAACTTTGATCCTGATTTAGTTAAATTAATTATTTAATTTTTTTTTATAATTCTACCTCTATTTAAATTGGTATTAAAATTCTTAAAATAAAGAAAATTTTGGAATGTAAAATTAGAATTTCGTTTAAAATGACCTAATGAAATCTTCAAATTAAACTCTAAGGAATCTACAATCTACAATCTAATCTCTACACAAATTAAGTTTAATATGAAATTGAATGTGACAAGGAACATTCAAGGTCAAAGTCATTGAATATGACTCTAAAGCGCTCCCAATTTTTGCACTGATTCGGCCCCAGAAATATACATCTTTTAATTTTTAAAATAAACTATGTGCATCATACTGTCATTCAAACATTCTTTGCTATAAAAAAAAAAGTCAAATAATATCTTAAGGACTATGTTTTTATATTTGTTATATTATTTATCTTGAAGTCAAAGGGAATACATTTCAAGTTCAAGTTAAGAAAATCTTCTTTTAACCCTAGAACACTAGCGTGTTCATAAATACTCTATCACTAGAGATACCTAAAATTGACGCGCTTATATAAAAGTCGTTTTATTTGCTTATATTACATTGATATTGTTTTTAAATATGTTTAATTATTTGCTGTTTTACTCAATATTACTAATTTTTCATTATCTGAATAATTATTTCGAAGCACTCAAACTCAAACAAGTGTATCAATAGTATGGAAAGTGCAGAAAAAACCATTAAATGAAGACCGCACGTAAAATTTACGTACCACTAGTGTTCCAGGGTTAAAAATTAATTTGTAATCATAAACATATTCAATTTGTTATGACAAATTGCTTAATAAATAATCAATATTTTTTGTTGAATTTCATGAGTGCAAGTTTATACACGTTAACATAAATCTGTTCATATAAAAAAGTGCATTTAGCACTTCCTTGGCCAGCATATAACTTGATAAAAGTAATTGTATGAAAAACCTTTAAAATGACTATACTGAATGATTAATAAGAAACATTTTTTTTAATTAATTGTAAATCGTTAAGAGAAAATTTATAGGTGTCATGAACTAGACATGCTACAATATGTTTACAACTAATGCGTTTTAACGAAATTTTAATTAATCAATACAAAATGTTAATATAAAAATTAAAAACTAACCTTTCTGATGAATGGACATTTTTCATTCCATGCTCTTCACGTTGTTCATTCCTCGTTCATTGTTCATCTGCATCTGAGTTCAGAGACGCAGATGTTATGCTTCCACAAGCAGATGTTTCTGTCTAAAGTCCACAGGAAATCGATTTTACAGCATTTAGTGCTTGAATTTATTTCACAGCATAAATACTTGAAAATATACCGCAGAAAGTGCAGGAAAAATTACAACATTTTTTTACAGTGTAGTACTTTTCTTTTCTACAGTGAAACAATATCTTTTCAATTTTATTGATACTTTATATTTAATTTATGAGATTCTTTTATGTTCTCACCTTAATTGTAAATAGTCATAATTTGAATTTTATTAAGATATATATATAATATATATATATGGAACAGCTTTAGTATCGGAACCCTTTCGCAAAATTTGAAATTTGGCATCGAAGTAGCTCGGACGTTTCTCGTCAAAACCTTTAGTTACGCAATTGCGATAGTCATTTCAATTCGTCACAAAAATGGCCAAAAATGTTAAAAGTCGCCAAAGGCTTTCCATGCTAAAACTGTACCTTTTGTATTTATTTATTTTTCTTTTCATTTTACACTTTCGTTCAGTTCTTTCATTAATTTAACCTGAGCAACGCCGGGTAGGCCTGCTAGTATAAATATATAATTTCAGGCAACATTGTATACAAAGGCATAATTTAATCTATAAAAATCACCTGTTGCAATATATACAAAACTACGAGATTCTTTTATATATATATATATATATATATAAAGAGAGCTTTATAAAGCTAATATAATATAATATAGCTAAAAATAATATTTTATAGCTGATCTTTGTTTGGGGAATTTTTATCAATATTAAAGGGAAAATAAGGGTGAAGGGAATTTTATTATATACCATATTGTAGATTTGCTCTACCATGATGGCCCAAATGTGGCCCTCTAGTGACCCACTGAGGCATCTTAAAAACTTTTAACAATCAGATTTATAAATTTTGTAACAATAAGATTATTCAGAACAACTAAAGATAAAAAAACTAAAAATACTTATCAGCTCATTGGATAAACGATTTACAGATTTGAAACCTTCATGAAATTCTATAGTAACAACATTAAAATTGTTTGGTGATTTTTTTTTTTTTGTCGCAGTTAAGGAATTTTCTGATGGAATTCAGTGCGGACATTATTACGTTTTATAAAACTCTATCTACTGAAATTTTTAACTTTTAAAAACTAATGCAAGTATACCATAAGTTATAACCCCGTTTAGTTGAATCTATATATATACGTGTGTTATAAATCTAAACAAATCACAATTGAGAAATAAATTAACAGTTAAATGCCTGCATGTCTTGAGAATATCAATAATTAGTTCCGAGCTAAATATGTCACTAACTGCTTGTAAAAATTCTGCCTGAATCGCCACACTGATTTTTACACTATTTTTGTTTTTAAACACACTATTTTTGTTTTTAAAATATTTACAGTATCACATACATACTTAGCTGTGTAATACGCTCTTCGAATATACAGTTTAGAAAATAAGGATATATTAGTATGATATTAGTATATTACTTGTTCCAGAAATTTTTATGCAGAAGGAAAATCAGAATTTCTTTAATTTATATATTGCATGTTAGTAAAATTTAGCCCTTTTCTCTTTATTTTTAAATGGATACATAATCTGAATGTAATCAATGATTTATTTATTTACTTAATTTTTTTTTTTTTTTTTTCGAAGAGTCATTTATAAATAAAACAATTTATCAGTGTTTTATTAATAAATGCTGTATTAATAAAAGACCGACAGCTATTTCTTCCTTTTTCATTATAATTTTTGTTATGGAAATCCTGAGGTGGAGTTGAAAATTGGTAACTCAAAAATAGCTCTAATATTTTTTTTTTTTCAAAATTTACTGTATAAACCCCCTTAAAATGTCTTTTCGTATGTATCAGTTTATTATTGAAGGAAAATTGATACGTGCTCTGTAAAGAAATATGTCCTATTTGCTGCCAGAAATTCTCTGTATTTTGAGAAAATACGTTACTCTGCCGATTTTCTTCAAACACGCTATATTAATTCTCTGTAAGATGTCCTTTCATATGTATTAGTTGTTTTCTATATACAAATGAGTTTGCCAAAATTTGGTGAAAATCGGAAAACCGTAAACATGACCGAAAGTCAATGTCTCAATAGATTTAATGATTTTCTTCAAATTTACTATATTAACTCCCATATACATGGTCGATTACTACAGGAGAATTGATAGGATTCCTGATTAGGTAGTGGTGGCGTGCTAACTCCGACGTGCCATCTCCGGACATAGTCAAAGTCCCTCTTTGTAAGGGATTAAAGTGTTGAAGGAATGTGTCTTAAAAGGATTATTTTATACTTAGCCCACTTCCTAAAGTCTATTGACCGGAAATGTAGCTAAGTTGAATTTTGGCTATAAATTTACTAGTTTTAAGTAATTTGAAAAATTTCCATTTGCGCGAATAAAGTAAAAATACAAGAATAGTACGAGTTACATGCGTTCTCAGATTCATACACAGCTAGGAAGAAGTGTCCAGTGATTTTTTTTTTTTTTTGGTTTTTATGTGAGCGAAGCGAACATACGTGCGTGATAGTGATTGCTGCAAAAACGAGTTACATGCGTTCTCAGATTCATGCACAGCGAGGCAGGTGTGTCCAGTGATGTTTTTTTTTTTTGTTGTTGTTTTCATGTGAGCGAAGCGAACATACGTGCGTGATACTGATTGCTGCAAAAACGAGTTACATGCGTTCTCAGATTCATGCACAGCGAGGCAGGTGTGTCCAGTGATGTTTTTTTGTTGTTGTTTTCATGTGAGCGAAGCGAACATACGTGCGTGATACTGATTGCTGCAAAAACGAGTTACATGCGTTCTCAGATTCATGCACAGCAAGGCAGGGATGTCCAGTGATGTTTTTTTTTTTTTTGGTTTTCATGTGAGCGAAGCGAACATACGTGCGTGATACTGATTGCTGCAAAAACGAGTTACATGCGTTCTCAGATTCATGCACAGCGAGGCAGGGGTGTCCAGTGATGTTTTTTTTGGTTTTCATGTGAGCGAAGCGAACATACGTGCGTGATACTGATTGCTGCAAAATCGAGTTACGGGCGTTCTCAGATTCATGCACAGCGATTGTAGGGGTGTCCAGTGTTTATTTTTTCTTTTTCTTTTTACGTCCGTGGTAGGGATTGCCGCGGAACAGACTTACAGGCGTTCTCAGATTATCAAGTCAAAAAGGACGAAATCCCCTGCAAGCCCGGTCTTGCAATTTATGGTCGCGCAAATGGGAATTTTTCAACACTTTAATCCCTTACAAAGAGGGACTTTGACTATGTCCGGAGATGGCACGTCGGAGTTAGCACGTAACCCGCTCTGTACGTACCACAGCTATCCCTAGAATTACTGTCATGCCGTTGACAAATACCAAAATCTATTCCGCGTCCCCCTTATGTAGGTCAAAAAATTATTAAATTGTAAAGAAGCTCGTAAATATGCGTCGACTGAAAAATATATGAAAACCAAACTTTATTCCTAATATTTTAATAATAGAAGAAATATAAGAATTTCACACTGCGTTTATGTAAACATAATTACGCATAAAACATTTATCATTCCGTTCTTTCGCATTAAAACTTTTTCTCTTGGAGCAAAGTTCTTTCTCATCAGTATTCAATTAAACCGCCGCGAGCGTGATAACTTGTAAATACGAACAATTTTAAGCGGCAAAATTCCGTGAGAGAAACTAGCGCATTTTCCTCTATAGAACATTACTATACTTTATGTTTAATGCCTCATATAATCCCAACCGGCCATTATGGTCTAAAAAACTTCCGTGAAAATACCTAAAATGAATTTCTCCGGGCTTCGCGTGCTTGGCGTGCCTGAAGTGGATAAGAAATGTTACCGCCCTCTCTCAATCTTCTTTTAACCACCCAATTACGCATCGGATCTTGCCACTGTCTAGACACACACGCATACAGCGACCACGCCCTTCCAGCACCACAATCCCGTCCGTGAAGGAAAAATTGAGGTGAGAGATAAAAGGAAAAACTGTTTAGTTTTAAGGTAAAAAGAAAGTGTTAGATTTTACAGCTTCGTATTTCTTTTCATTTTTTATAGTAGAATGTTGCTCTTTTCGTTTTCTCTTTTCTGTAACTTAAACTAAGAAAATAATTAAATAAAAAATAACTATAACAGATGATAAATCCTTACCTTCTTTCATTGGCTTCAGCACCCCCCCACCCCCTTTTTTTTTTATCTGAATAATCCAAATTAAGAAGTCTGTGTAAAATTTCAAAAATTTAAAAAGTATAGTGTATTATTTCTCAATCCCAAAACCTGTTAAAATTTTCTGCCTAAAGCAATTTAAAAAATTAAAAAACTGCAAGTAGTACATACTATGCATTTGGAAAAAGGAATTGTAAAGTAATATTTTAAAAAGAAAATTATTACGAAAAGAAAAAAAAAAATACTTTTACGATGTTAGATAATTCTGAATTCATTCACCATTTTATTGACTTACACTAATATTTGCAAAACAAAATATGCGAAAAATACATGAGAATATTTTGACAGATATACGAAATTGAGAAAGAAATAATTATACAAGATAAAAAGAACTTTTTATATATACCACGTTTCTAAATTTTCTTTTCAATCATATAAACTTAACAATTCTATATATTAATAAATACTTTTTTTTAAGTTTTTTTGATGAATTATCCCATCAACTTGAATGAAAGAGAGCAATTATAAGAAATTTCCAGACATTTATTAATTGAATACAAGTATTAAAATAATGCATTGTCATCGTGTTCTGAGCTATTCTAAAAGTTTTAAAGGTCTAGCTAGTCGGGAAGTTAGTTAAAAATCGATTGCAAGATTTGGACTAGACGAACAAGAAAGCGAGATTGGACAAACAAAAAAGCGAGTTAATAAAAACACGGTAAAATAACTAATTGAGCAAAAGGTAGACGATTAATAGTTTACCTCCTGCCTGTCTCCAAACCCTTAAAAAAGGTATTTTTGATTTCTTGATTTTTTTTTTTTCTAATTATTGCTGTTTTTATTAAGTAATATATGTAAGTTATTATCTGTAAGTTATTTGAACTCTTAAAATTTGATAACTTACAATTCGCGTTCAACATGTTAAAAAAATAAAGAAAGAAAGAAAGAAGAAGAAATGTCTGGCTGAACAAATTATTCATTAAAAAAAATATATATATATATATCAGTTTTCGAACTTTTGTAAATTTTGTTCGATAATTTTTAAAATATCAAGTTTGTAAGTTTGTCAACACTCAAGTTTGTAAACAATTTAAGTTAATGATTCTGCTGTTAAAATTACATGCTTGTATTCTTTCTTTACAGAGGTTTCTACAGTAAAAATTACTGCGACTTTTTTCCAGTGCGTTGGCCGTAATATTAAAAATAACTCAAATTTGAGTGCATTATTTTATTCAATTAACTGAATCCAACTCAAGTTGAAAGGGTGTATTTTATCTCTAAAAATGAGTTAAAAGTAATTCAAGTTCAGTATTTTTCAATATTTGGAAAAGTGAATGAAGTCACATCGCATTTTTATTATTGTTGTCGTTTTAGGCAATAGAGTTACTTATTGCTTCCAACCACAGGAAGGAAAGGGAGGGAATGCAAAGTAATTAAAAAAATATTCATAATGCTATAACCATTACAATATATATACACACATATCAAAGATTAAATTTATAATTTATATTCTATGAATCAAAATCAAGTCAAATCATATTTTTACTTTCCTCTATTTTCATAGAAGAAAGCGTTGGATTCGTAAAGATTTTTTTTCTGTATTCGATAGATGTTTTGCAATGTGCTGAACACGATTTGACAATTTTTATAAAATGTCCGTCTGTTTAACAAAAATTTTTTGTGGCAGCTGTAGATCAAGAACTATTGCACAGACTTTCATAAGAATTTATATAGCTATAACTTATAAATTATATAAAAATTTAGGCCTTCACATAAATTTGTGTCTATTAAGTTGCAACAGGTGGTGTTGGAAATACTACCATTTCCACCCACAAACACTGTCTTTTTGGCCTTCTGTTTGTTGCAAAAAATTTAATCTCATTACTTTCTGAACAGATCTTGTATATATATATATATATATATATTAATCCTTCATAAAGTCAATGCTTGTAACTTTTTAAAATGTTTCTTAATAAAGAGCCAAATAAATAAAATGTGATAAAACTCTTGAATTTATTTAAATTATTTGTATGGTAAACTTAATATGAAACTTTTACAACTAGAGGGAAGAAATTGTTTCAAAAATCATAGGAACCAAATCTAGAATTTATGACTTAATATGCTAATGTTGTTAGTGCTAATTTAACTTCTCAATTAAGCTAAAATGTTTTAAATCATAGCAATTTCGTTTTTTACACGAATTCCGTACCAACAATTTTATCATGGAATATTTCTCATATTCTATGATGTTTAGAGTTTTCATAGTTTATATTCGTCTACTAAATTCAGAATGAGTAAATGCAGCTTTCAACAAACTAAAATACTTAGGATTGGTTCTATAGCCTGTCCATTTTTTGGGCAGAATGAAAATCATTCAAATTTTCACTACAAAATTTTGTAATTATCATGGATTAATAAAAAAAATATATCACAAAGATTAATTAATCAAATTTTAAGCTAGTAGATTTATTCCTTTACTAATAATTATACAATTTCTTTAATGAATGTTCTTAGTTTTTTTCCCCACTGAATACATCATTAAAAAAAATTTAATATATCGAAAATAAAAGTATTGCATAGTTAGAAATAAGTATAAATGAAAACAAATATCGAAAAAGGATTTGCATTAATTGGTTTGTCAACCAGAAAAATTATGTTATTTTCATTCTAATACAAGTGATTGTGTTTAGAAAGAAAAAGAAAAAAAACCTTTCACATTACCACTTGTAAAACGATTTACTGAGTGTAATTTTCCAACTTGTCGCAGCATTTTTCAAGCACAAAATAAAATTAAAATATAATCACCACTTACATTTCATTTTCCGCATTTAAATATTTTTCCCTCTTTGAATTTAACTCAAAAATTTGCTTTTACTATGCACAAAGACCCAATGAAAATTAAACCACTCTTTAACAAATTATCGATACTACATAAAAAGATTATAAACCAAGAAAGTTTTAAAGTAAAAGTAAACAAAAGAGGCAATCGTGAGATGCTAAACGAAGAGGATGATGATTACCGCTAATGGAGAAATTAGCGGAAATAAATGTTAGCGTAACTTTTCAAAGCTTTTGTATTACACAAATGAGCTTCCATTTCGTTTTCTTCTTCGGCGCTAATTGTCTTCACACAGCAGAGTTAATTACGGATATTTTCTTTTATTCAAAGTGGAAACTCCAGCGTAATTGCTCCCATAGGTTGAAGAAAAGAGATTCATCTGGTGAAACCTTTTGAATGTGTTTACGGAGACATTAATTACGTAAAGAGTGATTTTTCTGAGTAATTTACTCGAATTTTTAAGATAATAATGGAAACTTGTTAGAGGGAAAAAAAAAAAAAGTTTGTGGATTGGTCAGAAAATATTGGACATATCAGTGGAATATAAATTTCTATACTTTATTTTCGTTTAGTTGATTATTATCATTATTATTGTATTATTTTTTTTTTTTTTTTTTGTCAACTAATGTTGTTATTATCAGATTTAAATTATCGGTCTTTATGATGCAATTTGTTTTCATGGAAAAATAATTGCTTGGAAAAGTAAGAAATTTTATAAAGGTTTTTATAGATTTTTAAAATGTCGTTTATTTTCACTATGTAAATGGTAATGTCATATTTTTTAATGTTTGTAATAAAATGAAAGTTAATAATTTAGTTTACTTGAATCAAATTATTGTTTGCTGAATAGCAAAATTTTTCTGTTTCATTTTATAATCGAACTTTTGAAGAGGATAACGAGTTTTGAATATTTTGTTATAAGCCTTAAACTTACTCTCGGTTTTAAATCTATACTGATAAGTATAAAGGATTTAAGTCCAAAAATGTCGATTTTTAGTTAATTACATAGTCAGACTCATAAAAAAATTCTCTATCGATTGGTATAAAGGATTTAAATCAATCTCATTTAGTCTTTGAGAAAATCCATTGGTAATAAAAGATTCAAGTCAGAAATTTAGCATTAATCTTTGATATAAAATATTTAATTCAATTTCTTCCTTTATTAAATGAAGATTGACAATCACTGAATGGTATAAAGCGTATAAACCAACATAATTCCTTTTTCCTAATCGATTCTGCTGATTAGTTTTTAGTTAGTTTAACTTTATTTTTCGTCTCCTGAAAAATCAAGAATATGGACTTAAATCCTTTATACTTATCAGTACAGAAATGTCTTCTATAGTTTTATCTAGCAAAACTTTCATATATATTTATGGAGACATTAATTATACAGTTCCCGCCGCTTATTAAAATCACATTCGTTCTGAGCCAAAGTGATTTTATTAAGCGGCTGATTTTTATATCCGGCGAACGTCCCTGCCCTTAAGGAAAAGGTATTACTTCCCTGAATTCGAAAAAAACTTCAAAAGGTAACGAATAAGTAAATAATATTAATTAATTTTTGGTAGATAATTAACTAATCTTTTCTTCGATATAAGTAAATTAAACGCTTTCTAAGTTCCCGTGCAATTTCGTTAGAGGAAAATCATCATTACTTTACCAAAAATTCACGCTGTTCTTATAAATTTACAATCTTTCCGTTTAAACCTCATGAATTATAGTAATTTCAAAATAAGAACTAGAAATTGTCTTTTAATAATTAAAAAAAAAAAAAAAAAAAAAAAAAAAAAAATCATTTCAAACCAAATTTGTGTTTTATTACTGCACTTTGAAGAATATGTTCCTTAAAATAGTTACGGAGATAAGTTATGGGGCGTGTTTAATTTGTAATTGTCTGCAAGTGTAAAATCTTCAACAATGAGGGTTTGCTGTGCTTTAATTTCTTTTTCTATTTAAAAAGAAAATAGAAAATAAATAAATTATATTTAAAAATAAATAAAAATTTAAAAATAAATAATATTTAAAAAGAAAATAAATAAATAAATAATCACAATGTAAATGAAAAAAAATTTTAGTGTGCATAAATGATATTTTTGGCTGCTGAGGAGATATTTTTGAGTTTATTAACAGGCGATGCTGATTTTATTAAGCGGCGGCTTTAAAAGTAGTTTGTATTGGTTTGATTTCGGTCCTGGCAATTTGATCAGATTAAACGGCTGATTTTATTAACCAGTGATTTTATTAAACGGCGGTTACTGCATAAGAATATTTTTAATGATTTTTAAAATTTTGAACTATTTTTCACTAACTGTAATAATCATGAAAAAAAAATCTAACAACTATTAAAATTTTAAAGAAACTAAATTAAAAATTATTAATAGCAAGTATTTTCATATAAAATGTTACCTACAGACTAATTAAAAAGTCGATCATTTCAGAAATTTATAAATTTCAATTAATTTTTAAAAAACTAATCAAAATTTCGGAAATCGTGATTTGTGGCGTATCAGGAGCGGTCAATACGAAACTCTATGCAAAATTCTGTGGCTCTGCGATCAGCCGTTTGCCTACGAAATGGTGGACACACACAAACATCTTCTTTTATTATATATAAAAATTGGAATTTCTCTTAAATCATCCCCAAGACCTGACTAACACACGAGTGGACTGAGCCACAGTCCAGGGTACATTGATTTTATGGGGCCAAAAATTTTGTTTTCATTTCAAAACTTTAGTTAAACCTATCAAAAAATATTTCTGAAAACGACACTTGATAAAAGATTAATTTCTAAACACTAAATAAAAAAAAAAAAAAAAAAAAAAAAAATCACTAAGGTGACTCATTTACTCACTGACTCATTTATTCATTCATTTGACTCATTTATTTACTTTTTAAATTTAAATTCCATTTTCGTAAAATTGTAAAATAAAAGGAAATATTTTTTTTTTTTCCAAAGTGAATTTAAAATCATGGAAAAACATCTAATAAATTACCTATATGTTCATATAATTTATTTTAATGTGTCTAAAATGGTTAATTTTTATGAGGCTCAAATGCTGTTTAATTCCTAGTCCTAATCTTTATCCAGTTGTATCAGTATTTCTGTTTTAAACTTTACGATAAAACTACAAACATTAAGCATTTATTTGTTAATTCTCATTCAAATAAATGTCTAATTCATACACATTTTTTTAATTATTTAATTAAACTAGTTACTCAGAAAAAAAAAACAATAAAATTAATTTGCTGATTAAAAGAGAGAGTGTAAATCATGTTTACCGCAAGAATCATAAGGGGACATGTAGCGTGCTTCTGTTTCAAAATTTGAAAATAATAAGACATTCATTAGGCGACTGTTAAGCATTTGCCTTCCACATTTTAATAGCGGTGTTATCAAGAAATACCGTTAATGGGAATTTGATAGACATCATTAATCAGTAAAAAGTTAACGCAGGATTCTTTTCCTTCTTGCGCTTTCTCGTTTAAATATTTAAAGCATCAATAAAGTTCGTGACAATAGTAGAATAATGTGCTTATGAAATGAACGAGGTAAATAAAAAAAAAAATAATAATAATAAAGAAATGATTAATTGCTGATTCTATCTGTTACATTAAATAATACTTTGTAAAATTTGTCTTTTGGATTTTCTAGACCTGGCATGCAGTTTAGCTTCAGCGAAATATACTTGCTCGTACTTACTGTCGATAAAGAAAATATTAGCATACACGAAGAAGGAATAGGATGTATAAATTTTTGGTGAAGAAAATTTTTAATAGTGGTGAAAAAATATCAAAATGTAAGATGAATTTGTTTCTAAAACTCAGTTTTTTATGTAAATCTAATTATATATAGGGAAGACCCGTGTTATATGGACTCCCTAAGCAAAGATGCTTATAAATTTATTAGGAAAAAAATATTTAATTTGCCAGCTGCTCATCACAATTGTGCAGTTACACGGTTCAAACTTGGTAAAGTACTCTGGTTCTATAAATAATTGCAGGAAATGGTTATTTTATTTACGTGTCGGTGGACCATATTACGCACACGTTCGTGTAATATGGACCGAGTGTTCCATATTACACGAGAATAAAAAGTATAATACAGAATAAAAGACGGACGCACAAAGCTGTGCTTTTAGTAAATTTATTCCAAGTACAGCAATCATCACAATAATAGTGTATTGGGTCAGTTACGATGGCGTAAGCTTGATGCACCTATGAGCAGCATTTCCCGCATTTGATCCAGTCTCTCCCGTACTATCCCCACAGAATGTGTAGAAAGTAGCTTCGGTAACTTAATTCACAACTGTTCTTTGGCCGGAGGTTCCTGGAGATGTCCCTACTGAGACCCTTGGAGCCACCGTGCGTTTTCGCTATGTTGTCTTCTTCTGTGTAAGAGTCTCTTTTTGAGCTTTCTTTGTCATTCTTTCCTCCTTTCGATGCTGTTGGATGTCCAGTTTTGCTCGTTTCTGTTTTTGTTTTTCTGCAACGGCATTCTTGAAACGTCAGGACAGTGGCCTCTGAGGTGTTTCCCTTTTTCTTAAGCTTCTTTGTACGCAGTGAGGAAAAAGGACTGATACCTTTCATTGAGAACATTTTATGACTAACAAGAACCAGGATGTCCTCCTGAACTACATCTTCTGACATAGACTCTTCGAAAACAGACGTGTTCTGATGGATTGTAGCGTCAAGTGTTGGGTTGATGTGAGCTACATTGTCTGGCAAGTGGTCATTGTTCTTGTCTTCTAATGTGTCTCGTGGTGGGATTTTATCAGAAACTTTGGATGGAGCGAAGTCGAAATCATGGAATACATAACGATTGACAGGCCAAATCCCACCGGCACGGAAACCATCAGCAGTAGTTTCAAGAGATGCCGCCCGTGCATAAGCCTTCCCGAACAAATTACACACTTGAAATTATGAAATGGCCCGTCCAGTATCTTTTCTCATCCACTTGCCCATCTCTTGGCAATAGTAAACGCTTAATGGGCGAAAAAAAGAGAGGGTCAAAGACTGTATCCGATGGGTAGCATGCGAAGGAAGTGATAGCATAATCACCCTAGCTTCTCTGGCCAGTTCAATAGCGTCGAGAATTTGAGTGTGCAAACATATCCGTCGAGAATTAACAAAACCTTCCCTTTTTTGTCAGGTTTAGCGAAACTTATGAAATGTTTCATTCATTCACTGAAGAGTTCGATTGTCATCTAACCTTCCTCATGGCATTTGAAAAGTGTTCCTGGAGGAGCTCCTGTTTCCACACCGGCTTCCATAGCTTACGGGAAAACACCGCCATTGGTGGTATGAAGTGACAAGTAACACTCATTGTGCAGACAAATTTGACGTTTTTTCCCTTATCTGCAGATTTTATCGATCCAACTTGAGACTTTCCTTTCTTTGCCAAGATCTTCCCAGGTTTCTGAACCGCAGTCAGTGTGTTGTAAATTCGTTCCGGTGTGAAGCCATGCTCGTGAATTAGCTTCTCTAGAAGATCGAGGAATGCGTAAACTCTCTGTTTGTTAAAACCTGAGGTTCTAGCCTCAGGGCACGAATGAGTACTTCTATCCTCAGGGTTCCGGAGTACGAATGGAAATCTCTCGGTGTCTCATCAGAAAGCCCACTAGCTACTCTTTTCTTGCTTCTTATTTTTCGTTGTTGAAGCGATGTGGAGTGGCGTTTATTGTCGCAATTTGGAATGCAAGTTTCCGCAGACTTTGGGTAGACAATACATGGAACCTTTCTTCCATATCCAGAATGTGCTGCATTAGTTGATCTTCGATTTCATCTGGAAGATCAGCTTGTCTTCCAATATTTTTTTTAAGATCCGTTAGCGACTTTGTTCGCATTGCCCAGATGACGCTTTAAAGTTGCCTTAGGAATGTGGTAAGCTTTGGCAGCTGCATTTAAATCTGACACCTTCTGTCGTACAGTATTTATCGCCGATTCCAAGTCAATAACTCTACAGTTTCCGCGTTTTCCTTTTGATTTTCTTTCAGCTTGTGTAGTCATGCTAAAGTAAAAAGTAAACCTGCAAGAAAACATAAGAAACAATCAATTAAAACAGGTACAAAAAAGCTCTTTTTATAATGCACAAAACAGTAGTCATAGTAGGCATGTGAAGTTTCAATATTTTATTTGAATTGGCTTATAAGATAAAGGAATTTTAAAATTTGCCCCTCTTCACCTTCTTTATGGATCGAATTTTGAAACCTATAAATCATAAGCGTTGTACGACTTGAATTACATTAAGCAAGCCCTTCTTTGTGCTTTTTGCTTAGTATATTAAATAAAACAAGCTTCAGACTAATAATCTTAGTATTGTACATTTGTCTACAAATTGCAATATTACACAATAGATCATGGTTAGTATAACACGCATAAACAGAGCAACGGTGTTTTCTATCACATATCGCTATGCTAATTGCCACGCATAAAACACATGTCTGGATTTTTCAGAAAATAAGTATATTTGCAACGAACGAGAAAATTATATCACAATTACATAACATCAGAAAGTAATACATTCATTTTAACATACCTGTTACATAAATGGTCATGTAAACCGAAAACACAATTTTATAATCGTCCAAATGCAGGCACGCATGTCACTTCCTGCTTTGAATAACTATAATACTCTATAAAGGCAATGAGATTGTTCCGCTATCGTAGTGAACAGATAAATAGCTTCATGGTCTATATTACACAGTTCTCCTCTATATATATAATTAGCTACACTATCATAGCTATACTATCATATGTATGTATTACAGGTACCAAGACTATAAAAGTGTACGGCTTTGGCTATAAATTTCTGTATGAACCCGTCTGGAGGCTTAAAATTAATCAAAAATAAGGAGTATGCGGAGTATCGAAGACTGCTGGAATTCTAAGAAGAGGGTGTTAAATCGAAGAAACAAGTGTATATGTGGTGTAAAGCATTTGCAATTGGTAAGTGTTGCTATTTTAGATTAAGGCGTATTTTTTACACTTGGTCCTAGACAAGGTTTGGACACCCTGCACGGCGGCCTTTCAAGGAAAAACTAGATCGTGTTTGCGCAAATTTCGAAAGGGAAAAAAAAAACCGAAAAACTCTGAATGGCAAGGCTAACGAGCGGGAACTGGGTTTGAACCCAGCACCAGACGTTTAACAACCTTGGTTAGCAGAATCTCTCTGTTACTGATAGGACAGCAAGCAGTAGAGTAATGTGACAGATGATGAAAGAAATGACTGACCAGGAACATCCAACGTTGACATGATGTGACTGTAGTGCATGCCATGATTCATGAACATGGAAGAGCAAAATGGTATTACATCGCAAATGCACTGAATATCTCATCACACTAGAAGAAGCCCACCAGGTTACGCTTACTGTTTTATTGAATCTAGGAAAAGATTTCTTTGAAAAGCACATGGAGAATTTGGTATAACGTTGAAATAAATAATCGGACCCCCATGTCCCTTTGTCTAATGACAGCATGATACGATTTTTTAAACGTAATACATATTTATATGTTTATCTCTGTAAAATTTTCCGTCAATTACTAATGAGTAACCTAACTTTTGTATACACCGTTATAAATAGAGCAATTCATAAGGAATTTTTCTGTTACTTACTTGAACATATTTGTACATAATAAAGGAGGATACTGTAGTAATAAATTAATGGCATATTTTAGTGATAGGACATTTCGTATAAATATTATTAAATAGTTTTGAATAAATTTTAGAAAAAGAAAATAAGATTGTTTAACACTAATTATAAATATAATATTTTGTTAAAAGTAAATTTTCAAAAAACACGGCGACATTTACAATAGATTTTAATGCATCCTGTTAATTTGTTAACTAAATAAATCGTTAATGGATAGAATCACTGATACCAAGTTTTGTGCATATGTGCAGAAATACAAAATAGAACATTGTTATTTTTATTTATTTCTTTAACAAATTTTTATTAAAGCAAAACAGAACGATATTTAATCTAAAACCTTATTATTTATTTATTTATTGAATTTATTTCACTGCACATAGAAAACAACCCATGTGTCTTCGAAAATAAGGCAAAGTGGCCTATAAATACCGTACATACATTAAATTCTAAAACTAAACAACAAGTGTAGATATTGATAACAAAGTTGGCATATAAATCAAATAAATGCAGCATTTGTGACATTTATTTGACAGCTTTGAGATCTATTGTTACGATGGCTTTTGTCTCGATTGATCCGTATTACAATTCACAGAAACAAATGTACAATATTTTGCAGATATAGGTACTCACAAACATCCATGCTCATACAGGGATTCGAACCCGGGACCTGGGATCCAGAAGGCAGCGCCCTACCAACAGAACCACCAGGCCGGCTAAATGCAGCATTAAGTTTTACGTCACGCTAGGCCGCACTATGGGCCAATTTACGATGGTCTGGGAGTTACTCCTATGGGTTGTCCGGAAACATGCCATCACAATTTTGGTGTTCCTAACAAATTTTACCTCTGGGGGTCATCGAAGCTTGAGAGCCATCCCTTCCGTGGAAGATCAAAATTGTGATGGCATGTCTTCGGACCATTTCTAGGTGTGAGTCACAGACCGTCACCAATTGTCCATTGCGCAGCACTAATCGACGCAAAACCCAACTAACAAACCACAATTTTCATCCCCCACGGAGAGGATTGCTCTCTTGCTTCAATGACCCGCAGAGGTATAATTTGGATGGAAACATGGAGAAACACTGCGTGTACGACGGATTTTACGTGCACCAGCCACCATTAGTGTACATGACGATCTTCGACCGGCTCGAGTATCGAACCCACAATTTTCCAATTACGCGTTTTACGTTCTATCGACCAAGCTATCGCGACCCTTCAGTACTAGAATTCGTAAATTTCTTTGATTCTAATTGAACACAAAGCGACAAAAGAAATTTCCCCCAACCAGCAATTCAGCACCAAAATCAATAAAAAGTACATTCGAACCCGTTAAAGTAATCTTTCTCAACCCCAAATGAAATAAAATCAATATTTTTATGCAATTGTGGAAAAAGTCAACAACCAATTATCCGATTTCCATTTTATACTTTCTAACATGTATATATAGATACTCAACTAAATTCCATTGTATAATGTTTCAGCTAAAAAATATTAAAAAAAAAAAAAAAAAAAACTTTTTTTTTTTTTTAAATTGAATCTTATAAAATAAATTTGTTCAACCCGAAACCCGTCCCTAGCCGAATAAAATAATTATCTTTAATCTGCATACTCTCTAATTAACATAACATTTTTTTCCTTTCATGTTATATTTGTAATGTTTCTTTTTCAATCAAATGACGCATATGTTTAATTTCTCCAGATTTTACTTCAAAATTTAGAAAAATCCCTTGCGAAAGTTTAAAAACAACAAAATATTTTGATAAAACATCTCCGTGCATTATATTCGAACATACGAAAAAAAAAAGAAGAAAAATAGTTCATATATATACTCTCCTCTTTTACACAATATTCAATCCCATGGCAATATCATCCTTTATGGTGGATGCGGAAAATATATCAGGAACACCAAGAAGAAATCCATCAACATGCGTGCTTCTCGAAGGGTAAAAAATAAATCTAATACCTGAAAGATTTTAAAATTTTCCTAAACTGCTTTATGGGACCATTTCGTTGCAGTAAAGAGTGCTTTGAACGCGCCCACGTTTACGTATGCAATCTCCTTCAATGCAGTTCAACCCATCAGAATTTCATGAAAACAATGTGGAATCTCCTAAGGTCTGAATGTAGATTGATGGATGGTGATTGTCACGAAACGAGTTATGGAATGCTCTCTCTTTTCAGGGTTACTTGCTCTTTGGGGGTTTTACGTTATGAAATATTATTTTGAATGGTTAAAATATATTTTTAAGCGTAATTTAGATTTTTGAGTTTTGGTTTCGTGAAATAAAAGGATTTCCACTTTTTTAAAAGTTTTCCAATTTTTTATGGATTTTTGAAATTTTAATATAATAATAATAATGCCTAAATTGCAGATTATATGCTACGGAGTTTCTAAAATTAATTATTTTGTTGTTTTAAAATTAATCATTTAATTATAGCATCAGTTAGTTAAACATCAATTAATTAATTCATCTATCTATCAACTAGTTCATATATCCATACATCAATCTAATAATGTAAATAACTTACATGCATACTTATATCGCTATATTCATTCTTATAGACATATTTTTATATACATATTTACAGTGCATTCAAAAATACAACATACTCGCAATATGCACAATTTATACAATAAATTAACATGTGTTTCATGCAATGTTTTGCGATACAACAACATTAAAATATGATTTCTATATATACAACATGTTAACCATTGTCTTAAAAAAAAATAGAAAATGAGAAATTTACTTTAATCCAAATTTCTTATATCTTTTATGATTTTTGGTTTATTAAGATATTATACTAAAAATCTTGATAATAAAAATATTCTGGCGTGACTCTCATACTACTTTCTTCAACACCCCAATACTGAAGACAGTTTTCTACAGTTTAAGGTGTAATATAAGTATAATGCTATATTTCATAATCTACGATTATATTAAAAACAACTCAAATCAGTTTTATGGCCAATTTTCCAATAACAGATTCAGATCTGAGGACATCTTTCCCAGCTTACAACTCTAGCTTCCTAGAAGTTGGATTACAGGAACACGCCAGTTCCCCAGTTTATCAGGAAAGAAAAGTTTTTGATCAGTGCATTTTGCCTTTTTTAACTTATGCTTCAGAAACTTGGACATTAGCATGTAAAGCTATACAAAAACTTCAAACAACCCAGAGAAGCATGGAGAGATGCATGTTAGGATTCACCCGGAGAGACAGCGAAACACTTGGATTAGAAAACAAACCAAAGTTACTAATCTTATTTCAAGAGTCAAGAAGTTAAAATGGAGCTGGGCTGGACACCTTGTGAGAAGAAAAATGATAGATGGACCACCAAAGTTCTATTTTGATACCATGAGATATGAAAAGACCGAGGAAGAGACCATTGTGTCGTTGGAGAGATGAAATTGTGAAGTTTGGACGAGCAGAATGGAGAAGAATTGCCGAAAACAGGGCAGTTTGGAATCACCTAGGAGAAGCCTTCCTCTCCTGCAGTGGATTGATAAAAGCTGAAATTGGTGATGATTGATGATGAAATCAGTTTTAAAAATAATTTTATTTGTTATGTTTTTCTGAGGCGACTACTGTTCCTCTACCCCTGTTCCCCCCCCCCCCACCTCTCCCTCCTCACTTAAATATTTCAAATACATTCATAAACATTTAAGGCTGTTATTAAATTAGAAAAAAAAAATATTTAAACCATTCATATTTTTTACCCACATCACCTACTGAAACTTATTCGATTAGTTTTGAGTAGCCCTGTACAATGTCTGCAAACTGAATGTACACCGACCAAATACAGTGCTTGAATTTACCACAGCAAAAAGATTCTATTATTTATTTTTTACCAAAAACTAATTAATAAATTTAAAAATCTACCCCTAATTCTTTTAAGTAGATTCTATTAAATATCCAAAAAATATATATCATGTTTATTCTTAGATATTTGCAGAAGTTCTAGCATTTTGAAAATCATAAATTCATGAAAAACAGCAAACGGGGAAAACGCAATTTAATGATTTCAAATCTGTAAAATAATATATCAAAAACCATAAGAATTGTTGCCTGGATATATATTTTTCTGGCCAAACTTAATATAATAATTACAAAACTTTGAATAAACACCATAAAATGCATACTTGCGAACCATCTCATTAATAACCGTACAATTGTTAACGCCCCTTTTTTCACACCACTTTATCTTTAGAGTAATTCTCTCCAAATGTTGTTATGATTAAATAAGAATAAAATGACTCTAAAAAATTACTGGTGTGAAAAAAAAAAAAAAAAAAAAAAAAAAAAAAAAAGACGGGTACTAAAATTTGTACGGTTTATAATGAGATGGTTGGCAAGTATGTAAAATGCATTCAAAAAATGCATTAAACGTTTTATAATTATTAATTTAAAACGCGAGTTCTGTGGTGCTTTTTTATTACAAACCTAATATAGTTCAATTTATAAATATTAAATGGAAATATAAGCTTTTCAATGAAATCTTCAATGTTGCTAAGTCAAAGGTGCCGTCCTTAAAAATACTTACTTTTCAACTATTATTATTATTATATTTCATGTTGATAAGACGATGAACATTAAGATCTCGGTTGAAAGAAGAACACACAGACAAAAATCGAAAGTTTTGAACTGTCTGCGGTAGATGTGAACTTCCTTTACACGTGAGTAAGCAGACGGTAAAAGTGGATTTACAGGTAATGCACTTTTTTAATCAATGAATTTTATTAAAAGCATGGAAAAAAAATATAAACATAAAAATTTCACTTGTATCCGAATTTTGTAAACAAGTAAGAAAATTAATGTGCGTTGCCAGTAAATTTGCTTTTACGATCTGCTTATTTGCTTGTAATGAATATTCGCGACTACTGCAGACAATTCGCCACTTTAGTTTTTCATTTCTGTGTATTGAGATGTCTTAATAAATCTCGAATGCTAGTTTATTACTTTTATTTTATATTTTAAAGGTACTGTAAATGTTATTTTTAGTTTTTATATTTATAATATCTTAAAGAGATGCTGTATAATTTAAAATAAGAAAAATCGACTCCAATTTAATTATTTTTATTTTTGAACAAAGATTAAAAATAAAATAATTTCAATAAATTCAAAGGACATTTTTTAAGTAATTAATTTTATTAAAAAATATAGAAAAAAAATTGAGCATAAAAAAATTCTCACATGTCCAAACTTTGTGAACAAAGGACAAAACTTATATGCATTGCCTGTAAATCTACTTTTACCGTCTGCTTACTTACACATAAAAGAAATTCATAACTACTGCAGGCAACTCGCAACTTTAGTTTTCCATTTCTGTGTCTCGAGATTTCTTAATAAAACTCGAATGCAGTTTGGTTACTTTTATTTTGTATCTTAAAGATATTGTAAATGTAATTTTGGGATCGTATATTCATATTATCTTATGGGGAGGTGCTGTATACTTAAAAATACGAAGGAAAAATCGATGTGAACTTCCTTTACACGTGAGTAAGCAGACGGTAAAAGTGGATTTACAGGTAATACACATAAGTTATGCCATTTCTCTACAAATTTTGGATACGTGTGAACTTTTTATACTTATTTTTTCATATTTTGATTAGAAGTCATTACTTAAAAAGATAATTCCATTATCTTTAGATTATGTAATAATAGTAAAAGTAAAGTCGATTTTTCGTTCCTATTTTTAAGTATACAGCACCTCCCCTTAAGATAATATGAATATACGATCCAAAAATTACATTTACAATATCTTTAAGATACAAAATAAAAGTAACCAAACAGAATTCGAGTTTTATTAAGAAATCTCAGGACACAGAAATGGAAAACTAAAGTTGCGAGTTGCCTGCAGTAGTTACGAACTTCTTTTACGTGTAAGTAAGCAGACAGTAAAAGTAGATTTACAGGCAATGCATAAAAGTTTTGTTAAATGTTTACAAAGTTTGGACATGTGTGAATTTTTTATGCTCATTTTTTTTTTTTTTTTTTTGCTATATTTTTAATAAAATTAATTACTTAAAAAATTTCCTTTGAATTTATTGAAATTATTTTAATTTTAATCTTTGTTCAATAATAATAATAATAATTATAATTTGGAGTCGATTTTTCTCATTTTAAAGTATACAGCATCTCTTTAAGATATAAGATAAGAACCAAAATATAAGAAAATAATAAATATAAGAACCAAAAATAACATTTAAAATACCTTTAAAATACAAAATAAAAGTAAAAAAATAGCATTCGAGATTTATTAAGACATCTCAATACACAGAAATGAAAAACTAAAGTTGTGAATTGTCTGCAGTAGTCGCGAATATTCTTTATATGCAAATAAGCAAATTTTAAAAGCAAATTTACTGGCAACGCACATTAATTTTCTTACTTGTTTACAAAATTCGGATACAAATGAAATTTTTATGTTTAATTTTTTTCCCCCATGTTTTTAATGAAATTCATTGATTAAAAAAGTGTTTTGCATTTCTTGAAACTATAAAAATTTTAGTCTTTGTTCAAAAATAACAAAAGTACAAACTGGAGTCAATTTTTTGTCCCTACTTTAAGCTAAAACGTCCCTTTAAGATAATATAAAAATAAAGATTTAAAAAAAATCATTTACAATATTATTAAAATTGAAAATAAAAGAACCAAATACATTAGAATTTCTTTAGGAAATCTTAGTACACAGGGGCAAATAAATGTAAAGCTTCATAAAACTCCCCAACCTTGAATTTAATTGAACTTTATTTTTCTATGAAATCTGTAATTTTAAGTTCAAAGAATGCTAACTTAAAAATTACAAAATGGCAACGCAGGGTATTGAATTTAATTAAATATTATTTTTCTTTAAATTCCTACTTTTTATCCGAATTTAGAATTTTTTTTTTTTTTTAAGCCATTTAATGTCTAATTAAAAATATATATATAATAAAAAAACATAACTTATCGCTTAACTTACGTTAGAAGGTTGATAACTTGAAAATTTTAAAATATCGGAGTTTAGTGACCTAAAAAAAATTACACTTAAATTTTTATTTATTTATTTATTCATTTTATCTCAAAAACATCTATATTTTTCAACTGAATTTCCAGATTTTTATTTTTAAACATATAATCATTATTGATAGTCAATTTCTAACTTTTGTCAAAATCGGTTTATATATATATATATATATATATATATATATTTTAATTCGTTTTGAAGTTAAAAGATTGCCAGCTCACAAATTTTAAAATATCAATGCAAAATGACCTGAAAAAAAGAAAAAGAAAAAAGCACATGTTTATTAATGAAAACGAATAATATCAAACAGATTTTTATCAAATATAGCTATGAACCATGATGGTTAAATTGGCATTGGGGGAAAAAATATTTAATATGTCTCTTTGTTAGAGAGTTACAGCGCTGCAGAGAGACATACAGACAGACAAAGGCCTGAAACTGATAACACCCATCTTATTTGGTCAGGGTTTAAAAACAAAAGGTGTTAAATGCCTGCAGTAGTTGTGAACTTCCTTTACATATAAGTAAGCAGACGGTAAAAGTAGATTTACAGGCAAGGCACTTAAGTGTTGTCACAAGAAAAATATTGCTTAATTTCAACAAAATTCCATCAAAAATCACAACAAAAATGCATGATAAAAAAAAAGACTCAAAATAAGTTAGTATGTTATGACCATCACAAAAATTTTTCTATACCATTCAATATAACAGCGCACGTTAACGTCCACAAAAATTTAATCACAGCTTCTCGCAATAATTATTTTATCTATGTATTTTGGTGCAATTTTAACCGATAGATGTAGCCATATCAAAAATCGCAGAAGATAAGAAATAGCAATGCCACCCGATGGCTAATACACATTCAAATTAAATCAGCAATTCTTCTTCTTCTTTTTTTTTTTTTTTTTTTTAATGGCTAACATATATTATGTTTGGTGCATTTATACGCTGTAGAACCTGTGATATGCTCTTCCCATACTCGGACAGGATCGAACCAGGGTCCACCGAATAGTAGGCACGATGTTACCTCTCAGCTATGGAACCGAATCTGTTATTTAACATTTCCCAATCCTGCTTTTTTATCGAGTTCTCCGTATGCAAAACAGAGAAAATATGTAACTACCAGATAAAAGCTGTATAAGTGATTCTATTTTTTATCCAGTTATAGGAAACACTGTATATTTTCCAGATTAATATATAATTTTATGGTAAATTTTTGTAGTTTTAATAAACAAAAATTGTAAGTTTTTCTTAACGGATTTTTTTTTTATAGCGTGACCAGTAAAACAGAGAAATATTACATACACATATATTAAATATATTTAGGTTATGAAAATGATAAATTTGTTTTCTCTATACATCCTGTAGCTTTCTAAATTTTTTTCCGTTTTTTATTAACTAATTGATTAAATTTTTTATTCATTTGTAAGTTTGAGAAATATTGTTGTAGTGAAGTCGCCTTAAGACAAAGTACTACATATTATAAAATCAACTAAAAATTTCAGGGTATTCAATTTCAAGAAATCGCATGTAAAATAAAATTCCAGCGAATAAAAATGTGTCCTTTACCCTAATACGGTCATATACAAAATTTCAGCATTGAATCGTAAAAAGATTTTGTAGCATTATTTTTTATCATGCTCAATTTAGATTTTTCTTAAAAGGTTTTTATTAGAGATAGTTTACTGTTATGTTAATAATAAAAACTGTTGATCTTCTTTGGGTCATTAGTAGTGAATTTTTGTAAGCTAATAAAACAGTTTTGAGAGTTTTTTGAAAAAGGACAATATCAGTAAAGTAATAATGATAATTTAAAAAAATTAAGTTTTATTTAAAATGGCCAATTTTCTTTCAAGAGTGGCGAAGCTCCATCCCTGCTCCGTTTCTTTGACAAAAACTGTTTGTTTTACTATAAGTAGATATAATTATTAATTATTTGTGTAAATAATAATAAAAATCTTAGAAATTTCAAATACAATACACTTTTGGATGATCATTCCTTGTTCAAAATCATCATCAGGATTTGATGAAGACCTTGCAAAATCCATGAGTTCAATATGATCACAATAGACAAACTGTGAATTTGAAAATACACAATAAACCATGAAATGCCAAAATGGTTGTGGAACTCATGTTCCGTAAAATAAAAACTGGCAAAAAAAAAAAAAAAAAAAAAAAAAAAAAAACTTTTTATAAAAACCACATGAAATTGAATTTTTTGCATTTAAAATAAAATAAATATGGCATTTCAATAAAGGAGTAAATTTAAATATAATATTTTTCCTGGCGTTAATAGAGCTGAGCTGAAAGCTGAAAGAAGAGGCAGCCCTTTATTAAAATAGATAAGTATATTTTTTATTTAAAAAAAAATAAATTAAAGTATGTGTATAAAATATTAATTAATTATTATTATTTATTATTATTTATTTATTTATTTTTATTAATAATAAAAGATTTTGATAATGTAAAAAGTAAAAAATAAAAGCTAAATAAAGGGGCTAAAATATTTTTATAACTAAACCAAAATCCTCTTTAAAGAAATCGAACTCATGAAATCCGTTTACAAAATTTTAATTATTCGATTTTCTTCTATAAATATAGATCGTATGAAAAATGTAATCTAAAAATATAAATAATCTAGAACTATTACAAAATAATTTTTGCTAACGGGAATTTCTTAATTTACTCTTGAGACGATGAAAATTTTTCAGATTCGTTAAAATAATCGCGGAGTATATCGAACATTTGTATTAACTCATTATTTTTTTGTCCTTATTATCGAAGAAGTACTTTTTTTTCCCCTTTCTATACCTGCTTAAATATATCACACGTACAGCATTGCTACGAATATATTTGTTGATACGCTTGTATAATAAAAGGTTAATTTACAACAAATAAATGATTGGCTCGAGCACATATAAATCATATTAATTGTTTAGGAAAATTTTCATTTACCACCCCGCACTTAATCAGCTCTGAAAACAGCCGAAATTACTCTAAGTTCCTTACACCTCAAACCCCAATCGGTGCTTAAGGCCATATATTTACCACTGACACCCGCTTTCGCAACCCAAACTGCGCTATACGGACTGTTTTCTCGGCCGCGATACATCACCCGAGATGTTGGGGGTGATTCCCCCCAGAAGCGAAGGGGATGGTCGCCTCACCACCCCCACTCTTTGGATAATTAGCGGCGGCATCAGCAGAAAGGCGGGTGGGAATCCCAGCAGGTGCGAGTCCACAGATGAGAACGAATCGAAACTCGTCGATCACCCCTGACCCGGCATCTATTACCTGCCCGCGGGAGGGGTTGGCGAGATATTTTTCGTCGCCAAGTTGAAGAAGTGTGCGATGGGAGAAATGAACGGGACAGAGGTGAGAGAGGATACTGAAAAATTGATATTGAAGAACTTTGTAAAAAACTAATTGCTCTAATTGGAAAAGGATTACGATAACATTAACGCGTTTTTAGAGTTGATCGAAAGGTGAAATTTAAATTTGAAAAAGTGTTTGCTGCAATTATTTTGATGAGAAAATTTGCTTTATACGAAAGTTATTAGAATATTTAGAGCACAAGAAAATAATTAGCGATAATGGTGAAAATAATTTTATTGTTTTGCTTTCTTCTAATTCAAAGTACATTAAGAAATCTTTTCATTTTATCTCCTTGTATTAATAAAAAATATTAAATTTGTAAATGAAACAAAAACATTTAGGGAAAAGTGGAAAACAACACATATTACAGTATTATATAATTTTCATATTACTTCCTTTTTTATTATTACTTTTATTCTTAATTTTGTAATACGATAGGTTTTGCGTATCAGGAAAAATATTTTGAAGATGAAACAAAATTAAACTAAATGATATACCTTCTTTTATTTTGAACTTTTGCATTATTAAAATAATAATAATAACAATAATAATAATAAAATTCTAGTAACTTACACTACACACAATCAAAACTTTTGTAGTTTTACCACCGCACCACAAATTAATTTAATTTTATAGGATGTAATTGTATCATGTTTAATCAGAAGCAAACTGGAGCATTTTTATACCCAAAATATTATTTTACCAAACAGATTAAAAAGCGCTTTTGGTAGACACTTGAAAACCTTGCAGTGAACATCTTTGAAGTTTTGCAGAAAAAGCAAAATAAAATGTAAACCGATTGGAATCACATATTTTATTAATAAAGTATATTTTCGGTTGCGTTAATCACTTAAAAAAAATAATTGGTTGGTTGATTGGGTTTTACGTCGAACTAGTGCTGCTCAATGGGTAATTGGCGACTTCCAAAAATGAAAAAAATGTATAAAATGAACTACAAACAAATTACCTCTGAAAATTTTAAACAGTCTTAACGACAAATTTCATTTTTGCAGTGCTTCAATCAAATTGTCTTATTTAAATTGAACCAAGTTTTGTATAATTTTTTTTAATTTTTTGTATAAAATTTTGGTAATCTTGTAAAATTTTAGACCAGCCATTTTTGCTTTTAGTTATTTGCTAGGGTTTTGTATATCATTTTAAAAAATTCAGATATCCTCTAAAAATTTGGGTTGTGTTTGTGGTTATGTGGGTTAAAGCCAATCTACTAAACTGGGTTCGAGGCTTGGGTGAAATGCCCTTTTTGGGAGGTAGAATATTTTTAAGGGGTCATAACTGGTATTTATGTGAGTTACTTACAAAACCATGGGATACCTGAAACGACTAGGCTGATGAGACCAAGCTAGGATCAAATCTGGCAACTCCTGTCCTCCTGTTTTGACAACAGAAACTCTGAGGCATAAAAGTTTTGGGAAGGGAGGGGGGGGGACCTCATATGATTGTGTTATGCTACTCCGATCTGAGTTTGTGTGAAATGAATTTACATTCCATTCCACAATGCACGTCCATCACTAAATCTCCCAATTAAAATCAATTGACCTGTCACCAATAGTGGGCAGGTCTGTCCACTGTTAGTGACAATGAGAATGACATATTTTGATGCCGTTAGTCGGCAGCTATAAAAATGTTATATGCTATTACAAAATCAAAAATTTAAGACCATAAGTGAATTCTGCATATTTAGTTTATTTAGTCATATGAAAGCAAAGGGTATAATAAATCAGCTCTAAATAAGCAGATGAAAAGCAAGCAAAATTTAGCTTACCTTATTCAAAACAACAATAAATAATGATACGATGTCAAAAGGTTCACACTGTTTCATTTAAATTGATCTCATTCTAGAGCCGATGACTTGAAATCTTTGTATTTCAAGAAATTAAAAGTAGAAGGTTTTAACAGCCTTGAATGCGAGGCGAACCGTGAAACTATATGCAGGATTTGGAAAGTTTATTTTTAAACTTCAAATTTAAAAGCATCTACAATGGTACAGGGTCCACCACACCGCAGGTGCTTTTGCTATAATATATAATATAAAAGACATACGTCAGCATTACATCTCTCAACACCTTTTTCAAGTGCATAGTTGAGAGAATGTAATCATGAACTAATAAATAATAGAAAATTATTGTGTTTATTTTTTGTCTTGTCTTTTGACAACTCGTTTTTTATTAAAACAACAAGATTATTGTTTTTTTGTTTGCCATTTGTTTTTTCTTTTGGCAATAAGTTAAAAATATATATTAAAACAAGTTTAAAATATATGTTTTAAAAATAAAATTGAGAGAAAATCTGCAAGAGAGATTTTAAGAAATAAATATAGTAACAGTTGCTAACGAACGAAACTTCATATTTTTAGGTAAAATATTTTTTTTTTTTTCCTTTGCTTTTTGTATATTTTGGTCAACTAAAATTTTTTTTTGTTTGTTTTATTTATTTATTTATTTTTACTGTCGCATAAAGTTAAAAAATGTGTTAAAA
The DNA here is from genome assembly GCA_963930645.1 of Salticus scenicus. Classification (NCBI taxonomy): domain Eukaryota; kingdom Metazoa; phylum Arthropoda; class Arachnida; order Araneae; family Salticidae; genus Salticus; species Salticus scenicus. Next base: position 96,663,225 of record OZ005650.1, read on the forward strand.
TAAAATTGAGAGAAAACGTGCGAAAGAAATTTTAAGAAATTAAATTAGTAACTGCTAATAAGGAACGCAACACAGTTACCACATTTTAGTTCTATCGTCTTAAATTAAATTCTGTTTCTACCGAATTCAGTGTAAGACTATAATTTTACATTACATTAATTTGATTTAAATTCAGGAGTGTGAGATTACAGTAATCTACTTGCATCTACACAGTAGTTTTTATATGTGACGAGTGAAGTTTTGGGCAGTGGTAAAATGCATTAATAACTCCAATTTATTACAATCTGGCAAAAAAGTTATACACAACAACTCAAAAATGCAGTATTTGAGAAAAATCAAGTTAAAGATAATGTTAAAGCATTTTGAATATGGCACTGATATAAAACTGACACAATTACCTCTCAGGTAGATAATTTTTTAGTTAAAGCTGTGACCCTTTTTGTGTACGTTGAGGAACTTCATGCACATTTCCTAAACACATTAACTCAAATCTGACTTTTCTGAACTTGTATCACTTTTCTTGCGGGGGTGGGATATGGTAAAAAAAAAGTACAAGTTTGACTCAGAATTTCAAAGTTGATGATTTTTTGCTATAATAATGCGTTTTGAGATCCCCTGAATACGAAAATCAAGTGTTTAGTGGTTGAACTGTGCATGTCTATCAGTATAACATAAAAACAAAATTTTGTAGGAAATTGCGTATTTTGAAGATCTTCTGAAATTGTTACTTAAAAGGTTTAACCAATATCCCAGCCTTTCAAGAAAAGTGACGCAACTCAAAACGTAGTACGTTAAGTTAAAATCAACTTAAAAATAACTATATAGCATTGACTGGCTTTTAATAAAACTATAATGAAACATCATTTTCTAAATTTCACAGTAGTAGTGCTGCTAATTAGTTAACAGAGAAAGATCAAAAGTTTAAAAACAATTAAAATAAAGAAAAAAATATGGGAAACATGCTGTTTAAAAATGTTTAGTGTTTGTTTCGATTAGAAACCAAAGAACGTTAAAGGGTTAATTCAATTGCGGCATATTGCTCGCAGGTCCATTTTTTGTTGTTTATTATACGAAATAATATAAAACATTTTTTTTCTCTTTCTAATTGGAGTGAAAATACTATTTTTTAGCCCATTATTACCATACAGTATATTTGATGCATAGAATGTGGGAAAAACGTCGCAGTGTGAAATTGATGACATCACTGGTACGTCACATTTCTCCATCAATATATCAGGAATGTTGTACAAAGTTGAAAATATCCTCTATTTGCGACATAACTTCGACATCGCATAGATATCGCTTTGGTGCATGCATGAGACTTCATGATAATATCGCTATCTAAGAGATACACTTTTCACAGCTCAGTTTCACTGAATAGAAGAATTTGCAAAAATATCGCAAAATGCTATCTCAGTGATGTACTATTCACAGCGTAAAGTGATGGTAAGTGAATAAGTGTGTGAGTGTTCGGGTTAAGGTCAATTGTCTGCACTAGGGACCTGGGCCTAAGGGTGAGTGCCCTCATTGGGGATCTTTCTAAAGGGTCCTAGCTCGTATTCTCGTGAGCATTGGAAAAAACTATGTGAAATTCCGAGCGCGTCCTAGGATCGAATCCGGCACTTCCCGTCTACCAACTTTAAATGCAGAATCTCTCGGTAACTGGTGGGGGCAGGAATGGGAATGGGATGGTGCGATGTATCTATGATGTGCTTGGAACCGAGTGCGCTGAATGGTTTATTCTAGTGCGACGATATCACAAATTATGTTAAAGTTTGAAATTCAAAGCTCAAATAAGAAACAGAAGGAGCATGTCTGTTTAAAATAAATAAAGGTCGATTCTGTAATTTAAAAATAATTACTTATAAAATCTAAGCAAAAAAACTTAAATGAAAAGCTTAAAAATATGAAAAATATGCAAAACATTAATTCTAACTATATAACAACATTAACTTTAATGACAAATAATCTAATTTAACAAACCTTTTTTTAAAAAAATCATGGTTTTATAAAAGCATAAGAGCTCTTCTGACTGCGTAATTTTTAAGCGTAGAATCTTTTTTCACAGAAGTTAAATTACCCTGTAATTAAGTTTTTCATAAAAGAGGAAAATTAGAATACAAGTCTAGCAGAAAAGTTTAACATTCTACTTCTCTTAAACATATAAATTAAAGCATTTTTTTTTTCCTTTAATTGAAAAAGTCTTAATTTTCTTAAACTGGATTTAACATTTGGAAAAGAACATTTAGGAAATTATCATTTGAAATGTAGAGCTTTAAAAATTCTACTAAAGGAAACTTTTTAAAGAAAACATTCATTAAATTCCTATAATTATACAGTACATGATGAGAGGTTTTAAAGCGCATTTAGAAAAGCACTTTTAAATATGCAATCATGATAATATTTAGGTACCCTATAATTTAAATTTATGGTGCTATATATTATGGCAGCGTGTTTTTTTGCTAAAGGTATAAGAGATAAGTTAAATAGTTTAAAGAGAAATTTTAAATTTAAAAAAATGAGATGTATTTCTATTTCAGAAAATAATGTAATAAAGAAAAGGTATTTAAATATAAAAAAATTAAAGAGAAATTAAAGACATCATAAAAAAAAGTTTTAAAAAAAGAAAAGAAAAAAAGAAAGGAAGAATCATTAAATTAAAATCAAACTTATATTTTAATATTAAAATATTTTTATTTTCTTTATCGATCTATTAATTAACGAAATGTAATAATTAAACTGAACTTAAAGGTTTCTAATGATGGAGAAAAATTGGATTTAAATGGGCCTTTAAGTCTTAAATATGTTTTTACTATTTAGAAAAAAAGAAAGTAAAAAAAGTAAATGCATAAAAAATATACACAGTCTTGTCCCAATAGCATTGGATAAAATTTCATTATCAGGTAATTCCCGACAGTACTTTGTACCGTCAATCAAAGAAAATTTTTTTAAACATATTTAGCACAGTCTTTATAGTAATCTAAATACTATGCTTCTAATTTTTTTTTTCTTCTTCTTATTATTATTATTATTAAAATGGAATTTTCAAATATGTTTAGTAAACAAACATCTTCGATGTATATATCAATTTATTCAACTTAAAAATAATAATATTATGTATATAAAAATGTAAATTCTAAAAGGTAGATGTTGCATTTACTTCGAAAGCATTATGGTTCTTTAAACATATAAGATATGATTGGCATACTTATAACTGAACAACGAAAAGGAATAATTAATATAAATAAGGAATAATAGTAATAATAATAATCTGGTGGGCACTCATACGATTTCCTCTTACCTTGCATTTCAATATTATAAAAACAAATGGCAGATTAAAGTGTAAGGTAACAAGTGCTGTATATAAAGTTGTGTTGAAAAGAATTTAAACTAGATATAGAAGCAGTTTTATTTGACGCATAGTTCTGCTTGAAGGCTTGTTTGAATATAGTACCTACATTTATATGGAAATCAATGCTGTTATTAAATTTAAATGTTCATTCCAAATTATTCAGACAAAAGTTATTAATCTCAATCAAACTTTACAAAGCAGCATGGTAACCTCTCACGGATTTCAAAGTACATTTGAATTTCCTGCGATTACTTTAAGCTAAACTGATAACAGACATACACAAAAATCAACCATTAAAAAATTGGTTTAAGTATTCAAGGAATTTCAAAAAGCTTAATTAAAAAAAAAAAAAAAAAAAAAAAAAAAAAAACTTTATTTACCGTATGAGTATAAGAAATTGATTTTAATTTCTGATAAGTTTTCCTGAACATAGCAAAACATAGTAAAGTCCTTCCATCAACTATATTCAATAGAAAACAATGTTTTTCCTTAGTTATTGATAGACCTCTATGTAATCTATAAATCATGTACGTACAACATTGTATACTTAAATATATAGTCCTATATTAATAAAACACAGCACAACCTGAAATGCATTTTCATCCATTTCTAAGCATTAGTCTCACTATATTCTAGCTTTTTCGGGTAGCCCTGTACATGATTGTTAAGGATTTTCATACTATGTTCTACAGAAACATGCTTTCATGCATATGAAAATATTACATTCATTTCATATGATTTCGTGCAGCATATAGATGTTAAACTGTACCTAGCAAAAATTTCGCCATAGACGTAATGTATTTGAATTCTCTTGGACGGCCCTGTACACGAAATAATTGCTTGATCTCAACGAACACTTTAGTGTAGCATCCCTATATGTGATACAGATTTAGAATATGGAGTATGCCTGCTATTTGTCTTTTAGTTATGCTGATAACAGATACACACATATACACATATGCTGACATACAGACGCACACGAACACACACACTGCTCAACCGCAAAACACATGATTTTTCGACTTCAGGGGATCTCAAAACATGTAAATGCACCAAAAACTTAATTTCAAGAATTTGACAGAAAAATAAAACTTTCTCTACATATATATGTGTAACAGAAAATAAATAATCTGCTGTGTCACTCACATGACTTTCTCTTACCCTGAAATTTAATACTATAAGTACAGATTGGATATTAAGGGGTATAGATAACGAGTACTGTTATGCAAGCCTATGTTAAAACAATTCAAGTTAGGCTTCGGAGTAACTTTATCTGACAGGTGATTCTGTGTGAGGGGGGGGGGGGCTACCGCCCTCTTGAACCCCCCGTTTCACTATTGTACCTACATTTATATAGAATTCGAATCTGTTGTTAAATTCAAAAGTTTTTCATTTAAAATTATTGAGACAACTTTCACACCAACATCTCTTGAAACTTATCAGTCTTGGTCAAACGTTTCTAGTAACAAACACATTAACTTCAAAATACAACATTTGGATCGCTTGAAATTATTTGTTTTTAATTTTTTCTAACAGACACAGACAAAGGTCAAACGTTAAAAATATGACTTCGGTATTCAGGAAACCTCAAAACGTCTAAACATACAAAAAAACCAAGCGATGAATATTTAGCTTAAAAAAGTACATTATTTACCATATGGCTATGAGGAATTAATTTCTATACCTGAGCAGCTTTCCTGGACATGGCAAAATATTATAGTGAAGCACTTCCACTTACAAATAAAAAAAGAATGTCATGGGTACACATCACATGGTGCACATAAATATAATCCTATATTAATAACACACGGCACAACCTGAAGTACACTTCCATCAATTTTCAAGTATCGCCGTACTATAATCTAGTTCTTTTGTGTTGCCCTGTAAATGAACAGTGAATGATTTCTATACCATATTCTATACGAAACATGTTTTTACGTATAAAATATACACATGTTTCATTTGGTTTTGTGCAGTCTATAGCTGTTAAACTCTACTTATCTGCAATTTTCTCCATTGACGTAATGCATTTGAATTCTCTTGGGTGTCCCTGTACACGAACCATTTTCTTGATCTCAACGAAAAGTTTAGTGTAGCATCCCTATATCATACACATTTATAATACCAAGTTTGGACTTTCTGCTATTACTTTGTTTTTGAGATATGCTGATAACAGACAGACACACACAGAGAGAGACAGATACAGACACAGACCAACCGCTAAAAACATTATTTTTGTATTCAGGGCACCTCAAAACGTATAAATAAAACAAAAATTCATTTTTGAAAATCTGACCCAAAAACAATATTTTCTCTACCTTATGGGTAAGCGAAAATAATAAAAAAAAAGGGGGGGCGGGGGAGAGAAAATGATATGCAAAATTTTAATGATAAGTTAGTGCTACAACATATTTTTCCGATAAATATAAAACATAAAATATAAAATTTCGAATACGTATTTAACATGATGCAATTCCTAAAATTCTTTACAGCTTAATCCACTTTTCAAAAAATTTTCGCTGTGATTCTTCAAGAAACATGTTTACAGTTGCACCACATTAATTTTTAACAAACATTTTCGCTGAAATTGTTCTACGTTCCATGTTTCAACTTCCGCAGAAAAAGAATATGGAAAAAGTTTTCTGTAATTGCATTTAATTCTCAAAACTCAGATGAAATGTTCTTATGTCTGCCTCATTACGGTCCGTAATTACTCCAAGAATTCGTTGATTGAGATAAGTACCTAAAGATGGTGAATCGTATATATTTAATGCGAATAAAGTTTTTAAAAAACAATATTAAAGTTTTGTAGAAAAGAGAAATTTCCACGACAGGGTAAATTGTTCTGCATCAGGTGGTATTATTAAAGCACATTTTTGAAAACTTGTATAGTATTCAGAAATAAACACGTGTATATAAGTATTATCTCTGTGTATTTTTTATGCAATAAAAAAAATAATGTATAAAAAAATTATACATAGATATAACTTTTTTTTTTTTTTTTTTTTTTTTTTTTTTTTTAAATTGCGTAAAATTAAAAAAAAATTCTAATTAAGTAATAGTAAAATGCTTATTAACAGAAAATCCTCTTTGGAAATATTGAAAATCAGTGAAAGAGTAAAAGAATGCATTGAATTTATTGGGGGGGGGGGGAGGGGGGGAATAAATAAAGTCATGTTTTGCATTAAAACAATAGCCAGTTAATATAGATATTTTGTTAATCGTTTAGGTTACCATTTTAATATCATTAAAGGGACTTGGCACCTTTTATTTGATATCACTGAAGATCTCATATAAAAGCTTATATATCCATTTAATATTTATAAATTAAACCATAGCCTCCTAAACTAGATGCCTGTCGCGTTGCTCGTAAACTTGGCAACAGTTCAAGCGATCGGCAGCGCCACCTGGTACAGATTGCACGACTTTTTTATTCAACATCTCCCAATAATTCTTAAAAGTGGGAGTTGATGTACATAAAAGGCGAATAGAATCGAAAAAACGTCAATTATATATATACCATATATCACTTCTTAAACTTATTGGTGACATTTGAATAAAAAAGTCGCGTAATCTGTACCAGGTGGCGCTGTCTACCGCTTGAACTGCCAAGTTTACGAGCAACGCGACAGGCATCTAGCTTAGGAGGCTATGATTAAACTAATATATTTATTTTCGATAAAACATAATATTCAAGCAACAATTCTTATGGCTTTTGATATATGTATACATTTTTTTTTTTTTTTTTACAAATTTGAAATTTTGCAATTGCTTTACCTAAGTTTACAATTTTTTTTTTTTTTTTTAATTTATAATCTTTAAATTTTTAAACTTCTACAGATATATGAAAAAAAACTTTTTTTATTTATATATATATATATTCTGTTTAATGGAACTTACTTAGAAGAATTTAGGATGAATTTTGCAATATTTATATATATATATATATTAAAAATAAAAATGTAGCAAAAATCAGATTTTTTCTTTCTTTCTTTCTTTTCTTTCTTTCTTTCTTTCTTTCTTTCTTTTTTTTTTTTTTAACATAAACATGCAGTTTTTATTTTTATTTTTTTTATTTTCTTGAAAACTAATTGATAAATTTCAAAATCCATCCCTAATTCTTTTAAGTATAGGTTCTATTAAACAACCAATAAAATAATAATAATAATAATAGTAATAAGTGGTGTTTTTTTTTTTTTTTTTTTTTTTTTTTTTAATACTTGTAGAAGTTTTAGATTTTGAAAATCATATAAATTCATGAAAAAATTCAAACTAAGAAAATTCAATTTTAAGATTCAAAATCTGTAAAAAAATATATCAAAAATCGTAAGAATTATTGACTGAGTATACATATTATTGAACAAACCTAATATAATTCAATTAAAAAATATTAAATGAAAATATTAAGCTTTTATATAAAACCTTCAGTGGTGCCGTGAAAGGTGCCAAGTCCTCTTAAATGAATTCCTTTTTCTCATTTTCTTTTATACTACACAAGTAAAGGAAATAGAAATAATCTGGTGTGTCACTCACACGACTCTCTTTTACCCCGAAATTTAATATTACTATAAATACAGGTTGGAGATTAAGAGGTAAGATGACGAGTACTGTTATGTAAACCTATGTTAAACAATTGAAATTAGGCTTCGGAAGAGTTTTGTATGATAATTAGTTCTGTGTGAGGCCCCCCTCAACCCCCCGTTTCATTAATGCACCTACATTTATATAGAATTTAATTCTGTAATTAAAATTAAAAGTTTACTTAAAATATACAGACAATTTTCACACGCAACACTCATTGAAACTTATCAATCTTGGTCAAACTTTTCCAGCAACAAACTTATATTAACTTCAAAATACAACATTTGGTTCTCCTAAAATTATTCGTTTTTAAGTTACTCTAAGAGACACAGACAAAGATCAAACGTTAAAAAACTTGACTACGGTAATCAGGAAGCCTCAAAACGTGTAAATATGCAAAAACAAGCGATGAATATTTAGCTTAAAACATACATTATTTACCATGTATCTCTATGAGGAATTTATTTCAATTCCCAAACAGCTTTCCTGTGAAATGGTAAAATATTATTAGTAAAGCACATCCACTAACAACAAATAACTAGTGTGTTGTAGCCACCACACGACTTTCTTCTGTATTCTATTCTCTTATACAAATTCACTCAGTAAAAATAATTTATTAAAATTATTTTTATTAAAAAAAAATATATCTTCCATGATAATGCAGACGATTTCCACATTAGAGAAGTAGTATAACACTGGAAAAAGTTGAATTTATTCTCAATATTACATTTTTTTTTTTTAATGAAAAAGATCGATAATTTTATTTTAAATTATCGCAGATCGACGGTTGAACCATTCGTTTTAAAGGTACTGGCGAGCTCTTTTGAAAGATACCCATCATGAAATTTACTTCCCTCGAGACGGGACTTCCCCCCAGGGGGGGGGGGGTGGGGAGGCAAGGCTTCTACATATACAAAAAAAATTTCCCAGTTGACTATCTCTATTACAAAAAATATACATTCGTTTCATTTTGTTTAGTGCAGTCTATAGATGTTAAACTCTACTTACCTGCAATTTCCCCCATGACGTAATATATTTGAATACTTTTGTACACGAACCATTTGCGTCATCTCAACGAAAAGCTTAGTGTAGCATCCCTATATGGTACACATTTAGAATACCAAGTTTGAACTTTCTGCCATAATTTGTTTTTGAGATATGCTGATAACAGACAGACACACAGACAGACACACAGACCATTCACTAAAAGTATGATTTTTGTATTCAGGGGACCTCAGAACATGTAAATATAAGAAAAACTCACGTTCGAAAATTTGACCCTAAAACAATACTTTCTCGACCGTATGGGTAAGAGAAAGTAAAAAGCTGCACTTTTGTAACATATACGAATGTTTTCATTCATATAATGAGCTGTAGAAAATGGTTCATCGAATGTATATTATTCGATTACGCATTTCATTTTTATCAAACATTATTTATCTGCGCAGCACAAGTGCTACGTAAAACCCAACTATCCATCAAACATTATTTAATACATAGCCAGTCTGTAAGTTCACTTCTATTAAAAACTCTATAAACGTCAAAATTTATAAAAACTATTTTTATTCTTCTAAAGATGACTGACATCATAAAAGAAAACCTTAGTTTTCGCACATAGGGGGTGATCCTATTTCTGTAGAACAAAATAAGATCGACGATTGGATCATAGGGATCATGAGAGAGGATTAGATCAACGGAAAGATTTTAACCAAATAAAGAAACATGAAATTGTTAAAAATAAAATAATTAAAAAAAAAAAAAAAAACTGTAAAGAAATAATATATATATATATATATATTTTGATGTTATGAATTTATACAGATTATTTCATTCTTCAAAAGAGAGATGACTCTGACAGTACGAGAAATATTTAGTTTTGGGACACAAATGGCCCTACTGCTGTGGAACATTTACAGACCAGTGTTACTTGTCTTAAACCATTGATATCGCTTATCATCGAACAGGCCTTGGCGAAATAAGTATGAATTTGTAAATAAAATTGTAATAAATAAATAAAATAAATAAAAATGTTATAAATTTGTAATTATTATTTCTACTCTGCCGAAAATGACTCTGACAATACTGAGAAATACTTAGTTTTTGCACGCTGATGATCCTATTGCAATGGGACAACATTTCCAGGAAATTAGTCCTATTAAGCTATTGATACAGTATCAACAGAAAGACCTTGGCAAAATTAAGGAGTATAGATTTGTAAAGAAATATTTTCACGGAAAAAAAAAATGTTATGAATTTGTAAAAATTATTATTTTTTTCTTCCAAATATGACACTGACAGTAGTGAAAATAACTTAATTCTTCATTGATGGGTAAACTAACAATATATACAGTCAATGTTCCCTGCAATAAATCATTGGTATTTTGTTAACAGAGCCACCTTGGTGAAATGAATGAGTATGAATTTGTAAAGAAAATATTTTAAATGTTATGAATGATTATTTTAATTCTTCTGGGGATGACACTGACAGTATGGAGAAATACTTAGCTTTCTCTCACTATTGGTACTATTGAACATGTAAAAACATTTTCAGAAGCTGTGTTAAAGGGACTCTCAACCTATCGTCTCCGAAAGCCAAAGCCAATGTTATTCTATGGGAAATTTTGCCCCATTATAATTCCTTAACTTATATATATTTTTAAACCCTTTTTTCACTTTCCAAAAATTCACAACTATTAAACAATTTATCGCTTTCTAAAAATTGATTTTTTTTTTTTTTTTTTTTTTTTTTTTTTTTTTAATTTCATTTTTAAGCTCAAAAATGAAAAAATTCACATTGTGGAAAGTCGCATTTTACAACCTAAAAATAAAATATTAAAAAATTTAAAAAACAATTCTTAGAAAGTAATAAATTGTTTAATAGTTCTGAAGTTTCGGAACGTGAAAACGGAATTTAAAAATATGTATTAATTAATAAATTATAATGGGGCGAAATTCTCCACATTGACTATGGCTTCTGGGGACGATAAGTGGAGAGGCCTCTTAAGCCCTTGATACAGAATCATTGGAAAGAACTTGGAGAAATGAATGAATATGAATTGGCAAAGAAAATAATCTTAAGAAAAGGCATTATGAATTTGTAAAGATTATTTTTATTCTTCCGAAAATGACGTTGGTAGTACGGAGAAATATTTTGTTTTCGCGCACTGATTGCCCTATTGCTGTGGAACAACATTTACAGGCAATGTTTCTTGCGTTAGCCTTTGATATCGTCGTATCATTGCAAATGCCTTGGCGAAATGAATTAGAGCGGATTTGTAAAGAAAAAAAATATCATGAATTTGTAAAGACCTAGAATGAAGGTGCGATTCGTTCATGTCAATTAACAAGAGATCTATATAAAAATAAATTTATGAAAGTAAACCCTTGAATGCATAATTTTTTATTTTTAATATATAACTTTTTAAATTAACCGGGAAATAGGTGTAGTTAATAAGAAAAAAAAAAAAAAAAAAAAAAAACATAGTATTCGCTTCAGGATTAGTGAACTAATGTAGAACAGATTTCGCATACTGATGTATTTTTACATCAAAAAAACTACATTTTTGTTGCATAAATTTATCAGTATATGTAAAAGTATATATATTATTCGTTATAAACAATTTTTCTTGTTTAAAATATTTAAAAATCATTACGTCTCGTAGTTAAATTAAATTTTAATCACATTAAAAACTGAGACAGATAATATACACTAAAAATATACATTTTAAAACATTAAAAATTAATTAACATTAACATTAAAAATTAATTTAATTAACATTAAAATTAATTTTTCTTGTATATTTTTATTACTTTTTGTATAAATAATAGTAATTCGTAACACCCGTGTGGAAATGAAATTGTACTCGGATAGCGCACCAAGAATGAAAATTGTCACAGTTAAAGAAATAAACTGTCCAAGATTCTAGTCGAGTTCGGAAACGATAAAATAGTTTTGGTAAAATTAAAATAATATATATGTATATATATGCAAAGGTTGCTACATAAAGAGATGTGAGGTTTTAAACATACGATGCAGATCTACATCGCTATTCATTTAACCCTTTCATTCCCCATTTTTTCCCTCCATAAAACAATAAATCTTATATTTAGTCATAAATTTATTTCAAAGGTAATATATATAAATACTTAAAAAAAAAAAAAAAAAAAAAAAAAAAAATAGGAGTAATATCAGAGTACAAATTAATATAGCTAACAAAGCAACTGAGAGGTGTTTATTTATGTTTAATATAACCACTGATGCCATTTAAAATCATAACTTTTCAATAAATAAAAATATCAAACTTTTGGAAGAAATAATATTAATTATTAATAATAATACAAATATTAATTATATTACAATAAATAATATTACAATTAATTTAAATACAAATTATAAACATTAAAAAAATAAAATAAAAAATATTTCAAACAGTTAATTTACTTAAATTGCCCAAAACAGGAAACTGTTTCCTATATTGTTATCAGAATAGAGTAAAACATACTTTCATTCATCAACAAGGATAGTGAAATCATCTAAAATATATTTTTCGGTGGGAAAATATAAGATTTTAATATTGTTCATTTTGAAGAATCAGCGGGAGTGTTAAATGGTAAGAAAGAAAATCTGAAATGTTGATTCCAATTGGCATCATGGGGAATGAAAAGGTTAAGGGTTAAAGTAATTTTTAGTTTTTCAAAGGGGCTTTGAACTAAACTGCATGATCCGTTTTTGGGGAAGATGCTTGCAAATTTGTTCCTATGAATTTTTACTGTATTATATTTTGATGTATTGCATACTAGAGATTTTCGGCTTTTGTTTGTTGAGATTTTGCTTTGTTTGTCTACTACTCTCCTGAAATAGATGCAATAACGTTACATCTCAAGAACTGTTTTAATCAACTCTCAAATGACAAGAATTATACAATCGTAACACTATTTTTATTATTATAAGAAGATTGTATAACACATGATCAATGTAATTCAACGGCAGATATTTTACAGTTTTATTTATAGTTATGTGAAAGAATATAATGCTTGATAATCAAGATTTTAATTATTGGAATCATATTTCTTGTTTTTTATTCAGATGTTAATCTTTGAAGAAATAACTGATTTTTTTTTTTTTTTTTTTTTCAATCAATTCGAAATATTTTTATTTGTGCTTAAAAGCTGTAAAAATTAAAAAAGATAATAATAAATAAATAAATAAATAAAAAGTAAAAATGTTTTATAAACAGATGATGCACACTGTTAAAAATAGTTTTTCGAAAATGAGCAAAATTGTCTCAAAATAGCTCCGAAACAATATATACTTAAATTTGAAAATCCCACGTACTCATTTTTGAGTATATTGACATACTCAAAAATGGAGTTGACCACTAAGAGTCCCAATATTCCCATTTTTGAGCATGTCAATATACTCAAAAATGAGTACACGGGGTTTCAAATTTAAGTATATATTGTTTCGGAGCTATTTTGAGACAATTTTACATATTTTTGAGAAACCATTTTTAACAGTACACGTTATAAATTCTTTTTTGTAAATTAGAATTGTCTTAGAATTATAAAATTTTACATACATATTTATTGAACTATACCAATATTAAGTATATATCATATTATAAGTAATTAATACATTTTTTTCACTTACAAAATTTTTTCAATAACAAGTTAATAATATATTTTTTATATAAAAAAAACATATATTTATTGATTTTCAATATGTACCTGTGATTAATTTAATGCTTTATTTATTTATTTATTAAGAAAGCTATCAATTGTATCAATTGAGCAAACAAAATCTGAAGCGATATTTAATGTAATTACTACTACAACGAAAGCTCAACTCCAAGCACCATTTTATCTAAACATCATTATCATCATTCCCTTAATTTAAAATATATCTAAAATCCTTCAAAAATGTCGGATGAACTTTTAATCTCTTTCTATAAAAATGGAAACCTAAAGCTGGAATTTAATTAAAACTTCTCATTTCACAGTAAAGTGTGCAAATTTCTTTCAATATTTTAATATCATTGGAGTAATTTATTTAACTCTTCTTTAAAGTTAAGGAATTTACTTTAAAAGTAATTATCTTAATCTGCACTTAAATCACCCTTAATGTCTTCTTTTGATTCCGCGCAATTTTCTCCACACACACACACCTCATCACCTAATTTCGATGTATGAATGAACTTAAAATAGAAGGAAAATGAAATAAAAAGAAAGAAAAAAAAAAGGCCTGCGAAAACCGCATTTAATTCTTAAAACGTCCCACGAATTGTTCCTTAAGTACTCCCTCATTAAGTGCCTTAATTATTTCGGTCTCATCTTGATTGAGACACGTCCTTCCCAAATGATGAACCGTATTTGAAAGAAGGGAGAGAGATGAAATTGGAAAAGAGAGAGAGAGAGAGAGAGGAGAAAAAATATTTTAAAAAAAGGGGGCGAAATTTCGCCACTGATTTTAGAAAGTGGAAGCAGGGAAAAAGCCACCGTTCGATCAATAATCCAAACTGGGTAATTTGTCGGTTACCGTTTGAGAGTGGGGATAAGGGGGAGATGTTGAGACCGAAAAGGTGGAGCGAGCAATCAGCAGCCTTCTTAAGGTGAGAATGAGAGTTAGGAGCCAGGTCTGCCAGAATAAGTAAATTTATCTCCTTTTGAATAAAAAAATAAAATAAAATAAGTGTTTGTTTTACGTTTTGTATCAAAAAGTGATAATGTAAATTTAAAAGGTTTTTCTTTCAACCATTATTTCAATATAAGTAAATGTATCTGCATTTAAAAATAAGTAAAATTTCCTTTACACTATGTAATAAAATGCAGTGAAGAAAGTAAAAAGTTTTATTATTTTTATTACTATTATTACTTAAGTCCTTTTTTTAATAAATAATAAATTTAGTGCCACTTAAAATAATCTGGAGGGGCATTCACGCTGCTTTCTTCTACCTACATAACTATAAACATATTATTACAAATAGAGGTTTAAGCTTTGAGGTACTGTATACGAACTTTAACATTTTTATAAAAATTTCAAATTAGTTTTAGAAACAGTTTTATTCGACGTACCCCCCCCCCCCCCCCCCCACCACCAAAAAAAGAAAAAAAAAAAAAAAAATCTTCTGTTGTAATACTATAAATACATTAATGAAACATTTAAGGCTGTTAATAAATATTAAAATTTATTTTAAACTATTCAGTGATTTGTTGTCCACATCTAATTTTCTGTAGAGCTATATATTATTTATAAATTATAGTCGAACCTCGTTAACGTGAACACTGTTAACGTGAATTACTTTTAACATGAACTGTTTCCTCAACCCTCGTCAAAATGATGGTTAGTTTAGTTGTATGTAGATTAGTTACTGATAACATGAACTACAGATAACATGAACAAATTTTTTATCCTCCTTGAGATTCACGTTAACGAGGTTCGACAGTATATTGTTTTAAACGAAGGATAAATACTTTTCTCTATATGAAACATGCTTTAGTTTAGTAAAAAGATATGTGTTAATTTCATTTTGTTAACTGCAGTCTAAAGATGTTAATCTGTGCCTATTAGAAATTTTACTCATAGATATAATGCATTTGAAATTTTTTGTATGTTCCTATACACGAACCATTTATCCGATTTCAACAAATTTTAAAGTAACATCGCCATATGATATAAATTTAGAATACGTGTTTGAACTTTCTTCTAATATTTGTTTTTGAGTGATGCTGATAACACTCTCACACACAGACATACAACGAAACTATCTGTAAGTCTGAGACTCTCTCAGACATACAATGAAACAGACCAACCGCTAAAAATCTGATTTTCAGATTCAGGCTACGTGAAAACATCTAAATATAGCAAAAACTCAATTTCAAAAGTTTGTCACAAATACTTTTTTTTCCCTGAAGAAGTAAAAAGTACATATATAGCCAGCATTTATATTATTATTATAAATTAAAAAAAAAAAAAAAAAAAAAAAAAAAAACCTTTCGACTCATTTGGAAAGGTAGGTTGATTTCTTTTTCTTCATTAAATAGCCGAAGCCACCATTTTGTTTCAAAACGGTGGCTACAATTTATTAATGGACTTGGTGGAAATATTGATGAAGGCAGTGTACATATGGAGTTTTAAGCAAATCGGTTCATAAATACCTTTTTTTTAATGAGAATTTGAAACTTTCAAATGGCCGGCACTTGGAAACAATATGGTGGATTAAGTTGGCAAACGAACATATAAAATGCATTTCTGAGATGCGTCTACTCTACAAATTTAGTTCTAATTAGTTCAGTATTTCAAAAGTTATCGTGTTGACAAATTTTCAAATGGCCGTAAATTGGAAACAAAATGGCGAGCAGGTTGTTCACTTAAATAATCCCAGACATTTGTAAGATAAGTCCACTGTCCAATTTTGGTTCGAATAAATTCAGTATTTTAAAAGTTAACGTGATAATAAACTTTCAAGTGGCAGTGTTCAAGCAGCTACAACTTGGAAACAAAATTGTTTAGTAACTTGCCCAGGAAAATCACTTAAGATAAATGAATGATAAGTCCACTGTCCAACTTTATTTCAAATTCAAAAGTTACCGTGATAATAAATTTTCAAGTGTCGGCCATTTGGAAACAAAATGACGAAGCAAGTTTTCTAGCGAACTTACCCAAGATATTTGTATAATAAGTTCATTCTTCAACTTTAGTTCGAATTAATTCACTATTTCAAAAGTTATTGTGGTGACAAATTTTCAAATGGCACCTGATTTTAAGTGGCCACCACTTGGAAACAAAATGGCGAAGCAAGTTGCTACTTAACTAATCCAAGATATTTGTAAGGTAAGTTCACTGTCTAGCTTTGGTACGAATTAGTTCAGTATTTCAAAAGCTATTGTGATCACAAATTTTCAATTTGCAGCCTGATTTCAAGTGGCCGCAGCTTAAAAACAAAATGGCATAGCAACTTGCCCAGCGAAATCATCTAAGATATTTGTATGATAAGTTCACTGTCCAACTTAAGTTCAATGTCCAACGAATTAGTTTCTGGCTTAAATCCGGTATTACATTCGGATAAGATTTTGTTAAAGCTATAAATGCTTTAATATATCTGTATTTAAAAAAGACACTATTTTGACTAAAAAAAAGTGCATATTAACATTTTCTCCCGAAGAAATCCATTGAATTATGTAAAATTCATAACACTATAGAAATTGATTTTTAAAAAATCATTTTTACAGATAATTATTGCAAAAGAAAAGTATTTACTTTCTCTTACCTATATATATATGATACAGAAAGTATTGTTTTGGGGTCAAATTTTCGAACTTGAGTCTTCGTTATATTTACATGTTTTGAGGTCCGCTGAATCTGAAAGACAGATTTTTAACGGTTGGTCTCTGTGTGTGTCTGTCTGTATGTATGTTATGAGCATATCTCAAGAACAAATAGTAGAAGTCCAGACTTGGTATTCTGAATCTGTATCTTATAGAGATGCTACACTAAATTTTTCGTTGAGATCAAACAAATGATTCGTGTACAGGGGCATCCAAGAGAATTCAAATGCATTACGTCTATGGAATAAATATCAATTAAGTAGGGTTTAACAACTATAGGCTGCACTAAACCAAATGAAATGAATGTATATTTTTTAAAGGCAAAAAAACATGTTTCATGTAAAATATGGTATGAAAACGATTCACTGTTCGTTTACAGGGCTACACAAAATAATTGGAATATAGTGGAAATTCGCGGAAGTGCAATTCAGGCTGTGGTATATGTTATTAATATAGGATTATATTTAAGAGCACAATGTGGTATATGTAATTTTTCGAAAATGGACAGGGCTGCCAATATTTAAGCAAAAACATTCTTTTTTATTGAATGGAATTAGTGGAAGTGCTTTAATATAATATTTTACCATGTTCAGGAAAACAGCTCAGAAATTAAAATTAGTTCTTCATATACATGCGATAAATAAAGTATTTTTTAAACTAAATATTTAGCGTTTGTTTTTTTATATATTTATACGTTTTGAGGTTCCCTGAATATTGGAGTCATGTTTTTAACGTTTAATCTTTATCTATGTCTTTTATCAGAATAACTTAAAAACAAATAATTTCTGGCAATTTAAATGCTGTATTTTGAAGTTAATGTAAGGGTGTTTGTACTTGAAATATTTCATTAAAATTGATAAGTTTCAAAATATGGTGCGGGTGAAAATTGTTTGAATAATTTGGAATGAAATTTAAATTTAATAACAGCTTTTGAATTTTCTTTAAATGTAAGTACAATGTTGAAACGGGGAAGCTGAGGGGGCGGTAGCCCCTCATACAGAATTATTTGCCAAATGAAGCTTTTCCGAAGCCTATTTTAAATTGTTTTGAACAACGATTATTTATAACATGTTCGTTATCTTATCCCTTAATGTCCAATCTGCTTTTATAGAATTTAATTTCATGGTTTGAAAAAATTGTGTGAGTGCAACACCAGGGTTATTTTTGATTAAATTTTAATTTTTAAATTATTATTTTTTAAACATTTTTCAACGAAGTTGAAAAGCGTTGGTGACTTCGGTTCGTCTATCTGTCCGTCTGTCTGTCTATCCGCGTTCCAGGGGTGCAAGAGTTTCCATCTCAAGACGTGACACTGACACCAGTACTTTTTATTAATAATTTCTCTCATTATTCAATAGCAATAAATTACAACACAAATATGATAGAAATCATTGATTAAAAAATACTATTGTAAATATTAATGAAATTTATTTCTTGAAACTGATATATGTCTAAACTTTATATTAAAAGGTAGGCTAAAAACTCTAGCAGTAGACCTTGTACAACACTGAAAAAAATAACGGTCGTTTTTTACAGTAGAATGTGCTAGAAAAAGGGGTGCCAGCACATTCTGTTGTTAAAAAGAAATCATTTACAACAGAAATATCTGTAAAATAATCTCTCTTTGCAGATTTTTTGATTGTAAATTACTCTATTTAATAGTAGAATGCACTGGCAAAAGTGAGTGCCAGCAAATTCTGCTGTAAAAACTACCGTTATCTTCTACAGTGTAGTAGTGCACGCATTTAAACTCTCAAAACAAGTTTTCTAATTTTTGGCATAGATTCGAACAATATTCAAGGTTGCTATTACAGTCCTCTACTATTAAGGTCTTCAACTACAAGTATTTCTAGCAGTAAGTTTTAGAACAGCACTACCTCAGGTGGCACTCGTCGACTAAGACATTCTGAGTTTTCCGTGGTTTTCTCTAAAACTCGTGTAAATACTGGCTAGGATCTTTTAAAAAGACCCTTATGGAGAGCACCATAAGCCTAGGACACGAGTGTAGACAAACAGTCTTAACCTAGCTACAATAACAATTAGAACAACACAAATTTAACTTCTAAAAAAAATTGCACTTTCTGTCGTTTTGCCATTTTCCCTTGTAGTTTTTGAATAAAGAAATAAAATTTTGTTTGCTTTGTCTCTGCTTATTTTAAACTGATTTCATGTACTGTTTACCTTCATATGACCAAAATAAGTATATGCAGAATTTATTTATAGTGCTAAATTTTTAATTTTGTACTAAAATATAGTATTTTTATGGGCGTGGACTATTACTACCTCTAAAAGTCATCATGACCAGTAATGAACACATTTTTCAACTACTGGCTCATTTGACATTTTGGGTTGAATCTAGTAATGGACATAGTTCAGTATTCTCCAAAATTCGGACTGTGGAAGAATGGCAATTCATTTAGCTCAAAATTTAATATCAGAATTCTTTATTATATTCATAAGAGGTTTTTTTTTTTTTTTTCCCCAAATTTTGAGAAGAGATTAGCAGTTTTTGGAAATGTCATGCATATTTCAAGTAAATACCTGAAAGAAAAGCAGTTTATAGCTTTGGTGTTTATATTAATACACAAAGAGGAGGGGAGTTCTTTCTTTCTTTCTTTTTTTTTTTTTTTTCTTTACAATTTTTGGAGGCATAAATGTTTTCAGGGATAATTTGTTTTCGATTTATGATATAAGTTTATATATATATATATATATATATATATATATATATATATATATATTCTTTAACACATTAATCAAACAGAAAATACCTTTTATTGATAAATATGCATTTTCAATCAATTCCAATTTTATGTTGCTTTTTCCGAAGAAATCTAAAAGTATTCACTACTGGAAGAGAAAAATGTCCATAACTGGGTTTTGACTTGTGAACTACTGGAACAATTTAAGCTCTCAAGAAATTTCATTTTTCATTAAAATGATTCAGTTAGCATTTTTTGCAGTACAGTCATGTACAGAAAGAGTTAACTTAGGTACTAAATCCTGGTTATAGTTAAAGCCTCTAAAATTAAGAATGGTGCAGTTATACTACAAGAAATTTTTCGATGTTCAATATTACAATTTTCCAATAATATTTAAAAACATTATAACTGTATGATTTTGAATTAACTGATAAAGAAATTTAAAAAATAAAAATGTAAAATATATAGTTTGTCCTAATTGCTCATTTATGTAGAAAATTAATCACGAATGGATAAAGCTTTTTACTCCGTGTCATTTAACATTATTTTACATTTAAAAAGTTATTTTTTGAATCATTTCTTTGGGAAAATAAATAAAATAAAATGCAAATGTTTTTATATTAAAATAGTAGTTATATTAATTTAAAAATTATTAGAAAGATGAAAATGAAATCGCTAACGATAAAAACACTAGTAATCAATTAAGAAAAATGAAATAATAAAAATATAGAGAAAAATATTGCCCTTCCCCCCCCCCCCCCCCCCTTTCCAAAGAGACATTTTAAGCGAGTTTGTTTTTGTATTCTTATATTCTCTCTTCCATCGGATAGCAAACTCTTCACTTCTCCTCTTGGCGCCTTTTTCAGCATTCCTTGGCGTACTATCTTGTCCGGCAGAAGCTATCAGAAGCAACCCTGGATTAATGACAGGAGGTAGGAATGTGTGATCACATCCCCCGCGTAAAATCGGGTGTGAGGGGTCAACTCACCCGGTTTCCAACAGATTAATTCTCGACCCCAACCCCATTAACATCTTTGCGGTAGAGTTGAGAGAAGGGGATGACCTGGACAATTCGGATATCAGCAGAAGATCTGAGAATAGGATGGGGTTGGGTGATGATGGGAACATTGATGAAAGCCTTTTGTGGTAAACCATGGTATTAAAATTACAATATTGAGTATTATAATTACAATATGTTTATCTTTCATGAAAAGCGTCATAGGAAGATGGGAGAATTTGTATGAAATTTGGTAGCTACGAACAAAGAGGGTTGTTTTTCGCACCGTGTTAAGTAATTTTTCATAGTAAAATTCAATAAAAAAAAAAAAGGAATGTGAAATAAAGATGAATAACTAAAAAAGAATTATGTGAAAGTTTGATGATAAAGTAGAAAAATAAACCCAGTTGATTTATTTTTATATTTAAATGTTGCTGATTTTGCTCCATTAAAACTATTGTTTGAATTTTATTTATTCAGTTATTTATTTATTTTTAAGTAGAACCACGTTAATATTTTATTAAACTTAGAAAATTAATTGATTTGAGAAACTTTTTTCTAAACATTAGCAACAAATCACTAAGTACGTAAATCAAATACTCAATTCATGCATTTATGTATTCTGGACTTTAAATATTATTTTTAAAAATATGCATACAGTTGCGCATTTTTTTTTTTTTTTTTTTTTTTTTTTCCATTTATTGATAGCACATATACATCAGACTTGCATGTTTTACTCTCAGATAAAGACAGATAGCACACGATAGAATTACAATACGAAAAATTAGAAAAACCATAGATATAGTAATTTATATAGATCTATCATCCCCATGTTAACGAGCAAAGATTTTTAATGCCGAAAAAGTTTTTGGCATCAGCCATTAGAGAGTTAAAACTCGAAAACAGTAATAGAATAGAATGGTAATCAATTTTAAAAATGCCGAAATATTGCGCGGCTTTTAAGTGTTCTAATAAATATATGAAAAGAAATGGGGTAGGTTCCATAAATAAGTTATATTCGAGTAATTTATGAAAAATATAATTTTTATAATCAGTTGCTTTCTTATTATTATGAGATAATTACTATTTTCATATTTAATGGAATACTTTTTTAAAATTTTAATATTTTATATTAGTAAGTAATGTGGAATTCTCAAAATTCTTTTAAATGTAGCTAGCAGCCACGAAAGTTTTAATATTTAACTAGTATGTTGTGGCCACCACAAGACTTTCTTCCATATATAATCCTATACAAATTTACGCAATACAAATAATTTATTAAATTATAATTTATTAAAATTATTTTTCATGATGAATGCAGACGATTTTTATCTCAAAGAAGTGTAATAATAATAAATGCGAAAGAAAGACAGTTTTGTGCAGACATGAGTATACTAGAATATAGCAAAAAAAAAAAAAGGAGGGGGGAAAGGAAAGGAAAACGAAAAGAAAGAAAGAAAGAAAAAGGGATATCTGGAGTTTTTCATTCTCTTTTAGTGCATAAATTTTATTTGCTAAATTACCTATGTGTATTCCCGTGTATATTCACTCGGGGAAATACATCCATAAGAGAGTAAAATGGCCGTCTTTTCCCGATTAAAAAAGATATCACTTTTCCCCTCTCAATGATCAATCTATGTCTTATTACAATATCTCTGAGAAAAACACATAGAGCCAGCGCGGAAATCGAACCCACTGTCCTACGCTCGAAGGCGATTATTAGCAGTGTGGTGACATAACCACTCGTCCACGTTGGACCCAGGCACATAGTTAAAAAGGATAATTAAAAGTTTCACGAAAATATAGTGATAGTAAAACGAATTCAGCTGCAACCAATAATTTAGCAATAAGTTTTACCGTTGTAATGGTAGGTACTACCAAACTGGAGCAACACAGCGCACTAAATTTCTGAAGATATTGACTGCAGCTAAATTAAAACCTCTCTCCTTTCTTTTTCTTTTTTTTTTCTCCCCTTTTCTTTTTGAGAAAAGTTTTTTTTTTTTTTAACAGTACATTAATATATATATATATACAGTAAAACCTCTCTAAGTTGGACACCTACGGTTCCAAGAAAAAGTGTCCATCTTAGAGAGGTGTCCAACTTATAGGGGTTAGACATAATGTTAATGGATACATTCCGTTCCGAGAAAAAGCGTCCAACTTAGAGGGGTGTCCAACTTGAGAGGTTTCACTGTATAATAACCCTAAGCTTATTTTTGTTTTCTAAGCAATTCGCGACTCAATTGAACTATAGAGGGCGTTCTATTGTCGTCTGCTTCAAAAGTCGTGTCGGATAACGGCCAGCGTTCTACGCGTGTACAATGGTAAGCAATGGCTATTTTGAGTATTCAGTACATTATTAATGTGCAAATATTACGTCGAATTCAAGAAATTTAGTTAAAGTGGAGGTGATTTTAAAATTAGAAAGGCTTATCGCTTTTGGTGGAATCAAATTAACCGAAAACAAATTTGATATTTTGGCGATTTGCTTACAAGCAAGTACAATGAAAATGTCCCTACATACTATAAAAGAAACGGATGATAAATGATTTAAATTGCGAAATCCGATTTTATAATATCGCAGTTTAGATGTTCCTGTCTGTTTATAACTTCCTGTAAAACTCCTGTGCAAGATGCAAGCATCAGTAAGCAGTTTTTGATATTTTGTTACGGTAAGAAAGCAGCTTGTTTATTCTTTTATTTTTCTCCCCGGAAAGTGATCAAATTTTGAAAGTTAAGTGAACTTTCCTGTAGCATTTGCGATTTGATAAAATATGCTATGCTTTACGGAAAGTTTTCTTATACTAACAATTTGGTTTTTTAAATCGGCAAATACAGAATTGAAAAATTGAAACATTCATGATACCCACAGAAAATTCTCTCAGGTATGTTAAAAATTTGTTTTTTTTTAAACTACATTTAGTATTTTCATGATTTTTTTTTTTTTTTTTTTAATTTGATTTTATACTTTTATGAATATTGGTTTTATTACTTATGCACTTAGATTTGTTTGATTTACTTTTCTAAGAATATGTTTCATGTATATTTACTTGTTTAATTAGATCATATAATCTAACTATTAAATTGACATATATTTTTAATATTTTCAATGCCCGGGTATTTTTTAAACTATTAGCAACTTTCCTTTCCTTCTTTAGTTAAAACACTAATAAATGAATTAAGTTTTTCCTTATATTATTAATGTAAAAAAAATTTAAATTTAATTATATAGAACAAGGAAATAACTGAATGAGTAAATTGAAGTTGTAAGATTCTCATCAGACATAAAAACTGAGTGAGAATTTCTCACTATTACTCAGAAACAAAGTGAGGTATTTTAAAAGAATGTGAGAACAGAAAAATGCATAAGTAAATAAAATTCTGGATTAATGTGTATTTGTTTTCTATAAAAAATTAACATTTCTTTTTCTTTTGTTAATATATAGCTGCTAGTTTTGGATAGTCTGCTACTTAAGATTCTTCCTCTGTTTACATATATTTCAGTTGTACATTTTTTTTTTTTTTTTTTTTTTTTTTTGAAAAAAAGGAAGACTGTTTTTTTTTTTTTTTTATGAATGGCAAGGATATTGGTCTCATTTTCAGACTTCTGCAATGTATATGACAACAAATGTCCAATACATTGGAGTGATTGTGATTGCTAATTATGTCTAATTTCACAGCTCATAGGATGTATTTAAGTTTAAATGCATTTCATTGTTTAAACATGTAGGTTTTTTTTTCTTTTTTAAATACCTTCAATACAAGGATTGTTCAGCTATTTCTAGTATGATGTTTTATTGTAGAAATATAATGTATTTTTGCAACTGATCGAAAATGTAATTTTCTTATCAAAGTTTTTGATTTTTTTTCTTTTTTAAATCATTCAACATTTGTGAAGGGTTTTGTTAGAATTAGCTTATTTTTGTAAAGGGTGAAAAGCTTATCAAGTTTCAAGATGAAGGGGTCTGTGAGGAAAACTTAGGTCTGTTAAAAGACCCATTACAAAAATTTTCTCCTTAAATAAAAACTGACCTTTGATAAATCTTTTTAATTTTGAAAGCTAATCTTCCCTGCTATGAAAAGACTGCCTGAATATTCAAATGCGCTCTGCTGTATTTCTCCCAAAAATCTGATATTAAGTTTCTAATTTATAAAAAGATTTCTATTCATATTTGTGGGCTTAGCTCTATAAAAATGAGCTGTCATTATTTAAATGAAACCTTAATTTTAATTTTCAAAATTACATTTTTCACAATTTCACAAAAAGAGGACTCATGCCAAGAAGTTTGCAAGAGCTTTATTTTCACGCTAAATTTAGATTTACAAAACTACATACATATTTTTCACAATTTCGTAAAAGCAGGACCCTGTCTGAAAAGTCTGGACAGACCCCTGAGCAGAGCTAGAAATTCGTGGTCACTAGTCGTATTTTGCAACTATAAATTTTGTTTTGACGACCATGATTTTACAACCAGTCATCATTTGTTGCGCCTAACTTTCTGTTATTTCGTTATTTTTAATAAGGCAAGTGACAGCTCGAAAGCTTTGTTTTTAGTAACTTCAATTTATTCAACAACATTAGGTAATGAGTTATTCTATAAATAAATTTTGCCATAGAGTTGATGGGATTTTATGACCAGAAGCGGGAAAATTGTAAGAGGGAATGTACCTTTTACAGTATCTAGTGGTCCATAAGTGGATTTTTTTCTTTTTGCCATATTTTCAAATTGTATTTTGGAGGTTAATGTACAATGAACTAAACGACCTAAAAATATTCACTTGCCACATAGTGAATAAACAAGATAAAGCGGTGACTTTAATAATTTGCTTCCCTCCCATGTCCATCATAAAAATGAGTATCATTCCATTGTCAATGTAAACATTGTGCATTTCTACAATTAAAACTAAATTTAGTAAAGTAATATCATAATATCCAACATTTCAGAATCAGTCAGCAAAAATATAGTATTTTTTAGTTCCTTCAAATATAGTTTGTTGCTATGGAAACTCCTATCGTTTATTGAAAGATAGATTACGTGTTAGAATAAAATTTAATTTGCAATTAAAATGTAACTGCTTTGTTTATTAATGAAAATTGATGAAATTTTAACTGCAGGTTGGTTTTGTGCTGAATAGGTTGTATATTAAGTGTTGTGTGCGAAAAAGAAAATTTGAAGCACTTTGAAATTTGTAATTTTTAACCCCAGTTCAAGATCATGTGACATTAATTACTTCCAGATGTTTTGTTTCCATTCCAGACAACGATTAAAATCATCTGCTGATAGAATGCTTCTTTTTAAGCAATAAACCGTGGATTTTTCGTCATTTTTCAATCGACATGAGTCGACGTTTTAATTAATATCTCCGAAACTAATTAAGATTTTTAAATTCTGTTTCAAGGAGGACCTCGGAAAGGCTCCAGAGCATCCGTATGTCAATTCTTGTACTTCTGTGTTCAATAGGGGCTGAACGTATAAAAGAATAGACAGACAGACAGACAAACCTTTCCATTTATTATTATAGATATGAATAAAGCAAAATGTCTTCTTCATGTCTGTCTCTATGCGCTACAAAGGTCAGGCCACTGATCGCAAATTTACAAAAAATTGACAGATGCTTAGCTTTGATCTTGCAGGTGTGCATAGAATTATTTCTTTCTTTCTTTTTTTTGGTTTATTTTCTTTCCTTGTTTACTTTCTTTTCTTTTTAATTTTCGAATCTGAATTTCTAAAATTATTTAATTTGTTTATTTATTTATTTTGGAATGTTCCGTTAATTTTTCTGCTTTATTTTCTTAAATTTTATTTAATTTGCGTGTTTTTCTTTTCATCATCTGCATTCCTTAGTAAAAATCGCTATTCTATTTATTTTTCCTTCTTTCACATTAAATAATGCGATCAAATAGTTTTCATATAATAAAATTTTAATACTGCTTCTTTTTTTTTTTTTAATACACATAATAGTTGTGTTTTCAATGGTAATTGTTTATGTAAAGGTGTAATACCTCCTTTTGAAGAGGAATGTTCATTATTTTTAATACATTGTTTCTATCGAAATCAAATGGTAATATGATAGGAAGAATTAAACTTATTAAATTTTTAACTTTATTAAAATATGTAACAATTAATTTCTTGTATAAGAACTATCAGAGGACAGATAAGACTACCAGCGCCTTAAGCGGTCACTTAAGGTGTTGCCACTAGCAGCAGTGGGGGTCACCAATCCGACATAGTGCGGTTGTGGAAGACACAGTAGAAAGCAGCGAGGACCTGAAGCCAAGTTTTCAGTGGATTTTTTCTTTCCATTTCTCACAATTATTTCTTTTATTTTCCTTTTATTTTATTTTATTTTATTTTATTTTTTTTGTTTCTAAAGTATATAAAAAAAATGTGATTAAATTTCTTTGAAAATTCATTTAAATACAGCGATCAATGAAGCGGCCTTCAATAAGTTAATATAAGAGTCCTTTAGATATATGCTTTAAAGTTAAAGCGACAAAATTTTATATACGATTCCGATAAATTGGAGGCCCACCAGTGGCCGAGCGGTTCTGTGCTCAAAGTTGGCAGATGGTAAGAGCCGGGTTCGATCCAAGTTTGCGCTCATCGACCTAGCCGTTCGGAGATTTCCATGGTTTTCTCCGAACTCATGTAAATATAGGCTAAGATCCCTCAGAAAGACCCCCACAGATGGTATTCCACCCATAGGCCTAGGACCCAACCCCAAGTGTAGTCAGACTTCAATCCTACAACCAAGAAACTGGAAAAATCCAAGCTTAAATTTGATGAAATGGTATCGTCTTGATGAGTAGTGTTTAGCCATCGTTGGCTTCAGAGCATACCCAGATTCAAATGTCACGCTACGCCACTGTTAAAATGATAATTTAAGAAAAAGTGATTCTTATACAATGTGCTAAAACTTTACAAGACTATTTTCTTCATTGTAGACGACTATTTCTTGAACTGTATAAATAAGATTTTGCAAAAAATACCATTGCTGAATTAAAAAAAAGAAGGAAAAAACCTCACAATTGATTTGAGTAAAAAAAAATAGCACACACCTTCATGAAAAGTGCTGCTTCGATGCTGTGCTAATGCCTACCTTTTTTCTCTAGTAAAGCTTTGTGCTATTATTTTGATCCAAAAGAACTGCTAAGAATTTTTATTTATTATTTATTTTTGCTACACCATTAATTGAAAAAAAGAAAGATAAAAAATTTACAAGAATTGTTTTGGGCCAATGTAATAGCACATCCCTTCATTAAGGACCCGCTTCACTCACCGCCGCCAGAAGCCGAAGCTAATGTTATTCTATGAGAAATTTTTCTTTACAAATAACTTATTAACTAATACATATTTTTAAATTCTGTTTTCACCTTCTGAAAATTCCCAGCTGTTAAATTGACGAACCTTTTTTAAAAATTTATTTTTTTAATTTTTTATATTTTATTTTGAAGCTGCAAAATACAAATTTTCAATATGTGAATTTTTTTCATTTTGCAATTTCAAAATAAAATGTTAAAAACATCAAAAAAATACATTTTTAAAAAAGGTTTACCAGTTGGGAATTTTCTGAATGTGAAAACAGAATTTAAAAATATGTATTAGATTTGTAAAGAAAATTTCCCCATAGAATAACATTGGCTTGGGCTTCCGGCGACGGTAAGTAAAGAGGGCTGTAAAGTGTAAATATCGATATAAGTGTTGCTTTCATGATGTGCTAGTGCCTAGCTTTTTCGTCTGATGAAGGGTTGTGCTATTATTTCTAATTGAAAGAACTGTTGTGAATGGTGTTCGTTTTCTTTTTTCTTTTCTTATTTACAATTAAATTTTTTATAACATGAGGTTTTGAATTGCACTTATGAAACTGAAAAAATACATAGC